>OY744526.1:82209793-82357293 GCA_963556195.1 Sepiola atlantica
CTTTACCAGCAATTTCACCAAATAAATGTATTTTTTTATTTTGTTCGCTCACTGTGAAAAGATACGCCCTATTGAAGACACCAACATTTTAGAGTATTTTTGCGATTTAATTACCAAGAAACCACGAAACTATTAATATTAGTTATGCCATTTATTTTATTTACTCAAAAGAATGAAAAGTTAAACACTAAATTTAATCATGTTTTGGCAAATACCAAGATAAATAATAATAAATAATGCTATTAATAAATTACATTTTCATTATTATTATTTTTAAAGTTAAAATAATTGCATTTCGTTTTTTGTTTCTGTTTTTTACGACAAATTGCATATCATTTATTAAAAACTTACATGAAAATCTTAATTCACTTTTTAAAATGTTCTTTATTTCTGGGACCAAAATATTTCGACAATATACGATATTTTATTACATAAAAACACAGAAATAACTTTTTTCATTTTGTTTTTGCGCACAAAAAAGTTTTAACGGCATTTAACGAAATTAAAAGCAAGAATGAAGAAGTTAAAACATACATTGATAGTTCGTTAATAACAAAAACATCGATAGTTTGTCATAATTTGACATGAAAATTCAATTTTATTTACGTTATAAAATAATGTCCGTTTAAACTAAAGATCTATATTATCCAACATGTAAGTGAATATCAAACGAAATCCAACAACGTTTATTCTACGATTGGATCGTTAGTATTTTACAATAAAATTAGTTAATAAAAAGTACACTTATTTTTTTTAAATACGTAATGAAGAAAACACAACTTATTCTTATAATAAATATATTCGTTATTACAAACATTTTTTTGACAAATTTATTAAATATTTGTGAATACTTCGCAACATAAAATGTTGTTTATACTATTAACACTAAAGATAAAATATTGAAAATGCATATAAATTCACATTTATACTTACTTCCATATTTTTAAATAGCAGAATTTCGATGGTAAAATATAAAAGAAATACTTTTTAAAAGATCCGATTCCATTTTTATCCGATATCCAGCTATTTTAGTTTCGACGATCACTACCAGAATGCCAAAAAGCAACTCTTGTACTGGTGTACGAAAATAGACGCGTATGCTATAAAGGCCTGTATTAAGGATCGTCTTTGTTTTTTATGTATGTCTCTCCCCCCCCCTCTCTCTCTCTCTCTCTCTCTCTCTCTCTATATATATATATATATATATATATATATATATATACATATATATATATATATATATACATATATATATATATATATATATATATATATATACATATATATATATATATATATATATATATATACATACATATATATATATATATATATATATATATATATATATATATATATATATTGTTGTACAGGATGAACTCCTAAACTAATGAACCTATTATTATGAATCTTGGAACACAACTCCGAGGCGTAGGTTTAAGTAATATGCGCTATATTTAGTTTAATTTTACTTCACATAAAGGGAATAAAAAGAGACAGAAGCCGTTCGTAAAAACTCAGACACCTCCGATTTGTGTGTAATGTAAAAATAAGAAGTATGCATCAATAAATACATATTCCTCAAATCTCAATTTTTTGTTTCTAAAAAGGGGGTTTCGAAGCATATTATCGGCACAACCTCTTATTTGTAAATGTTATTTGTACTCATTTGCACTAAATTTCATCCCTACAAATTAAACACTAATTAAGTTAAATCTTTTGAATTTCAATTTCGTATTAAGACCCATTAAGCTAAAGATTTACATTTCCTACAAGAATAAGAATCCTCTAACGGAATTTGATAAAATTAGAATAATTATTCTAGATATGGAATTTAGTATAATTATATATTGATATTAATTATTTTTAAAAAATTTTAATTGACATAAAACTGATTCAAAATTTTTTTGTTCGCGGAATTAATTTCACCTGTCCTGCAGGTATTCTTCTAGTATATATATATATATATATATATATATATATATATATATATATATATATATATATATATATCGTACATGTATTGTATTAGTTTCTGTAAATGTAAATCCGTAGAAACTCAAGTGTTTATAAAAAGTGCTCAATACCAAGTAGAGCTGTTTATAAGTATAATTTTTTATTTATACAAACATTATTGGTTACATATGTGCATACATGTTTCGGTTGCACTTTTCCAAGAAAGTCAACCTCATCAGACCAAGAATCTTTCAGGGATCCATATATATATAATTATTTCATGATAACTATTTTTAATTATTATTCACATAGATATGTACATGTACATTAAATCGTTGCAGAAAGTTTAGTGTGGAGATAACCGTTTAGCTGGTCAACGATCCAAACCTCTAAATACGAGTGTCATTTAACTCAAATCCAAACGCTACAACTACTGATGCCAGCTTCTATAACTATGTTCAAAAAAGAAATAATCCCTATTGATCACATTTCTAGTTGGTAACATAGTAAATCGTCTTTCACAGTGTTACAAAAATCGCGTAGACATAAACTTGCATTTATCTTAGATTAGACGTCCAGTATAATTTCTTAAAAGCACGCTATGGATAAATATTAAATAATAAGTATTCTGTAATTATAATCCACATACGTATCCGTTTCATCTGTGATAAATTTTCAGGGTGTAGATAACTGCCCAGCTGTAAACACGATCGAAATTCCTGGACACGAGTTTCCTTTAACTTAAATCCAAACTTTCCAACCGATCAGGCAAGCTTCAACAGCGATACGTAAGAAGAGAAATAATCCCTATTGATGTGATTTAAACAGACAGCATAATTAACCTTCTTTCACAGTGTTCAACATATCAATAGGAATTCGCATTTATATATATAACGGACTACTAACTAGTCAGTGGTGACTTTGAAACTGGCCGGATATAATTAACATTCCCTAGACTGAAGATTGTATAAGCATGAAATATTGATGTCTCTAGGTAATAATAATATATATTTATATAAGATGTTGCTATAGCTCCCTTATGACAAAGACTGGTGGCTCTTAGAGAATTGAATATTAAGCAGTCATATAATGGCTTAAATGCAATATTCCAGCCCTTTGTTGTTGTTGAATACTGTTTGACTGTTTACTATGTGCGTGATATGAGTTAGCGTATATATAATTTATTTTGTCTTAATTCCCGTGCAAATTAGTGGCGGACGAGGGGTTAAATAGCGGACTACGAGTCAGTGGTTTCTTTGAAACCGGGTTCGTGTCTTTGAACCGGCAACAATTAAGATTCTGTACACTGCATAAGCATGAAACAGCGATGTGTGCAGGTAATAATATAAAAATGTAATTAAAATAGCGTATATCTATATCTATCTCTATATATACATATATAACTCTCTCTCTCTCCATATATATATATATATATATATATATATATAATGATAATAATCCAGGTAAAACATCCATAGGGTAGTAATCCGAAGAATTATTTTTATTTACACAGCCATGTACAATATCTGCGACACTGGCATGTCGATGTTATCGTTCAACAGTTTGTATAAACTGAGATCTTATCAGGCAGAGTTAGAATCCGATCTAAACCATAGATCATATTTGGAGAGAATGATCTAAGGTTAAGATCGGATTCTAACACTGCCTGATGAGATCTCAGTTTATACAAACTGTTGATCGATAACATCGACATACCAGTGTCGCAGATTTTGTACATGTCTGTGTAAATAAAAATAATCTTATATATATATATATATATATATATATATATATATATATATATATATATAGAGAGAGAGAGAGAGAGAGAGAGAGAGAGAGAGAGAGAGAGAGAGAGGAGAGTTTATATGAATTAAATGTCCCACCAAATCAGACACTTCAGCAGAAGAATTAAACCCATCGCTACATAAAATAAATCAGTAGAATAATTCTCTCTCTCTTTTGATATATATATATATATATATATATATATATATATATATATATATATATAGAGAGAGAGAGAGAGAGAGAGAGAGAGAGAGAGAGATAGAGAGAGAGAGAGAATGATTCTACAGATTTATTTTATGTAGCGATGGGTTTAAGTCTTCTGCTGAAGTGTCCGATTTGGTGGGACATTTTAATGCACTTAAACTTACTGAATCAGGTATAATTAACGCCAAGGATATAGTACCGTATATAACTTGAAATAGCACTAGCTCCCAAACTGAAAGAATAAATATTTAATATACGAAACTATGAAGAAATTAAGAATTAAAGTTGAGATCACAGCAGGAATTAGAATTATCAATTTCTAAGATGTTACAATTAACCTTAACTATGGCACATATAAACTATATACAAAAGTAAACTATGACCCAATATATATTAATCTTAAGTCAGATACTTATCATCATATTATAAAAAAGATATCAATATTAATTGACTATAACATTAGCAACAATTCCATCTACTGAAGAAATGTTTAAGAACAATAGTTACATATACAACAACGCTTTAAAAAACTGTAGATATGCTCACACTTACGTTGCGTATCACAGCAAACATAATAAGAGCATTAAAAAGAAAAAAAGCCGGAATATTATTTGGTATACACCTCCGTTTAATCTGTTAGTTAAATCCGAAATTGGACATATGTTTCTTAATATTTTAAGTCGGCATTTTTTGCAAATAACCATCTACATAAAATATTTAATAACAATACTGCTAAACTTAGTTATAGCTGTCCAAATAAGTTATACAAAATCATTAAGAGTCATAATATACAGATATTCACCCCTAATAATAATGATAGGATTAAGGATATAATAGATAATAATTACAACAATAATGAGTCTAGCTGTAGACATAAATATGAATGCCTGCTACAAGAATACTAAAAGTATTGTTTATTTGCAAACAGTGTCAACAGAACATAATCCTAGTCTGGTAAAATTTTACATAGCGGGTAAATGTACTGATTTTAAAGCTAGATATAGAAACCCTAAAAATTATTTCATTACCCAGGCAACAACGAAGGCACCTCACTATCCAAACAGACAGTGTCTCTAAAAGAAAATAACATAGTACCTGTACTGAGATGGCGCATCTTGAAGAAAGCTTCAACTCCGACTCTACACAACCTCACTTTTTTCTTTGTCTTAATGAAAAACTGGCTATTATTACGTTTCCGGATTAAGATAAACTACTAAATCAAAGGTATTAACTGTAGACACTTCAAACAGTTAACTCTGGATAAATATGGTAATAACCTAGTGAATTAATTATAACACTCTATAAGGAAACTATAATGTACTTTCTTGTATAACATAAAAATTAAAACATCCCCGATTAATTATACGTCTGATGTTACTTAAATCCCCAAATAAGGGTACTTAAATTAGGCTTTACGCTAAATGATAAATGGGTAATTTAGTTTTATAAACCGCAGCAAAAAGTGGGTTGAATTAATAAATTAAGTATATTAATAGGACTAGATTTTACTTAGTAATTAAACTAATAATTACTATAAATTCATAGAGTTAATAATATCTGTGTTTCAACTATTTTGCATACCCAAATGAATTAAATAATTCTAGATTTAAAATTCTAACATTATTTTGATATCTGTGTAATAATGATACAGTTCTACGGATGTACACTTTGTCGCATATAATTGTTATATATATTTTTACAGAATTTTATTTGGTAAGTTTAGAATTTAGGAGATTTTATTTCTTGAAATAAAACCTTCTGAAATGTTCAATTATGTATTTATTTTTTCTTACTATAAAATTAATACGTTTAGTAAATACCGATTATATCTTCTAATTGGCAGGTTTAAGTATGAAGTTTTTTGTATTATACCACAGTCAAATATTGTCAAAAATTTGATTTGAAATAGGTTTGTCCTTAAACCTGATTATAAACTTAGTATTGTATTATTTTTCGTTTGGATGTAAAAGCTGTATCTTTTTTTACTGAGATTTATTTGATAAAATTATAATTTTTTAACTTCATAAATTTTGAAATAGTAAAATTAAAACATAGCTAATTTTATATATAATTTTAGTATAAAATGTATCTATTGGGTAAACACCGATTAAATCTTGTAATTATCTGGTCTGAGTACAAATTTGACTATTAGAACATTAGTTAAAAATATAGTAGTTAATTAAATTTAGTATAGATTTATATTTAAAGTTTCCTAGGTTTTTGTTAATTTAAATGCGGGTGTAATGTATGTAGTAGAGGTGTGTTTACATGTGTCAAGGTTTGTATATATTTTTAGTTGGTTTGCAATACTTGCGGTAGATTTGATTATACGTGTTGTATAAGCGGTTAAGCGTATGGGGGAGGATGGAAAAAGGGGGGATAAGACAGTCTAACGCGTTTCGCGTGGCTTAAGTGTACATACGCCAACCAAATATTTTGGGATATGTGGGAGGGTTTGTCTACTCGTACGAAAAATTAAAGGCACGTTTAATGAGGTCAATTTTGAACTAGTCGATGTTGTTCTGTCTTGTTTCTTTTGGACAATTTTAATTTCTTAGCTCACTTTACAGTCCCGTCGAGCCGTGTTTATATAATTTTGATTATTTATAAAAGCTCTACTTTGTATTAGGCACTTTTGAAAAGATACTGGTTTAAGTTTATGGTATTAACATATTTGAACGTAATCAATTTATATATATATATATATATATATATATATATATATATGTGTGTGTGTGTGTGTGTGTGTGTGTGTATAGTGTGTATTTAGACAGCATTTCCTCATTTATGCACACATTGTTAAAAATAACAAAATTCGTCTGTTCAATTATACCCTTTCTTTTTTTTCAATTTTTCCAATATTTTTTTGGTATTAAAATAAAAAGATTAAAAAAATAATAAATGTTCTATAGGTTTCCTCAGGTCTCAAGAGCAAATGAACAAAAAAGATGGAGAAGGAAGAGAATTTCTAAAAGACAGCCGAGAAACGCGCATAGAACGTTTTCGCATTGTTCCAGGAAGTCGATCACGATTTAAATTCAGCAACGCTGGATGGCATCACAGAATAAACTCACATTACGTTAAGCATTTATAAATGTTACCACTGGTTTCATATGTGATGTTGTTAATTTTAGGTTGTAGTGTTTTTATGTAGATAGCTTCCGGTATTTTTTATTTTTTTAAATTGGTCCTCTTTTAAAAATGTTCTTCCGGCTTTTTTGTTCATTTGCTTTTGACATCTGAGGATAATTCGACGAAGTATTGAAAACGATTGAGAAACCTATGAAATCTATGGAACATTTTATATTCTTTTGATTTTAATTTAAAAAAACGACCATAAAAAAGATTGAAAAAATAAAAAAGGTATAATTACACAGACGAATTCTGTTATTTTACACAACGTTTGCATATATATATATATATATATATATATATATATATATATATATATATATATATATATATATAATTTAGCAGTTTTGAAAACGGAATCAAATTGGAAAGCGATATATATATATATATATATATATATATAAATATATATATTATTTACCTAATGATACTGGACTAATTGAATATACATAAAATAATAATCAATTTATTTTACATTGTAATGTGCCTAATTACTATAGTATCATATATATTTAAGGATAATCTGAAAAATTAGGATTTTATTTATTCATAATAAAACTTTTTATTCTCAAATTGATTTCTTCATACAAATTGGCCTAATATATTACTAAATAAGTATGTCTCCTATCACATATCATATGTTAAGTCGTTATGCAAAGCTAATTTTGGAATTGTAAAGGTTATTTTTTGTAATAGCAGATTAATTTTCTGTAAGATAAACTAAATTATTTAATTGGAGTGCATTTAACCTCATCTGTAAGATTTGAAAACAAATAAATCAGACTGACGTTAGTTAATCTAGGATCGAATCTTTAACTCCTTTTATTTCATGAGAGTTCCATGATTATTCTTCTGGAAGTTTCTACAGTCAGAGATGATCATTTTTCCGGAAATCATCGGATGAATTGAGATTCTTTTGAGACAGGAATATATGTTTTCTTCATAATTTCAACACCGTTTTATATCTTGAAGTAGATAATTTCTTACTGATTTGATTACTATTTTTTTCAGAAAATGATGCATTATTTATTAAAACATAATGTTTGTAGAACTCATGACAAACAGCAATATTCTGACTTTGAGTTGCTAATCCATCGTTTTGTATTTTTTTAAATATAAACATTTGACTCTGAAATCCATAAAAAATGAAAAGAAAACCTATAAAATAGGAAATATATTGTTTCTTAATGTTGCTGAGTAATATTGTATTCATGTGCTTGTAGACATTTAGCAATTTCAGTGTTTATCTAGACCTGAAACAAAATGATACGGAGTTTTTCTTTTTTATTTGGATTATTATTTTTTAATATCTGAAACATATGTACATATAGATTTTTGTTGATGCCGAATTTTTGGAACATGATAACATTATATTTATTATGTTATAAACTTAGTATTCTTCTGAGTTATAATATATATATATATATGCATATATATATATATATATGCATATGTATATATATATATATATATATATATATATATATATATACAAATATATGTATATGATTGTATATATATAGATATATATGTATATTATTGTATGTGTGTCAGTGGGCAAGAACTTTGATGTGGGTATGTTTCTCATTACTGAATTATTAAGATTTTGTCTTTTCTGTCAACATATACTTGTAGCGCAATACTTTCGGTTTAATATCGCGAGTGGCAGCCCTCTCCCCATTCGTTGCGGTTAACTTGATGACCACCATCACCCCTTTTAACTTGAAGAAAACGAAGACACACGGAGAAAGATCAAAGGAATAGAAAGTGTGTGCCATTACGGCGGTGTTCTACTTGGCCAAAAACTGTTGGATGCTGTATGGACACGTGCTTTATAGCAAAAAGTTTATTTATCTTTTTCTAGGAGGTTAGCCACAAGGTCAGGTCAGGTTTTGAAATCCAGCGCACTAGGAGAAGATCACTCTGGTCGACAAAAATGTCTGAGAAGCATGTCAGCATACCTGATAACGGGCACCAGGAAATTAGTAATACACCAAAACCATTCTCAAAGAGAGAATCCTCGAAGGGTGGACTTTGTATGACTAACACGTAAGTAGAGAGTGTAAACAAAAGCATGTGCAAACAACGGTTGCAGCAATCTAAGATCATGGTTATATATTCACAAGATATTATGCTAAATAATCACACAATCTACTCATAACCCTTTCGCCTATAGATCACACAGGATGCCACGCACGCAGTTCTGTTAGTTTTGAGACCGATTCCGTATAAATAGATACGTGATTCAAATTTCTCTTCGAGGCTAAAAGATGGCGGATTTGTCATTTCAGGCACATAATATAGTATCACACGTGATCACGCTAAACACGCATGAGGGGTGGTTTTTGACGAAACACAGAGTGAGGTGACATTTGCTGAGAGCAACACTCACAATAACAGGTGGGATAGATATTTCCCAACGCTCCAGAGTTTTCTATAAAAGAGATTTCCCACACATTTCGCGTGATGTTGTCTTCGGTCGTAAAACCTGCCAAAGTACGATGTTCTTAATGTATTTTTTACTATAAAAGACTTATTGCCTTCCAGTAGAATGATGAATTTAATGCAAAAAAGAACGATTGAAAATTGTTAGACGAACGCAGGGCCGCACTCCTACAACCATAGAAATAAAAAAAATTGAATTCTCCCCTCACATAAAGAATGAACAAAATTCCTTAAACGAACCAAATATTATTTACCTTTGTCTAATCTTCCGATTTACATAAGTCCTATTCAGGGTACAATTTATTTATATTGTTGACGGAGCTACATGATATAGATAGCATGTTCAAAAGAAAACAATGGTAGATACCTATAAAAATATTTTTAAGAAATGCAGCCATTACGAACTTTCTGCTTTTTCAAAACCATTTGTCTAAATGAATAACAACATACAAAAATTACCGGATCATGAGTTTAATATATATATATATATATATATATATATATATATATATATATATATATATATATATATATATATATATATATATATATGATTATTTTAATGTTTTATACATATATGTTTCCTCTTTACATAGAAACGTTAGTATCGCTAGATATAATGTGTCGTCGATGGCACAATTTGAACCTCTGACTCAAGTTACGTTTGAATGAAATCCGACGTCTTTATCACCGCGACTCTAGTAAAAGCTGCACGGAATGAAGAGAAACAAAGTCTGTTATTATTTAAGCGAATATACAGTAAACCACCGTAACTGTTCGACATTCCAGTAGAAGGAACTCGCAATGTTGCTTAATTGTAGGCTTTTAATACTTAATTTTACAGTAAGCCGACAAAGGTCATTTCAAAACAAAACCAAAACGTTTTCCGTGTGTTGAGTGATATATATATATATATATATATATATATATATATATATATATACAGGGTGTCTCAAAAAAATGTACTCACTCTTAGAATGACAAGAAAACCTTTATTTACCTTGGTGCGCGTTATCAGCTTTGTTTGAACAATAATGGTCATCAGTTTGAACATTTGCGAACATGATTCTTCAATTACATCTGTCTCATGTATTCGATGCTATTTCATTTCACTCTATGTTCATAAATAAAAGTTTTCTCGTCATTCTACGAGTGAGTACATTTTTTTGAGACACCCTGTATATATATATATATATTAATTTGTTTGTTATTCCACGTATGCATCTAGAAAATTGTTTGAAGTATTATTAGTTATGTATGAGTTATGAACACGATGTTGTTGTTGTAGTTATTACATTTGATTTTGAAGTCTTCCGTTCAAGTCAGTTCACGCCAAATCTATCTGCCGAAATAAAATGAATCCGTGTCTTTTTCTTAATGGAAGTGTAGGTTAATTAAATCTTGGAATCTTTAACCAAGTTTAGTTTTTAACATGTGATTAAATGGAGTTATAAACCAAATAATCTTCCTACTCCTTCTATTTTATGTTTATTGTTGGGCGTTGCAGGTTTAATATATTGTATTTGAGTGTTTTTTTATCCGCTCTCTTGTAGTGCTTTATTGTAAAAAGCTTTATGTACCTTAAAAACTGCCTAATTAAAGGAGTTGTTTATTCTCTTTTTAATTGATATGTGAATGTGTTTAATTATAGTGTTAGGGTCAATAGAGAGTGGATGGACATAGATTGGATAAGCATTATCTAAGTATAGGGTTGATACGTTACTTTGTTTAAGTTAAATGTTACATAAATGAAGTTAACTAGTTTAATGTTAGTTGTTATTTTCACCTTAAGGCCTTACCTTTTCATCTCTCAAAGAATGATCTTTCTTTATTATTCACACTTTTGCCCATTTAAGCTTTTTACCACTAATAGGCTGTCGTCTCTATGTAATTATAAATTTGTTATGTTAATGCCTTTTGTGAGATTATATCATATGTAGAGTGAAACTAGGTCGGTTACTACTGCTTAATTCATATGAACATTACCGCTACTAGAAGTGTTATTATGTATTGTGTTACCTTCTCATTTGTCTCGTTATTCCACCATCATTTATTTATCGAAATTATAATCTTATTCCAATTCCCTTATCATGATTATAAATACTACTATTATTATTACCACTACGGTTATTATTATTATTATTATTATTATTATTATTATTATTATTATTATTATTATTATTATTATTATTATTATTGTCGCTATGATTATCCTTACATTATGTCAGTTAACTTTAGTAAATTTTTAGTTAATTTTAGTTAATTTTACTTTATTTTCCTAATTATATCATCATTATTATTTTGCGTCAAATTAATCATAAAATATAAAATTTTAAAAAGGATAAAAAATTATATAAAAAAAAACTTAAATAAATAGATAAAAAAAAAAGCAACGTGACTATATCTAAATGACTTAACACCCAGAATCAAGGCCACTCCCATATCGCGCATGATATTGGTACGCTAAAGTTACTCTTAACACATATCCAGACATTAATCTGCCGTTAAATTGTGCCACTGAAATTTGACTCCCTTTTCTTCTCTCAATCAAAAACATGAGTTTATATTATATTTGATTTTCGACGTTTCAAATCTGACACAATCACCTTTCAGTCTTAAATTTTGAATTTCGTTTTCTTTTCTTCTTTAAACCTTCATTCTTTCCAAATATGACCTCAGAGAAGGATCCGATTTTCATTCACTCTGAGTAGATCTAGGTGTTTAACAGCTGCTGATCGATAACATTGCCATGCAAGCGTCGCAGATTATAGACATGTCTTTGTAAATAAAAAATACTCATGTATATATAAAAGCTCTCTTTGAATATGAGCACTGTTTATTAGCCTGGTTTAAATTCTTTGCTTTTTTATCCTGTAGGGGCTTACTTCATTTGGATTACTATATATATATATATATATATATATATATATATATATATATATATATATATATATATATATATATATATAGTAATCCAGGTAAACTAAACATCCACAGAATAAAAATCCAAAAAATTTCAACACGTTTTATAAAGAGTGCTCAATACAAAATAGAGCTTTTAAACGTATCATTATTTTTTTTTAATACAGACATGTACGTTATCCATCAATAGCTGTTCGAAACTGAGATTTCATTAGGCGGAAAGAAAATCTGATCCTTCCTTCAGATATTATTTTGAAAAAATTGAGTGGACAAAGAAGTAAAAAAAATGAAATTCAAAATTTAACATGAGAGGGTAACGTAGTCAGACTGCACACTTTCAAGGTAATTTTATGTCTGGATAATATGCATCGAGTTGTCTATATGTGTAAAAAGTTCATTCAACAGCCTCACTTTACTTGCGTCTCGCGTATTGCAGTTTTTCCGAGGTGAAGGGTATAAAGGAATCCCTAACATCGCCAGGACTACACTTATCCTAACGTCTTAAGAACTTGACGTCTCTTTCTACTCATATCGTTAGTCGACCCCTCGAGGTTAATACCGTCAATATGAGGAGAAAGAAAAGAAGAAAAAACAAACTATACGACAGTCTTGCCTGACAAAGTTGTTCTACAACGAAAGCTTGCAAAAAAAATTAAATAAATGAATTTTTCATTTAAATTGCACGAGAGTTGATTTTCAAAATATTTCACTTTAATATATATATATATATATATATATATATATATATATATATATATATATATATATCTTCTATATAAAACTGAATGTCTGTATTTTTCTGTGTTTGTGTGTGTGTTACTTATAGAAAAAGAAGTTAGAATATATAGATAAAATCTAAAAGTGTATTCTGACGTAAAATGCACAGAGTAAGTGGATGGGTGTATTGCTGAATCTCTAAACCCACCCCTTTCATCGGGGGGGTCGTTTTCAGTTATTTTTCATTCTATTTTATAGTAATTAGAAAATGCTGAGTAATATTTTGCTTCAATTACGTAAAACTTTGAGATAACTTTTACTTTTATTTAACGTTTCTTAGCGTCAATTCTATTTACATGGAGGGGCTAAGAAACTATGTGAAGGTCCACCACAAGCCGCCACTTCCCGCCACTCTGTACGTACACAAATACATGTACATGTACATTTTATGATATATTATATAAGAAAAGTATTCGGCGTTGTCCAGCAAATTATATCTCAAGTACATAAAAAATGTATGGTTTATAATGAAATTTATTTGTTAGAGGATAGCTAACGGAGAACGATCACTCACGTTTAAAAACACAATTTAGGTTTGTTTTAAAAAGATTAGAGAATATAGATAACCTATAAAAGTGTATGATCATTTATCTTCATCATATTCTGAAATACGGGGCGGGCAGAAATTAGGTATAGACTGGGCTATTTTGTTCAAGATCAATAATCATTATTAACATTATTTTTGTTAATACTTTGATTTTACTGATACTTTTAGCAGTTCTGTGAAGACCTCCTTACTAACATTACAGTATTAAAAGATAAAGGGAGAAAGATAAAGAGACAGTTAAAGGGAGAGAGAGGGGGAGATAGAAGTTTTAACATCAAAATGTTACACATATTATTTAACTTCTATTTTTTTTAATTTCCCGAAGCAATAAATGTAAGATTACACTATTACATTTAAAGCAGATGGCTCTGGGGGAAAACGAATTACATTATTATTAGTTTTTATCACATTTAGTTCGTTGGTATTGTTTTTTTTTAAATAAGCGACGAACGCCAATCAAACTATTGCTACTATTTTACGAAAGAAAATTATAGGAAATTACAACATGGCCGCCAGCGATTAAGTCATTGCATTCAAGTTCGATTTTAAAGTCTTTAAAAAATAAAATCTAATTTTATTTCGGGATAACAAATACAATGTAAGAATAATTAATAACTTTCATCCAAAATATGTGTTTGTTTACATAACATATTTCTTTAAGAAAATCCACAGTTACATAAAATACATATTTAGTAAAGAGAATTTACGTGAATTACATTATTATTAGCTTTTAACACATTTAAACAAGAGAAGAATCATATGGGAAAAAGGGAAATAGAGGGTTGAAGGAGGGAGGGAAATAATGGGGACCAGGGAAAGAGAGACGGCTAGAGAAAGAAGAGAGATTGAAGTGTTTATATAAAGATGTTACACACACTCTTTAATTTCTACTACTTTGTTTTTTAATCGACCCGGGCAACGCCGGGTAGACCTGCTAGTTATATATATATATATATATATATATATATATATATATATATATATATATATATATATATATATATATATATATTGCGGTTGCGTGGTCCTGAGCGTTTGTCTCGTGAGTCTAGCCTGAGTCTACTAACGGCGTTCGAACCCATGCGACTGCTTGCAATGGTCACCCATGCACTTATGAGGGTAAGAGGGCCCAAACGACGTCGTCTGTATGTTAATGCATTTTAATATTGAAATGAATATTTATAGATAAAATCCTCTTGAAAGATGTAATAGTCTTAACAGTAGAGCACTGTTTGAGATGGAAAAGTGTGTTGTCATCTGCGATAAGCCAGTTTCGCTCGAGCGTTGCACACTGTAGACAACAATGACACTTTCCCCGCCTCCCGGGTAAGTGTATCCTTATTTCAACTACTGTTTGTGTCGATTTCTCGCTGTGGTCCTGAGCGTTTGTCTCGCGATTCTAGCCTGAAACTACGAACAGCGTTCGAGCCCATTCAACCACTTACAAATGCCACTCCTGCAATGATAAAGGTAAGAGAGCCCGAACCGAAGTCGTCTGTAGTTGAAAAACACTTTAATATTAAAATAAATTAATATATATATATATATATATATATATATATATATATATATGTGTGTGTGTGTGTGTGTGTGTGTGTGTGTGTGTGTGTGTGGGTGTATGTGTGTGTGTGTGTGTGTGTGGGTGTATGTGTAAATGAATTTCTTAGACTGAAGAGTTATTCACCACTATTATGCAGATCAACGGTCATCTCTGAACGCATGTATCATACACTCGACGAGGCAGGCGAAGCTAGGACAGTAGCGCTTGATATATCCAAGGCGTTTGACAAGATATGGGATAAAGGGCTTCTTCTGAAAATACGCTTATACGGTATTACTGGGCAATTACTTGATATAATTATATCCTTCCTAACCAAAATAAAGATCTAGATTGTCCTCGATGGGCGTTCATCTAAGTAACATGACATAAATGCTGATGTACCTCAGGGATCTATCCTTGGACCTTTATTGTTCCTGATCTTCATAAACGATCTCCCTGGTGACATAGAGTCTGAGATTGGTTTATTCGCGTTTTACTCTCGTCATGTTGGCAAAACATGCGCGATCATATCCTAGGCAATGGCTGAATCCTTACAAAATGACCTCCAGGCTGTAGTGGATTGGGGTCATATATGGTTGGTAATTTTAATGCCGCAAAGACAAAGCTCCTTTCCTTCATAAACAACAAGAAACCTCTCCAACAACCGATTGTCATGGCAAATAACACCCTACCTGAGAGTTAAACATTCAAACTCCTCGGCCTAACCTTCACGGGTAACATGAATTGTAACAAATAGACTGAATACATTGCCAAGGCTGCTGCAAAGAAGATAGGCTCCCTCTACCGTGCTAGTAAACTCCTCATACCTGACATTATCCTGTATATCTACAAAGCCACTATCCGCCCATGCATGGAGTATTGTTGTCACATCTGGGCTGGTGCATCATCTACTAGTTGCTCCCTCCTTGACAAGGTCCAAAAAAGAGTCGCCAACCTAATAGGTCCAACACTGTCAACCAAGCTCCAGTCCCTGTCCCATCGCCGCAATGTAGCATCCTTGTGCTTGTTTTACAAATACGTCAATGGATTATGCTCCGATGAACTGACTACACTGGTGCCCCTACGACGTAAATTCACTAGACCAACTCGACAATCAGCTAAATCCCATCCATTCATTGTGGATGACCCCAGATGCAGGAGAGCTTTCTAATCCAATAGCTTATTTCCTCGTGCTGCTAGTCTCTGGAACCCCCTCCCTGCCCTCTGTTTCCCCGACAGTACTGACATGCAAAAATTTTAAACTGATATAAACAGATATCTCGCTGCGCAGCTCGAAATTTAGGTTGCCCCCCCCCCCCCCAAAAAAAAATTCTCCCTTTTTTTCTGAGTAGCCCCTTACGTCTTTGGGGTGAACTATGTTTAAAAAAAATCCTACAAAGATTAAAATCAAGAAATAATACTAATAAAGCTCATGGCTAGAATGTTAATTTTGATTTTGTCAAAATCCATTACATGATTCAAATTAAAGTCTAAAACTTACGGTATATTATGAAGAAGAGGAAATTAATTTATATCTAATTCCTATGAATCGAATTTCATCCAAATTAGAGATATTTGAATTATTAAATTGGAGGTTGTGTCCAAATGATGCCTCCTAAACACGCTTTATAATACTCCAATGAAACTGAAATGTGTAGAATATTAATTCGTTTATATCTAATACTAGTTTGCTTTAATTTCAGAACAATCTGAGTTATCTGTATTTCCGGAAAAACCTTACTTTGTAAAAAATAAATAAAGCCTATATTGCATACTTTTACAACACACAGATTTGTTCCAATTTTTTTAAATATCAGTTATTAAGTTTATGAATGAACTTTATAGCAACACATATACACATTACTAACTTAAAATATATATATAGAGAGAGAAAAAGAGATAGATAGATAGATTAGATAGATATATAGATGTATCATATTGTTAATGCTACATGCAATTTTAATTCTAGCATGAATTTACCACTGTAACATAAAATTGTAAATATATATATATATATATATATATATATATATATATATACCCACACATGCGCAAACACGCCAAACAATAACAATTTTCCTCAAATGAAACAACACTCTTTCAAATCGAAAGACATTTCTTCAAATGGAGTTACATATCTGATGAGAGCGGACCACCCTTTAAATGTTTTATATAAAATTATGAAATCATAAACTAATAAAATAACAAAATAATAAATAGATGTTGAAAAAAAAACTGTTGATAGTCTTACTCATATATATATATATATATATATATATATATATATATATATATATATATATATATATATATATATATATATAATAGTAAGACAGGCCAGTACATGTAGAAACTTAGACGACCCGTGTAGATTATGCCTGAATGAAAAATATGAAATCCTAAATTTTAAAGATCCCCGAAACCTATTAAACTCTAGAAGTGAAATAGCAAATAGCTGTTTTCACAGAAATAAATTTACCTTAGGATGATATATAATAAATTTAAAAAAAAATAAAAATAAAAAAAAAATTAAAATTAAAATTAAAAAAATAAAAATAAAAATAAATAAATACAAAACTGAACAAGTTAAAATTTAAAATAGAAATACAAGAAACCACGTGTTAGAATAAATTCGCCCACTGTATTGACAAAACTAAGGAAACAGGATATAGGAAACTCCATTGTTAACAAAAAAAATAGGATAGGAGCGTCACCAACAAAGCCTTTGTTTGCGGGAAGCCCAACGATTGGCTGGGGGAACAACAAAGAATCTGATTGGTTAACTAGCAAGCCATGTATATAAAAACACCTGACAAAAATAACTCCATGCATTTAGCCTGACGATTCCCCCCGGGGATGAAACACGGGAGCCTCTGTGTAGCTTGATTGCCATATATATTTTCATTGCTTACTAACTAGCTCTACTTACGTATCGAGCACTGTTGAAGTAAATACTGAAGACGGGCACATAAAAAATTATATCTCCTTATAATATTTTATGTGGATACACGAAGTACTAATATATATATATATATATATATATATATATATATATATATATATATATAATTTATTTAGATACTGTATATTACATTAGCTCTCTTATATGATCGAGCACTTTATTTGATTTCTTTTCATATACAACCTGACACACTCTCTCTCTCTCTCTCTATTTATATATATATATATATATATATATATATATATATATATATATATATATATATGTATATATATATATATATGTATATATATATATATATGTATATATATATATATATACTTCATTTTATATTATAATATTAATGCTCTATCCAGTATATTGAGCTTCAGTTTTTATCCGGATGTTTCACTAATTATAAGATATTAGTTGACGCTTATACCTTTTGTTGGATTGCTTCATATATATATATATATATATATATATATATATATATATATATATCAGTCTGTTCGCTTTTCGTTTCCACATAAACAAATGTTTTAATCGAATTTCTCTATAAATTTAGAGTTTTACTTTGCGTAACTCCTCACGTGCTTGATGGAGATTCATGGGAGTGGAAAACGTTAGCAGATTCGGCGAGTTCTTTTTCACACTCGAACAGAACATTAGATCATTGGTCCGTTAACATGAAAAAATGGATCAAAGAAGAAACAAACAGGAATTGTCCCTGTTGTTTAATTAAACATGCATCAACGACGAAATGCTGCCTAAGTATACATATATATATATATATATATATATATATATATATATATATATATATATATATATATATTTATATATCCATGTGTGATTACAGAAAAATTACACTTAAACTTAAGAGAAACGTCTGCTTACAAAAAATAACTGGCTGTAGATCTTTATGTTAATAGGCCTTTGAAGTTTTAAATTAAAGAAGTAGTTGAGCAAAGTAAAAGAATCTAATCTAAAAACATCAGCAGAACTGAAGCTACTTATCAAAGGTTTTCCGATAGTGGAACCACGTGTACAGTAAAACCTATTAAAATCCGCAGGCTGGCAATTACGTTTCTTCTTGGGAGAGTAGTGCTGAGCAATACGATCGTCAACACACATACACACACACACACATATATATACATATATACATATCAAATGTAACCAATGCGCGGCATCTGCTCAAGTAAATTAGTTCAAGACTGAAAGTCGGTATAACAATCAATTGGAATCAGAGAAACGACTGTGTGTCGTGCATGCAACTTCATTAAATATGAGAAATTAGTGACCGTCGTAAATAATTAAAACAAAACAAGGATCATTGAACGATTCAATTCTCTCAAACATGGCGGATCACAGTTAAACATAATTAACCAATCAAATTAGTATTATTTGTCGGTTTCTGCCTAGCTACGTAGAAAAGCTGTAATCCAACGAAGTAGTCTGTCTGTCAGCATGTAGATGACGACTATATATATATATATATATATATATATATATATATATATATGGACGGCGGCATCAGAGGGGGCATAGAGCGCTCAGCCCCCCACACACACACACCTTTACAGTCATCAATAATTAAGTTGATATGCATCATCAACGAGTATTGTAACGTTACAGTAATGTAATTGTTTTGTACCCCCGTTTTTGAATTAATTAATCGGCCATACTCTATGAATCATGCTTGGCCTTAAAGGACTCTTTTCAGTCCTTCTTTACTTTCACTACGACATGAACATATTTAAAGAAATGTATAAACTTGTTCATGTACTTACGTGTTAGCTGAAAATAAGATTGCACAGAAAAATGATGCAAATTTATCCAGTATTATTATATAATAAGAAAAAGAAAAAAAACGATCTTACGTATCTGTAGACATTTATACTTACTTATTAGGCTAAGAAGATTACTCAAATGTTGTTTTCGCGAAAACTCAAAATGGTGACCAGTAGATAAAATCGTTTTTTAAATTTTTACTTGAATATATTTGCGTAATCTTTGGTGTACAGTCTTCTTTTCAGCTACCATGTAAGTACATATCAAAGTTTATACAGTTCTTTTGCTATTATTGTTTAAGAGAGGTCTAACATGTCGTCGTGAAAGTATAGGAGCACCCTTTTTCTTTGCATATCTAATAGCACGACAAAATTATGTCATTATCTTGGCATATATAGGGTAAAGTGGCTGAATGCCGTCCGTCGGGGAATGCCCTTCATTTTTATTTTATGCATAGGCTTAGTACGACGTACATGAGCTGATCAGGTGTTGATAGACTTCATGTGTTTAAGTTTATCTAATTAGCTTATATATTAATTGATCGTTGGTTTTATATTGTAATTATTACCATATAATACGAAATGCCCCCATTCTATAGGTATATCTACGAACTTTCATTTTCTTCTCCGAAAAATCGACACTCCGAAGCAAAACACGTAGAACTTGAATTAAACTGATTTTTTCTAAAAGTCCTGATGTGCATTCATAAGAAAAAAGATTAGAAAAAATCACACATAAACATTCGAGTATTTAAAAAGTTGTTTACATTTCAGTGACCTACTTTCGTAACGTGTCACGTTTTACATGTAAAATCTAAAAAAGCAATAAATATCGAATTTAGTGAATTTAAAATAATATATACCTAAAATCAACTATGTATTTAATTCTAATAACATTTTCAGCACTTATGTAAAATATACCAAACTTTCGTTTAAAACAGATTCTGACTCCTATAATATAGTTTGTTTTTAATCCATCCTAATTTGTTTTAACTAAATAACTTTTTTCCACCGGTCTGAAGAAGTAATATTTACATGATGGTCACTAAAAGACAGTGAAGAATATGTTATATATTTGTTAATATTATCGAGAGGTTTCATTTATCGATTTAGAAATGCAAAATTATGATCATTAAAAACCGAATACACACATATATATATATATATATATATATATATATATATATATATATATATATATATATATATATATATATATATAAAGTGTTTTGTTGAGATTTTAAAAAATAATTAGTGTGTAACGTAATTTATTAGTGTGTAACGTAAGTAGTAAGACTATTTTGTTTTAATTTTTAGTTTTAAAATTTTCTTCGTTGCATTGGTATTGAAACACAATAATGAGGAACGGAACAGAAATATTCATTTATGAAAAAAGAGTTATAAAACATTTGATTCTTAAAACGGTCAATGTTATTATGGCGTTGTTTCAATGTCAAATATACGACAAAGGGGGCGCCACACTAATTCATAGAATTCAAACTAAGGCCACATTCGTTCATTGTTACGGTCATACGCTTAGTTTATCTGTCAAAGACGTCACATCAAGATGTATCATTCCGAGAGATGCAATGGAAATCGTGCATGAAATATGCAAACTTATAAAACATCCTCCTAAAAGACAAGGTCACTTCAATCGAATTAAAAAGGAAACAGATCCTGATATTGAAGTTGTATCACATGGAATCCGAGTATTCAGCTTCACACGATGGACACTGAGGTAAAAGTTATTCCAGTATTCAAGACAATTACAAAATCATACATAAACTCTGGAAGGAATTTTTTGCAGATTCGCTTATAGTCGGAGATGAGAGCACGAATAATCGCTGCCCAAAGTCAGATGAAGAAATTCGACTTTTATTTCGTATTAACGTTAGATGAACTTATATACCGACACACTGACAATATGTCTGCTACTCTCCAGAACCCCAACTTATCGTTATGCGAAACACAAGTAATTGTCACTCACACTGTTGGAACCTGTAAAGAAATTCGTTCAGATAAATCTTTTGATTGTTTTCTTTGAAGCAGTGGAGAAGAAGCGAGAAACCCTCGAAGTGCATGCAACCAGCCAAGTTTTAATGCGATAGTCTGGGATTTACATTTTATGAGCCGAAGGATAGATATCGTCTAATGTACTTTGAAGAATTAGATCTTGCTATTTCTAGCATTGAACGCATATTTAATCAACCTGGCTTCCACGTGTATAAATTAATAGAAATATTTCTACTAGATTATATACACTAGAATCTTGTAGATTGGGAAAAACTCGGTGAAATTCAAAAGGTGTATGATGGCGATGTTGATGTCTACAAATTAAAGGCACAGTTACCAATTGTTGAAACAATGGTGCCATGATGGGTAAACACACGAGACAAGCGAAAGTGAGAAGATGCGCAGCTATCCGACATACTCCGTTATTTTTTCATATCTATAGCTCTCATTGTTCGATCTGTGGTGTCAGATTTAGAGATATTGGTTCGCTTACTTATCATCAGTCCAGCCACAGATGCAGTTTCATAGCGACCCTTTTTTGCTATTAGACGTCTACAAAAACATTCTTACGGTCCACAATGGCATCTACAGGTTTAAACATTGTGCCGATTTTGGATATCCACAAAGATAAGGCGTCTTCTTTGATCTTGCATTCTATTGCAAACACTTTTGTACAACTTAATGATACACGTTTTAATATTTTGGGATTGTTTTAAAATATATCAATTGATATGACTATTTGCCATAACTTTTGAGAATATAAATTGTTTCATGTAATTACTATCGTTTTATATCTACAAAATATGTTATACTATAAATAAATGTAATACTTTTTACCAGTATGTGAAAGTACATACTTGTATAATACACAATGTATGGACATTTAGTTTGTAACATTTATGTACTTAAAGAAATTTAATTACATATGTATATAAAAAAAACCTATTATATGTTCATCACATAGGCCGGACCCCACTTTCTCGGACCCCCCCCCCCTTTAATAACTGTCCCGCCGGCCCTATATATATATATATATATATATATATATATATATATATATATATTCGTCCATGGACAGCTGTTTCGTCTTATCACGGCTTCTCAGTATAGCTAGACATGGCGAGTGGTTAAAGCTGATATTCGAACCCCGACTGTTATGACAGCAGTTTAATATATTACCCGTGTGGTATCGCGCTCGTCACGAGTGTAAGGGAAATCATCATGTTTTATATTTGGTTAAATGACCGACTGTTGAGAGAGCTTTATTTCTTTTATAAGGTGTAATGCTTTATGCTAAATGGGAACCGTTACACCCCTTACTAGAGAGTTTAACCAACGAGTTGGGAGACAAAAAATACAAAACACATCATTCATTTTGTTTCGATGTAATTGGTATAAAAGTTACAGGTTAGATCACGTTCAGACTCCATGATCCCGGTTCAAATTCCGTCAGACGAACGGCTATATCATCCATAATTCTCAAATATTAAATACCAATTCAACTTATAGGGTGAAACAAATCACTGCAGATCAGCATCATTACATCATAAAGTCGATATCCATTAGTGTGTGTCCAGGCTAAAGCGAAACTGTGAGTACTCGTATTTCGACGTCCGATTTGTATTGTGATCGGTGAAAAACAGATCAATTATAATGTTTCTTTTTTCGTACGTATCGACTTTTATCACATCATATTTTAAAATGTGTGTTATTCTGCTTGTGTACTCAGTGAATCCATGTTCATATTTTGCTCTTTTTTGTTTTGCATCTGTGCTAATGTGGCAAAAGGCCGGCTGTCGGCTATAAGCATTCTCCTTAGTGCATACATTTGCATTTCATAACACCACAGTATGATAATATAACAGACCGTTATTTCCGATTATTTTGCTCGAGCAGAAATAAGCATAAAATTAAATTAAATAAAAAGCAAGAAAAACATGATTTAAGTAAAGGAAAATTAAGAAATATTAAAGCCACGGCTCTGTCATAGCGAATGGGGAGGTAATAAATGCTCGTACATCTACTGCTGTTACGTTTACTACTGCTAATACTAAAAGCAAGAAACACTTATTAGATCTAAGATTACTCGACAAATACACCAAAGTTCGTAGGAATCATCTTGAAATCGAAAGTACACTACTATCACTACCACTACCACTACCACTACCACTACCACTACCACTACTACTACTTCTACTACTACTACTACTACTACTATAACAATACGCCTAATAATAAGGGCATGGTATTTCTCTGTAAAATGATACTAAATGGAATTTAAAATACCCGGTTTGTAAAGAACTGTATTTTTTTTTCGTAAAAAACTATAATGGTGATATTAAAAGATATCAGAATAATTGAAAACTTTAATTACCGCATCGCAGAACAATTGTTGTTAACATTATTTCATTAAAACTGTTGTATATACAGTGGAGAACAATTGTTGTTAACATTATTTATTTAAAACTGTTGTATATACAGTGGAGAACAATTGTTGGTAACATCATTTCATTAAAACTGTTGTATATACAGTGGAGAACAATTGTTGTTAACATAATTTCATTAACACTGTTGTATATATAGTGGTCTTAAAAGACCACTATATATACAACAGTTTTAATACTGGCCCCCGTTTTGAACGTATTCCTAACTTTTTTCAAAACTGACTTTTGTTCAATTCATCAGTCTATTTTCACGTAAGACCAAAAAAAAAATAATCGACGCTATTGCTGTTCCTAATTTAATTTGCCAATCTTTCCAAATGCATTAGTAATTTGTTCATAAATCTAATTTCTGAAATGTGCCTTCACAATAATCGTCTAGATTGAGAAAATATATTTTAATAATGTTTACAATAGGTAGAAATGCCATTAATTGTTTTGAAGTTATAAATTGAATCATCACTTGTTTTCCGCTAGTAAAGTAGTCAATCAAAATTCACTCAAAAACTTTCCTGTAATCGTATTTTTTTTTACTATTTTCAAGTTGCATCGCTCTTCCTTGTACACCTTCTAACCTTATCATTGCATTTAAGTTTCCTCGTCAAGACACTGGAACTCAGGCTGTATTTAATAATTCTATATAGGATCTTAGTAGACTTTATATATGTGTGAATAAATCTCTGTCTCTCTCTCTCTATGTATGTATGCATTAATGGATATATATTAATACATATATAGGCCTGAATGCATATATAAGTATAAATACTGCATCTAGTTAAATTGCTGTCCAATTAAATTGCATGTATTTTAGAATGGTAACATTTCTTGCATGTGAATATCAAACAATACTATTAAATATACGATATAGGTTTTTTTGTAACTCGTTAATGGATATTATAAGTCCAGACTATTTTCGACCAGACATTTGATTTAGCCGCTACAGATGTAATCGAAGATAGAATATATTGTGTTTTAAAGAAAATAGACAAGCGTCTTCAATCAATTTGTTTTATTAACTTTAGAGGACATCGATTATTTTTATTCAACCATTCATGAAAGATATTATCTACTATCTTGTATTCGATATATAGACTGGGAGTATATTTTCCCGATATCAATTTGCTATTTCTGAATTTGATTTGTAATGCTTTGGGGCAAATAGTAAATAGTAAATATTTCTTTGTGCGATAAATCTGCGAATCATGATTATTAGTAATGTCGTCAACCAACTAATATTATCAAAATCACTCCTTCTTAAAATATGCTAATTAAATGCAATTGATGTAAAATTAAGATTATATATTTATGAATGCATTTATATGCGTACATGTATTGATGGGTGGATGTAGCTATCTGTGTAAATATTCATCTCCCTCTCTCTCTCTCTCTCTCTCTCTCTCTCTCTCTCTTTCTCTCTCGCTTGAGATAGATAGATAGATAAGCTGGCTAAAGTACTTTTAAGTTTCAGGACATTAGAAATAGAAATTTATAACTATGTACATTGTCAGAAAAAGCATGAACTACGCTTCAAACTCATGGAACACCCATTACAACATAATACAAAATTAAACCCACTTACAAATGAGGCGTGCTAGAAAATACTTTAAGCAAAGGGCTTGGAATCCATTGGCTGATAGAAATAAATAACCAGGAAGGTAAGAAAACCGACGCATCTGATTGGTTACTTAACTAGAAATTTTCTTGGAGATCAAAGGTATTGTAAACCGTACTTCCACGCGATTATCTTGATGATGCCCCCCGGGAATGAAAGATAAGCGTGTCTCTGTTTCTTACTGACCATAAATATATGGTCATACTACTACAGCTAAGGTATTTAGCACTTTTAGAGTAAATATTGATAAAATGCGTAATATGCATATATCGTATGATTTTATCATATTTTACTACTATATACATGAAAAAGCAATATGTTATATATATTGTTACGCGTTTGTTTTTTGTTAGGACATCGAAGGCTTTTACGCAACACAATAATAAAGAGAGATAAAAGTCGAATTCCTAGTGTCTTGATTTAAATAATAAAATAGCTAACAAAGTGTCGGTTATACAATTAAAGACATCGGTGAAGATAAATGAAAAGCAATAAAGAAACAAGTGCAAACTAACATAAGACAACCAAGTTAGAAATTCAACTACAGATATTTATTTACATAAAAACAGGAAACAAATATAAAACAAAAGATCAAAATATAATATAGGAAAAGGAGTGTAACGTATCTATTTATGCGAACGCAAAGAATACATTTATATATATAACCAGTTAGCAGACGCGTGAATTTATATCAATAAATGAAAATTCATTTAATAATTTTTTTTAATATATTATAAATCCGAATAGTTGGTTCAACAAACTATACTCATGGTATTAATATAAGTGTGACTACAGTATTGGAAGCGTCGTTAAAAGATCAGGGCATTCACTACAAGCACCTCAAAATCTACAAAATTTATCAGATATATCTTCTAACGACGCTTCCAAAACTGTAGTAACACTTATATTATTAATCTCAAGCCTGCCAGAGCATTCACTACAAACACTGGACATATAAACAAACTCTCCAATAACATCGGAGGAGATCGTAAATCTACGGCCACGCCGTTAGATTTTCACCATGAAAAATAAAAAAATAAAAAATACAATGTCTGTTTACCATGAGTATGGTTTGTTAAACCGAACATTTGGATTTATAAAATATTAAAAAAATGATTAAATAAATGTTCATTTATTGATATAAATGCACGCGTCTGTTAACTGGTTTCACAAAAATGTTCAAATATATCTTCTAACGTCACTTCCAAACTTATTGTAATACCAGTGGGCAATTTAAAAGCTACTCCGCATTAAAGTTGAATAGTTCAAAATGTAATAAAGTTCTCTCCATATTAGAATGATTGTACAATGAACAAGCGTCAATAAGTAAAGTAAATGTAAGCCTGAGAAAATATAAGTTGAGTTTTGGATAACAGGGTCGTTCTACACAATCCTCGCTCGAGATCACAAATAGAGATATAAGATTGGTAGCCGCTGGCAGCAGGAAACGAGTATGGTGCGTTCGATTCAGGTTTTTGGGTGAGAATGACAATGAAATTTTATCAACGGGTTGAGTTATTAGATTCTGAAATCATTTCGATACTTCAAATTCGGCTGGTTCATTCACAATAGAAAAGAGTCACAATATGCAAATCGTTCATATAAACTTTTTCAATGCGTTTCGCTTAATCTTCTCGGTAAGACGATAAAGGTTTTTCCTTTCGTCTTCAGTTTTTTTCTTTTCTTCATCATAGATGTCCGGCCGACGGCGTGCGAGAAAATGTGTAAACCGTGTCTAAGTTCCAAACCTTAGGACCTTATAAGGATGTCGGTCACATGACTGAATGTGTAAGTGGTTTTGCGTAAGCGTACGATCTGAAAGCCGATACTCGTGAAAAGGTCGGATGTATTTAGTGATAAGCTCGTTGGGATCGTAGACTCGGTGGGGTGACAATCGCGATCGGCGACAATATGAATAAGCGGGAGGTACAGGAAATAATATGTATCTTTGGTTGCTTGAAGTTATCTATCTGCAAACATATGTGTATTAAAAGATCACAAACTGAAATTAGGAAATAAAATATACAAATATTCTCATACGCTCTGTCGGTATTTTGTTTGGTAAAATATGCTTGTAAAATCTCAAGGTCGTATGGCGTGACAATATGTATAACTAAAATGGCAGATCAGAGTTGTATGATATTGTAATTTACTATCAATTTTAGTTAGTTTTATTGCGGAATTTAGAGATTTGTGTACAGATATTGCCAATGTTACCTTCAAACAGATCCTAAAGGTGTCCTAATTAATATTTTTCTTTTCCCTATGGGATGTGACGGGAGTGTGCGTACCATTAGATCGAAGATAAGGAAGAGAGAGCTAGGGTAAAGCAATACAACGCTTCACAACAAGACTCTACTTTCTACTTCTTGATCACTTTCTTTCGCTTTACCGAGGCGACAACAAGAGAGATGGGAAGGAATCAATATAGCGCTTCGTCACAGGCGACTTTTATCTTTCTTTCTTTTTTTGTCTTTGTGTTCTTAGCACAACAAAAAACACAGTAGCAGTGAAAGAAGAGGATAGTAGCCGTATGCAGAAGAAAAATATATACTTGGGCAGACGACAAAGAGAAGAAGTGAAAAGTTGAGACGGTAGTGACTTAGTAGAGTCGAACAACATATCCTGTCCTTTCGGAATTCAGCTTTACACGCCTTAGTGTATATACACCTTTTATAATGAACTAGTTATTTGAATAAAAGATGAAAATGATGAGCATTGAACGCATCATTGCCTGAACAATTTTTACTATATTACGAAAATTATGAGAGACGATCAAACTCAGTAACCAAAGATCGAAAGAGGATCAGATCGATCTAAAAAGCTAAGTACTATTCGAACTCTGTCGAGTTTTGTATCTACAAAAAATATGTGTATTGAATATCGCATATCCTGCCCTTACACATCATAAAAAGGGGCTTATTTCCTATGTTTCAAACTATTATTTAAATGTATTAACACTACTTATTCTTAATTTACACCCTGCCAATTCACTCCTATCAATGCTCTTCCGCTTTTACCAAGAGTTCTAACGCAACTGTTTTAAGTATTTTTAAACACGTGTCTGCTTCAATTAAGCAATTTTTCACATATTTAAACGTCAAAATGTCTAGTATTAAACAGATACATAACTTACATGAATCATCTCAAAACCACAATACACAATTTTAATATGTTCAACGTATCTATTGGAAATGTTCAACGTATCTATTGGAAATGTTCCTCTCTCTTTCAGTTCTTACAAATAATAGATATTTTATCATTAAATGAACTTTTCTGATTATAAATTATTTTGTTAACATCTAAGCTGGTTTCCCTTGCGTACATTTTTCTTGCTCAGGATTACAGTTTTATACAAAAAGCTCCAACTCACTGCTTTGTTTAATAAACTTGTTCGGCATTTATTTCACTATTTAGAATACACAATTATACAAATACAGAATGAAGATATCTTAGGTTGTAATAAATTTCTTACAGGCAAACATTTCCCGAATAATCCAATACAAGACTTATGCAATATAATACATTTTCATCTTAATGCATAATAATTATCAATTTTAATAACCGACATTACCAACAAATCAGAGCTACCGCGATGGGCACTAAAATGGCGAACAGTTATGCAAATATATTTATGTATGTATTAGAGACAAAATTAATTAACAACTTTATATCTAAAACCAATGCCTACTCTTGATATATCAATGAGATGTCCTTTCCATGAACACATGGAATTAACTTTCACCAATAATTACACAAGAGGAGAACTTTCACCTTTTCTGATTCAGCATTTTTAATTTCTATCTGAAATATAACGATTCATGTTATCATTATTAGTGTTATTATTGTAATCTGTTCTACTATTATTAGTTTTTATGTACATGTTTATTAAATAATTTATACTTATGTGCCTTGATAAACATTTATCACTTTTCAGTACAACTGTAGCTTTGTTTTACTATTTTATTTTTATTAGATCTGTATGGTTTGTTACGATACAATGTTTACATACAGATGAACTACATATTTTAGTTTTCATCATTTATTATATAGTAGATTGAATCAAATACTATTTCTATTCATTTGATTATTATTCTTAGTTTTTTTCTTTTTATATTCAATTTAAAACATTATATACGGTGTTTAATGTAAAATCAATAGACTTAATAGCGTATGTAAAACAGTCCCCAAACATGTATATGATGACACTTCTTTAATATAATAAAGAGAACAAAAAAATAATTTCAGGTGCAAGGTTATCAAAGTACAGGTGGGTATCAATAATCACTAGAGTAAAGCAAAGATACCCCATCTATATGTATCACTTCATACGGCTGCATATTGATCAGCAGAATAATAAGCCATTTCAACCTGGTGATCACAAACTTGCTGTTTTTTTGTTTTTTCAATACGATGTTCGTAGTGTGTTTCCGCGTCACAACCATCAGTACCATCAACCACCTTTTCCGTCTATATCTAAAGAGATGAAGCGAAGAATCGGTCTCCGGAAATTGCCTCTATTTTGCGATTTCTGCCTAATCTTCAATCGGAAAACGCCTGCGTGTCGGCCACAGGATCAACTTTTAGGCACTTTTGTAGAAACTATAAGAAAAATGAGAAGACCATAGCAGGAAGGTGTAATGTTAAGAAAAACATCAACAAACATTTCTAGGAATTTGACCGGGAAACCAAAACTGAAATTGACATAAATATCTTCTAGATGACCTTTCAAATAAGGACAACGTACAAAGCAGCTGGCTATGACAGTATATATATGTATTCAGGCTTAAAGGATTCATTACTCTGCACGAAATACTAGCACAAAAAACTAATTAGATTGTTAAAGAGAAATCTATATAGGAGTAAATAACCGCCTTAATCATAAATGACAGCAAATACAAAAACTATATTAAACAACTGCACACCGACAACCTGTCTATCAACCAAATGTCAAAACACTTCAACTAAAGGATGAGGTCTACTACAGATCCAATGATCAGAAATTGTGCTGCCAAGTAACAAAAGTTACACGTCATCTACTATATATCGATTAGAAGATAGTGAAGGAAGTAGTAAAAATCATATAGATGACCGGAGTTGAATGAAAACACATACGTCTTAATCTCGCAAAAATGGATAATTGAATGAGTCTTCTTTGGCATTCGGCAGTCACAACGACTAAGGAGCAGCGCCATATTGGAGTGTTATTTGTGAACATCTTATTGTATTACTGTAGAGACCAATTCTGATTTACATGTAAATGCTGTGGAATGTTGCGTTGATTCGGTTGGTAGGTCGCCCTATTGGCTCGCTTTTCTCCTAGCTCTCCTCGCAGCATTTTCATTTTGGAAGGGTTTCTCACTGATGACAATTCGCTAGCGTATCTGTTTCTTCTAAGCAGGTATGTGAGCTGCAGAGGCTTCCCATGTATTGATGTCTACCGAGCAAGCCTTCATATCACGCTAGCAGAGATCCTTGAAGCGAAGATGAGGACGACTCCTTTTTCTTGAGCGTTAGGCAAGCTTACCGTACAGAACGTCTTTAGGGATGCGTTCATCATCCATCCTGCGCACATGGCTAATCCAGCGAAGAAGTCGCTGACGCAGTATTGATTGCTCTTTGCAGAACATCATTGTTATTTACTCTGTCCTGTCATGTGATACCAAGCTTCCTACGTAGACAACTCATATAGCAGACTTGGAGTTTTTTCTCCCGTGTTGAGTATGTGGTCCAGAACTAACTCCCATACAGTAGAATACTGAGAACGCACGCTCTATATACGGTTATCTTGGTAGAAGTGGTAAGGTGGCTATTTTCCATGACTCCTTAAGTTAGTTTAGAGAGGGCTGTAGATGGCTTACCAATCCTTTTATTGAGCAATACGTTCAATGGCAGGGTGTCTGAAGCAGTGGAGCCTTGGTACTGATACTGGTGAACAACCTCCAGTGGTGTTCCTTGGATTGAAATGCTAGGTAAGCAGGTGGTTGCTTGCCCTATGACTTGCTTTTTCTGGCTGATGGTACGGTCGAACAGGCTGCAAGCATCAGCAAACCTGTCCATCAGTCTTTGGAGACCAATCTCCTGATGTGATCCTATGGCTTCATAATCAGTAAACAGCATGTTTCTGATTAAATATGTTTAAAATACCAGGCAAATTTGTAAATTTTACAAATGTAACAATAATAAATGGCGAATAGAATTGACAGTTGAATGGTAACTAAAGGAAACAAATATATATATATATATATATATATATATATATATATATATATATATATATATATATATATATATATATGAGGAAACTGATATAAGGTTAAAGAATAAAATATTCCAGTGAGGTTTCCTATCTCCTCTCTTCTTCGTTATAGTGATGATGTCACTCACTAATATACTTATGATATGTTGATTTTGTTATTTCACTTACCATTGCGTGTATCAACCATTATACGCTTGCGTCGTCTTCTGAAATCAAGGTTCTTTATTTCTCAGTTGATGGATGGCGATGTTTAGTTTTTAATAAAGGTTTATTACAACGAGAAGAACAGTCAGAGAAAAAAATGAGAGCGACAGGTTACTTGCGTCGTACGCGTGGGAGAGTTAGAAAAACAGACAGATAGATAGACGGATAGCACGTACTGCTACACCTAGTTACACGTTGCACCCATCATTTGGGGCGGCGATTTGAACACGTCTTTCCTGCTTGAAGTATCGCCAGACAAGAGCCAGGAAATATCGGTCCAGGAATCACATATTTTCGGTGACGTCCGTTCTGGAGTCACCTCTGACTCTCAGATGTCACTCGAACTTTCCAGTCAAACAGCAGCTCTCGTTATGTAACACTAAGGAGAATATATATTCACATAAAAAGAGAAATAAATCACGTGATGTATACGGGTGACGAGGTGTTCCTTGCTAAAACACCGAGAAACACTAATAACTAGAACCTGAATCTTTAATCAGGATATAGCAAAAGAATTCGGGATAGTAAGATGTGCACTACTTGTGATGAAGACGAGGAAACTTAAACATATGAAGCCACTAAATCGAGAAATAATAAGAGCACTTAAGGAATGGTAAGTTTTGTAACAGAAAAAGATAATAAACATAATAAAAAGAAAAACTTGGGAACTTGGTAGAAAGAACTATGAAAATAATTCTGAAAACGGTACACGCGAAGGATGATATTGGCTATTTATAAAGGAAACGAAAAGGGAATAAGCCGTGTACGTATTGAGGATTTAGTAGATGACGTCATAAAATGACTAGAGAAATGCATAATAAAAATAGTGTGGGTGATTACAGCAGCCACAAACACGACAAAGCTGAACAAATGGAGCACAAGTAAATGATAAAGAAGAAGGCGAAACAAATAGAAATAGAAGCAAGTGCAAGGATTATTACAAGTTTGACCAAAGAAATTGCGCACGAAAAAACAGAGAATGGTTACGGAAAGAGAATCGGAATCGATGCTGACAGCTGCATAAAACAATGCGATCCGAACAAACTACATAAAAGACAAGGTAAACAAGATCCAGGAGAGCAAGTGCATACTCTTTGAACAAAGAAAAGGTTAGAAGTGAATCCAAATACCTGATATTAAAGTAATATAAAAATTGATATGAAAGAGTTAGGAAGGTAGTCCGCTGAGGACTATATTTTACCACACAGACAAAAAGTGTCAAGACAAATAGTAGACGAAAAACAGATGAGAGCCAGTATTGTGAAATAAAAAGCATAAATTCGTCTGTGACATAGGAAAGCAAACTCAGTCAAGCTAGAATGTGGCAATGTTGCTTTGGACGTTGTGTTAATCTTGGTCGCGGAACCAATGTGGCAACATTGTTTGCTTTGGACTGCTGGGCGATCTTTGCCGGACTTTATGTGACGACGGGACGATGTGTGACAACATGTGCATGTATGTGCAATGTTTCGTCTAGTCATCGCCAGTGAGCAATCATGGTTTGATGATAGTCACTGTCGTCTGCTTATGGGACTGGTTGGCTGGCTGGGGACCATTGTGCTGCAAAAGAACCTTATGTAAATAATGGAATAAACCATTTTACTTTTTATATAAAATATAATTTATTATATTTCAAAAAGAAACATCTCAGAGCGCGCAACAAGACGTGTGAGTCTCTGTCAGAATTCAAACCAGTCTCATTTCCAATCTCTTTAATAGAGAGAGAGAGGGGGAGAATGAGAGAGAAGGAGAGAGAGACATAGGGAGAGAGAAAGAGGAAATACTGGTGTCATCGGGGTACGCCTTGTCAAATGTTTATTTTTGAGTTTCATAACTGATTTTCTCGAACGACGACTGGTCTGATCTCTGATCCCATCACATGCACTTGTCATTGAATTTGTTTAACATCGACCTTCAGTCCTCCAAATATGACTTAGGCACAGGTGCACTCAGTGATCTCAAAACGCAGAGAATTACTGTTTTTGAAATAAGTCTGGCATAAGGGTTACGAATATAACGGCGAGCACTTAGCTCCCCAAAAGATTACGCATTGTGCCACAAGAAGACCAGACAGGATAATAGTCAACCAAAATTAAATAATCTGATAAATAATAAATGTTGCCATCGCAGCAGCTCACAAAGTGAAGCTGAAGTAGACAGAAAATAAAGTAAATAGATAGAACTTATCAGTAAGCTGAAATATATATAGAATATGATAACTACCATAATACTAATATGTGTGAGGAGAACTAGGAACTGGCACGATAAAAATAGAAAAAAGACTAAAAGAAACTGGAATCAAAAAAGAATTGGCACCATAAAAAGCACAATATTGATGAAAACATCTGACAAAACGTCTTAGCGTGTGGAAACAAATCCACGTATCCAGTTGGAACGGATTAATCATAGATAAGTTGAAATAAAATCCAACTTGCACGAAACATAACGATAAGATTGTGCATTTTAAGACCAGCTCAAAAGAAAATTGTATTATTTCATAAAATACACAACTAAGATAATATAAACTACCCCCTTCCCAAAGAAATAGTGATACTATCGATTAGTACGATGGAAAGACATCCCAGCGGATCAGCGAGGAAGTAACGGCCTAGGAGGGATAATACCATCCATAACTCGACTAAAATGGTATGCATAGTATTGCAATCCTTGAGTGAATTACCATCAGTTAAATTCACAAAAAAAATAACCCACTGTTATTAGCGAGAAATCTCTGATAATAAGCTGGTGAGAGAGTGGAAATAATCATGAAAGTAACCAAGACTGCAATTAGCAGCGAATGGCCACTGGTAACAACTTGTTTGAACACTTTTAGTGAATGAAAAATAATATCACTGAACATTTTGGCCCCATAATTTTTCGAATTTTGACGAAAAAAAAATTATATTGGAAATGTTATAACGTAAACATTTTCCATTGTATTTTTGTTGTCTTTTAGTTTTTGGCAAAATTACATATTTGTTTACTTATTGATTTGCCTCATACAACTCAACATCGTGTGACCTGAGGATAGGCTCATTCAGTCATTATTTTTTGGCTTTTGTTTTAATAATATTCATAAACTTTGCGATATTTCATTCAATGTATATAATTTCTCTCCCTTCATAGGTTACACTTCTTAGCGTAACGCATTTTTACTAATATTTCTAATAATATTTATTGATGTTGTTAATTGTTTCATGTGCTTTGATTTGGGCACATTCGGTTATATCATTCAATATTTTTAAAGAAAAATACCTATATTTGCAATAATAATATCAATTATAATACATATTCATGGTAATATTTATGTGAAATTAGGTTTCAAATACGACCAGCAAATTATAGGTGTATTTGAATGCGATAGTGTTGATAAATAGCCATTCTTATATGATCAATAGAGATTCGTAATGTTTTATCAACATTTCTGTTTAATTATTGCGTTTTCAACATATGTAGGCATTAGTAGTCATCATTTTAAAGAAGCTATTGTTTATACCCTAACATTAATAGAATGAATTTAAATGTGTAATTCAATATGTTTGTGTCTTTCCGATGATGAGCAATATAAATGGGTTTGTATCATCAGATAAGATGATTGAGAAAAGCTATTTCAATACTTGATCAAAGTAACATTCATGTAAAGAAATATTTGTGGAGTTATAACTGACGCAAAACTCTTTTGACAGTTTTTATAATCATTGAATAATTTACCTTTTGTTTTAAATGGCAAAGACGGACAACTTAAGTAAACTTAATCGGACCATTTAATCTTCTTCTTCTTCTTCTTTTTCTTCTTCTTCTTCTTCTTTTTCTTCTTCTTCTATTTCTTCTTTTTCTTCTTCTTTTTCTTCTTATTCTTCTTCTTATTATTATTATTATTATCATTATTATCATTATTATTATTATTAATATTATTATTACCATTATTATTATTATTATTATTATTATTATTATTATTATTAAGATACTTTACTCTCACACTTTGATCTCATTTAATTTTGAACATGCTTAGTATCTAGTCACCCTCCTCGTCTAACGAATCTTTTTCGCCGATGCCCCAAAATGGGGAAGGTAGTACCGTGGTGCATAGTACCAGTAGTAATGCGAGCGAACCTCGCATAAAGGATTGATAAACACTCTTGTAAGAGTAAAGTTCATTAAGATCTGGAGTTGACTCTCGAAAGGGTGGGGTTAAATTCTTGTACCTCTGCCAGCTTTTCTGGCCAAACTGATACCAATGCTAAAGATTCTTGTGAATCCTATCATATAGGCCAACAATCTATGTCCCCATACTTCTTGCTCGACCATGTGTCCTGGCAAGGCTATTCCAGGCATTGTGCATATACATCGTAATAGCCTAAAACTAGGGTAACAACGATAATTGTGTTCTACTAAACGGTACTAGTAACGTAAGAATATAATAATTGATGTAGCAACAACGATTCATTTTCTAATCGGAATTTCGATCATGACATCAAGCTGTTCATGACCATAATCATATAGTTTTTATATAGTTTGTATAATTGACGTCACCTTAAAAAAGCGATAAAAGTGACGCCGCACGTAATTTTAGCAATAGTACATTTATTAAAAACAATGTTTCCAATTGTGTATAGGTGTTATCAATTGTATAATTGACAACAGATGTAAACGTGAAACTTCTATTTGATCTATACAGATATAAGAGCTGATGTGGAATTGCGACACTCCACTCTTCGACGCGCTACCAGTCTTGTTCTTCTCATATTTAAAAGCATAAGATGGACACACTAGAATAGAACAACTCGTCCCAACATGAATGTCTATTTTTCTAAAATCCACACTCGTTCATTGATTTCTTCAACCCACCCCGCCCCCTCTCACACAGACACATAATCGCATATACGCTCACATATTAATATTACCACATTTGTTTTTATCGAAACCCATTCGTTATTCTAATTTACCAACTATAATTTTTATTTCAGTGAATCTAAACTTAAGAAATACGAGTTCTCTTCCGCTACGCAGGATATTATACAGAGAGGGTAGTGTTTGTAACATTCGTTTGCCTGCAATGTGAAGCGGATCAAACGTTATTTAAAAGTGCGCCCATTTTTTGTGCTTCTCGTTTGTCTTACATAATATTAAGTTAACATTTGTCAATATACGCATTAAAAGATTATTATATCCAATAATAAAACACAAACAAATATGTATTGATACTGTGTCAATGTATTACCTGCGAAATAAATACGTTATAACAGAATGAGAATAGCCTACCCATTTTAGATTAACTATAATATATGGTTAAAACATTCCCAGAATGTTCCTTTATGCTACAAACAGTAGTAGTAACTGGTAACTTACAAACGCTTAAACATAACCACAATAACAATCTGACTGTAAAATCTTTAAGTATTACAATTTCGCATCTCAATAGTTTAGAAAGAATAATCGAAATAATAAAGCAAAGTCGGTCTATTTCTTTACTGTTGTCCTCAATAGCTCCCGTACTACAATTTCAATATTTAATTCTGTATTACCAGTTGTTCTTGTAATTCGCTTTAATTCCTTTCATAAAATATTTTATCTGATTAGGAATATTTTTTGGTCGATGCCATCTTTTAATCAGCAGCAAATTTATATTAAAATGGACGTAATTTTTTTAAGCAGCACATTTAGCTACTAATAGTAAATGCTAATAATATTACATTTGATTCGTTATTAATAAATGATACATAACAATATAATGATATAGAAACAGATGTGCAACAAATTAGGAAATCTCTAGAAACGTTGAAGATTAACTTCCACAACATGTGACATCACTCACATAAACGTTGCTAAATTATTTCCTCCTTTGAGCATAATGTATTTTCATGAAAAATTTCAAATTGCATTTAACAACATGGTTGGTTGTGGTAAAGATTTTATAGTTTCTAACAAGAAAACATATGTTCGTGTTTGTATTCAGTTCTGCATAAAATAATGTAAACGAAACTAAGCTATTTTTAGTTAGATAATTATTTCGTGAAGTATTTCAAGTCTCTGTGTATCTTTCTATTTACTTTTTTGACAAAAAACACTAGGATTGGAAAATACCGATTATGCCGATAAACTGTTAATTCGAAAGTGATTCTTATTTTAAATTAGAATTTCGCTGTTATGTAAAAATACAAGATTATCGTTCACTTACGATATTCTAAATAAAATAATAAAAAACTTATTTTATAATGCTCCCAACTCATATAAAACACAAATGTTTATATGCGATACAAAAAAAAATACATAAAACACATTTTCCTCGTAAAATACAGAACATAGTTAACTCGATATTAATAACATTGTGTGATCACTTCTTCGTGCCTCTATATGTGTGGTGTTAGCCTCTAAATGGCATCCTATGTTTATTTATATTAATCGAATATTTATTAAAATAAAATATGTTATAGCGTCAAATCAAATTAAATGATAAAATTTTTTTTGTCCATTTAAAGTCTTAAACATCACGTTCACGTGTCAAAAGGTACGAATTAAATCCCGATCCGGCATTTACCATAATTGCCATATATAAACAAAATGGTTATTTCTTTGAAGTTGAATTTGAACGGTTTAAACTCTTGATTCGAAAATATCATGTCTTATATTAATAATTAGTTTGAAGGTAAAATACATCATTTTGCTACCCTTACCAAACCCAAATAAGATGCTATCCTAAACAAACCCAAATGATAATATGCTATCCTAAACAACCCCAAATAATAAAATGATATCCTAATCAAACTCAAATAATAATATGCTATTCTATACAAACTCAAATAATAATATGCTATTCTATACAAACTCAAATAATAAATGATATTCTATACAAACCCAAATAATAATAAGATATACTAAACAAACCCGAATAATATTATGCTATCCTAAACATACCCAAATAATATGCTATTCTAAACAAACCTAAATGATAATATGCTATCCTAAACAAACCCAAATAATAATATGCTATCCTAAACAAACCCAAATAATAATATTTCAGTCTAAAAAAGAAATAATAATATGCTATCCTAAACAAACCCAAATAAGATGTTACCATAAAAAAGCCAAATAAAAATATGCTATCTTAACGAACCCAAATAATAATATTCTATTCTAAGAAAAATAATAATAATATGCTATTCTATACAAACTCAAATAATATGTTACTATAAACAAACCCAAATAATAATATGCTATCCTAAACAAACCCAAATAATAATATGCTATCCAAAACACACCTAAATAATATGTTATCCAAAACAAACCCAAATAATATGTTATCCTAAACAAACCCAAATAATAATGTGTCACCCATTTAAAGGTTTTATTAATCGTTCAGCAAAAAAAGAATACAGTTTAAGTATTTAACCTGTCGAATTAAAAGTGTGAATGTTTTACGTAATTTTATGAATATAGACTAAAACAACATTTACTAGATACGGTTTGCTATAGTTTGATGTTGGTTTTTATCAATAGTTTAATGAGCAAACGTGACCGTAATAATTGAATTTAGTGTTCAGAACATATTTAACAGGAAATTTGTGATAAAACGGCATAGTTTAAAAATGCGGAAATAAAAGTTAATAACCAAGAATCGAAGGCAATGGCGAATTCTGAAAGCTAGTAAGTTAATTCGAATATTGATCATCAACATCATCATTGCATTTTCAAAATGAAAGCAATGTCAGACAATGATTGAGTTTTAAAACAAAAACTTAAAACACAAGAAAGCTTGATTGGAAATCTTTAATGTCATGATTTTTCAATTCAGTATTTATAATAATGCATCATTGGATACACATGTCAAAACTATATTCAAGCAATCACCAATACCACTAGTACAATATATATATATATATATATATATGTGTGTGTGTGTGTGTGTGTGTGTGTGTGTGTGTGTGTGTCCCGGAGGCATTTTCATACACATTTTAACTGCACAAAATACAAGCTAAAATATTCATCGTTTTGTAGATTGACTTATGTTTTAAACACTTCCACTATAGTTTATTTTCTAATTAGACGTAATTTTTAAATAACCCATCAAGTAGTCCATCTATTTTTAACTTTTTATCTATGAATGCATTCTTTCATTCTATACGTCTCTCTCTCTCTCTCTCTCTCTCTCTCTCCTTCTTTCTCTCTTTCTCTCTTTCTCTCTCTCTTTTTAGTTATCTTTGTTTGTTACAATCGATGGTAATAAATTAAATAAAAAAATAAAAGATTGAAATAGTCCATTACAAACAAAAGAGAATATTAGCAAATAACTAATGCTACGCCTAACCCTAATCCGAAGTTGGATAGGAAAATAGAGAAAAGGCAGAACGGGAGACAGAGTTGAAGATATAACGAGAAGAAAGGCTATTTCTTGATTTTGGATTTTGGGTTTTTATTTGCTATATTAAACTGGCTTTGCAAATGCACTCTCTGTGATTCTAAGAATGTTGTCCGAGCTAAATGGGTGTCCTCACGGCTCAATATATATATATATATATATATATATATATATATATATATATATATATATATATATATGTGTGTGTGTGTGTGCGCGTGTGTGTACATGTGAAATATGGCGTCCATCCATTAAAGTAAACAAAATATTACGTCCTTAATTAACCAACATATATAAATGCTTTGATAATATGAGTTTTATTATTTTATTTTCTGATGTTTTGGAACATCATGTTGGCCTTTCCTTCTAATGAGTCACACTCAAAGAAAATCCAAGATATACAACTCTGTAATGTTGATTCTCTAAGGTACGACGAAATGGTAGGTAAGACATTGTTATTGAAATCTAATGTTCGATTGTTTATATATATATATATATATATATATATATATATATATATATATATGTATATATATATATATATATATATATATATATATGCATATATATATATATAAATATACATATATATATATATAAATGTACATATAATATATATATATAAATATATATATACACATATATATACATAAATATACATATATATATATATAATATACGTATATATATATATATATATATATATATATATATATATATAACGTAAAATATAATAACACGAAATTACATGATTGTCGATGCAATAATTTATTTCAACCTTGCGGTTTTATTCAAGCATCAAATTAGACAATTACATTTTTGAGACTGACAGAAAACTGAATTCACCCTCGACAATTCAAATACAACCAGAGAGAGTGGTGGTCGCAACCAATCCGAACACCTATTACAGAGCGAGTAGGAATTAACATCTTATATTTAACTAAGGCAATCGAAAGGGATCTTATTGTTTTTTTTGTTTGTTTTTATTAAAATAATAACGTCTGTATTAAACGCACATATTCTTTCTACATTTACGACTTGGTGACATTGAACGTTCATACGCCTCCATACACACGCACACATATACCTATTCTTAACATCACACACACACGCCACACAATTTTTGGCTAGCTAAAATCGGTTGAGCTTATGTTTTCGGCCCGATAGGAGGAAGAGAGAGAAGAAACTAACACAAGCATACGTTAGCGTGTCATCGACCGATTGGCACTTGTCATGCTTTCATTCTGTCTAGATCCGAGTGATAAGATCTATTTGAAAACTAAAAATTATTTAAGATTATATTTTAAATGTAATATTTTAATACTCTGAGTTTTACAAAAATTCATCTTACATTAATTTTATAATCTATGGAAGCCTATGATTATAGCCTAATTCCAATCTAATAATGTCTAGTGATAATATAAGACACTATACTTAATTTAATTTAATTCAATGATTAGTGTATTATCAGTCAAAAAATTTACTAAAGCTATCTTATTTTAAGTAAATAATCAGAATAAACGAATATCTTAAAGTACAATTATATATGCATACAACCCAAAATATGTATATGCATAAGCATACATACACATACACACACATATATATATATATATATATATATATGCATGCACACCCATACCTACTACCTTGAATTTATATTTTTTAAGAAATCGAGGATAAATGTGTTTCGTCTTTAAGTGTTCATTAAAAAATATCATTACTAAATTACATAAATTTACATTTATCAGGGAAGGAAAAGGGGGACATCGTCTGGCTCTCCTTTTTGGGGTATTCGAAATAACCTAGCGTGTAATCGCTACATGGCTAAAGCGTGTTGATTCGTTGGTTTCCAGTCAAGAACTAACATCTCAAATCCAGTTTTCCCAGCGGGAAAACTGTGACGTCACGAAATCTCGTGATCAACACGCAGGTGTAACCTAATCTTTGAACTTAAGGTCTCATCACCCGTCACTGAGACCGTGAGAAACAACATTGCACTATACTTGCACGAGATGACTTCGTTACAAATCGCGCAAGTTAGGCGATCTAACTGTACGTCCATCCACACATGCGTCCCATTATATAACATATTGACGAGGCTGCTGAAGCACTTTTGTAGGCCAGGGAGCGTTTATCCTTGTGTGCTGGTTTTTTAAAATCACACCTATCATTGTGTTCCTAACCTCATTGAAAGGAAGTAAATAAAATATTGTCAAGCATGAGTTTGTTGCATTTATCCTTATAAAAAATATGCATCATTTGGATTATTTAGACTACTGTTCTCATCTTGGATATTATTATTACAATGTTCGGCTGATGCAATCTCCGACCTTCTTCTGGTGTGGCTTTTTGAACTAGAGAATCTCTATGTCGAACACGAGAATCTATACTGAATTTCGAACGATGTAATCCACGGGGGTAATTATTTTCTAGCCATAACCGAGTAGATATCTTTGATAATTCGTAATTGCATTCCGCAAGAACCTTTGGCGCAACGGATTAAAGTTCAAAGTAATAATCAGTTCTAAGTGACAGTATTTTGAAGGTTGAAGATTTAATCTCAGAACAGACAATATTAAGAATACAATTACGAATAACTAAAGAATTATTTCTGGTCAAGGTTGACTGAAGGAGAGCAGGTTATCCTCGTGGATTAAATTCAAGGGTTTCCTTAGAAATACTTACAAGATTTCCGAGTTCGATATAAAGATTCCCGAGTTCGATAAGACAAACCTAAATACAGTTGGAGCTTACTTCCGCCGAAACGTTGTAATAATATCATCCAAGATGAGAACAGTAGTCCGAATAATCGAAATAATACAAATTATCAATCCTCATCTAAAATATTCCGAAACAGCAAACATGAACGGATGGACTACAGTGTTCAAACTTTATTTTCTTTTCATAGTCATTTTTTCTGATTTATTTTCTTTCTGTGAATTGCGATTTAGGAGACATCTCAAATATTCGTGCGAAATCAAGCCGTTACCGAGTCAACACTATTAACAATAAATGTAGGATTCGACTATCATCTTACATTCATAACTATCTGTAGGAATAGATTCGTATCAATCTGTACACGTGTGTAAATATAAATACCAGCTGTTACTGAAATTTTAAGAATAGTGTCTACAAAACAGAAACAGGTGTTAAACTAATACTTTAAATTGCTTAATAAAATTAACTACTGCAAAATAGAAAAAAAACATATTTTAGAATTAACCTGACGACAGCTGCGTCTTTGGGACAGTGCAAAATGTCATTGATTGTTGAACTTTCTAGATTATTATTATTTTCTATAAACCTACTCGACTTGACAGTCGACCGAATTTAAAAATAGACGACATACGTAGATTAAACGGAAAGAGGTAAACACCTGACCAACTACGAGAAAGTTGGATACTGAGTTTTTCCAATAAAACATACATTGGTAATCAATATGCATGAGGTTATTTATTTTCCTCTTTGTATCCGTAAACTTGTAACCAGCGTTCAATTTCTAGAGTATAATGCTGAGTGATATCCTAGCTATGACAAATAGGAGTGGAGATCATAGGTTTACATTGAAAATACTGCCAGTTAAATACTCCATTTTCCCATTGATTCCTCTTAAAAAACGCACAGTATTTATCTTCGATAGTAAAAAAATAGTTATTTGCCCTAAAACGCTACAGTAGCCCGAAAATGGAGGAGTATTTTACGTAAAACTTATATATTAAACTTATTACCAACTCTAAATTCTAAAATATTTTTCTTGTTTTCATTATTTTCCCGCCAGTTTTTTCATTGTATTCACACGTATCGCCTCAAGAAGTAGAATCTCATTTTTTTGGAGGGGGAGGGGGGTAACCGAGTGTCTTAATCTACAATAATACCCAAACTTTCAATACTTTCATTTACGCCTTAAAATGATCTATTAAATTAGCTGATTTTAAATAAGTAATTTAATTAATTTTCACATGAAAGGTAAATACAACTAAACAAATTAATTGCTTAAAATTAAAAATAAATAGGAACGTATTGAAAAAACTATACAAGTAAACAAATAAAATGTGGGTAAATCTGCAAATTTACACCTTTTGCGAAGTGAGATTCTTCTTTGTTAGGCGATTACGTGTGAAAACCGTGAAAAACAGAAAGAAGGAAATAACAAATTATTTTAGAATTTAGTTCATATATATTTAATGTACCAAATGTTGTTCACTAACCCTAAAATCGCCTAAAAAAATACACCCCCTTCAAAAACTATTTTGTACATGTAAAGACATTCACTGATCCATGTTCGCGGGATTATGACGTATGCGTTCTTGTAGTCAATTCATGCCATCCATATTCTTTGGTCTTTGTTTCCTTCAGTATTTTCTGGTTAATGTATAGGCAGATCATTTGTCCCAACAGGCGCCTTCCGGCATTCTGTCTGTTTCTTAGGGAGAAGTGCGCATTTATTCTGTATTTAAATAAATATTAACTATTTCAAACGGAATACATATATGTGTGTAAATATATCGATAGATTTATGGATTTTCAAAAAATATAATGAATCAATATCTGTATGTATGTCTATGTATTTCGCTTTATATGTATATTTATATAGAATTATGTATGTGCATGTTTATATACTTGTATCCACCGGATTAACCCATGAACTACCTGTGATGATAAATGGTCTCATATTCAGAGTTAAAAGCGCCTGCGTTCTGGCGGCAATTAGCAAGAGCTATAAGACGTATGGAAAGGGGTCAGGATTACATGCGTATGTATAATTTTTATGCGACGGGTCCCACTTTCTTAAATAGCGGAGTACGATTACAGCAGGATGGAGGACGATTACAGTTAGAAGTTGCTTTTGAATTGACTTTTAAAGCTAACATTTTCCTGGTCAAACAATCTAACCCAAGATGAATAGGTGATTCAATTGTCACAATCCTTCAAGTATATATATATATATATATATATATATATATATATATATTAATTAATTAAGTTCAAATATTAACTAAATGAACAAAACCATTACTTTTCAAAAGTGCTCAATATATATTAGAGCTTTTATATTAAAATAAACATAATATCCGACAATCGTTTCAGAACCTTCTAGATTCCTCTTCAGGGATGTACTGGTGATCTAAGATTATACCCGCCAATACACAATCATAAGAAAGAAAGAAAAAGAAAAAACACAAGCAGACAAAATACATTTTAAAATCTTCAGACGAGAAACCCTTTTTCCATAATATGACACGTTTGACACCTATCTATCAACTCTCCAGAAATTGGGTCATGCTCAAACTTTTGACGGGATCGAGCAGACTAGAATGTCTCTTTTTCAACCACACGCATAGACACCGAGAAATACTCATATCCACGTTAATACTTACATATTTATATACTTACAAACATACATACACACTTATATATAGAAGTAAAATTTAAAACATATATACCTACATAAACACACTCACACACACATCCATATACATATATCTATACATACGCAGACATATATATATACATACACAGACACATATATATAAATATATACATATATACACACACACACACTTATAAATATATTTTATCTATTTTGCTAAAACTATCAGCAGGACTGACTATACATATGTCTCGTCTACCTTAAGAACATGCACACACACAGAGACATACTCACACACACCCACATCCACGCTTATACGTACACACTTATACACTTACAAACACATATACGTACTTATATATAGATGTAAAAATAAAACATATATATATATATATATATTTACACCCACTCATATATATATCTACAAATACACACATATATATATATATTATATATATATATTAAATTCCCGAAACAGTTTTTCATGGTAAACAACTGATGATCCCTTAAAATAGTGTTAGAAACTAACTAATATAATAACTGTAAAAAATAAATTGACTTACATGAGTGATTTTCCACTGGAAGACTTGAGACTATAAGTTTTTTTGTTTTTTTTATATTTTTTTATTTATTTATTTATTTATTTATTTATTTTTTTATATAGTTTTAATGGTTGAGAAACTTCCGAGACTATATATATATATATATATATATATATATATATATATATATATATATATATATATATATATATATATATACACACACACACACATATATATATATATTTATCTATATTGCGTAATATGTTAAGGATTTCATTTTTTATCTTCTGACTAAATATTTACCCAATAAGCCACGAAATATAGTATTATACATTAAGACAATCGCTGTTTACTATTTAATTACATTTCTTAACAAATATCAATCATATTTACCTACGAATTAAGTTAATCCAATTGTAATATCATCCCCCTAATTAATTGAGGATTAGAAACCAAGTTTTAAATATCAACTAGTTATTATCTTTATTTAGTTTTTCATGATAATTTCCATAAAACTTTATTTTTTGTAATAATTTTGCGTTAATTTATAAAGGAATTGCACTTTTTATATTATTTTATTTTCTCTTCATGTGTCCACCTATATTCATTTAGTCTAATGGACATTTAATTTATATTAATTTGATTTCACTAATTTTATCATTTGTTCATCCTGCAATAAACCTCTAAATTCAATATACGTATATTGGATCATAGTTATCTTTCATATAACGTTTGTATACGCCTTGGTTAAGATTTAGGGTAATATCTAGAAAGTTTGTAATTTTGATACCTGCATTTATTTCAACTTTGAGTCCTAACTCTTTCATAGTTTTGAATATAAACTTTGTAGTCATTTCAACTTTAGGGGCACTACTATTTTCAATAACTGCCAAACCATCGTCTCTATATAAGCCTATATTCCCAACACTAAACATACCTGTCTCAATAAGGTTGTATAATATAAATTATCCAACCAGATCAGACATTTTAGCCGAATCCAAAGAACCCATTGCAACATCAAAGGAGTCAGTAGAGTCTTTTTTATCAATTTTTTTTATCCATCAAAGGTCACAATAGACAAATACTAAAGGATAATGATACAAGCAACGTAAGTAGCATACAAGATAATGAATGTAATTGTAGAAATAAAAATGAGTGCCCGTTGCTAGAAAAATGTTTAATGAAAAATGTAGTATATCTAAGTACAGTTTTCCCAGAGAATAATCCTAATTTGAAAATATTCTACATAGGGGGTACTAATTCTGATTTTAAGGATAGGTATAGAAACTATAAATGCTCATTTAACAACATAGATACTGATAGAAAAGGCACTTCATTATCTAGATATATTTTATCACTAAAAAGAAATGGCATAGTTCCTGTAGTGAAATGGAGTATTTTTAAAAAAGGCACCAGTACGTACACTAAATAACCCTACTTGTTTTCTGTGTTTGAATGAAAAACTGGCTATAGTTTTGTTTCCTAATAAGAATGCTCTACTAAACCAAAGGGACGAAGTGGGTTACAATTGCAGGCACGTCACTAAGTTCACCTAAGCTAAGAATTGTTAGAACGATGTAAACATAACTTAAAAATAAATAAATAAAAGAATAAATAAATAAATTGAAATAAAAATAAAATAAAATAAATAAATAAATGAAATAAATAAATAAATAATAAATAAATAAAAAATAAAAACAAAGATTAAAATCATTATTTCTTTAAACATAACATTGAATTATTACAAATGATAGAGGATCGCGTAATTAATGTAACATAATTAACAATGATAGGAAGGATTAAGTTAACTAATTTAATCATAGGACAACTTGATATAGCCAGCAGATCTATACATTAATAGGTTAAAAAGTTTAGAATTTATATTGAATTCAGAGGTTTATTGCAGGATGAACAAATGATAAAATTAGTGAAATCAAATTAATATAAATTAAATGTCCATTAGACTAAATCAATATAGATGGACATATAAAGAAAAAATAAAATAAAATAAAAAGTGCAATTCCTGTATCAATTAACGCAAAATTATTACAAAAAATAAAGTTTTAAGGAAAGTATCATGAAAAACTAAATAAAGATAATAACTAGTCGTTATTAAAAACTTGGTTTCTAATCCTCAATTAATTAGGGGAATAATATTACAGTTGGATTAACTTAATTCGTAGGTAAATATGATTGATATTGGTTAAGAAATGTAATTAAATAGTAAACAGCGATTGCTTAATGTATAATACTATATTTTGTGGCTTATTGGGTAAATGTTTAGTCAGAAGATAAAAAATGAAATCCGTAACACATTACGCAAAATAAATAAATATATATATGTGTGTGTGTATATATATATATGTGTGTGTGTATGTGTATATATATATATATATATATATATATATATATATATGTATATGCGGATATATATATATGAGTGGGTGTAAATATATATATATATGTATATATTTTTTATTTTTACATCTATATATAAGTACTTATATGTGTTTGTAAGTGTATAAGTGTGTACGTATAAGCGTGGATGTGGGTGCGTGTGAGTATGCCTCTGTGTGTGCATGTGCTTAAGGTAGAGGAGACATATGTATAGTCAGTCCTGCCAATAGTTTTAGCAATATAGATAAATATATTTATAAGTGTGTGTGTGTGTATATATGTGCATATTTATATATATATATATATATATATGTGTGTGTGTGTGTATTATATATATGTGTGTGTATGTATAGATATATATATGTATATGGATGTGTGTTTGACTGTGTGTATATATATAGGTATATATGTTTTTACTTTTACTTCTATATATAAGTGTGCATGTATGTTTGTAAGTATATAAATATGTACGTATCAACGTGGGTATGAGTATCTCTTTGTGTCGATGCGTGTGGTTACAAGAAGAGACAGTCTAGTCTGCTCGATCCCATCAAAAGTTTGAGCATGACCCAATTTCTGATGAGTTGATAGATAAGTGTCAAACGTGTCATATTATTGAAAAAAGGGTTTCTCGTCTGAAGATTTTAAAAATGTATTTTACCTGCTTGTGTTTTTTTCTTTTTCTTTCTTTCTTATGATTGTGTATTGGTGGGTATAATCTTAGATCACCAGTACATCCCTGAAGAAGAATCTAGTAGGTACTGAAACGATTGTCGGATACTCAAACTATGTTTATTTTAATATATATATATATATATATATATATATATATATATATATATATATATATATATATATAAGCTTGATGTCTTTCACAAAAATTGCCTTAGAACGATTTTTGGTGTCACCCTAAGAAATCGGATGTCTAATGCAAACCTATTTACATGCTGCGGTATTGGCGGAATTGAAAGCTTTTTGATGCAACCACAACTGCGTTGGGCAGGACATGTCTTACCTATGGAAGATAATAGAATACCAAATCAACTGATGTACGGCGAGCTCAACAGTGGAAGGCGAAATGTGGGTCGACCGCTGCTTCGCTTTAAGGACAAGTTGAAGATGAATTTGACATCTATCAATATTGCTTATCGTGATTTTGAACAGCTTGCTTCTCGACGGAAGGAATGGCGACTTGACTGCCAGAGGGGCATCAGGCGGTTCTCTGTAACTGCCATTGATCAACAGCGCGAAAGACGCGAAAGAACAAAAACATCTACAAGTATCCCAGCCGATTTTTCTCAAGATCTTCCTTCTTGAATCCATTGTGGGCTGCTATGCAAATCTCTCGCAGGACTCAAATGGCATTTACGATTGAGTAAATGTAAGCATGCTACATCCATCGTAGACTAAACAAATTTCAAGTTGTCAAGACCTCATACGTCGAAATCGACGGGAGAGTCCATGATATATATTGTTATTCAGAAACCTTCCATTTGATCCAAAAACACTGTATTTACAAACAATTGTGTGTGCGCGTTTCTAAAATATACATATTTATGGTATACAAATGTTGCAAAAGATTCATGAAGAGCCATCATAAGTGTATAATATGTAACATTGTTCAGCCTGATTTTTCAGCCTGTGAGTAGCGTGTTATACACTGATGAAGCTTCTTTGTAATGTTTCGTAAATGTTGTATACTATAAATATATTTTTTTTGACAGGCGCAGACACTATTCTTCTTTAATAAAGCGTGTTTAGGTCAAATATAACATGTTTTATGAATAACTAACTATAGTTATATAACACATCATTGAGATACTACATAGTCTATGTATTTACTACATAAACCTTTGTGCGAACCCAAATAATTTCATATGAATATATATTAATGAAATAAGTCTTGTGAAAAATATCGGCGTAAGCATTTCCTTTTAAATAGTATACTTCTTTTGTTTTATGTTGTTATATTTTGCTTTTGAAATATTATTTAACGTAGTGCAGGTGCCCCGATCCACTAATGTATAACACAGGGATTCCCTCATGCGACTATTATTGCTAGTCAAACTAATGTCTCAGTAAGCGTTACCACAAAAACAAAGCGAATTACCCAATATTAATAAAATGTTCCGTCATATATAAAAATCTAGGGTAGCCGTGCTTTAAAAAATAACGGCACAATATTCATACCGATATGTCGTCTAAAACGTAGGCAACATATATATGATGAATAACAAACACATACATTGAGGGGTGTATATTTACACACTTATTAATGTAATTTCATTAGCAATAGAGCATTAAACTTGTTTAAGGAAACTTTCGCAAGCACTTTAAATATACCGAGTTTTAAAAATATAGTATCACGTGTGTGTAGAACAAACACTATACAGTGGTTTCATAGTAATAATTTATACAGTAACACTGCAAATACTGACCTAGCCACATATTTATTGGTAATGAAGTTATTTGTACGTCGTAGATGCAGTTTACCAAAGGTCTATGAAACAACTTAGACACTACGATTGCCCAATAATTTTGTACAATAAAATAATAATAACATTAAAAACAATAATTATACTGATTATACGAAATAATACACCTACTAATTATTCTTTGCGAAAAAGATTTGTGCCTAAATGCGATTCGCCATTATATTTCTGTTTGGTGACGACAACTTCGTTTTACTCTGAAGTATGTATCCCCGTTTCTCGTAACCTCATTCACACAATACTTTTGACTATTGCTGAAATACCTGTCGCTCTCTCTTTCTCTTTTTTTGGTTACAACTGTAATGTAGCCCCTTTATTAAAGGCACGTCATAAATATGTTCGTGCGTGGCTTCACCACATATAAAATCTGTAATGTAGCTCTTAAATTTCGTAAGAGGGACTAAGTAGACGGTCTGCGTAACGAAACGGAACTTCAACTCTTTGTTTTGTAATGTTAATTCAAGTCTTCGTAATTGTGTAACGTGGCTTTTATCTACCGAATAAAAGTATCGTTATGTAACGGCGAGCCAACATACATGAAAAGAAAACTCATATGAAAAATAGTTACAAAAATTCAGGACTCTCAAACCCACTTAAAAAATCTGTTCCCAAAACTTGAAACGACTCTTCAAATTGTCTCGTACAACCAAATTCAACTCTACATCTTGTAATGCTTCAAATGTCTATAGTATTACGTTTGTTTGTAAATCCTGGTTATTGAGGTTCAAAATAGTTGTAGCTAATGTAGCTTTCTATGGTTTTTGCATAGGTTATAGTCATGTTTATGATTCGCTGTTACCTCGCTAGGACGACACGTATTAAAACAATCTCAGATTGGCACTTGGTTCTGTGGGTCGATGGATTCGTCTAACACTTTGAGAAGTAGTTTGTTCTCGCAGGTGTGATCGCACATGAAGACTTGAAGCGAAAAGACTTACGTTGTTATCTTTTATTTATGGTTGATGAAATCGATTTACTCTCATGGACATCTTACTTGTCAAAGTTCAAAAACACAACTCTCTACTTTCTTTTAGGTCATTATATTTATCAAACGTCTCTTACTATTTAACAAGTTTCTTCCAAACAAAAAAAATAAAATGTTTACTTTATCAATTTACATATTTCATCATTCAAAGCTTGTCAAAATAAACAAAGCTTGTGTATTATATTGTCAAATTTTCTTTTGTATAACCTAATTTACGTGACAATAAGAACTCATTATCATTGTCGTATACATTACGTACAACATCCAAATATAGCCGCTACATTTTTCCGGTGCTACCCCCAATGTTATATATTTTTTGTACAAAATGTCCAAATAGCGAAATCATAGGTGAAACAGAATTAACTTAAAGACTCCAATTAAATAACGAGAAACTTAGAATCTGATAAAAATATATTTGGCAGTAGCGTGAACCAAGCAGATAACATCAAAATCATATTAATAGACACTAATTTTCCGTTCACATATACATGAAAAGAGAATCAAAATATAGATGCATACAAACACGGTCTAAACTCCGGTTTCGATTTTTTTAATCAAGGGAGGCGCGAGAGCGCTCTATCCTTTAATAGACTACACGAATGGCCTATGCTGGAAATCTCATTTCTTTGATCAATCATAACTCAAAAACCAATAAACCAAATTAGTTAAAACTTTGCACAAACTTTTTATCTGATAGGTTCCATAAGTGTGTAGAATTTCAGCATCATTAGTCAAGGCAACCAAGAGATCCAGAAAGTTCAATCATGAAATCATGTTATCTGTGTGTACGTACGTGCGTATGTGCCATCCTGTATCTCATCAACTATTTGATGAATTCAGCCGAGTTTTGGCAGAGATAGAGGTTCTAGGGTCTAATTGATTGCATTTTAATTTTAGTTTACCATGTACCTAAGTTTTCCAGAAATTCAAAAACACCTTTAAAATGGGCAGTATTCATACACCTTATTCTATATCTTATCGACCATTTGATGGGTTCAGCTGATTTTTGGAAAAGATACATGTTCTAGTGTCTTGTTGATGGCATTATAATTTCAGTTCATTATATACGTTCATTAGTCAAACTACCAATTATATCAGTAATGAGAAGGCATTGTATTGAGGCATAGCCTTTACAAAAGTAGTGACATTCCATGATAAATGTCAGTATACTGAAATCATATGCCCTTAATAGGGTTAAGATGAAAAGTCATATACACTAAATGTACAAAAGCAAGGAAATTACAAAAGTGTTCGCTTCTTTGTCATTAAGGGTATGCGAGCACAACAGGGCTATGTATTTTACTGGTAGGATTTTTTCTTCAGCGCACCTCACACACTTCATCCACTCATGTATAGAGATTTATACTGTAGTGATATGATAATGAAATGGTTTGGTTGATATGTAGTCATACCCTTAATGACAATAAAAGTGTAAACATTTGGGAATTTCCTTGCTTTTGTACATTTAGTGTATATGACTTTTCATCTTAACCCTATTATTTTTGGAATTATGCGTGCTTTATATTACTATTGAATAAGAAAATTGCTCTGATGATCAATAAGTTTAAGATAAAAACTATTTATTTATCTTGTTTAACTGCGAAACGCGTTTACAATGAAGAAAAATGTTCAATTTTGAAAAGAACTAAGGTTAAAAAAATAAAATATAAATATACAAAAAAATGTATTTGTGAGACAAAGAGAAATTACAGGTATTCACCGATATATGTAAATATATGTAAAGAGAGAAGATATAGCTTTTATTGTTCAACGATATGAAAATAAAAAAATTAATGAAAAAATGAAAGTTATAGTTATGGATTGATTTTATGTCGTCATTGGAATGCAAATATTATATATATATATATATATATATATATATATATATATATATATATATATATATATATATATATATATATATATATATATATATATGATTTATTTGATAACTATTTATTTGTATTAGCTCTCACTCTTCTGCAGTTGAACACTTTATTTTTTTTCAATATAGTTTGACACACTATATATATATATTTTTTTTGTATATATGTGTATATATTTATATATATATAATTATATACACATATATATATTTAGTTATATATATATATATAAATATATATATATATATATACATATGTATATATATATATATATTATTTTTCTAAAGAGAAGTGATTTTCATCTTTAAACTGCCGAAAAGTAAAAGAAACCGACACGTTTGAATAGTTCTTTTATAAAATACTTAGCTCGTATCATAATACCGTTGGAATAATCCTCAATTGATTTGCTATGAACTTTCCTTTCTTGAATTTAGCTTAAATGCTACATCTAGTGTATATATATATATATATATATATATATATATATATATATATATATAATCTAGGTAAGAAGGGGATACTTTTACGCAAACTCAGTATTACTTAAAACGTAATAAGAATATTTTTAACACATAAAAATCATATTCTCTAAACTGAACACTCACCATGGCTATGTGGTATTGTAAATTCCGAATAGACAGCGATATACTACAGAATACTTTATAAACAATGGTCCGTTCTCTCGACCTCTGATCAGATTAAGTGACCCTCAGATCTTTTGAATTAAGTTTACTTTGCACAGTACAATACTCCCCGAACTTCTGAACCCAGTCATAAATTCTACATTTGATGCAGCATAACGAAACCGAAACTTTCTGTAAAATGTGAATACAATAGAATTTATGATTTATTGTTAAATAGGCCCACATACAAGATCTTTTCTTAGCTTGACAAAGATATATTTGGCAAGTATATAGTTCTAATATTTCATGCGCACAAACGACTTTGCACACGGCGGTCTTTGTACCGTTCAAGAAAGATTTTAACAAGTTATTGCATTCGATGAGAGAAAGTCAGGTTTGACAAACGTGTTAACCGTGAAAGTAGAAGTAGCAAACACGTATGGACTAAGGTCATCGAGAAATATACGGAAAATAGTTTTCGTAGGAAATCGACTGGAACCGGATCGAACACAACGTTTAAAGTTGGTCTTAAAATTAGTATTTAAAGAAATTGAGACGATGTCTATAATCGCGGTCTATGACAACTAAGCAGATAAAATCAAACAAGTTTTAGTAATTATTCATCGACGTTCATTTATTGACGGACACTTCAGAAGTTTTCTAAACCGGATAGCCGCCATTATCATCGTCTGAGTTTAATCTCGATTCAAAGCCTCTAAACAATCACAATGCTATACAGCATTACGTAGAAATATGTGTAAACTACTCTTTGTGTTATTCATCGAATAACTCCAACTATTCTAACTATTACTTTAAAATACAATGACCGAAATGTTTATTTATTCTTTATTAAAGGAAAATGTGTTACGAAATACGTTTTAATTAGATAAATTTACTTTCAAACACGCAAATATGAATGTTGTGTTATGTCTTTAATAAGGGTTTCATAGATAGGATCGCGCTTCTTTTTGCTGCAACCAAAGAGTGGGAGGACTCGTTTTCTATCCAGCAGTGAAGAGGCAAGAAAATAAAGACTTCTTTGAAAATAATGGTGAAAATGTGTTGAATTTTTCAACAGCGTATTTTAAAGTGCAGATGGAGCGGGGAAAAGAAGCGGCTCCTTTTTTTAGGAGCGAGAGCGAAAGCTGCTCTAAAACTAGTAAAAGCTAAATCCCTGTCCGAAATACAACACAGTATTACTCTTTAATTAATAGAGAAAAAGAAAAATGCAGAAAAAATGCACTGTTACGTCTCTATTTATCTCTTTCTTTTCACCGCATGACATAGCGTTTTCGACGTTTCTGTTTAGTTAAGTAAAATTAAACAATAATTAGAAAAAAATGTACAAATCTTTTAGTTTATGACGTGTAGCAGGTCACAATAGAGTGTGACTTTTATAGGATGTGCCTGTTATAGCTTTACACATTCAAAATAATGCGATATTAGTAGATTAAAAATAAATTTGACAATTGTTTTCCCACTGCCTTATCTAAAAGAATTGTCAGCTACATAACCTTTAAATAAAGAAACCGAATTTAGCATTTAAGACGACGGCGACAAGATTTGTATTCATGGCGTCTTAGTTGATTTTTGAACAATTCATTTATAAACGGGTAAAATCTAATTTGTTGGCATTCAGCGAAGCAAGATAATCAGCTATTACTTTTTTACAGTTTACCTGTGACGATCGAAAGATCTCATTTAGTAGAATGGATGTGTAAGGTGATAACGTACGCACAAACGATAGCACACGCGTATTATTATACAAATATATCTAAAAGAAAAGTCTGCATTCATAATGTTGTATTTTCAATTGTTTTACCGGGTATAATTTGTTTTTATTATTGCCTTTGATATTTGGTAGTGGCGTAATATAAGCGAGAATGATGCTTTTCAAATAGTCTATACTTTTCTATAATATGGTCCATCTCGAGAATTATCGCTTTGCGTTTGCTTTAAAACACAAATGAGAAATAACATTTCGGGTAATAAACTTGATGTATTATCATAAATTCCTCACTAATCGCACATTCGACGCCGCAAAACAACTTTTGGATGACGAAATCTACGACGTAAACATTGTTTCGAAGATTTTGTGGACTCAGCGTACCATCTTCGAGTTTTGTTGGAGTGATTTCATAAGTTTCATGAAATCCCTTGGGAAAGATATAAATACATCTCTCCAGCTATGGGTGAAATAGTAGGGTAGTCTATATACACAATTGTAATATAACGAATTACTGAATTGGAAGGTTTGAGTAAGACCTACGAGTCAAAGGTGATCCCAGAACGGAAATTGACAAAATCACGTAACTTTCGGCGAAAGATAATTCTCACTTTTCGTGGTGACACTTCAAGCAGAGGAGGCGTGAAAAAAAGCGCCGTCTCCGATGGGGGAGAGCGCGCACAATGTAGCTAGAAGTAGCGAAAAAATGTATCTGTCTGCTGTATCTATCTATATTTCTGTCTTTCGCTGGTTGCGCATGCAAATAAACCTTCACTAAAAAACGGTGTTTCCCCACGGTTTCTCTGTAACGGTTCTTTTCTGATTAGTAACATTTCTTATGAATTAACATCAGCGTCCGAGTGATTTTTCCAACCAACAATCCTGAACGTGGGCTTCCCACCATGGGTGTATATTGGTTTATGCAAGCCTTGTAAACTGAAACTTTAGCAGAATGAAATATCCCTAATAACTCTGACTGATGAAGGCGCGGTAATGGTCCGATAAACATCTTGATTTGCTTTTGTTTGTGTTCTAGTTGTTTGTTTTTTTATCTATCACATGAGAAACGTGTTGCTTATTTGAGCTCATTTAAAACTACTTCACCAATTATTAAAATCTAAAATAAATCGTACTGTTAGATAATGGTCCTATGGGAATGGACGTATCTGTTGGAGATCGGGTTTGACTTGCGCGAATTAACGCGGGGCAGTCGAGTGCAGAACAGGGCTTGTTCTCACAGTCGGAGCTGGCAGACGTGACAAGGTTACGTGTGACGAGACCTCAGATCAAGGGTCAGTCTACACCCGCGAGAGGCTCTGTGACTTCGGGGGCCCTGCGTGGGAAACAAAGGGATCTGTGACGTCACTCGTTCTCGTGAGAAGCGAGTTTTTAGTCCGTCTGATTCGGAAAGCGAACTGAGAGGACGTGCGATTCACAATCAAAATATAAGGAATATTTCCCTTCAGGGAAGACAAGCGCGAGTATCGTTTCCACCCCCTCTCTATGAATAGTTAAGAAGACATTAATAACTAACTACAATAAAGTAGGAGTTGCTCTTTTCCCCCCTCTCGGCGCGGTGAATGACTCCCAGTTGAAATAACAACTCTTGTAATAAAAAGAATTACATTCAAAATGAGAGTTTGTCTTCGGAATGCACCACATGGCTTTTATTGCAGACATCAGACGGCGTGGTTCTAGAAGAAAGAATTCATCCACTGGATGACACGACCAACCCTCTACACGAACGTAGACGAAATGCGAACTGCCGCGGTCCAAGCAGGAGAGGAACTATGCAACAGTACAACTTTAGAAGAAAACCACTAAAGATGAGAACCTGACAAAAGTAAACTTAAACTTCTTTCTCTCTCGCTCTTTATCTCTCTCTCTCTCTCTCTCTCTCTCTATATATATATATATATATATATATATATATATATATATATATATATATATATATAACCCGCATTTATGAACACAAACAGGACCTCAAACACAACAATCTCACTAACGCACAATATTACACAGTAACACTGTTAACCACAATTTTGATTTTTAAAAACTACACCCTCCTCAAGACTGAATACTTTCTCCAACGTCGCAAATGCATCGAAAGCGCTATAATACTTCTCTTATCACCTTCTAAGATAAACCTCAGACTCGGATCCTATTTCTTAAGTAAACATCTGGCAAACACTTAACTGTACCATTGCCATATATTGCGTCATTGCGATCCTGGTTAAAGAAACTGTTTCATTTTTACTACACTTTATTCATATGTTTTCTTGCCCCCCCCCACATCGATTTATTTATGTATCTACTTTATTTTAAACGTCTCTCCACACGCCCGTCTTATTATTCTTTGATTTTTTAAATAGTTAAACGCACGCCAATAACGTTTTCTCTGCGCGTTCTTCTTTTTCCTATATTTTTACCGTTATCAAATAAATTAAAAATCTTCAATTTTTTCTGAAGACCTTTGTTCGTTGATCCGAAAGAAAACCGGTAAAATCTCTCGTTTTCTTTAATGATTTTTCCTGTATTTCAAATTTGTTCTTTACGTTTGTCTTTTTCCACACTAACACACACACACACACACACATATATATATATATATATATATATATATATATATATATATATATATATATATATATACAGAGAGACAGAGAGTAAAAGAGAAAGAGGGAGAAAGTAAAGTATGTGTGTATATATATAGAGAGATAAAACTTTAAAAATATGTTAGATACAAAACAAATAATAGAAAAAGGAATCGGTCAGCATCAAATATTCAGTTATATTAAGTAATACATTTTGAAAAGGATTGATGTGCGCACATGACCGTCAATAATATGCACATGAGCACATTATTTATTTTTCTGTAAAGTTTACTGTTTAGGGAGGTACAACCGAAACCATACCTTACCCCCCAAAAAAGAAAAAAAAACATTTACTACTTATACCTGTTCTTGGACGGGTATACTACTTGTGTGTATTCATATATATATATATATATATATATATATATATATATATATATATATATATATATATATACTATTCATACGGAATATCCTAACAAAAAAAAGTAATTGAGATTTACCTCACTTCTAAAATCGTCCAATACACTCAGCACAAAATAGTAAGTAATATGCTTATTTGCTTTTTCATTATTCGTTTTTTCACCCACTTGTGTGCTTATGATTTTACATCGACTCATTATAAATATACATATATACACGGACAAAACGTAAACACGGTACTGTCTGTTTCTGTCTATCTGTCTCTCTGTCTACCTGTCTCTGTATATATATATATATATATATATATATATATATATATATATATATATATATATATATATATATACATATATATATATATATATATATATATATATATATATATATACATATATATATATACATATATATATATATATATATATATAAATGTATATATATATATAGAGAGAGAGAGAGAGTGAGAGTGAGAGAGCATTTTTTTTTGAATATTCATTGTGTAAAAAAGGACAAAATTCGTTAAATTTGCTGATTTTAATTATTTATTTTGAAAATAATTCAAACAAACAAAAATGAGCAAATTTCACTTCTACCGGATGGCTCATCCATGAGCCTTCCGTTACTGTTACTTTGTAAAATCTTCTATGAGCTTCGTACATTGTGCAGATTGATTTTTATTCACTTTGATTTCAATGTTTTCTATGGTGACTTTTTGTTTGCAATGATTCTACAAACTAATTTTCTCTTAAGTGTTCTCCACGTGTTCTCGATCGGGTTTAGATCAGAACTGTGTCCGGACCCAAACATTGTCTGAAAAGAGTCACCATTGAACCACTTATTGTTTGGTTAATTTTGCAGTGTGAGTGTTAACTAGAGATTTCCTGAGAACAAAGAGAAAACAACTTTTGAAAAGTCGGAATTAATTATTTCTCAAAAATACAGATCTATTCATTTGTGTTGATGCTCATATCACACAGAATAGACTCTCTAATACAAAGTGATAAAAATGCATCCCAAATCAAATCATAATTCTCCATTGCCATACTTAAATTTTGTTTAAAGATAATTACTTTGAAATCTCTCACCTGATTTTCGAAGGCACGGTTCGGGACATTAGTCTTAAGAGAAAACCGCGTTGTATCCGACCAAATAACTTTCTGAGACTCTTTTGAGAAGAAAGTGTCATATCCACTGACAAATACCATCCTATCCAAGATATTCTTTCATGATAACAAAGGGTGTTTTTTTGCATCGTCTTGATGGTATATCGTTTTCTCTCAATCTTCAAGAAAAAGACTTCCATTCTTCGATGTTGACCTCCTTTGTCAATTGGTTAAGAGCTGTCATTTTCAGTCTTGAGCATCTTTTCTCGTTGATCTTTGGGACGACCACAGCTTGTGTCTTTTTCTTCATTGCATGTTTGTTCATATTGTTTACTAATTCCTTTAACTGGGAAAAAGAAAATAGCAGCATATTCCTTGTTCTAAGACGGTAAAAATGTGTTAGTACTCTAAGACTCCCTTGCTTATCTCTCCCATTCTTGTTTTCGTAATTTAATCCAAATATTTATTTTTCTTCTTAGGTGACATTTTATATTTAATATAAGGATACATTTAACAACTTTGGCACTAGCTTAGAAAACAATGATCCGATATCAATGAAATTACTTGAAAACACAATATTAACACAATTATTCAAAAATTAGCCAGTCTGAATTTTCGCCAAATAGTGTATATAAAAGTCAATGTTGTTTGTGTGCTATATAAATCGATATGTCAACAGTTAACATATTCAAATATGTTTCTATGAAGTTTAACTTTTCACATAATCTACAGACATTATTGAAATTTTTCTTCAATTTCATATGGGGTCGCGAGGGGCAATTATCGATTAGTTTCATAAAATAGCTGCAATATATTATAGCATAAAGAAACGTAATTCATTTTTAAAAAATAGATTTTCTTCGTTTCATGAAATTGAAATTAAATTCAACGAAGAATATTTCAATGAAGTATGTATGGATGAAAAATTAATTTTTCTTGGTATTTTTAGATTAAAATAATTAAAGTGAAAAGAAATTCGTTTCGATTCGTTAGAGTCATTTGTCATTTGACAGAAATGTCAAGAAACGCAGGGTCAACAAGAAGTTTTTATTAAAAAAACACCATCGCGCTGACACTTTTCGTTGATTTATGTATCTCACACATCTGAAATGTAATTTTTGAAATTTTCTATCGAGAAAAAAATTGTAAACGTGACGTGATTTGAAATTATGACTCTCAAGAAATCTTCCAACCAGCAATATATCTACATACAGATAATACCGCTAGTATATATATATATATATATATATATATATATATATATATATATATATATATATATATATATATATATATATACTAGCAGAGCTATCCGGTGTTGCCAAGTTTAGAGGGTGGGATAGCATCATATGCAACACCATTGTAGGGAGAGTTTACTTTAACAGAAACATTGATGCTGCCAGCTAGATATCTTACTCACCGAGCTATTCAAGTATATATTAATACTCTTAAACTAAGGCTAATAAATAGATTAATTTCATTGTGTAACATGTTTGAAAATTGTCATAAACTTCTTTAAGGGGCAGCAAGAGACGCAGAAATACTTCCATTGTGTTCACATGCACATTGTACATCTGAATCCAATTATATTGAAAGTACACTTCCTAGTATGTCTTCGTTTTCAGGGACAGACATTCACAGACATAGAGGGTTTCTTCTTGATATCTATCTATCTATCTATCTATCTATCTATCTATCTATCTATCTATCTATCTATCTATCTCTCTCTCTCTCTCTCTCTCTCTCTCTATATATATATATATATATATATATATATATATTTCATTTGAATCTGAGAGAAAAAAAGTTGGCATTAGAGCAGTTGTGCCCCCGGGGGCCATCTTAATGTTATCAACATTACATATCGTTCAAATCTCATTTGAACTAAAGCGAAAACAGATTTCAGTTGTGGTGGGGGCCCCTTTCTAGCCTATTTCAAACTATTCTGTCCAGTGGTTTAGGTGAATATAATACACAAAGATCAGGCGGGCACACACACACAGAGTTACTATTATATATATATAAATATATATATATATATATATATATATATATATATATATATATATATATATATATATATATATATACTTATATATATATATATATATATATATATATATATATATATTTTACACAACACACCTTTTTATATATGCGTTTTGTGGAAAATTTTTAAAAATATTTATATGATTATTGCGTTTAATGAATAATACTTTCTACAGTACACATATTAATGTTTATATCGTACTGGACAGCTTTAAAGAATATTTGAATATTTAAATAATTGTTGATAAATTTGTAGATAGATACCCTCAGCGCCCCCTCTCCTAAACAAAAATAAAATTATCCTTTTCTTTAGCCGATCACGTTTTGGGAGAGAAAAATAATTATTTCAGAATTTAGAATTTTGCATATAAATTTAACGTAAAATTATCACCCATTTCTGGCCGATCGCTATCGGGATAGCGTTTTAAGAGCATATAACCATATATTTTTGCAAAGGGGCTATAAATTGTGTTGTTGTTTTTTAGGGGGGAATAAAAATCCAATATCCTACCACTAACCTTAAGTCCACGTGGAAACAGCCCCCCCCCCCTAAAAAAATACTTGACTCTATCAATAACCTTAAGTCTAATTTGCAACCCAAAAGATTTAGCTTAGAATGACTACATACTTTCTAGTTTTTTAGCTGGGAGTAAAATGTAGCATCAATTTTTGTATAATTTTGTATTTTTTGTGAAAATAAATATTGCAAAGTATAGTATCCATTCCGATACTACATTTCATCTTTTCTGTCTACGGTCAGTTAAGGAAAACTCCTTCTAGACTAAGGCAATTTTCATTTTTGTTACAAGCCAGAGTTCATGGTTTTAGAGATCTGCATTTTCGACACATTTAAAACCGGCCTTGTGTTTACCCCAGTGCAACGGCAAATTCGGCAACGGCAAATTCGGCAACGGAAAATTCGGCAACGGAAAATTCGGCAGAGGAAAATCCGGTAAAGCAAAATTCGTCAATTTTGTCAAAGTAGGTAAATTCGCTAATCATGAAATAAATGTGGATTGAAAATAGATTTTAGAACCGTTCTTGCGGGGGATATAGTTGTAAATACAGGCTCCCCCCCCCCCTCGACCAAAATAGAACACTTCTTGTATGATTTTTTTGGTACTTGTGCAGTTTACGGAACGGGTAATATTTTAGATAAGATTTTCAAGTTAAATTAAATGTTTACGATATCTTTTGTTTATTAAATTGTCATGTGAAAGTACAGAATCGTTAGATAAACCTCCTCCCCAGGTAAATAATGGCTTTCTAAATAATGTTATGATTTCAACCCGGTCTGTAAACTACAAAAGTACCATCTTTTTCAATTATTATATTAATAAAAACGTAGTAAATAGAAATACTATTACGAGATTAAATCCATTATTATGCATTTCGGTGTCTTCGTAAACAAGTATGTCATTTAAATATTTTATCAATAGTTGAAATAATAAATCCATTACTTCGTGTTTGAAATTTGAAAGGAATTTGAAAGTATTTACACTGTCGAATTGAAAGTCATTATAACTTGCTTAAAAATTATTTGCAAACCTTCATGTAATAAAAGTCACTCCCAAGATAATATTTAGAAATAAAAGTTTGAGGGGGATAAAGTTGTATAAAGCGGGTACAAAAAAATAAACAAATATATATTTAATAATATTTATCGTTCCTTAATATTAGAGCGGCACGCGCGAAAATGTCTTTATTGGTTTTAGGCCACCATGTGCTACACAATGTCGTTAAATATTTAAAATATTTTTATATAAGGTTAAAATGATAATTGACTAGTTGTTGACGCAGCGTAAGAAATACATTTTTTGTAATCTTAAAAACAAAATAAAATTGGAAAAATGAAAAAAACAGGAACATTCCGAAAAGATTATTTTAAAAAGTGGTCTAAATTTTACTAACAATTAATTTCTAATGTCTGGTAAGGCAAAAGTATAATACACAATTAAACACTCGGGAAGTTCACCACCACACATGATACACTATGCGACGTCATCAAAGTTTTACTTACAGACAATCATTCAGTTTTTAGTTTAACTTTGGAAAAGTAAAATGTAATTTTCACAATTAAAATTAATATTTTTTTAATTCAAACAAATTAGAAATGTTATAACTAAAACATATTCGTCGATATGTTAATATGATTTTAAAATTAGATAGGGAAATAAAATCTTATTGAAACCAATCAAAACTGTAAAAGTTACATTTTAATAAAAAATAGATGTACTGTGTATATTTATACTAATAAAAATATAAATAATTTAGGAAAAATTATTAGAAAACCATCTGACGGATGGTTTTATAATAGTGTTCTATTACAAATCTATACCTTTTATATAAAATAAAAAAATACTAGCTGAAATTAATGAAATCATAAATTATAGCGATTATGATATTCCATACATATTTTCTGTCGGCAAACTAATTGTGGCTATTCTGATCGCTCGGACAGTTTTTTGATCGCACGGATATGTTTTATATAATTATTTTATTTTTAGTTCAATGTTCGAAAATGTATTTAATTTACTGTCTCAAGATCTTTGAAATAGTTCGAGAAAAAGCATATTTATATTTCAAAAGATTAGCAAAAAATGATTACTTGACATTTTAAATTTTACTGAATTTCTGTGTTTAAAGTTAAATTCAAATTTATTACAATAAAATTTGTTGTGACTTTGTCTTTATGGGCAGTACTGAATAATTTAGTAAGATTGTCTAAAGAAGGTAAATGTGTTAAATAAGTATACTAAATATACATTTTTTTCCAAAATATGATAATGAAGTTAGTTAGAATTTCTTAGTATTGTTTTTATGCAAATTACGAAGGGAAGTTTGAATTAATTAACTTTTTCAGCGAATAAGAAGTAATACACCCAAGGCTTGTTCACTAATTTATTAGATGCTTTAATTATTGTGAAGTCATAATAATTATTCGTTAAACTCAATTTGCACTTGTTACTAATATTTCCACCAACTCAAAATATAGGTAACTCAAGGTGAACCTGGTCACTAATGCATTGTGGTATTATTACTTCTCACTTTTCAAATTACAATAAAAAATACATGTACATTTTAAAACTGCAATGACTTAAAAAAGTGTACTAGACTTAAAAATGCGTACGCATGTGTATTAGTATTCTTAAATAAACCTGGAAAAGTACAGAACAAGTGGAATTAACTTTTAAAATATTGAAGCTGCAATTGAGATTTGACGAATTAAATGTAGAGTAAAATTAGCAATGTAAAGAGAACAATTATAAATAGTGAATTAGGTGATTGATTAAATGAAGTTTAATTTGCTTATAGCATCATCTACAATGTTCAGAATCCATGAGCGATTGCGTTTTACTGCATTGCCTCGAGTGGAGTGGATTCTGTGACTGACTCTTATCAGTAATGGAATCTACCTGTATTAACAATGTATCAATTCAGCACAGGTCAAGAAATTTTGATGTTTTTTGTGTTACATGCAAAGCACATAGGTTTCTAATTTTAATAAAAAAGGTTAATCAAACTTTGACATAATTGAATTACATTCAAGTCTTCCTAATAGTTAACTCTCTCTAATTATCAGTACCATTTTACTCCAATTTCTATTTTTGAAACATTGTTGTCATTTTTTCAATTTTGTCAAGTGAAAAATATTTTTCTAACTTTATTTCAAAACGAAAATTTAAAAATTTAGTTATAGAGTGATCAAGTGATAAAATGTTTAGTTAATCAGTCACTAAATCTTTGAGTCACTAAATCATTTAACAAATCAGTTAGCCTAACGTGTTAATCCGTCATCACTTTTTCTGTTTACTTCGAGGTCACTATTTTGACGAAATCTGCTGTATCATTAAAAAATATATATATGGGTTTTTATGTGATTCTTGTGTTAATCAAAATACCAATATTTAAGAAATAGCTTAGAAAAACCATTGCATATGTTTGCCATTTTAGCAACCTTGTGATTACGTACAATTAAGTGTAAATGTAATTCTTCAAATTTCAATTGCAGCTTCAATATTTTAAGAGTTAATTCCACTTATTGTGTACTTTTCCAGGACAATATTAAGAATATTTATACACATGTGTCCGCCGCATTTTTCAGTCTAGTATATATATATATATATATATATATATATATATATATATATATATATATATATAGATAGATAGATAGATATATAGATATATAGATAGATAGATAGAGAGGGAGGATATCTTATTTAAAAGTAAGTTTTTAATTTGTGATTTTGCTCTACGATATTTACATGTATATCAAAATAAAGTATTGATTATCATATTAACCGTTTATTTATGTTTATGTCGTATTGTTTATATATCTCATAGGGTCAATTTTCAAATACTTCTTATTCCAAATTGTTATCTCAATTTTGAAATGAAATTGAATTGCTGTTATTATCGCTTCCAAGTTGATCAGGAAACCAAAGATATTCAGTTCGAAGCAAAGTCACTGAAGTCACCTTTAAGAAAATTAAATTTTAATGCATAAATGTTGTCTCCATTTTGTGGATGAAGAGTTCCATCATTATTTAAATCAATTTCTTCTGAGAATCGTTCTCATCAACGTTGATATTTATACTACCTTTTCGGAGTAAATATTCTCTGGACTTTTCAGGTGCACCTTCTATTTAATGTTTTTTTTTTGTAGAAATGTTTTGGATTAATTGTGTACGCTGACGTACTCAAATCGCATGAATTGATGTATTTTGCATTTTGTTTTCAAATTAATGAACACTTTTTTATGGTGTGACATACGTAATCACGTGGGTTGTGAGATGAACGTTCTTACAACCGTTGCAATGAAAATGGTGTTATTATTTTTCTGTGTTACGCTTCTAATATTGAAATCATATCTATACTGCATTAACTGATAACGTTGGAATAAGCTAAGATATCGCTCTCAACACAACATAATAATAACCATCAACATAGCAATGAAAAGAATAAAAAAAGAATCACATTCAAATACCGGTAAAACATCACGGCGATGAACGATACCCCTTAAGAATAGCAAAGGGCACATCGGACAAAAGGAAGTAGAATAAAAAATTTGAACAACAACAGATAAATCAAAATGATATGTAAAACTTAAGCGTTACAGATCAAAGAAGATACTAGTTAACCGTGAAAAACTTACTGACTGCATCTTATCTATGACGTCGGATTCGATTTCGGAACAATTCATTTTTAAACGGGTAAAATCAAATTTGTCACTCAGCTACACCAGATAATCAGAATTATATTTTGGGGCATTTTCATTTTGGCGACCGCACGATCTCATTTATTTACACGTCTGTGAAAGGTGATAACGTACGCGACAATAGAATTAGATGTATCTAAAATAAGATGTATCAATTCAATCTGCTTTATTTTAAGTTTCCTATTCTCTGTGGTTTTGCTGGGGATGGGGCATTTCAGATACTCCAATCGAGAAATCTTTTGGGGATTCTAACCGTCTCTTTATGTGCACTCGATTCACTAGATATATTCGCTCGGAAGTTCTTAAGCTCTTTTTGTGAACCTAATGGTCCTTATAATTAGTGGAATGATTGAAATCTTCCTACGGTTACTGGTTCTTTTCATGTCGTATATTAAACCTTGGCATTTCGTTCTCTTCTTCCGCTCAGCTCTGTTTAGTCTGGCACTATTAGGGACATTGACTTAAACAAGGATTGCTCGTCTCTCCCTCTTGTACTATATCACTATATAAGGTTAAACAGTTGCTCTTCTTAAGGATGTAGCTGTAGAAATTGCATATAAAGATGCTACTTGAAACTGAAGTTGGACGGACCGAATGAACAACACTCTATTATCGAGATGTGTGGGTGTAGCTAAACGGTCTGTAACGAAGGAATGATCAAAACTCACCCGTCAAATTCGTGCATTCTTCTTCATTCCATAGAATCAAGTTATTGTTCGTATCAAAATCTAAAATTTTAGTCTCGTACGAGTTAAAATAAGGTCACCCATCAATTTGACCCACTTCAAATAGTGTGTGCTAAGACGATCCTTAAACAAAAGGAGTGTCAGCAAATCGCAGTTAAAATAATAACCCAAGGGGGACTAATGATAACACTGAATCTGTTTGGTTAGTTGTATAACTGGGAGCTTACATGTTTCTCACTTAAGTAAGATGTTGCAGAAAGCTGGAAGGTGGGCAAATCCAGCCTCCCAAGCGGTGGTTTATCGCCGATCGCGTGTAGTGACCCTACTAGGGAATTTCAACGGGTCCGTTCATGACGTTTTCGTACCAGCCAGAGTGCTTCTTTCCCTAATTTCGCTGGTACAATAGAAGCCATCAAAATTCCCTGGTGGAGGCACGTAAGGCGATTGGCAGTAAATTACGAACCTTAAAGCGAGTTAGTACTGCCTGAGCCATACTTTATCCCGACAAAATAGGGTATGATGCTTTCGCGGCAGGCCCTGGTCCATCAGATTGATTCTTTGCGGATCCTCGGTTGGTATCAAAAGCCTTTTCAATATTTTTTGTTAGATTATTGTTTATCACAAAAATACAAAATGTAGTAGCTGTTCTGCTATCACACTTCATCTTTTCTGTCCGTGGTTAGCAAAGGAGAGATTAAACTACACTGACGACATTTTTATTTTTATCAATCAAATGGCTATTTGGTTGGGTGACTGGATTATTCACCACAAAAAAAGACCTTGTGTCTAACTTTGCCTTCGTAGGGAGACAAGTAAATATGGACTACATTTCTGTTTTCGGTTATTTACTGAATATCATAATATATTTTGTAGTTAAAATAACAGTTTGAACAAATGGATTCATTTCATTTGAATAATCATCTTTCTTCATAAATAAAGAAAACTACCAGCGTTTTGTTAGGTAACAACTACTGTTAATGGTTTATACAAACACACCATGTAAATTAGATGGCAAATTAAAGAATTATTCCATTTCTAAATTTACACAACAACATAAAAACATATTGGGAGCGGACGAGAGAAATGTATAAAGAGTTAAGTGGAAGAAGAATGACTTCTTCAATCAATTACAAATTACAACTACTTCAATGTTTTTCAAACATAATGCAATCCCAAGGAATATGTTAGCATATATTTCGTGTTCTCTCTATTTATAAAGTTAGGTTTGTGTACTCCTATGTAAGGGGTGTACTCCTTACCATATTAACCGATCATTATAAATCAAAAACATAGAAACAAGGCGTAAGGTGGGTAATGTGGGCTATATTTAGTTTAATTTAGATTCTCAGCAATACATCATTTAATAAATATTTCACAAATGTATTATGAGTTTTTAGAAGGTTTTGAGAGACATAATATGGGCACAAGTCCCATTTGAATTTAAATATTTCAGATTTGCATTGAATTTGATCCATATTCGATAATAAACAATTAAGCAAGATTACATGAATTTGTATTTCTTTCTTAAGCCCCTTTATACTTATATTATGCCTTAAATTTTTCATATTTTCTAGAATCACAAATCACAATAATGCAATAGATTTTGTAACAAAATTGGAACAGGATTCTAAACATAAGGTTTAGTAGAATTATATTTTGATTTTAAGCTTCCTATCGGGACATGAAAATTGTGCAAAACTGTTTTGTTTGGAGAATGGATTAACCACAGCCTGGGCAGGTATTTACTCATTAAAGTATACAGGAAACAAACATTTAGTCACTCAGCTTTAGTATACGAGGTATTTATAAACAGTTATATATGAAGAATTGTTCTTTTTCAGATACATAGCAATTCAATTAACCTTCATTTTCTTTCTTTTTCAGATATATGGCAATTCTACATCCGCTGCAGTCTAAGTACTTGTGCACCATTTCCCACGCTAGAATTGTTATATTCGTCGTCTGGATATTGTCATTCATTTTAGCATTACCAATATTAAAGGGACGGGTAAGAATTGAAGTTAACTGTTTATAACTTTTGCATATGTAAATGTGTCCAAGTAAATTAGTTTATGATTATTTTTCAGACCTATAATCAAAATAAATTCAAATAAACTGTCCTCCATTGGCGCCACTTGGCCTTGTGTATTTTCAATAGAATAACAAATAAGTCATATATTTTAATACTATTAGAACCGTTGTGCTTTTTGTCCTGGAAAATACAATGTACACAACCGATGTACATAAACGATGTTTATTTTATTCACCCACTAGTTGCTCGGGAATTTTCTTTTCCTTTCGATTTTATTAACTGTACTTCCTGCCCCGACCCGGTGATGCCCAGGTATAGACATTTGTTATGTCAAAGAAATTGTTATTTTATTCCAAATAAGCTGTATTTACATCGCGATGGGAATTTTAAGAAGTCTAAAAGAACGATATTAACCTTATGATTCCTCAACTTGTCTCCATGTATAACAGCACTATGTGATGAGCAAAGTATAGTTTCTCCATAGTCGATGACTGTACGTGCATGATGAGGAGTCACACACTTCTCGATGTTACTCTGTTAATATGCTTGTGCATAGACAAAATACGACCGATCTAGAGAGGTAAAACTTTACAACAAAACATGCTATTCAACGGGTTGTTCCAGTTGCTGTCATCAACACACTGAACATGTGGTTTTGAGAAAAACATGGCTTCGCAGATGATCAAATATGTTTGACAATTGAAGGCATAACTGTTTCAGCTAGTGAAGTATCGTGGTTAACCGTGCTGTATATACAATACACCTTACGAAAAACAATGAATATGTCACCATCAATTGATTGACGAACCAAGAAATTATGATGTCCTGTACGGGTATGAATCAAAGTGTAGTACCTGTTTTGTGGTCAATCTGGGTAGGAGAAGTCATTCGCCCCTGATGCAAATTATATTCTTATTCCAATGCAGAGAATTTCACGACGAAAACAAGAGTGTTTACTTGTTCCGTTCATAATTGAATCATGTAAATAATAATGCATTTCAACATTTGTTGGACGATAAGATTGTGTGTATAAAAGTGCACTTAGTATGTGAAGATGAAACTTTTATATGTCTCTCTAGAAGGCAAGAGGTTACCTATAATAAGCATTATTTTATATAAATCACTATTAGCTGTTTGACTAGAAGCGTAGCATATGTTATGATACTAAATATCATATTTATTGTTCTCGGCCAGTGAAGAAGAATATCTCTAATCTGAGGCAATATTTATTTTTGCCCTAATCCAAATAGCCTCTTTTTGAGAAGTTCAATTTTCAGCACATTATAATTATATTTCCCCCTACCCAGCTGTTTTCTCTTTGTTTAATAATGTCACCCTTACAATAATAAATGATGATCCTTCAACACAAAACACCACAATAGAAACACAGTATAAATGTAATTATGGTCATGTTTTCGTATGACACCGTGCGTTAGATAACTTCGTATCAATTACCGCCTTGATTAGCGGCTGACAAAAATTAACAAAATTCCGTTTTATGAATAAAAATTATACGAAAAAACCCCTAAATGTCTTATTACCAAAGAAATTAACAGAATATACATAGCAAAGCTGACTTTACATTTCTTGGCTTTGAAGTAAATATTGCTAGAACAGTCTGCACTACTTTTCAATTTCGTTGTTCACATATGAGTGATTTGGATTCCAGTATAATTACTTCCATGTTCGAAGTTTTCATATAGAGAAACAGATTTGTAGAGATATCTAGATTAGAAATACAATCTATACAGAAGTATATGCTACTTTTATAACAATTTAGCAACTACTACATATCCTAAACAGAGTTAAATGGTTCTACAAAATATTTCGTCGTCACATGTCCGTATCTATGGAAACGGGTTAAAGTGTATCAACCGCGCGAGATGTGCACCTATTGTAGTAGTTCTCAATGCGAAATAAATGTTGCGCGTCGTGTCTGTTTTCTTTAGCTTTTTTGTTTGCATCTGTATCTACATATGGTAGTATTTCTTATTATCAACCTCCACGAAGTATTGCACACGCGCGAGTTTGTCTCGCCAGTCAGTTACCATAGAAACGTAACGTTGTCCTCGCGTCACGCGTGAAATTATGTTTTTCATTCTTAGTTACAACATAATAAAACCCTTCCTATGTACAATTTTATTTACATATTTAATTTGTATTTATTTTACATTTAAATTTTAATTTAATTGATTATTTAATAAATGTTCAAATCAAAAGTAGTTTTTTTCTTCACAAAAATATTTTTTAAATAATAAAATAAATTTATTTACAGTAGTTTTCTTCCACAGTGTGTGTATACACACTATTATTTACAAATACGTTTTTCTATCAATTAGTACGTTCCTTCCAGTGTGTGTGTATAGACACTATTATTTACTATCCTTCCCCCCAAATGCCGCGAAAATGCTTTGTCTTACTCATGAAATAATATGAACACAAAAATGTTCATTATTATTTTTAAATGTAATAATTATGAAATAGTTTCATTGATAATTAAATATAGTTTTAAAAGATCGAGTACAAATAATGATATCGGGTTCGGATATGGAAGGGAGACATTCTAGGCTTCTTTATTCTATCCAGGCAATGTCCCTACATAGGCACCACAACTTTGTTGTAGAAGTGTGTGTTCTTAGTTTATTTTCTACCGATAGCCCGTGTATATGATCACTAAATCGAAATAATCACTGACTATATAAAATACAGACGAAATATAGTTTAAAGGAAGTGTTATATCTTTATTTTTTATAATTTTCAAATATAATAAATACTACAGTAAACAAAAATATATTTTTATGGTTCAATTTGTAAATGTCTAAATTAATTACAACACTTCAATCGCATTATAAAAAAATGTTGTTATAAATTGTTTTTAGCTGCTTCCATATTTTATAATTTGATATTTTCTTTCAAATTACTTGTTATGTTTTGATTGTGTGCTTAAATTAATTTTTCTAAATCATGTTTTCTTGGTGTTGTTTTTGTTTCGTGTTTTCACACTATTGGTTGCAAAACAACGTTCACTTCTATTTACGGCTGGATTGTTCGACTTCGTTTGAAATGTTAACTGCAAGTGATTGGCTAATTAGTGAACGGAAGACCGTGAGCAGAAAAGTTCCAACGAAATAATTTTAATTAAATTTTATCCGACTATTTAATAAAATAAAAATAAAATGGTTTAATAGAAAATACCAGACAACATACAATAATAAAACAACAAATACTGACATAAAATAATCAGAGAAGACAACTTATTAAGACTGATTATGTTTTTTTCTAAAAAAATGTAATTACAAAATTTACGATGATTCGACATGATGTCAGACAACTTTATAATAACAATTATCCTCTTAAACAGAAACTAGTTCAAGTTTGTATGATATCTCGACTTTCATCTGAACATATAGCAACATTTTTGTTGTCTGAATGATTCGCATGATTACTTATCATAAATTACATTGTTTAAAATAAATTATATCTTAATGCGAAATGCCACCATAAAGATACATGAAAAATACACACGAAGAAGGTCGCAGTGTGCATCGGTCGAATAGTAGAAGAAATCAGAAAAGTCAGAAGAAAATCGACGTAAATATGTATTTTATATTTGAAAATGTCGGATCAAGCAAAGATCAGCGAGCTTATGATTACTAGTTTAAGTTAATCGACCACAGATACTTTCGGGAAAGATAAGTGATCCAATATTTTTTCAAAATATAGATGATCGACTCTTGATTGCGTAGATTAATTTAAAAAAGAACAATGATTTACATTTAACCCTAACTGTGTTAGGATCAGATGGGTTAGGATAAAATGCAAATATAAGAGACCCTCAGAAGCTTGCGTGTTCAAACTTTTGTAGACAGAAAACCAGTATCAGAAAGAATTGCGAAGTCGATCCATACATAAATAAGGTTCAGTACGAGACTGTTTTTTACAAGTGACTGCATATTCTATATTGCTGTCGTTAATAAAATTTAATTTATTTTTGTATGGATCGACGTTGTCATTTTTGCTGATATTGTCTTTCGCCCTATACCCTAAGGATTTTGAGAAAGATGACCGCCAGATTAAGATAAGTGACCCTAGCTCTTTTTTCAGTTAAAAATAAGTGATTCTAAAACGATGGGGGTCGCTTATCTATACCTATTTTTAATGTTTCTGTCTCCTGGGGTTTGCTATGTCGGCGACGTAATCGTAATCTACACTACAAACTCGTTAGTGTTTAACAATATTTGTTATAGTTAGAGGACATTGTAAGTGTTTCATTAAACACAACCGATCCAGTAAGATTTGGACAGAATACACGATTTCATAATTCCCGACAGATCCATTAATCTAATCCTGACAGTAATCTAATCCATATTTTAATTTAGATCCGGTGTATTAATTAATATATAATAATATGTTAATGCGATTTAATGTTCGTACGTACTTTATAACCCTTCGCATCCCTTTTTAAAAGATTGGATCGCCTTATCGTAAAAGATTCAATGCAAAAATGGAATTTAAAAAAATATTTTGGATCGCTGTTTATATACTTTCGTGGCTTTCGGACTAGGATCAAAGTATATTATATGTTCTGTTCAAAGATCTAGACAAGAATATCGTGGGGTTTGTGTATGCGCCAGACGTTTATGGAATAGAAATATATCAGAAACTCCTATAGATATAAACCAACATAACCAAATATATTTTGAAATTACATTAAACAGAGTAGTTATATAAATGCGTTTCAGTTCAAACAAATGTGATGCAATAATATTGTGGAGTCTTCTTTTCGCGCTGGATGACCATAGAATAGAAATATATCACACACTCGTTTTAAACACGTGAGAATTATACAACAGATGAAGGGTACAACTGTTGAATTTCGATGAGTTTCGCTACTTAAAAATATTTTATGAATGAAAAACAGGAGTGATATAGCAAATCATTCGATTGAAGTGGCTACAAGAAAAAGTGTTTCTTCAGTGCTTACTAAAAATATTTGAAGTTTATGCAACACGATTGACTTTTATAAATGTATACTATACATTTTTCACTTGAATAACTACATTACAATATATTTTACTTAATAAGAAAAAATCTGGTTGAATTTGTAGTTTTTTATACTAATTACTTAGACAAATTGCGATTAAGAACTTTCTTAACTAACACTTGTATTTGGTTGGATAATTTGTTCGTTCGGTCTTTTTAAGTGGATATAATGCAATATATTTTCCTCGCTCAATTTGGACATTTTGAGAAAGTCTCTGCGATTTGTCTGGTTGTCAAACGACAATCTTGTTCAACTACGACGTTCACTTGGTCACTGTCGATAATCTTTGACCAGCCAAAACGAGAAGCATCTCCCACTTAAAAATGTCCTTTTCGGAATTGAGCAAACTTTCGGGCACACTCGTTCTGTAACAGAATTCTCCGCATACACAAGTTTGTGTGGCTTTTTTTCTTTTCTGTAGTAAAAAAAAAGATGTTGGTAGTGCTCTGCTTGATCTTCCATTTTAAAGCCTGAAATACAAGCAAAAAATTAAGACCTCCTCTGCTTGATTGCTTATTACACACTGACGTCAGCATACTCGCTACACAAAATACAGGATTTCAAGAATAGAAATATGAAACGATCTTTAGTAGGCTGGAAATATAAAATTCAAAAAAACGAATGAAGTGTTTGTCCAACCCAATATTATATCATTTCACAGTTTAATTGTAAAATCAGTTATCGGCTGCTTCGTCTTTTCTACATATAAAGGACAGCTGTATTATAACATATATTGCCTCACGTGTGGATGAATTACATCCTTTTGGTTCAGCGCATACTTATTCCCCGTTGTATGATGGTGCTAACTATATAAAGAGAGGGGGCAGCACACATTATAGTGATACATGTTTTAAAAGAACATTTAGTTTTACTCATTATATTGGTAAAGCCATTTTGATATTTCGGAAGTGTGTACGTTATGGTTTGCATTTAAACAGTTGGTGCTTTTGAATCTTCTTGGTTTGATAATCTTGTGTCGGTTATTTCTGTTTTGTATTATCTCTTCTTATCGATGTTAAGTCAATGTTATACATAATATAACTCTTTAAGAGCACTTATTCGTACCATATATTTTAAACTCTTAGCAGATATGATTTATTCCTATTTATTAATGTTAATCATATTCGGATTGAATAATCACAAAGCAGGAACTATTAAATTCGGCAAGAAAGAGGTATTTTTGTACAAATCTCGATTTTGTGATGTTGAAATGTTCAAAACATTATTTCTCCAATAAATTATTATTAAAAATTCGTTAGAGTCTTCTAACCTAATCCTAAACTTAACCTAAGCTTACTTGGCAGCCACTCGAACTTAGGGTTAGTAATAAAAGATGTACTTAACTGGTGTAAAAAGCTATAATAAGTGTATCTTTACGTTAAATGCATATACGAATTAATCCTCTACTCTAAATTCTAAAATAATTGTGTGTTTTTAAAATTTTCTTCTACTTTCCTCGAAGTTTTTAAGTGTATTTACACGTAATCGCCTAAAAATGTAAAACCTAATTTTGGGGACGCGGAAGGTGATTCAGCGAGGGGTGTTTATGTACAAATAAACACAAATATTTCGTCGTTGCGGTCTTCTTTTCAGGTAAAGAAAATAACATAACACCATAGGCAATACAACAACTCAAAACTACCAAACATTTTAGGCTTATTTTCAAGCGAAGACGCATTCGTATTTAAAGGTTCTACCAAATCAAGCAATAATTATATTTTAATTACATTTTTCACTGAAGCGTATGAGACTACTGTAATAGTGGCCAGATTTATAGGTCGCAACCTTGGGTGGGAGTTGGGCGGCAAGATGTTGTTTTTATATTACATTGAAATGTCTGCATGTTGGTACGGCTGAGGACAAAAGGAGTAGGAAGTGAATTCCAAAGTTAAGCGGTCCGAGAAAACAAACTATTAGCGTATGAAATATTCCGGCATCTTAGGGCTTCTGTAGAGAAGATGTGTGATTTTGCTGCAAGTCGGATGAGTCAGAGGTACTTACGTTGCGGGGTTACAAGTGCACTAGAGCACATTCCGTGAAAGTACTTGTAAAACAAACGCAGTGATGCAACACTACGGCGATGCAATAGTAGCCGGAGATTGCCAGCCAGTGCAAGACCTATTAGGGTAGACTTTTTTTCATCGTGTGAAAGAGGAGGAGGCTGGCGGTTGGTGCACCAGCCCAGATGTGGCAACACTACTTCATACATGAGTGAAGGTGGCTTTATAGAGATATAGGTACTAACAGGTATGAGAATAAGCTACCTTTTCGCTCGAGACTGATGGAGTGACTTTTTATTTACTGTATTCAAGTGTTTTAACTGTATGTTGTCTTCAGTACCCAGCAATATTGTTCTGTAGGATATTAGTAAATTAAAATTAATTCAACATTACTGAAATTACAAATCCATAGTATTTAATCATATACAAGATAAATAATACATATTTTAATACTATATATTTGAAAGTTGTATTAAATTAAATGAATAATCACTGAAATAACATAACATATATATTTGAGCGAGCTAGAGTATGTGCTGGCCGAGGTGAAACAGGACATTAAAACTTAACCTCCTAATCAATTGCACTACGGAAAATCATTTAGAATATATAATGAATTACTTCTGATTACGATACTATTTGTTAACTAGCTATGCAATTAAGTAAAACGCCTACTATATTTATTTTTTAAAAAAATGCTTTCAATGTTATTATATTCGTTTAAGGTTTAGTTAAATTACGATGACTTAATTAGTTTAAATAAAAATGATTAACTTCTGAAAATTACATTATTTTGAGAGATAAAAAATATAAAAATATAAGCGTAACTATAAAGTTACGGCGTTTTCCGTTCATTTCACATATCAACAATTCAACGTCTACGTTTTAATCAATTAAATATGTTGTTTTTTTATATAGACGAACTAGAAAAGGAGATGTCCCAGGACAGGTAAAATTAATTCTCCAAACAAAACAGTTTTCGACACTTTTATATCTCATTATGAATATAAAAATAAAGATACCTCTAAAGTCCTTATTAGAATGTTGATTAAACTTATTTTGATCTTGGAAAATATCTCAAATTTAAGGTTTAAGCGTAAATGGGTCTTAAGAAGAAATTGAAATTCCATAAATTTTGCTTTATTGGTTCATTAGGACTATGGATACAATTCTAATGTAAATCTAATATATTTAATATTTCAAATCGGAAGTTATGCCCGTATTATGACCTTTGAAACCCTTTAAAATACTCGTTGAAACCTTACATTTTGGGAGTATTTATTAATTGATGTTTAATACATATTGTTAAAATTTCAGGAAAATCAGAGGTATGAATTTTCAAGAAGTTTATTGCCTGCTTTTCATGAAACTAAATTACACTAAATATAGCAAACACCCCACCTCTTACGCTACTTTGTAGCAAATTTATAATGACTGGTTAATTAGTTTCGGAGTCTATCTTGTACATCTAAATACAACAATATACACATACCTAACGTTATAGAAACGTGTTATTTTCCATGAAAACATAAAATATTGATAATGAAAGTTTGACATTGTTTAATTGCGCCGCCCTTTTACGAAACTGTGCTCAATTTTTACGCACATATTTTTGTAATGCATCCTACACACAGACACACACATTATATATATATATATATATATATATATATATATATATATATATATATACATATACATATACATATATATATGTATATATATATGTATATGTATATATACATATATGTATATATATATATGCATATATATATACATATATATACATATATATATATACATATACATATATATATATACATATATATACATATACATATTTATATATATACATATATACATATACATACGTATATATATATACATATGTATATATACATATATATACATATATATACATATATATATACACATGTATATATGTATATATATACATATATATATATATATATACATATATATATATATATATATATATATATATATATATATATATATACATATATATGTTTGCTTTTGTTGTATATAATTATTCATATCATTTCAGAAACATCTGGAAGTTGGCATAACCAGGAAAGCCTTTTGGTGCATCAAAGAATGGGACAGTTCATTGTATTCAATCATTTACGAGTTGTATATGTTAGTCATCCTTTTCATTTTTCCGGTTGGAGTCATGATTGTAGCCTATGCAAGTATCGGCTACGAATTATGGAAAGTCGCCAATATCCGAGCTTCCATGATAGCCGGAAGGTAAGTAGAGAAAGAAACAATGCGAATCTTTACAAGTTGATCTGGACAGAAAAACGTGTCGACACTTGATTTGCTTAACTCATACTTGATTACTTCTGTTCCATTCATCAGATAACGTACGACTTTTAAGCAAGTGCTATTGAAAACAGCACGACATGATTTTTCTCTTTCGGCTTCTCGGTAATCCCCACAAATAGACATTGTTCAACGAGGCGCTAAACAACGAAGACTGTTATTCATTAATCTCTTGGGTGGAAATGATCAGTGATATTTATATTCTATAAATGAACAAAACGTAAATGATGAACAGAATGTGTATCTTATTATTGCCGCGGCGCGCGTTACAACGGAAACAACGCCCTGTTGATGATGGTGGAATCTTTCTAATGAATGATTTGATAATAATGAAATACACATGAAGTTCAAAGGGAAATTATATCTATAACTGTCTTGATCTCTATCAATATACAAGGTGTTCACAATATCTTCAGATGATATATTTTTAATTTGAATTATTTCAATTATTCGGACTACTACTCTTATATTGATTGTGATACTCATAACGTTTAGGCCGATGCCAACTCGATGCTTCTTCAGGTGCATTTCTTCGAAGTTGGTAACCTTCGAGTCGAACTAATGAATCCTTATGTAAAACTTGTGAATCTCTATGTAATTTCAAACGTAACCCGTTATTTAATAAACGCTGGTATATTGTTCTTATTTCGTCAACCATGACCGTGTAGAAAGTCTTAATTTATGTAATACTTTGTTATTATCGTCTTTGATAAGTATTGGACTTTTATCCTTCAGAAGGTATTTTCCTCCAACCCACCACGAGAAGATGTGTCACAAGGCCGGAAGGTGGGTATTGTAGGACAGCACACAATAACTTGCGCACTCTTACCCTTCAAAAAATGTCTGAGCATCCTCGTCGGCATAACCTGATAGTGGTGTCTGAGGCGTTTGGCAATAAACCAACTCTTTCTCAAAGAAATAAGGTCAATCCTAGAAAGTGGACCGTCAAGAACCACACACAACAAATACTTCAGTCTGACTGAGCAGGGCCAGTAGATGGCACAAAGGCCCACCGTCTGTCGAACTAATCGTCGAGGACGTATTCTCAACTAGTTATTCTATCTAAAGTTCAGAATGTCACTTAGAACTGATTATTAACCACTGTTGTTGAACATTAGTTCATGTTTACATCAGTCAAAGCGTTGTGAATATAACAACTACGATGAGAATAAAGGTGGGGGGGGGGTGAATAATACAAATAATACAACTTATTAATCTGCATAAAAAACTATTAAAATAATGTTTTTGAATATTACAATTACATAAGTTAGTTACTTTTAAAATAAGTGTACATAAGATAAAGTAAATAGTAACGTTGTGTTCAAATCGTTAATACATTTCTACGTGGACATTATTCGTTGCACAAAGAAGACATATAGCAATTTTTTATTTCTGTCCGTGTGCTACATAACATAGGTTTATTAAGTTTTCACATTTCATGAGTTATTATTGGACCAAGATTATTTATCTTCCTCACTTTAATGTGGTACACAATATATATATATATATATATATATATATATATATATATATATATATATATATATATATATATATATATAGACAAAGTCTATGGTGTTATATCTGGAGAAAGACCAGTTCATTAAATTGGAAGTCTTTCATTTGAAACTTAGCAGGAATCTAGATTACAATGTAGTGATGAGCCAACAATTTGAAAGATGACTTAAGCTGGACCTTCCATTTGTAGTAAAACTGTATATTGTTAGAACATTAAGGTAGACATTTGTTGTTGCTGCATTTTCTGAAGAGCTAGAGTTTTCTTTCTCGTGAAATCATAATTAAATAAAGATACTGAAAAATCAGATATGACCAAATATGGAGGGAACAGATAAAGGGTACTGTTTGAAATTGCGTAAAGATTCCAGACTTCGAGATAAAGATTCCCGAGTTCGGTAAGATGCATTTGCGAGAAGGTCGAAGGTTATATTGGCTGAAACGTTGTGAAAATAACATCTATGAGAAGAGTACTTCAAATAATTGAAATAATACAAATAAAAATGAAAAAGCAGTTATAAATGTTTAATGCCGCTCGTAAACAATACAAAATCTTAACATTGATAAAATAATTTTAATGAGCTATATAATAATAAGCTAAGTGACTTCATGTTCGTACGTACGTTATCCTCTTTCATCACATTTTTAAATAAGATGGTCCAGCTAGCAAAGTGATTGGTGATTAATCTGATGTCGCTAAGGTAAAAATAAACCCGACTTTCCCAATGTTACCCATTGAATTGTTCCAAAATGAACGTATGTCGCCCTACTGACTAAACCAGTAAATTTTTAATTAACACCTTGTAAAAACTGACATTCGTGTTATTGATTTGAAGAATATTTAGCTGCTACTTATGTGTACGGTTAGAAGACAGAAAATTTAGTGTTTTAAAAAGAATGAAATTGTTACAATTTTAAATAAATAAAACGGAACATATTTTTTAACAAATTTAAAGAAGATTTATCTGGAAATAACAATCATGTTTACGGAGGAAGAAAGTATCATTTTTCTGAATAGTGTTGACACTAACATACATTTATTTTTTCGAAAGGAATATTATTTAAAAAAATAAATTATGAAGATTTATGTAGAAAGCACTGTGGAATTTTCAAGGGTTCTCCCAAGTAACTTATAGAATTATTATTTTCCTACCCCTCTTTTTTAATTCCGTGATACATTTTTGAGTGTCTAAAATCTGTATGAATACGTGTTACACTTGTCAGGGGAATCCAACTTGCTTTAAGTCTTAAAAATAACCAGAATAATTATTATTAGATTTGTATTTGCCTTTGAATTGTTCAGCTGTTCAATTGAATAATATATACTAGCCGCATTTCTGCGTCAATCTGTATTATTTGCTATTAATAATAATATTTATTTTCAAATAATTAAGACAACGAATGTCACCTTTTAAAATTGTAACACTCAGATGTATGGGAATTACACTAAAATTAAATAAATGCCAAAAGTAGGTTTTTAAAACAGGTTATGTCGACGGGACGTTCGAATGTGATTTTTGAACAATTCATTTCAAAATAGACAAAGTCCGAATTTTGTTATTTTAGTAACACCTATTAATTTTTATCTTTGCCGATCGGACGATCTCAGTTTTTAAATAAGCTGACAGATGATAATGTACGCACACCTGTGAATGATCGTATTATTATTATACATATTTGACACTATTGCTGTTATTCGTATTATCTAAACTTTGGAGACCTCATCTGTGCTGTTTTCATTATGTTTTCAACGTTTTGGCCGTTGTAATCATTGGTCTTCTTCAATTGATGTTTTTATTGTAAGCGGTGAATTTTCGAGGATTTCAAACTGATACCTTTTACTTAATCTACTTCGAATCAACTGACATATTTATTAGGTATAAAATGTAGAATAACATTACTGATTCTGTTCGAAATTATCTAAGATTACTAATTACAACAAAAGTTTTATTAATAAGAGAGAAACGACCGAAATATTAGCAAAACAAGAACCAAGATGTAGACAGCAGTCTAAAATATGGAAATGATGTAATGTAATAATTATCTTCAAGTGGTGCTCCCATCGTCCACTAATGAGAATCTGCAGGAGGATTAACTTATATAAGCAAGTGATAGTACGACATACTAATTCCTGTATAGACTCTACTATTTGGGTAAGATGTGTGCAATAAGAATACAAATAAACAAGACCCTTACGAAAAAGACGCGTTTCTTGTTCAAAGAAACCGAAGTTAATTAGCGACACCAACTAAGTTAATAGTAAAAGTTTCAGATTCGAAGTTATGATTGAACTCACAAGAGCATTAATAGTGTTTAACGCGAGTCGACATTGGTTTAGGAGCAAAGTGACGCTCGATTACTGAATGACAAGAATACCTTATCTTTAAAACTAGAAGAGACAAATATTTTATCAAATTAGAGTTCTCGTTTTACCTTTTTTTCGTTTCAGTGATGGCCAACAATTATCTGAAATGTCCTCCCAAAAGAGCGTAGCGCCAATCATACGCAAACCAAATGCAATGTTTAAAGAAGCAAAAAAAGGACCGACCGAAGATGACAATACGACAAAACAAGTAAGAAATTTAATAGACATTTCAATATTAAACACCCGACAACCATTCCTTTTTCCTCTCTCTCTCTCATATATATATATATATATATATATATATATATATATATATATATAAAGAGAGAGAGAGAGAGAAAGAGATGTTAGGCAGCGATCACTTTGTGTGTCCTCCTATAATAGATATAAAATGTTTGTAAAAAGCTGTCTTTGTTTATGTATATATATATATATATATATATATATATATGTTACTTTATTATTTTTATTAATTTCATACGTACATAATTTTCTGAATTTTAATCATTTACGATATGGAACAATCAAAATAATAGAAAGCAAAAAAACAACAAACGCTGCAATCACAAATAAAAACAATTACATAAATATATATATATATATATATATATATATTTGTGTGTATATATATATGTTTGTGTGCGTTTATATATATATATATATATATATATATATATATATATATATATATATGTATGTATATATATAATATGTGTTTGTATGTATATAATACATATATATATATGTGTGTATATATGTATGTATATATATGTGAGTATATATGTGTATATATATGTATATATATATATATATATATGTGTGTATATATGTGTATATAAATGTGTGGTTATATATGTGTATATATATGTGTGTGTATATATATATATGTGTGTTTATATATATATATATGTGTGTATATAAGTGGATATATATGTATATATGTGTGAATATAAAAATGTGTGCGTGTATATATCTATATATGTGTGTATATATATGTCTGTGTATATATGTGTGTGTATATATATGTGCATATACATATATATATGTATGTATATATATATATATATATATATATATATATATATATATATATATATGAATATATATATATATACATTTCTGTGTATAAATATATATATGAATATATATATACATGTCTTTGTATAAAGATATATATGAATATATAATCAACGTTTGTTTTCCTAAGACTTAGTTCTTATATATTTTAACTACATAAAAAATACGCTCAAATATTCGTCAGTTTTAGGATTAATTTATGTTGGAGCAAACAGACAAAAGAAAAGAAAAATTTATTAACTAACCGTTATTGTGCCCGTCTTTTTTTCTTTCTTTTAGTATTTAATCTATCTTTTTTTGGACTCGTTATATCATACTTTTTATTCAAAGTGTATAATTCTGTGGTATATATATATATATATATATATATATATATATATATATGTATATATATTATTTGATTATAAAAGTATATACGAAGGAAGTTTTCTGTAAATAGTGATTATGCCATTTATTATTTAGTAAATAGTGATTATGCCATATATTATTTAGTAATAAAAATGTCTCCATAAACATAGGCCTTGAAATAATTAGCTTCGAGTTATAGGCCATTAAAACAAATATTGATCAAATGTGTTAAATAGTGTACTATTATTTCGAAATATGGGATAGATAAACACGACCAAATGTAAAAGAAGTCTGGGTCTGTTGTTAACAAATACACCAAGCAAACTATGAATAACATAATCCGATCAAATGTAAAAGTAAAGTTTTGACTGTCATTATCAGCAGGGTCTCTTAAAAAGTCAACATGGGGTGGTCAGCATCTTGCGAATATTGAACTTACTGATTTCACGTAACAAAATATAATATACCAAATAAAAGAAAATATATACGATCCGAACAAACCAAAATCAACGCATAGGTAGAAATAGACAACAACAGAAGATAGACTAGTAATTCAGGGCTACAAGATATGTAGAGAATAGAAAGTGAAATTGAATTGACTTTCGTTTCCCTTATTTTGTCCGTTCGTTTTCACATTGCATGAGCGATGTTTCTGACAAGGGAGGAATGAATGCTGTTTTATTGGTGTGAATCTATCCATCTAACACTTATCGTTGGCAAGATTTTCACCTTACACTAGTATTTTCTTTTAGCTCATTACACCAAGTAGTTTCATGCCTTGTCTGGAGCGATTTCCATAAAAAAACCACACCTACTTATATTATAGAACATGATCTCAAGTAATAGCATCGACTTACGTAATAACGTGTGCAAATAACAGTGATATATATGTATATGATATATATAAATGTACATATATATATAGAGAGAGAGAAATAAATACATGGATACTATACGTATATATATATATATATATATATATATATATATATATACATATATATATATATATATATATATATGACACATTAAATAATAGGATAAAAGCGATAAGTAGTTCTTTTCATTGTGTTTTCTTTTTTAACATGATATATATATATATATATATATATATATATATGTGTGTATATAAATATATATAGAGAGAGATAGAAAGAAAAAAAGAATATATATATATATATATATATATATATATATATACAAGCTTAAATAGAATAACTACGGGTGTAAGTGGATTTCTCTTGTGTCTACTGAATATTTACAAATTCAATTATTAAGTCAACGAATAAGGACCGCGTTGTTTTCCTACTCAAGGAAATTTCTAAACTGATAAGCTAAGGCATTTAGCCTTACTTCACTTAGCCTTGAGGCAAATAGATGCGATTAGGACACTAGATAAACGAAATGGAATTAATCCGTAAAAAACATGGCATTTAATGTCATAAGACCTCCATTAAGAACACCTGACGACGAATGAACTTCAGGTTGTGACAAGCATTTCGACTTATTTCTGCCGAAGTTATCACTTTGCAAAAGTAACGCCATCTCTCTCTATTCTCTCTCTTTTTCTCTCCTTCTCTCTCTCTCTCTCTCTTTAAATATATAAATATATATGTATATATAATATTATATATATATATATATATATATATATATATATATATATATATATATATATATATATATAATTTTTAACTGGTTTCCGTTTCCGTTTCCGTCTGTAAAAATTGGTTACCAACAAGAGATAGGGAAAACAGATTTATATTTCTGAGCCCGCTAGCAATTATAAGAGAAGCTATTCGGTGTAAATGTTTGAAAGCATTTTCGAAGGTGAGACTTTCGCTCTTATCAGCATCATTCAAATTTTCAAACGCTGCCTGAGAATTCGCATTAGGGTTGAGAAGGAACAATGCCATGCAGCATAATTAGTTTGGTTCATTTATGTTCATAACTTAGCTAGTGTATATATGAATTGATTGAACCCCTTTTCCCCAAATAAGGTGACAGGTAGCTTGATTCGCAAAAGATGCAGGTCACCTTTCGATGTTTCGAAGGAAGTTTATATAAATAAAACGATAGGTGTATTAATATTTTGACCGGCAAATCGGTTTATCTGACACTATCTAAACGCTTTCAAGGAGGCAACTTGACGCGTCCGATATCGTTGCTGTCTGAGCCGATATTATGCTTCACCCGAAATTGGCAGTGAAGACAATGCATCACTAACGACCACCCTTGACACATCTAGAAAATGTATTACACGATTATGTATACATAGAGAGACCATAACAATTTATATATATATATATATATATATATATATATATATATATATATATATATTCCTATATAACTTATATACATATACATATATGCATATATATATATATATATGCCTATATATATATGCCTACATATACATATATGCATATTTATATATATACATATATGCATATATACATGATTATATATGCATATATGCATACATATATAAGTACATATATATGCATATTTATATGCATATATATATGTATATATGTATTTATATATGTATATATATGCATAAATATATATGCATATATATATATATGCATAAATATATATATGTACACATATATATGTACATATATATTTATATATGTATATATATGCATATATATATGCATATATATATGTATATATATATATGCATATATATATATATGCATATATATATATATGCATATATATATATATATATATACATATATACATCCATATATATGCATATATATGTAAGTATACATTTGAAGCTGTCCGGAAAATTCGTGCCGAATTTTAAATGAAATATATATTTTCAAAATATAAGCCATTAAATATGTAATAAAATGAACATGAATAGATGATTGATATACGTTCGGTCTCACTGCTACTGTAACAGTGATCATTCTAATTAATGTTTTGATTTGGTCGTTATCTGTAGAGGGAGGTCTTCATGAGTGTTTATCATCATTACGACTTTAATATCTTGCTTTTAACTTTGAGAATCACATCCGTACGGTTCTGTCAGCTAAAGCATCATCATCGTAAACTTTACATGTATGTTTTGTTGTTTGGAATCATTTCTGATTTTATGGAAAGTAAAAAGCATCAAGCGTCTAGAATGGGTCTCGCAATCTTCAATTTCCAAAGGACTCAAAATTAACACATGTTCAATAATTTGTAAGTTTCTTTTTCAAAGGATATATTAAAGTATGCTCTAACCGTAAATCTAAATATACTATATCTCTCAATAATTCTGCAAACTCTTATTTGTCGAAACATGAGATACTTAAAACTGGCACTAATTTCCCAGACAACTTGATGTATATATATATATATATATATATATATATATATATATATATATATATATATATATATATATATATGTGTGTGTGTAAGGCAAGGAATAAAGACGTTTGTGACAATTGGAGGATAATAAATTTAAGTTTAAAAAACGAGAGAAAAGTTATAAATACATAAATCTACTGAGCCGGTATTCTCTGTCAAATGTTGATCACATCTTCTTGATATTAAAGTACTGGGAACAATATATATTAAGTCAATAAAACCCTCTCTATGTGAACAAAATGAGTGGCTACTAGGACTTAATGTGATCCACTTGTAACACCCCTCCACATTTTTATTTTCACCGTAAACTTCATTTCACTTCATTTCACTCGATATTTTAAGTTTTAATCGTAGTGCATAGATTTTACTTCTACGTATTTACAACGATGAGTTTGGATGAAAGCCGGATCAGTAGATGTATGTAAATATAAATGTTCTCCTGTTTTTAACACTTCAATTTCATTCCGTCTCTAAAAATGTCACAAACGTCTTTATTCCTTGCCTTATATATATATATATATATATATATATATATATATATATATATATTATATGTGTGAAAAAATGACAAACGGAAAACAAGTTAAAGTGCAAGAGATTTTTTGACCGGTTTCGTTCTTGGCGAACGTCTTCAGAAAATTAAGATATGGAAAATAATTTTACTTTGAAGGCACACACATGGGATGGGGGAAAGATGTATATATATCGTTTGCAGATTTGACCTGTCTTTCTTCCTATCGGGTGTTCTCAAAGTAAAAGTCTACTAGTAACGTCTTTGAACTGAAGAAGAAAATCCGAGTTGCTATTTTTTCAAGTTCTGTTGGAGCTGTGCGCCAATGTATGTCATTAAGTCGCTGAAGATTATATTGAGTTCCATTGAGAGCACACCGAGTTTTAATAAAAACATAATGTTTCATGTTTAAAAACTTAAGTGTACTCTTTCTTAGCTTCCATATTGCAGTTGCATATTATTTCCATGTTAAATTCTTTACGTTGAAATTAAATGATGTAGTTATTTATAGCTGTAAATTATCACGTACGTACTCGTCATCCATGAGACTCGCTCTACATTTAAATAATTCGTAGATGTGATTCTCATTAAAATAAGTTTTAAATGATATTTTGTAATGCCTTTGTTTGTCTTTTATTGTTTAAAAGTTATAAGATTTTTTATCATCACTTATTTTTGCAGGTCATTCAGATGCTTGCAACTGTGGTGTTGCTTTTCGCAATCTGCTGGGGGCCAATCCTGATTCAGAATGTATTGACAGCCTTCGACTATATTGATCGGTTAAATATGGGCTGGTTGAAACCGATGCGACAGGCTTTCTTCATAATGTCCTACATGAACAGTTGCGTCAATCCTGTGGTGTATGCATTCATGTCAAAAAATTTCAGGGAAATGTTCAAGTTGGCGATCTGTTCGTGTGTGCGAGGGAAGAAATACGTCCGTAACTACAAATACAACCGGGCTGTGTCTTTTGACACACGGACCAGCGCCTTCAGCCAAACACGGGCAGGCAATATTGATACAAAGGTGGACATGGAATTTGAGATCAGTGATAATCGTTTGAACGTCGTCAATCGTGCTTATAACGGGTCGAAGCGCTCGAGCACTGAGGAACGTTTGGAGCTAAGACTAAGCGACCAGAATCTGAAATGTGTGCATACCGAACTTGACCCCCAGGAATACGACCATCGAAAATTGTCATCCGAAACGTGTGAGCTTTAGCAACAGTGGAATTTGCTATGTCATAATTGCCATCTTATTCAAATTTACTCGTCACAATTTTCTTCGGACTATCATCCATTTCTAAGGAAGATTTACAACAATATTGTTTTAACTTTTAAGCATTATATTTCCAGAGTGAACATCCGTAAGATTTACAACAATATTGTTTTAACTTTCAAGCATTATATTTCCAGAGTGAACATCCGTAAGATTTACAACAATATTGTTTTAACTTTCAAGCATTATATTTCCAGAGTGAACATCCGTAAGATTTACAACAATATTGTTTTAACTTTCAAGCATTATATTTCCAGAGTGAACATCCGTAAGATAAGATAAAGTCTATCTAAATGTTAACAAATAAATTAAATAAAAGATAAACGAAAACGCCAATTATCTAAATAATATATTAATACAAATATTCAAATCGGTTAAGAAATTAACAATAACATAAGTCAGTCATGAGACGGCATACCTTTGCCAGACAGCGTAAGGGTAAGCACAAGTTTTATCTTAGGTCGACTTATCCAGACAATGTGTAATATTCTCGAAATCCTGCTGAAGTTTTTTTTTAATCAGGCTGCGATTTTGCACCATTGTTACTGTTATCAAAGAACTCCGATCCATATATCAAATTGGGAAAAATCAGAAGTTGAAATTCCTGCAAAATTTCGCCACTGAGCGAACGTTTCATGGTCAGGTTCAAGATCTTATAAAATGCAGGACTCTATTGCCATTGGTCAAGAAGCTGGACTTTACGTTGAACAAAACCGAAGTTATTTCCAACAGAGTGACTTTTCCATCACCTTGACTTTGACGTTTAACTTAGATATCCCAAAATAAAATCAGTTTTAAGTTAGACCATGACCAATATTTTGACCATCATTGTTATGATTGGTCAAGCGATGTTGACGCTAGACTATACATAAAGATTGTAATAAACTCGACTTCAAATATAACCTTTTGGGCGTAGGTAAAAACACATATTGTAAACAATTAAGTTGCAAGCAAAATTTTGTAAGATAGGAATTTCATATTTTTTTACGATAATCTCACTTAATTGAAATCTAGGGCAATATGTTTTCCATTAAATTTTCCATTCTCATTTAGCATCCATCTTTATTTTTATCATCGAAACCGAATTTATTTTTTCTGTTCTCACCAAAAAGGAGGCAGCTTCAAATATTAATGCACACCTTCAGAATAAGGGATGTGTCGAAAATTAATATCATTTGCGATGTAAATATTATAGAAAATACATAATCATTTACCGGCACATTTGACATGATAGAGTTTTTGCTGATGGGCTAGGAGACTGGGTTCAAGTCATACCATTTACTAATAAAAGGGTAGTTGATGCGCTCTTGGTAAACACTAAGTGAAGTTTTTCTGGAAGTGTGATTCTCCCCTACACCTAAGTTTAGTAGCCAATAAAAAAGGAGACTTCGGGTCGCCCTCGACTACAGTAGAATATTTTACTTTTGTACATAGTCAAATAAACGTAATAAAGCGTAACGTTCATGTGGATTCAATATACAATTCGACAAATTTCCAATACGCGCACCGCTTTTGACACGACCGTCTCTCGCTATGTTATTAGTCGTCCAGTTCCTTTTGCACTGCTAGACAGCATTATCGTTCCTCTTGAAAGTTCGTACGCCATATGCAAATCTGTATTGCTGCTAGCGATTTCAAGAAAACTCCCTCAAAAATGCACGCGGCGCATTCTAGATTGACTGTGATTGAGCATAATCGAACATACAAAACACATTTACTCTTCGGAGAATACCTGTAAAGACAGGTACATCAAACATTAAACATAAATTTAAATAAATGCTGTGTGAAGCCATTTGAACGGAAATTGCAATGTTATTACATTACGAAATAATATTAAATCATTTGAAACATCTTGTATTTCAATACAATCACTGTCGTTTAAAATAATTGATGTCAGAATTGAAATGAAGAAATCAGTTATTAATTCTACACTTTATATAGTCGTAATGAAGAAGTTGTTAAATTTCTGTTTAATTTAGAATATATTTATCAGTTATAGAAGTCAGTGTGTTGTCGTTATTGACTCCGTATTTTTAACATAAAAGTCATGTTTTCTTGTAAATATCAAATGTAACTAATCAATATTGCAAGGAATGAGCAGAAGGTGAAAAAATAGGCGGGAAAGCAGAAATGAACAATACAACGAGTACCAAGTGAGTATTTCATTTCGATAAAAGAAATCATTTCGATTGAGAGATATAAAATATCTCTACGCAGTTTGAAATATAAAGGAAACATGTTTCGACTTTCTCTTTGTTAGAAATAATAATAAGATAAGTTTCCGCAGTTTCGCTTCGACCACAATTGCCGTGGAATATACATACGATGAGAGATTATAAAAGAACAAAAGATTTCATGGGCAGAAGTCTTGTTGCACGGTACCATCCATTTAGTCGTATACTTCAAAGAACCTCTGTAACAATTAATCAAAATCAACAGTAATTGATACAAATAGATACTAACTCTATTGTACAGAACTATTTGTCTGATATTAAATTTTTCAAAAAAAATAAACGGGCGTAAAGAAGTGCAATCAACGGTTTAGTTATTTCAATGCCCTTTCGTCCATTTCTTATTTTAATATATACTCCCACGTTAAACATAAAAACACAATCAACACACACACATATATATATATATATATATATATATATATATATATATATATATATATATGATTGTTTATATACCAATTACCACAAATTCAGTCTTAATCAAATAATTTACTCTTATTTTTCTCATAGCAGAATTTCTAGTATATATATATATATATATATATATATATATATATATATATATATATATATATATATACATATATATTAGTTTTTAATAAAAGGGGTGAAAACTGTTTTTGGTAGCTGTTTCGATCACCAAATCGCAAGGAGTCAATAGTTGCTAAAAAATATATAATAAACAAGAAAGAGCAGAAATGAGAAGAATAGATAGCAGCTGAAATGGGGGAAATCGTTTAAAATAAATTCATCAATTAAAACGGTTTAAAAGTTTTCCCCAAAATAATCAGTTATATTACAACGTGATCGCAACGGACTCCAACGTTTTAATGTTTGAAACGGAATTGTCCCAGTATTTACATACTTCCCACGTAAATATTCTGCGGCTGACCTCTAAAAATAGCCTGGGTATCCTCGTCGACATTCCTTGGTAGGGGCGCCTCAGGCAATTTGAAATAAACCAACCCCTTCCTAAAAAGCAAAGGCAAGGGTTGGGACAACGGACCTCCTTGGACTACCGAAAACATATATGCCTAAGTCCGACAGATAAAGGTAATCAAAATGACCAGTCTCTGTTGACTTGATTGTCGAGAATGTATTCTCGACTTGTATTAAGAAGTAAGTATACTTAGACGACTTTCGCCGTCAAAATCATTTCTTCCCCTCCCAGAAACAAAATTGGCCTTATGCAATACATTGAAGCAATCTATTTGATATTTGTTTGCATAGCAATCATTATCAGCTGAATGGAAAATATTAAGGCCAAAAAATAGTGCTCTCGAGAACAGTTTTTCACCCTTTTTTATTGACGACTAGTTACAAATGTCGTACTTGAAAACACCCCCACCCCCACACACATGCACATATATATATATATATATATATATATTTATATATATATATATATATATATATATATATATATATATATATATATATATATTAGACTAAATATGAGATGCTATGTAATTAATTTCTACGATCAGACACAACACCTCAGCACACAAACCAGGAAGGTCACAAACCAGAAGCTCTAGACTCGGGTGTTGCTTTCTTTTAGACTCATGCGTAGTGCATATTCCGATTAAGGATTCAAAACCCGAGTCATTTGCATGTGAGACTATTACGCCACATACAAGAAAGTCTATATACTAAAACAGATCATGCAAACCGCGGCGAGCGGTCGACTGTGAGATGTGCCTACTCTTCTCAAGCAGGGGTTTAATCATCCGACTATAATAAAAGGAGGCCAATGTCTCACACGTAGTGTTTCCGCTATGTAGCTTTCATAGTATGTTTGGACCGTGGCGTTGTGTCTAATTGTGGAAATAAATCAATTAATAAATAAATAAACAAATACATACATATATATAGAATGAAATGAGTTATGAGAATAAATATTTATTGAATCATCAAGAAGTTTAAACAAGGAATATGTAAATAAACGTTTGTTCCTTTTCTTAACCCATGGACTTTCATCAGACAGATCATAGGGATAAATCAGTAAAATTGTATTAGTGTCAGCACAGATTTGAAAATATAGAAAAATATACAAAAATACAAAAACTTTTTGAGCAAATAGAATCAACTTCGATGGAAAAATGTAACATGTCGAAAAAATTACATCCAATATATTATGAATGTCTAGCAAATATAGCAGAAAGTCTTCCAGAAATTCAAATAATGAAATTCCGTTCGAAAAATATAGGGATTAATCTCTGATGTTTTAGTTCATTGGAAAAAAATGGATGACTAACCATAAGTACAAGTATATAAATCGCAAAGAAATTAAAAAAATAAGTAAATTTATTGGCAGCAAAATATCTTCTTAACGCAGATCAAAATATATTATTATGCAGTTCTCAATGACCAAATTCTGAATGGGAAAAATTGAATCAATCATAAGATGATAAAACATGAAGAAGTGGAAGAAGAATGAAATAATGAAAAAGTTTGCATCAGAGAAGGAAAAATAGAAAAAAGAAAAGAAAAAGTTAAAAGAAATAGGCAAGAAAAGAAAGAAAAAAGAAAGGTAAAAAGTTAAAAAGAGAAAGGAATATAGAAATAGGGCCAGCAAAGGTATGAGGGACTAGCAGGAAATAAGACAGACATTAAAGCAGAAAAGTTGGAACGGGTCAATAAAAAAGGGTGAGAAATAGCGTGGAGAGAAGGGAGGAGGGAGATAATAAGAATTCAATATATCGAGAAGAATATGTATTTCACTTGTCACCTTTCTTTTCTTCCTTTCTTTTAGTCTTATTCTATTAACTTATTTTTCATTCTTCTCTCCTTTTTTCTCTGTCTGATACCACCATCTTTTCCTTCTTTATGTCTTATTTTTAACTAATTTTATGATTCTCTGATTTTTTTCATTCAGAATTTGGTTGTGAGGCCTTTACAATCACATTTGTTATCTGCCTTAGGGAGATATTTTGCTAGCAATGGCTTTACTGCTTTTGAAAAAGTTTTTTGAATATTTATATACTTGTAATCCTTCTCGTGAGTCACATATTTTTTGCCAATCAACTTTTATATCGGAGATGAACCCTATATTTTCTGAACGGAATGTCTGCTATATTTACTGAACTTTCATACTATCCTAGATGTACATTCATCCATCGAAGTTGATTCTCTTTGCTAAAAGATTTAGTGCATTTTCGTATATTTCTTCATATTTCGAAATCTGTGCTAACACCTATCTTTTTTTACTGATGTATCCCAATAATCTCCTCTAATGATAAAAGCTTACATCCTTGAACATCCATGAGTGACGAAAAGCGAAAAAAAGTTTATTTATGTATTTCTTTGATGATTTAATGAATATTGTTCTCTTTTCAATTTTAATTCTCATCACTCATTTGATTTTATTATTGCTCTCCTCTCTCGTATATTGAGCATTGAGATAGGATTAATTTTAAGATGACATTTTATTTTCCTTATATCTCCATTTATATATATATACATATATATATATATATGTATATATATATGTGTGTGTGTGAGTGTGCGTGTGTGTAAAAGACGGTACGTATACACGAGGGTGCGCCTACAAAGTGTTACCCTTATATTAAAATAGGGCGCAATGTACATGTGTGCTGAGCGAGATATTAAAACACCACAAGTTGACACAAATGCGGTTTAACTCGTAGGATGTCTGGTTTTCTGTGCGTTTATATAAAGGATATGCATAGTGTAGGTATTTGTTACAAACAGTTTTAAGGTGTTCATCGCAACGCGCGAGTATAGTGATTTACATTCGTGAATGCTGTGTAAGTCTGTTCCTGTATTTATTATGTGTATATGTTTTCAAATACTCCAAACCTAAGAAAAGCACCTGTTACAATAACTTTCCTGTGGCGCTTGGATATTTTGATGATGTCTTGATGTGTCGGATTGCGGTCCTCATTCTCATTATTGAGGTGAACACATTGGTTAACTGCCACGGACTATACAGACACGATGACGGCATTCTGGTTGATAACATCAACGCTAGAAAAAACGGCTAACTATGACAAAAGCTTGTAAATATTTGAAAGTATGGCTTGAGCTACACACATTGTGTGTCGCAGTACTAAACTGTATCAACTTGCCCATCTTTGTATATGTGTCCTAATCAACACCTCTCAGTTATTTTCAAACAGATGCCCGGTATAAATATATAAATTCGACAACGCTTTCGGAGTATTTACCAACGGAAGCATAATATATACATAAACGATTCGAATAACACTGATGTTATTAGTAAACAAACGCGCAATATACATATATGACTTTATCTCTCTTGGTGAAATCACGGTTGTCGTATTTTTATTATATATTTTAATACTTATATATTATATATATATATATATATTTATGTGTATATAGCACAATAAGATGTTTAGGTGTTTTATTGGTGCGATATTAGATTGTTATTTAGGTTAAATAAATTATGGAATAATTAATTTTTAAAACGAGGGATCAACACAGTTTTGTGGAAGACCTATCATCAATTATTAATTTTCTCGAAACGAATATTTTTAAAGACTGTCTTTGAATGGTAGCCGAAGAAAGCATTTTTTCGGTTATAGAATGACTCAATTTTAATTGTTAGACAGCGTATTACAGTTACAATTTAAATAGTCATATTGCTCGTGTTTGAATTACAGCCGGAGAAAGCATCTTCTTTCATTTAATTGAATTGGCAACACGAATCACATTTAGTTACAATTTAACAGGTTAAATTGATTCAAAATAATCAGTATGAACCTGTGCAAATGACTAAATTGTGTTTTCAAATTAAAACTGTTAAGGAGTGCATCTGCCCATATTTGATTTGAAGTTTGTTCTATTTATCAATAATTGTTTTCGGAACAATTATGATTTTAAAATTATGTTTACGAATTGAGAAAGTTTCTCAAGGCATCTGCAATTTGATAATATACACACCTTTCACGGATTGGGAAGACGTGTTACTCACGGAATAAGATCAAGCCCATACATTGTGGCTTGACTCGAGGCTCCCACTACATGTGTGAAACAAATGCTTTCGTTGAGGGCAACCCAATCGTAGAATAGCAGAAAATGTGAAACGGCCCGTGATTGCTTAGCAAATCAGAATAATCGCCTTAAGTGAAAGTTGTCACTAAAAGAACTGACTCGTGGAGGAATCTTTAGAAAGTCGGTCAGTTCGATAGACAAAAATGTAGAAAGTCGGCGACCGGTCACAATAAAAATAAATAAAACTACCAAGAAGTATTATTTCTGATTTGAACGCCTTTAAGGGGAAACAGATACAAAGTAAATTTCAAAATATAGGTTCAAAGTTATATTACAAAAATGTGATACTGGCGGAACTTAGTCTCCGACTTGACTAAGTAGTCGATTCTGTCGGTAACAATACAAGTTTGTCGTGAATAATAAAATATATGTTACAATACAGGTGTGTAATTATAATAAAATCAAAAAGTGATGTTTCTGTTAATGGGGAGAAAAGACTCGCTGTAGGATTTAACTAATACCAAGTCTTTTTTTTGGGAACTTTAAAATTTACCTCGTGTTTTGATCCCTGAAGGGATGTCGAATAGTAAGAATTCTTCTCCGTTTGTTTACTTCCTATTTTCTTTGAGTCGCAAACTTCAATCTCTCTCTCGCCCCTCCCTGTCTGTTTGTCTTTCTCTCTATCTTTGGACCGACCGACTCTCTAAGGAGCTCTTCAAGAGTCCTTTCATTATTGAAAACTTTCAGTTGAGCCGACTATTGTGAAGGGCTAATCAATCAGAGACAGCTTTGCATTTTCTACTACTTTACGAAAACCTTCGTGTCACCTATGTCAGAGAGGTTTATAGTCAAGTCACAACACGTGGGGCAAGTCTTATTCCACGAATAGCAATCCTAATTGCTAACAGGTAGGTGTAAACGTTTAAAAATCTAAACACAATTTAATAACCGCAGAATATTTTGACCTTACAATTCATGACTGAAGTCTGTCGTTCAGAACGTATCATTATATAGTCCAGCCTTCACATCTAACATAACAAATACACCCGTTACCTTTTTATGTTGCATACAAAAGCTAGTTCAAACATCTCTATTTAAGAATACATTTTAGCTCTTACATTGTAAGTGAAACTAATTATTTCGATTTATTTTTAATGATGCAGTTTAGTCATACCATATCCTTTTCTCCATCTGTCATTCAAACACCATAAATATAACCTTTCAAATCGTGATTAAAACATCACAATGAAACCTGGGTCATTTATATGACCTTTGGCTTTGACAATAACATCGTTCGTTTAAAATTAAAATAATAGTTGGCGATAATTTTTGCTCAAATGTGTGCTGAGTCTTTTTTTATTTAATTAATTACATCCTAATTAATTTACATTAATAAACCAATTTATTTGGCACCAGTGAAATACTTCATTCTATCACACATAATTACGCAAACACACACACACACATATATATATATATATATATAATATATATATATATATATATATATATATATATATATATATATATATATATATATATATATATATAGAGAGAGAGAGAGAGAGAGAGAGAGAGAGAGAGAGAGAGAGAGAGAATAAGTAGTGATAAATAAATTTACAAAATTATTTATTACAGTTCTAAGAATTCAAGATCAACAACGGTTAGGCGTACAATCGTTTTCGAGACGTTTAGGAATTGTTTTTATTTACTTACATTCATACATATATAAGTGTAAATATACATATATATATATATATATATATATATATATATATATATATTAATATATATGTGTGTGTGTCGGTGTGTGTGTCTGTGTGTGTGTGTGTGTCTGGTTTGGTTAGGGTTGTTTTTGTAGGCATACGTGTTTGCGTAGGTAGTAACGTTATTACATTAAACGGTTAATTCATATACGGAGCTAACGATTGAAATAATTCACGACTACGAAAATGAGATTCTTGACGTGAACCTGTGCTCACAAAGATGGTATGCCATTACCAAACATAAAAGAAACTTGTTTTAATCGAATAAATAGAAAAACCTGTATTATCATTAAAAGCGAAAACTGCTACAGGCGGTCCCTTTTTATAGGCACGAGTTCTAATCATGAACAGATCCAATTGTTCGTTTGCTGAATTGTACACTCGTTTACGCCAAAACAACATCGCTTGTTTTATATAACATATTGTTTAAGATATATTCAAGTTTGGTTAAATTATCAGTCCCCGTAGCGTGACCGATGTCACATATTTTGAACATAATTCATAAAAGCACTTTTCAAAAGTTTTCAATCACAAAATCTGTCAGTAGTAATACACATGTAACTATTATGTTTCCTTCTATCTAATATCTATATTTTTATGTGATGAATAATGATATCTATCTCTCTATCTATCTATAGATAGATATATCTATAGGTATATCTATCTATATGTATATGTATATATATATATATGTATATGTATATATTATATATGTATATATATATATATGTATATGTATATAGTGTATATGTATCTATCTATATATATATGTATATATGTATGTATATATATATATATTAGGTTAAGTCACAAGAGTCATATATATATATATGTGTGTGTGTGTGTGTGTGTTTGTATGTGTGTGTGTTTCAGGTTATGTTGAAAAGGAATCAATAAACTGCTCGATCGCAAAGAGTTAGAGCTAAATACAAATAATTTCTTTTAAAAACTATACGTTATATATTTCAGAGCCGTACTGGGGTTTTATCCAAATAGACTGACATTTTTTTTTAAATCGTCTATAGTTCATAAGGAATCTTCAGCATCTCGAAATAAAAACAACAGGGGAAAAGATTTTTCCCTGTTGTTTTTATTTCGAGTCTCTGAATATTCTTTATGGGTTATAGACAATTTTAAAATAAAATTTAAGTCAGTCTGTCTAGATAAAACCGCAGTACAACTGTGAAACATATAACGTATATTTTTAAAATAGATTATTTGTCTATATATGTATGTATATATGATTCTTGTTTCTTAAACTCATAATCCACCCCTTATATAGATATTTGTGAATATACATGAATCTTTGTTTTGTGCCACTATTTTATTATCAGAAAATTCATAATCAATTATATAAACTACAATTGAATTTGAGTTTTGTTGTGATCAATTTCTTGTCAACATAAATGTTGTTATGTTCTCAATGAAGCTAATGATGTTTGTATTTTAATCTAATAAACAATAGTTTGCTGTTGATAGTTTTTCTTCATCTTTTTTCTTGGTGTCAAGCAGAAGGTCTATCAATCTGCTCATGATGACTGTATCTTTCCAATGTTTCTTTCAAAAGCGAAATTAAAATGATAATTAATTTTCATGATTATCCTTACTATTTCTTTTATAATGTACTTGAAGGGCTACGCGGCGTTGTCCTAAGTCATAAAAATAACAAAATAAAAGAAATTAAATAGCGTGTGTAACATCTTGATATTAAACTTTCTCTCTATTTGTCTCTCTTTCTTCTTCTCCCATTATTTTCCTCTCTCCTGTTATAATAATGATGTAATTCATTTACCAGAGTTAGCCCTTTTAAATGTAAGACTGTAATCTTACATTGATCGTTCCTTGGCCACGCCGAGTAGAACAAAACACGATGACATTTTTGATACCGCGTAATGCTGTTCCACGCATCCGCTTTCACAATGAAAAGAAATGATGTTGATAATGGAGGAGCTTTACATGTGATATTTTAATTCACATTTATTGCTCCCGGACAACTCCAAGTAGAACAAACGGGTATGTTACCCCCCTCGCTTACCAAATATAATACAGTAATGTTAATAATGACAATTTAGGACAGGAAGAGATAAGCTTGGAAAATGAACGACAATAAAAATCACTGGCTGATCCATTGTTCTTTACAGACCTTTACGCCATAACAATTATATGTTAACTTTCTAGGTAGCCAGATAACGATGCAGGAAGTGGCCTGAAGAGAAAGCAAATGTGGGCAGTTTCTGGTAATAAGCTGAGGGAAAATTGGATTATCTGATTTCCAGTTGATAGTAAATATATTCGGGAACACTGGTATATTGGCGAGAGAGTCAGGCAATGAACAATGCAAGAAGGATCTCGTGTAGGACAAATATGTTGTTAGTGGGGTCGACACGACCGGACAACAATCAACAGATAGCGTTTTGATCACTAGCGATGGCGGTATCACACACACACGACCACAAGTAATTTATCCCAACGACTTATCTTGTGTTGTTTTGATCATAGCATCACCACTGAGATGATCATATCGTCACAATCTCTTATTCGCTTTCAAGGCAGTTTGAACTTTAAAAGTCTTATTGACCTTTTTAAGTTTGTCGGGTTATTTTTTATTACATCTGTAGTCAATGAGAGAGAAACACACACATGAAACACATGAAAACTATATAACTCATACCCAAACTTCTGTTTGTAAAAAGTTTGTAATGCCTATCAATATTTCAAAGTTAAAAGTTGCAACGGATGATACCCATATCCGAATCAAAAGAAAGTAAGAATGACACAGTCTATGAATAAATAAATTATTATTTCTTATTAGAAGATTTGGTAAGACAATATGAAATGAAGTGTTAATGAGAATTCAAAGCAAAGAACATAGAAAATGTTGTGATGAAAAGAAAGGTGTGTTCTCAGGAATGAGAAATGATTAATCATGTTTGTTTCGACTAGCGATGTGTGCGTTTGTCCTGCGTGTAAATGGAATGCGTGTATATTGGCGAGCTTTTTTGTTACTGAAAGAGTGTATGTTCGAACTGTATATATGCCTTCAGTGAGTAGCGTGTGTATGTATGCTTTGTTGGGTATGCAAACATCCGTGTGGGTCTCTCTTTGTTTGCCAAGAGGCTTCGCCGCCCCTACTTACCAGGAACAAAACTAGATTGTGAAATACCGGAAAGAAAAATGCTGTTTTTTTGTAGTATTTATTTACTCCTCGCGGAGTTAGGCACAAGGCCAGTTTTATCTTACTCCCACAGGTAAGATGTGACCCAAGATCGGGTCGAGCAAGTGGGGTTAAAAGCCAGCGCTCGAGAGGTGAGCACTCTGGTCATTTAAAAATTGCCTGGGCAGCCCCGTCGGCATTCCCCGGTAGGGGCGCCTCAGACAGTAAGCAATAAAATTACTCCTCCCCAAAGAGGGGAGGCGAAGCCTGGGAGGGTGGACCTCTTAGAACTGCACAGGACAGGCGTGCAGTATCCATCGGAACAGATACTACACTTTGATCTTAGCCAAAAGGCTTATGCGCACAATTTGGGGACTGAATATTTACTTTGCTCTAACACATGACATAATAAGAGCTGGGTCTGACATATAGCTCGCCTTACTATTCGGTTGAACCTCCTTTTTACATGTGTGCATGTGTTGGACGGATTGTATAAATTAAAATCTCAACTAACTTAAGTAATCTCAGTTTCTAATGGTAAAATCACTGTTCAAGCCAGAAACAACGGTTTGAAGCTAGGATGCTGAATGTAAACGTAGTCATACAGACACGAGTGATGCTGAATATTGAACTCGTCTAAATTCGGCAGTTGTCCTGGCGAACATGCACATTTGTCAATAAGAAAGCTGTGGTCAATGCGGGTGCCACATTTGCTCACAGTCTATCAAAAACAACAACGCATTATGTTTGAAAGAAGGAAGAGCTAAAAATGGAAAGAAATTAAGAAAAAAGTGCTATTTTACCAAGACACTATGTCACAAGTTTATCGCAACAATAAAAAACAACGTAAAGTGCATTTGTATTGCATCCATGCCCACCTTATTTTACAGATCTGGCTCCCAGCGACTATCGGCTGTTTACAGACCTCATAACAATGCTCCAAATAAAGAGATTTGGCTCTAATGAAGAATTGATATCAGAGAGCAATCAAATTATTAGAGAAGTTTTTCTCTTCCATTGAACAACGTGCTCCAAGTCGTTAGAAAGAGACAGAGAGTCAGAAAGATAAGGATCAGCAATTCGCTTTGAAGTGTTTCCATAAACAGTTGTGTCGTCCGCATCGATGTCAATGACTGATCTAGGAATATGATTTGGAAGATTGTTTATAAAAATCAGGAACATGGTTTGGCCCAGAATGGACCCCTGAAGCACACCGGCATTGATGATATGTGCTTCGGACTTCCGCCTGTCAACAATTTCTTTAATAGAACTATCAGATAGTACGGATTTGATGGTTAATATGGCATCTCCAGATATTCCATAGCTAACAAGCTTGTGTAGCAGACCTTTGTCAGAGATCCTATCGAAGGCCTTTGATTATCAAGAGCTTTCGCCCTAGAAAGGAAGCTCCCGTCGATATCACAGTCAGCACGTAAGCTGTAGATCTTGCAGCCCGAAATCAATATTGCTTGTCACTAAGAAGATTGTGTTCATTAAGGTGCTTGACAACTACTTGATTTATTACAAATTCAAGCAACTTACTAATGGTGCACATGAGACTGACAGGTGTGTACTGGGATTCAGAGGACCGGTCTCTAGTATGTTTTAAATACTCGGCAAACCAACGAAGTATTCCAAGGTGATGTAAAAGTATTTCTCCTTTAAGCAAATGATTTAACAATAGGATGGGGTCTATTTCAGGTTGCATTTTCTATGATCGAAATGTTTCCGGGACCAGTTACCTTATTAGCATCGAGGTTCTTAACAAGTTTAACAACATCAGAAACAGTAATTCGGGTGTCGCTTAGAATTTTTTTCAGTCATGAAGTGGGGGGGGGGGTCTGGAAGAAGGTTGCACAGATCGCAAAAGAGTGAAATTTGCTAAAAAGTACTTTGCGAAATTTGTGCATTTAGAAGTTGCTGAGGATATCACCCCAAGTCTATTAATGATGGTTGATGTAAATGACTTGAATCTGTTGAGAACCTTGTTTGTTATTGCACAAAACTTATGATAGCCAGGCATCTGATCGGCAGATTTATACATACCTGATTAGGTACAGAACTCCTTAGTGTTTTCAATAACCTCCTTGAAGTGGTCTCAGGCAGTATTAGAGCTGGATTTGGTTTCAGGGTATCTATTTGGTTAAAAGCAATTCAAATAGTTGTTTGAGCTTGCAATAGCGGCAGCAAATTAAGACGTATACCATGGTTTACTGTTTGGTCTCTGTTAGAATGTTTAGAAGGTATAAATAGTTCAATACCAGCAGTTAACCACTCAGATATTTCAGATGCGATGCATGACACATTCTTTTTGAAAATTGGTTTAAGAGTGTTTTCAGATATGAAGGATCTTAATTTTTACCAATCTGCTCTTGAATATAGATAAACTTTGCGATGAAAAAGGGACACTAGAGGTTTTGCTGAACTTTATTTTGATCTTAATTGAGACAATTGAGTGGTTGGCAGATTCTAGACAAAACCGGTCAGTAGATGTACACTGTTCAGAGTAAGTTGCCAGAAAAAGAATAGAGGGCTAGCGAAATGTGTATCAGTGTCGGGTACGTGCGTTCGTTGGTCAGCAGTTTAGGTAAGTTCATATGCATGAGAAGACTTTTGACAAAAGCTCCCTTCATCGCCAGTCTTGTTTGACATAATAAACATTAAAGTTACCGAGAACATGAATGTTAGTAAAAGGTTAAACAGTCAGGATCTTGTTGATTTTGCTCAATGACTTCGTCAGTGGCGTGACGATAGATGGCAAGGATGAAAGTGAACACATATAGAGCATTTGCCCTATATGTGTTCGCTGAAAGTGTCTCTACAACATGGAAAACCGTCCCTGAGGAAATTACAGATTCCAGGACCATGGCGATCTTGGGGATCAATTTTAGGAGTCATGTTAGAGTATATCGTGATTATGAAGTCATCTGTAGAAACTGACAGGCGCATATCAGTTTCGCATATAAAGAACATGTTGGCTTAGAACACTTGTAAATAGATTTCAACCTTTTGAAAAGTGTGAATATAGAGCCCTAATGTTGTAAAATGATACTTGATAGTAAGGATCTATGTTAGCGGTTTACGTTCTTGGTTTTGATTCGAGACTTGTAATTTTGGGATTGCAAGATTTGTGCAAGAGGTCAGCAGAGGTGTTTAGGGGTGAATGCCGGAAGAATAAGTAAAGAAGAAGAGTATCTTTGGAAACCAAGAAAAGACTCCTACTAATATGGCACCAAGAGGCCCCACCGGAAACTACTACATGGTCCAGATCTCATTTACCAACGGCAATAGAACAGACCCATATTTTACACATGTTAATAGGACAGTCTCCTTGGAACTTTCTCCAAGGTTCGAGTCGAACTATTAGGTAGATAACGTCAGCCCAGGTAAGAGGTTTATTTTCCGCGCGCTTATTAGTGGCATTGCAACAAGAAAAAAACATATAAAGAGAGACGTATTCAAGACATCTCCGGCCACTATTCATACTAAGCTAGCAACCTCAGGAGACAACGTTTTCTACCACCGCTACAAATATGTTTCATAGAAAAATGAGAACTGGGGGCAACGTAGGATTGGCGAGAGTGTTTAGGCTACAGTATGTGCATCCATTTTGCATTTTCTACTCTCCATTTTTTTATTGTAGGACGGCGTAGGGTTGTGGTTAAAATATAAGTATTTGCACTGAACAAGTAATGACAAATTGAAGATAGTCCCCCCTCACGCTTTTGGCTTACCGATGAAGAAATTAATGTAACGCCTAGGAGAGATAGGATCCGGTTAGCGGCAAGGAGTGAATTTTCTTTTTGAATATGTATCAGCATTCACTCTATTATCAAAGTCGAAGGCTATCAGATTACAAGATTGCTTAAAGTAGAAATAAGTTGTTAACAGTGTTTGGATTAAAATATTTCATAAAAAACAACAGAGAATGAAAAAGAAAGCCTTTTTGATATGGCTGTATAGTCACATAAAGACTTTGAGAGAGAAATACAAATAAGAAAAATCATAAAGAAATTACACATTTGTTTAGCAAGTTCACTGGGGGCGATGGGTTAAGAAGATATTGACTGAACACTTTTTATCTATCCACATGAACGCTCCGTAGATCTATTACATCCTAAATGGTTGTACTCATTGATTCAGTCAATTTCTGACTAGTGATCCTTCAGAAGAATTAACCGATACGTTTATGTCGATGGACGTAAGTTATTATCAAAAACAACATGAGAAACCGCAGTATGTATGGTTTCTCATGTGGTGTTTGATAATAACTTACGTCCATCGACATAAACGTATCGTTTAATTCTAGCACAAAAGTTTTTAATCGGATTTAAATAAGAAGCAGATAGTAGCCAGCTCAGGAACTTTTCACTTTGGATGGCCAAACTGACTAAGAATGATTCAATACCACGTGCAGAATTGTTTTCTATGCATAAAAAATGAGTCTCCTATTAGCGAATGTGGTATCTCATCAAAAGCACTAAAGATTCTTCAGAAGATTACAGGAGGTGGCAGAGGTGATTCTGACTGCTTTAAATACTCTGTTAAGACTAAAACATATCCCCAACCATGATTTCTTACATCATTAATTCTCTAAGTTGTTGTCGACGCCTCAAATGATTATGACGCTTGCCCAGTCTATTCCCAAATATTTGTGTATTGGCGAAAGTGTAATTTTCACAGAAGCTATGATCTCAAAACAGATTCGTTGTGGATTTCCGAACGTTAGAACTGGGCTTACTTGATCGTTCATATCTTGCTTGGTTGCCCATATCTTCTACGTAGCTAACAACTAATATTCCTCAAATTCCTATCATTGATAAGTTTGGAAATCCCAGAATCTGATTGTTTCTTCATTAGTGATGTCCCATTTTGGAACCTTTTCACGGTGTTAACAGGAGAAACTAGATTTTCGACAATGTCACCAGTAGAGTTACCTTTGGCATATTCTTTGATTATAACTGCTATTTTATTCTCGGTTAAAACTTTTTAAAGCCTCAGTTTTGTTGACAGATATTAAAAGCTATTATCGTGGATCACCGTGAAAAATAAAAAGCGTCGATGCCAGAAAACAACAATGCACAGAACAATATAAATAAAAATCACTGGCGTCGCTAAGAAGAAGAAGAAGAAGAAGAAGAAGAAGAAGAAGAAGCAGAAGAAGCAGAAGAAGAAGAACAACAACAACAAAGAATAGAAAACAAATTTTGAGAGCGAAAACTGAAGAATACTATGCTAATTCTTTACATAATGTGGCTTTTCAATAATAATACTCGCATGTAAACTAGACAAATAAGTTTGAGGTGCAATACGCAAAAAAGAGAGCGGTAACTGTGCCCACACAGTTAGCGAAACGAAACCGTTAAAACTTAAAATTTAATCTAAGGGAGTTTTAAAAGACAATTTCGCACCCCAAAACCCTTGGTCGGTACCGTCGACACTCACTCATGGACGAAAACACATTAAATGCAATAAACCGTTCTACCCTTCGAAAGCGCTTGGAAAATCATCTGAGTAAGTTTTCCTGTTAGCTCAGCTGATTGTTACTTTAATGTGTACAGTAGTCATACTTAAAAACACATTTTTCACATTGTAAAAAAAGTGTTTGTATTAATTCAGCATAGAAATCCTTGTTTCCGTTACGGTGTGTTGTACTTGGACACGCTCGAATTATTTTAAATGGAAAAAAATTGGCTTTTAAAGAGAATATGTTAGTTGTTCGAACCCGGTGCTTTTAACTATTCCTCTTGCAGTATGAGGCCGTGCATTGTCTCTGAGAAAAATGGCGACTGATGATTGAAATAATTTTCGTTTTTTATTCCAATTTTAAAATTCATAAACATGGTTTTTACTAAAATATGCTTCTCCGCTGCATACATCACATACTTTTCTCTACATTTCCCAATGTTGGGAAAGTAGGGTAGATTAAAAAAGAAAAGTTTAAAAGAGCTGAGATATCTTTTTAGCTAAATGAGAAACCTTTAAGAACACTGAAATAAATGCATAAAAACTTATATTCTAGAGATTTATTTTTGGCGTTTGTTGATTAAAAGTTGTCTAATAAGACTGGTCTCTCGTTAATGACCGTTTAAACAGTGTATTTATCTTAACATCAGCACCAGTTTAGCAGTACAGGCATCTCTTCACTTCCTTACGACCATTTTCTTACCGAAGAAGTGTTGCTAGTCGCTGTCTGCTCTATCGTTATTTCAATATGGAATGTTCTCAACTGAGCTCTAGTCTTTGGCTTTTCCTTGTAAGATATTCACAGGCAACAACACGTCTTCTACAACTACAGAATCAGTATTTTCTGTTCTCCCTCCATATGCCTAGCGTCAGGTGGAATTTCCATGAACATAACTCTTTTGCTATCCATATGCGGAACACAATTACCGCGGAACTGCTTACCTACTAATTACAGCGTTTGTCTTCTAATCCAATGTCAACGAATTATTGTAACCGACCGCTTTTATAAGCAATCAAACGCAGTTTCAATCCATGATAGCATTAAGTATATTGAATTTGCAAACAAGACTAAGCAGTACAAGACATTCTTTTAATCAAAAATATTTTTTGCACATTAAAAAAAGGGTTTAATATTTTTTTTACAAAGTTGGGGTTTCATTAAAATACACATACAATGTTCATTGACCGCTAACACAATGTAATATCTGTTCTGATAGCACACTTCATATTTTCTGAAATTTAAAGTTAAAGCACTTTTTTAAATTTTTGTCCAAATCAAAAAATCAGGGGTAGCTGGATTTCCCCTACATTATACAGCGACATTGTGTCTAAGTCTGCTCTCGTAGGGGGGGGGTGAATAGGGAGACATGTAATTTAGATAGCAATGCTAAAACAGAGTCAATCTTTTTCTTTGGAATGCAAGTAAATAGGAATACTAATGTGAATTAAATGGCAATACTAAAAAAGAGTGACACTTTCTCGTGAGGAGGCAAGTAAATAAAGACCGGTCAACATACACGTCAACACGATTTCAACGTTGAAATAAAAAGAATCTTTATTGTTTTCTAGTATATCAACCCATTTTGGAAAATCGAATGATCGAAAATAATTGTAAACAATTAGTTGAAAAATGTCATTATTTGACATCTACTTGATTTGGAGGGTTTGTTTGTTCATGCCTTTTCTAACAATATAAATGTGCAATCGGACACAGCCGAACCAATAAGATTTGAATATAGCCGATGCAATCAAACTAATCAAGAACTTAAAAGATTAAATCGAAGAAAAACTCATTGACATAACGGTGTGATTGTGAACAAAGCGCCTCTAACCAAGAATCTGATGACAGTTTTTAACATGACGTAGCATAAATACCAATATAGCCTCTGTCCTCCTTCAGGTGTGTCTTGTCGAACTCGGGAATCTTTATGTCGAACTCGGAAATTTATGCAGAATTTCGAACTGAACCCTTTTTTAACCAATGGAGGGAGATTATTATCGTTTCGTAGTCATGAACACTTGGTGCAACGGATAAAATGTGAAGTAGAATCAGTTCTAAGTCACAGTCTTCTGGAGGTTAAAAGTTTCGGTCTTCGCAACAAGCAATTCTATCTCAGAATAAAATTTAAAAAATCATATTATTTCTACCCAGTCATGTGGGACAGAACGAAACTATCTTCACCGTGGATCAAATAAAGTGTGCAGTTCAAAATTCTATATAGATTTCTGAGTTCGACAAGCCGAAACATTGTGGGATTAACGCCCAAGATGAGAACAGTATTCTGGATAATCTAATAATATATATTATCAATTATCATTTATAGAATTAAACAACCTAACGTCAAGAATAGGGCAGAACCATCCAGGAAGCCGGATTCTAATACTCAATAATCATTGAAGGGTGTTTTATTGATTTTTTTTTACAAGTGGTTCACAGAAATGTAATGTTGATATAATCGACGAGGAACTCTCTTCGGTAAGGGTTATGCAGTTGTGCAGTAATTATTTCGTAATGGAACTTTTTTCAAACCAATAACTATTTCGACATAGGATGTATATTTAAAATGCAGTTAAATAAAGCGGAAGCAGTTTCTAAGCTAATTGTTGTTGCTTATTTGTTTGTTTGACGCGAATCTGACTTCTACACAGATTTTACGAAAATCGTACATCTGGATTGCCTGGTCTGCATGAAGTATTTTTTGTTGATCGCACTCATTCTTTAGCATTCCGGTAAGATTGCAGAGTTTTAGCTGCGACACCAAGAATAGAAAAGCTACACGATTCCATCAAACATTGGGGTAAGTTTAGCCGAGGACACACGAAGGAATAACAGTTGTGCATGCGGAAAAGCAACCACTTCAGTCAAATCAGTGAAAAAGTTCAAACGAATTGCAACACAAGTTTTGCTTGCACAATTCATTTATATACGGTGTCCATATTAACATATTAAAAGTATAGAAAAATCTACTGATGCGAAATATGAACATTTTACAATTATCGATCTGCGAAAATAGCGTGTGTTTATGACAAAGAAATCTAAACAACTTTGTTTTCATTTTGCCTTTCTTTTCTAAAATTTTAAATAAAATTGATAGCGGGTCTTAAATGTATTTATTGTACTGAAATAAAGTTCTAATTTACTTTCAATGTTTTAATCGCTGGCGGCCATATTGTTTTTCCATGTACCAAAATATTTTATGGCATAAAAACAAAAAACAAAGTGTTTGATACGAAATAGAATTTGAACATTTTTTACACAAAAACATTTTTTACACAAAAAACAACTTGTTTAAAACAATATGAAGACGTTAAAACTAAAGCATATTACTCAATGTTTATAAAATTCCTTAGAATATATACAATCGGTGGAAGTTTAGAATAATTTACTGAAATAAATTTGTAGTATATTATACACTGCTGGCTTTTATTATCAATTTCTTTTTTTGTTACAAATTTAATAATGTCTAATGCAAGTACTAGAGACATGCGCATACTTTGTAAATAAGGTAGTATAGGTAAGATACTAAATTGACATATTGTTACAGTGACAATTACCTAAAAAGGAAGTGATAGCATAAACAGAGCATGTTGGGAATATGCAAGTAGTTTCCGTATATGTGCAGGTCAACGTGTTCATAAGAGCTGTTGAAAACGATAGTGTAACCCTAACATCATAAAAGCAGATGAACACATGGAATGGGTCGATATATCGCATTTAATTGTAGGTGACAATCCCGAACAAGAATTCTGATTTCAAGAATATCTGCTATTTTTGTGGTACATCAATCAAATATCAATAAAGGTAGATAAATCAGGGTTATCATCTTGTGAAAACATTAACATTGGATAACACTATATATTTGACAAAATATGCAAATCCTGAACTAATGATTGGAGTGATACAATATTAGGAAGATTATCCTCTGCAAATGATTTACATGCCAAGGATGCAGTCTATCACTAACGGTACAGTGCCAACTTTAGGATAGGCAAATAATGAAATAAATATATGACTCCAAACTCAAATTATCCATACACAGATTAACTTACTTTAGAGAAAATCGTAGCATTTCTCCCTGATAGTGTTACTTGCTTCATGCAGATTATTGTAACAGGAAACATACAGAGAAGAATCAGGCATCCCTGGAACATGCTATCATCTAGACTATTTGACTAAAATTAGTGATTGCTCTTTTACAATTATGGTTAGTCATGAAAATGCATCACCATTTTGGTTCTACGTTTTTAATAGATAAATTACAGCAACGTCGGTTTTGTAGCTCAGATGACGAAGTCCAAACATTTGAACGAAATGCTTCTGTAACTGTTATGTCACTGTTACCGAAAGTCATTTGATGCTATAAGCAGCAGCCACTATTAACCACAATATACAAACCCTTGATGAATATGTCACTTTTCATCGGATGGGTATGGTTGCCATATTTACACCAGGTAAATTTGTCACGCATGTGATTTCCCAGTATGAAGTAACGACTAATGAGATCCGTAGGCCTGTACAAATAATAATTCATTATTACTATTATCACAAAGATAATCTATATCATTTTGGTGAACATCCCCATCTTAAGCCTTGTGATAATTTTCCTAAATCCCCTTATTTATTTGATATTCTGCAATGCACATGTCCAATGTTGTCAGAATTGATGCAAATGGTATACATAGGAAATCATCTGGGAAGGGCAACTGTTGTTATTTTGCCTTTCATTGACTTAGATCCATCAAATATGTCACGTATCTATTCTACATTAATATTTTGTTTGAACAAGTAAAATTATAAGAGCACAACTCGTGTTACGATATTTGAAGACTATTATAGTAGCCGTCTGAAATCTGTAGTGCTGAGAATAAGAGGATTGCATGATTGCAGAGATGAGTTTTGTTGGCTTTATAGGCCATTTAATGGTAAAATCTGTCCTCTTATTGAAACAGCTGTTAAAATACACACTGTTCGAAATCTGACCTTGGCCCCAGCACATTATTACATTTACTATTTCTTCACGTCTTACTTGGATGTGACACAACTTCATGCTTATCCAATGCAGACAAATCAGTTGCGATTAAAATTTTAAAAAGACTCACGGCATTCTGTCAGTGTGAGGCATAAAAACGTAAACAAATTGCGCTATCATCGGTTTTCCCAAAATATACATAAAATATAATCACAATGGATTAAATACATTGCCTCCAACAACAGCCGCTGCAAAATTAGATGCTATTCATTATACTTATAAGTACATATGTACTTCAGGTTAGTAACTCGTTTTCTAAATCCCATCAATTGGGGATGGAAAGTGATAAATGGTGTCATCATAGCAGAAATGACTGATATGCTACAAGCACCGGAACGTCATCTTAACTTGATCTGTTGCAGCTGCAAAAATATTGCAATACAGCACGGTGTAGATGTAAAAAGTATGGGCTTAATTATTCAACACACAGTTGGAGAGTTCTGTGGTACAGCTTGTGCTAATTTGTCAGTACCTGAAGATAACATTGAGTTAGATGATTTCAGAATAGTTGAACAACAAAAGCACCCGGAGAGCATAACCTTCCGCCAAGGTTTATTGTGTAGCCTTACTATGAAGGTTCAACTTGGTAAGATTTTTGAAAATGAGACACTATATAAACATAGGAAAGTTTACACAGATTGATTGAGAAATGGCAGCTTGACAGAGATTCATATCAATTTTTTAAATGGGCTGTTCTATGTTAAAATGATAAATGCTGCCAAATCTTAAATCTGTTTTAGATCTAGATGAAATTTGATCTGGTACCCATGTTTCAAATGTCAAAAGAATAGACAAGACATTGACTAAGATGTGATTTTTTTTATAGTTTGATAATGACGATGAAAAATAGGGATTTTCTGAAGTTCAACAGAATCTGGCATTCAGATACTTAATTGGAGCAGATGCAGAATTTATTATGGGACTTCCCTTGGCCAAGATACAACTTTGGTAATAAAAGCATTGTAACCTGGTGATTTCTTTTGCATAACGTTTCGAACAAACAGACAAATAAACTAACAAACAAATAAATAAAGGATTACTAGAACATAGCCTAGTTGTGTGTGTTAGTGTGTGTGTGTGTGTATTGAGGGGTAATTTATAATATATTCATTATTTCTTTTAATTGAAACATAATGATGTTAAAGTATATCTAATAAAATAATTTCATAAAATATCCCAATAATTTTATAATGGGAGAATATTCTTTGAATGCATACGATAAAACGGTGTATTTCAACTAAACATATTGTCTCAAAACTTAAGATTTACTCTAGCATACATTTTATATAGTTAATTTTTGCTATGAGATTAACGAAGCATTCCATATACATCATTGCATATCCTACTTTTTTCTATAAATTTCAAATGATGCTATGATGCGATTGGTAGCATACATCGTGTTCACTGAAAATACAGAGCACCTGTTTATGAAAAATGCCAAATTTTCATATTTTGTATCGGTAGATTTTTCTAGACTTTAAGTATGTTAAAATAGAGACCTTATAGAAATGCATTTTGCAAAAAATACCTTGTGCTGCAATTAGTTCGACCGTTTGCCAAAATTGAGGCCTATTTGATTGGACTAAACCCACTGACTTGCAGTTCTGCACTTTACACATAGTTGCTGGCCACACGTAGAGGAAGAGACGACAGATCCTGATGCCGACTTATTCTATATGTTCACTTGGGCTCTATTAGCCTAGTTGCGTCTCGAATACCGCTATATACCAGAACTGTCAGACCATAGTTTAATACGGCATAGACCTGACACTACCATATTGCCAACGTCCCTACCATGGAGAGGAAGGATTGGTCTTTAGAGGTGAAGTGTTGCTGCTTAATATTCATTTAAGACTTTCTTTCGTTCACACAACCTGCCAGATTTGTTAATAATGTTTTCTTTACTGGGAATTGCGTCTTCCGTTTTACACCAAATCCCAGAATATTTTTGGAAATGAACATGGTGTGAAATAACAATGTGCATGCTATTTAATTACGCCGCTACGTAAATATAAAAATAGTTTTCATTGTACACCATGTTTTATATGTATTCGCCTCCACGACAAAGGCAATGCCAGATAAATGTTTTAATGTGAGTAAAATCCAGTTCCTGGAAAAGGAGAACTCTGAATTGGGAGAAAAAAATTAAATTGCATTAATCAAAGAGAATGTTTTCGTCGCTGACAAAGGATACAACAGATACGACACTTTTTATTATTTATTTAATAAACAGAAAACAGGCACAATTTTGTAAATTAGGCACAAGGCCCTCAAAAGTGTGAGGTGTTAAAAGAGTTGGTATCCATCCTCTGCCCTACCCTTACCAGGCACATTCTGACCCATTCGTCCAAGTACTTTTTCTTTCTTTCTTTCACCATTTGTCTATTACTTTTTCTTCAGCACAATACTACATTTACTCTATGAGCTATCCTACTTCAAATATCACCAATGGTTTAAAATGAGATTTTATTTACAAAGCTTGACTTTGATCCTAGACTTAAGGCCAGAAGGGAAATACTATTTCTGAGTGTAGCTTACAAATATACAGTAAGGCTGTGAATATTCAATATTTTATGTATTTCCGTATTTTTCCGAAGTTTAAAAAAAACAAAAAACAACGACATTAACACAAACAAAAATATTTATAATTTGAAAATATTTTATTAAAAAAAATCACACATTTACAAAAATTAGAAAAATTAGAATAGATCTATTTTGTTTTGTTTTGTTTCATGGTAGTGTTAGTATAAGTGTTTAGACCGGCCCAATAAACATAATGTTTAGAGTATTCACTAATAAGTCAGAGACCAATGTTCAATCCATGGTCGAGTCATACCAAAGACTCCAAAATGGTACTTCATGTCACCTTGTTAAACACAGCATTATAAGGTGAGGATCAAAAGGTAAGAGGGCTAATCTTAGGGCAGAGGTAGCACCCTCCCCTACAACTCGACCTGGTAGCTTATGGAAATAGAGCCTTCAGGTCATCCTCGACTACGGTCGACCACTTTACTTTTTTTACAATCGGTGATGTTCTCGGCAAAAGAGTATTCGCGTTGTCGATTTTGTTTTGACCGTCTCGAAATTGTTGGATTACGATTCGTCCTAGTTCGTAGAGTAAATTAAGGAAATATATTTAATGCTTATAACGTCCTCTATTTGAGGTTCGATTGCACGCGGAACAAGAATAACATTATTAAAAAGGCGGCAACATTGATTGTTTGGCAGTAGGTAAAGCGTTTAGAGTTCTTTTGATGTTTAGTTATCAGAGATAACACAAATCTATTCTTCCGTCATGTTTATAAATACCTATTGCATATCATTTTAAGTTATTGTAAGATCGGATGGATACTGAATGATGTTGAAATACCTAAACCCTAGAATATAAAATAAGTCTCTATTGAATGTCGTAAACTGTATTAATTAGATATATCATCTTCAGCATAAATGTTGAACTCATTTGAATGACGATTTAAAATTTGCGATGTTGTATATGTTTCCCTCATTCTTTGTTTGGCTCTCATTGTAGTTTAATCAACGATCATTAGATGATAAGATTCAGCGACTTTTAAAAGGTTAGAATAAACACGAGAAATGTGAAATACGAAGAAAGTCTTTTCAGAGTAATCTATAAGAGATTTCAAGGCTGGTAACATCGATGAGACTAACTGGGAAAACATAGCTTTTAACCTCAGCTCATGGAAATCTGTCGTTCATAAATCTATCGACATTAGCTAAATAAACAAAAGCAGGCACATGAGAAACAAGACACTGCATGACCAATATAAAAGTGGAAGGATAACCGAGGCATACTACTGCATTGGTGGCAACAGACGATTGTTGTCTAGAATCGGTCTTTATTGCCCTAAACCAAAACTGTAACTATTTCTTGATTCATTATTTAATCGTCATCGGCAACAAAAATAAGCCAATCCTTAATGCTTAGAGAAAATACATATTTCATATAAAAATTTAATATATCAAATGAAGTCTGACTTGTTCTCGGAGTTTTTTTATCTATTGCATTTAATGTGACAAATCAACATTTGATACTGATTCGCCAATTTATTATTGTTTCACCATGTTCTTTTGCAATAATAAGCGTATTTCGCTCATGTTTCTTTCAAATATTTCCTTTTCTAGCCAGAAATTGTAGTGAAACGTAGATATTTTTTTAGCAATGACTTGAAAATAAATCAGCTTGTGTAATTAAAACTAATTCATCATTGTTATATCTATTTTAACTATTAGATCAACAATTGCATTTATTTTTTTATAATTATTAGCGCATTTATTTTTTACAATTATTTGAATAGCATGATAGTAGATAACTTGTTTAATTAATAACACTTATTTCGATTTTTGTTTTACTGTAAATATGCAAGTGGCAGTAATTTCACGTGTGTGGCATATGAGTAAGCAGCCTTTTATTTTCAAGTTTTCCATAAAAACATTTTAATAAATCATGAACAATGATTAATTAGAGATTTTTTGGATCAAGTAATTCCATTTTCGATCTCCTATTATTTAAACAAAATTATATCATTTGAGTGACATAATAAATATTTCGCTTAAATTTATGACATAACTTATTGCAGTCTTTCGATTTGAAACACGGGGAATAGAAAATAATTTTTTTAACTTAAATAAAGTAAATATTAGAATATCAAGCTAACTTGCTATTTTTAGACATATTTTGACTTCTTTAAGTATTTCTTTGCAAATAAAGTTGCAAATCATTTATGCACACGAACCTATCTAAGTCTACTTTATGATTAGTTGGCGTTTTGGTTAAGATCAAAGTCTAGTATATGTACTCTACATAACAGCGACGGCACACGTTTTTCTCTCAGTTGAAATCGGATTTTACCTAATACTTTCTCTTTTCTTTCGCCACGGACTTCTCCTTATCATTCTCATTCATTTCTTTTTCTTCTGCGCAACGCGTAAAAGTCATGTGACTTCTTTCGGCACGACGAGAAGAAAGAAATACATTACTAATTCTATCGGGGAACGGAAACGAAGTAGAATAAAAGAATACGGAAACGATAGAGATCAAGGGAGAGAGACAGGCAGAAAAGGAGAGAGAGAGAAAGAGAGAGAAGGAGAGAGGGTATGGCAGGCGCACAGAGATTATTCAAATATTTCTCTTATTTCGATTATTTTTACTAACTTCTGAATAAAAATCGCTCGAATTTGAAATTGAAAATAATTTGTAACTAAATATACACGTATATATATATAATATATATATACGCATATATAAATATATATATATATATATTATATAATTGTATATATCATCTAATATTCAAAAATCTAATATATATAACTATATATATATATATATATATATATATATATATAGTTTAAATATGTGGCAAGTAAGCTATATGGATTGTTTCGCTTAAAAACAACTTTTTTCTTTCATAACTTTTTAAATGTAAGTAGAAACGCTAAATAATTCAAGAATTTTATTGCAATAAAGAACGATCAATAGTTAAAATATATAAAGAGAAACAAATAAGAATTTTTCTGTGCGATAAATAATTCGGTCATTTCTAAAATGGTGACACGTCACATTTTGATTACTCGACTTTAATTGTATGTTTTGCTATGAAATAAACTTCCAGATTTTCAAAGCATTATAAATGCTTTGAAAATCGAACATTATTGCTTGAATCAGTGGCGGGATTTTTTTGTTGACTTTTAAAAATAAGTTTTGAATAAAAATCGTTCGAACTAAAAATGTCCATGCGTTATAACTAAAAGTGTATATATATATATATATATATATATATATATATATATATATATATATACATACATATATATACACATATATATATATATATACATATATATATATATATACATACATATATATACACATACAGTCGCGTCCAAAACTAAGGGACAAAATTTTAAAACCTAATATTTGTTAGAAATAATAACCGTAAAAAGCTGAAATTTTGACAACCGGTAGTTGTTGTCATCCATAATAACATACTAAAATTTGAACCCTTTGTATAGAATAGAAAAAGAATTATAACAAGTATTCATTTATTTCAAAATTTGGAATGTCCAAAAGTAAGGGACATAATTGAGAAAAACGGTGTAAATAGCATGCTACATTCAACTTTTTTTATTTCCTCTACTGAAGAACTCTTATTTAGTCATTTGTAAACGTTGCATCAGTCAACACCATGGCGAAACGTCAAAAACTTGATTACTCTGTGAGACAAGCTATTGTGAAGCTACACAAGGAAAAGCACACCATTACAGAGATTTCAGAGAAAGTGAAACTTTCCAAGAGTGTTGTAGGCAGGATTGTTAAATCCTACAATGATACTGGCAAAATAGCTAGTGCTTTTAAAACCGGCAGACCCCGCAAAACTTCAGCAAGAGAAGATCGAATAATGCAGCGTATGTCATTAAAGGACCGTTTTAAGTCTTGCACAGAAATTAAAAGGGTTATGAATAGTACCTCATGTGTTAATGTGTCAAGACAGACTGTTTCTAGACGACTGCAAGAAATAGGGCTGTTTAATAGAACGCCAAGGAAGAAACCACTTGTTAGTTCGAAGAATAAGAAGAAGAGATTAGAGTTTGCAAACAGGTATGTAATTTGGACATATGAAAATTGGGCAAAAGTATTTTTCAGTGATGAAAGCAAGTTTAATCTATTTGGAAATGACGGAAAAAACTTTGTAAAGAGACGTATTGGTGAAAAATTAAGTACAAAGTGTACTAAGAAAACTGTCAAATTTGGGGGCGGAAACGTCATGGTATTTGGAATGTTTTCTAGCCAAGGTACAACGCCTCTTGTCCGATTACAAACTCGTGTAAACGCGCAGATGTATAAAAACATTGTTCAAAATCATATTGTGCCAATCATACATAATTCAGGATTCGATAGGGCAATGTTTATGCAAGATAATGCTCCATGTCACAAGGCAAAGGTGGTAATGAGTTACCTTAGCGAGCAAGATTTCGAAATTATGGATTGGCCACCGCAAAGTCCTGACTTAAATCCAATAGAAAATCTTTGGAAGATCTTAGGAGTGAAAGTTATGGAAAGAAATCCCACTAACACGGAGGATTTGTGGGTGAAGCTTCAAGAAGAATGGTCTAAAATTAGTATCAAGGATTGTCAAGAACTGATCCGTTCTTGTAGTCGAAGATGTGCAGCTGTCATTGAGAGCAAGGGCTCATTTACTAAATATTGATTACACATGTACTTTTATCGTTTTTTTTGGCTGTTTACATTGTTTTTCTCAATTTTGTCCCTTACTTTTGGACATTCCAAATTTGGAAATAAATGAATAATTGTTATAATTCTTTTTCTATTCTATACAAAGGGTTCAAATTTTAGTATGTTATTATGGATGACAACAACTACCGGTTGTCAAAATTTCAGCGTTTTACGGTTATTATTTCTAACAAATATTAGGTTTTAAAATTTTGTCCCTTAGTTTTGGACGCGACTGTATATATATATATATATATATATACATATATATATATATATATATATATATATATATATATATATATATATATATATATATATATATATGAGAACTAGGGTTCATGAATAAATAAGTAAATGTATTACAAAACAAAAAATCAAAATAAACAAATATTTGATAAACGATATGTTTAACTTGCTCGTTAGAAAATAAGTTTGGCAAAGTAATAGATTTTTTTTAATTGTACGTTGCAAAAAAGGATAATTTTATTTTGCTTGGTCTGTTTTGTAATAAATGCATTAATTTACAAGTTAGTGACGATGCTATTTTATGAATTTGAAAGAAGACATCTATATATGTTGTGGCCTAGGTCAGTGAAGAAGATATATATGTAGGCAGTTTGACTTGTTATAATGAAGCCAAATCGAGAAAAAATGTAAAATGATTGCTTGTTCAAAGTCAAGAAAGTTACTTATTGTGAAGGCATTACGTAGATATTGGCATTTACAAGCAGTCCCGTGTTCGTTAATTAAACTGGTTAACCGGAATCTTTACTGAAACTATCAAAAACAAAATTCATAACGGCCGAATGTTTAACTTAAGGTATCCTTTACTTTGTGAATGCTTGTATATAATGTAAAAAATATTAAGGAGATTTAAATCAAATAGTTTCGGTGTATTAATACAATTTTTACCTTATATTAATAATGGACACAGTAAATCTGGAGGTCGTAAAAGTAGAGAATAGTAGTAGGTAAATGAGCTTGCCACTTTCTCTTTAAAAGGTTTTTTTGGGAGAGATTTCAGTAAGCCGGAGTAAATGGAGGAAATATGAAAAGAAGAATACGTGAATTAATAATTTCTTGAAACACGCATGAAGTCTTTAGATAATTTGAGTTAGAATCAGATTACAATCTGAAGATTTTGGTTCGAATTCTATAATATATAATGATGCAGGAAAAAATGAATTTACTTTATTAATTAACATCATATTACGACATTCGCAAGCTTAATATTGATAAAACAAGAATATCGATATTTAAACTCTTAAAAAAATTAAATAAATAATATAAAAATAATGTGTATATTATTACCAGAAAATTTGGAAGATTTTCTACAGATATAATTAATTCATACTTTTTTTGCTGCGAGTCTGATGTTCCGGTCTCCATTTTAAATTTTAACTCTGGGAACGAAATGATAAATCGGATAATTTTATTTTCAAACATAAGATTGATTAGTCCTTTGTCGCCAGCGTAATTTCCTATAAACACGTTGAAATTGTACATGAATCAAATTTATTATCTTTTTTTTTGTTAAGCGACTGCTGTCACTTGTAAACTTAACGAAACAATAATGATTAATATAAATATTATACCGTTTACTACCGCAAACGTATTTTTCAATAACACAATTGAAGATTGAAAAGTAATCGCCTATTATTTACTATTTTGTTTTACGTGAGAGTTACAAGCGGTATTCACTCGTAATGGCGCAGTATACCTAAGTTATTGTGCATTTTGTGATACAACCTCCAAATTTGGCACAAATGTACATTGACATATAGCGAACATTTTCACATATTGAGCCACTCGGAATTATCTCTTCATTTTCGCCATATTGGATTTTAAAATAGCCGCCATTTGAAATCTACATTTGCGCTTATCTGTGAATCTAAAATTACTATTGACTCAATTCTGATGCCTAAATGTAGGTTTTTGGTGACAAGGAATCCAATGGTAACAACATATACATTGCATATTTTTTACCACTTAGCCTCCATATTGGATTTAAAAATTGCCGCTATTTGAAATCTTCATTTTCGATTATCAATGCTGCTTTTGACTCGATTCTGGTGTCTAAATATATATTTTGTCGCCAAGCAATGCAATAATAACAATCTGCATTTTGTATCTTTTAGCAATGAGCCACCATATTAGATTTCAAAATGGCTGCTATTTAAAATCTACATTAGCAATTACCTTTGGGTTTAATAGCGCTATTGACATGATTCTTGTGTTTAAATGTATGATTGGGGGCAAGGAATCCCATGGTTACAAGCTGCATTGCGCATCTTTATTAATTTTGTTGCCATATTGAATGACCCGGAAAAGGATCAGTTGGGGCCAAACTCTATTTCGGGTAAAAATTACACAGAATAAGGTATAATAAATATGACCATTTTAGGGTCAGATCTGACCTTTCCTGTGTAATATCTAACCATATTCCGAATCATTTTTGATTCGGTTGGCTTCAACTGATCATTTTCCAGGTCTTTTTTAAAAACATAGTTCACCCCAAACAAGGTATGCCGCCAATGTAGACGTAAGGGGTTACTGAGAAATAGGGTAAAAGTTTTTTGGGTTTTTTTGGTGTGGGGGGGGGGGTCAACCTTTTAAATTTCTGCATGTCAGTACTGTCAAGAAAACAGGGAGCAGGGAGGGAGCTCCAGAGTTCAGCAGCACGAGGAAAGAAGCTTTCGGAATAGAAAGCTCTTCAGCATCTGGGGACTTCATCAATGAATGGATGGGATTTGGCAGATTGTCGGGTTGGTCTAGTGAATTTACGTCGTGAAGGTGCCAGAGCAGCAAGGTCATCAGAGCACAATCCATTGAAGTACTTGTAAAACAGGCACAAGGAAGCAACATTGCGGCGATGGAACAGGCGCTGGACCTTGCGCCACATTATGTTAACGCTACTAAACCTTGTGTCTATAATACTTATTTCAAGTTTGATCCAAATCCATTACATTATTTTAATTGTACAAAATGTCTAAAATTTAAGATTTAAGGTTAATAAGAAATGAAAATTCGATGAATCTTTCTTAATTTGTGTTTTATTACTATGAATTGAATTTAATGCAAATCTGAAACATTTGAGTTTTTAAATGAGAGATTGTGCTTATAAATGCACCCTTTAGAGCATGTTTGAAGACTCCAAAGAAACTGAAGTTTGCGGAATAGTTATTAAATGATAAATAATAGATATTGTTAAATTTCTCGAATATAGGAGGTATCTGAATTTGCAAGAAGGACTTCAACTTTGTTTTATCCCCTCTGTATGAAACTAAATTAAACTAAATATAGCTCATATTATCACCCATTACGCCTAGCAGCTGTGTGCTAAAATTCATCATGATTGGGTAAATAGTTTAGTAGCGAATCGTGTAAATACAAATATATAAATATATACACATACCTAAAATTGTATAGATAGAGATAGATAAAAACTGTATGTCCGTTTATCCGCTTTTCATAGTTTCGACATCCGATACTGGCCGAAACACATGATACACTCCCGTGTCTGAGGAGTTTTGTAGTGGAAAAACATTGCGCTTAACATGCCCCACGCAGTAGCATTCGATCTAAACAATGAATCTTCACTTCAGGACGTCTCTCTTTTGTGAACTCTGGGTGGAAAATAAAGTATCTTCATATCTACTAGTTAGATATTTGGGCTTCGAATACTATGTTATTTTGAATATTTCGTCACGGTTTACTTATAGGTTTAAGTATCAGCATGTCAGTTTGTTCTGACAAACCCTCGTAAAGAGAGACCGAAGACACTTGAGCATGGTGTCTAGTAAGTAACATGTGCATGGTGTCTAGTAAGTAACACGTGCATGGTGTCTAGTAAGTAACACGTGCATAGTGTCTAGTAAGTAACACGTGCATGATGTCTAGGAAGTAACACGTGCATGGTGTCTAGTTAGTAACACGTGCAAGGTGTCTAGTAAGTAACACGTGCATGGTGTCTAGTAAGTAACACGTGCAAGGTGTCTAGTAAGTAACACGTGCATGGTGTCTAGTAAGTAACACGTGCATGGTGTCTAGTAAGTAACACGTGCATGGTGTCTAGTAAGTAACACGTGCAAGGTGTCTAGTAAGTAACACGTGCAAGGTGTCTAGTAAGTAACACGTGCATGGTGTCTAGTAAGTAACACGTGCAAGGTGTCTAGTAAGTAATACGTGCATGGTGTCTAGTAAGTAACACGTGCAAGGTGTCTAGTAAGTAACACGTGCAAGGTGTCTAGTAAGTAACACGTGCATGGTGTCTAGTAAGTAACACGTGCAAGGTGTCTAGTAAGTAACACGTGCATGGTGTCTAGTAAGTAACACGTGCAAGGTGTCTAGTAAGTAACACGTGCACGTGTGTCAACAAATTATTTCTTACAGTTATTTGTTGATATATGCATTATAGATTATGCTAGTGGTATTTTTTATTGAAATATTAATTTAATTGTGTTAATATTTTCAATTTTTTTTCTGTTCATACAAATGTTTACTTAATTAGTATACTTTTTATGCAAATTTTTCATCAACGAAGCGAGGTTAACGATTACTGCGTTTTCAACATTGTGTCCTACATGCACCACCTACGTTGCCGTAACTATTACAGCAACATTTAAGTTCACAACAGTTATTGATACCTTGGTGGCCGGTCGTTCATCTTGTAAGCTCTTCTGTGGTAATCTTCCCTGGCTGAGGGGAGGCCTATTCGTCTTATTATTTATGGTTCCAAAATGATTATGTCTACTTAAAAATGATTGGACACAGCGGTCATCTACTCAGTATGATTTTCTATTCCACGTCCGAACACCGCGGGCGATTCCTAACGCACTGACTTTATATATATATATATATATATATATATATATATATATATATATAAATATCTTTACGTCGTGTGATACCATATCTGTTTCCATTAAATTACCACAACCTAAGCACTGTTAAACTCAGGACCATGAAGTTTTACCTTGGCTAACCTCTCATCAATCCTCATTTCTTGTTATCTCAAATAACTTAATTAAATACTAGGTGATTTACCCGCTCGGTATCTAATATTTTTCCCCCATGTCCCAAAAATAATTCCTGGATTTTTCCGTTCCAATCCGTAAAAATAAAATGAAGTCTCATTTCCCTCGCCCTAAGAACCGAATTAAGGCAGCCATTGTTGTTGTCATTCTTTCTTTTCACCATTATTTTCATAGTCACATATGCCGGAATTCTGAGTTAGTCATTCGTGATTTTCTTTTAGGGAGTAAGGTATTACTCTCTTATAACCAATCCTCGTCACTCATTGTAACTCCAAGCGTCATCTACTAGAAACGGAGTGTCTTTTGCTTCGGTTACACTACGGAAATTAGCCGGCGTTCCACAGCGAGAAAAGAGAATGCAGACAAAGTCTGACCCGGGCGGACGGATTTTCTCTAAACAATCAGTAAAATGAAACTTACATTAAAACCACACTAAATCACTTAGTACCCTATTTTAACAAGTAGGTCCACTAGGGTCTGAATCAACTCGATATTAGTACTATTTTATTTGTCCTACAGCTGTTAACACTTCGTTGTCTTTACTCTCGCCACAACCAGGAAAGAAGGTACAAGCTGAATCACAACATATGAAAATAATTGTCATGTAAATCAAACAACAACAAAAAAAAACTAAAAATAACTATCATCAAATGTCTTCAAGTATCTCTGTCTTTTTTTCAATTGTTCGTGTTTGTTTGTGTTTACTCTTTCAGTAATATACATCTCTCGTTTACCCCCTACTCTCTCTCTCTCTCTCTCTCTCTCTCTCTATATATATATATATATATATATATATATATATATATATATGTTGTTTTAACAACACGGGTTCTCCTTTGGGGCCGGCATTGGCCAATATATTTGTTGGTGTTCATGAAGAAGGTCTGCTATCTGGTTCCAAAAGACCAGACATTTATTTCTGCTATGTTAATGACACATTTTGTTCGTTCAACAATGAGAATGAAGCGGACGTTTTTTTACGTACCTCAGCAATATCCATCCAGTTCTAAAGTTTACTTTAGATAAGGAAGCCAATTCTTCCCTTTTATTTCTTGATTTGTTACTCAGTGAAGGTACCTCCGATTTTTGTAACTACAGTCTACCGGAAACCAACTTTCACAGGTCTCTACACGCATTGGGACACATTTTGTCCGACAAAACAAAAGTTTAATTTAATAACACTCTTACTCATAGGTCCTTAATGATTTGTTCTCAGACTAAACCGATGAAATGAAATTGATTATTAGGCTTTTCTATAAGATTGGCTATATATTAGACATTGTTCAATCCACTATCAACAATATTTTTTAAAGTTTGTGTAAAGATAAAAATACTTCTGTTGATAGATGCCCTATTTTTCTTCCCTTACCTTGGCTAGGTAACATGAGTGATGGATTCGCCAAACAAATCTCTTTGTCTGTACAAAAATATTACTTTGCCGCAAATACGCGTGTTGTTTTTTTCCATTAGACCCATTGTGTCGTCCATTAGAAACGATGTTCTCCCCCCCCCCACACACACACCATAATAATTCTATTATTGATTTATTTTAATGTATTTGCAGTTCGCAATACGTTGGGCAGACATCACAGAGATTGGACGTACCGGTCAAACAACACGTGCCCCAAAAAATTCGTCAGACAAATTACTAAAAACTGATGTTGTTTATAAGACGTATGGTTCTTCCATCGCTGAACATCTCATAAATAACCGTTTCTGTTCCTCAAAATTTAGTGTTCACTTATTCTCCATTCTCAGTATGTCACACTTTCCCTTTCATCCGAATATTCTAGAAACTATTTACATTAAGCCTTTGAAACCTTCTTTTTGTAAACGAAAAGAAAGTCTTCTCGGACTTAATGTAGTTTCTATTTGTTTAACCTTTTCCCTCGCTATAATACCCATAGCAATTATTTGAGTTTAATGTTAACCTCGGTCTAGTTCTGTTGAGCGAGGTTCGAAACTGGTCAGCTTGCCTTTTCATTCTCTTACCTTTTCATTTCATTATGTAAAAAAATAAATATTGTATGTAAATAGCAATAATTAAGTTTTGTTACCACAAAGAATATATATATATATATATATATATATATATATATATATATAGAGAGAGAGAGAGAGAGAGAGAGAGAGAGAGAGAGAGAGAAAGAAAGAGAGAAAGAAAGAGAGAGAGAGATGGGTAGATATTACCTACATCTTCCCTTCTATCTCTTCGTCTCTTTACTCACTGCTGGGTCTTCCATTTTTAAAGGGGTTTTCTTCTTTCTTAACGTTGAACTTATCTCCCGATGTCATATTGTTTTCTTTTAATGTCTGAGTCGTTTTGTTTAAAAAAATAATTTTCTATGACATTTTTCCAATATCAAACTTTCTTTTTTTTATCTAGACACATATTTTTTCTTACTTTTATTGTTGTGTAAAGTAACCCTTTCAAATAAACATGTGGATCTTATCGATCGATTTTTTTTTCAAGAGATGGAGATCTATGAAAACATTCTTATGACGTCACTTTACATCTTATGAATCCTTACTTCTGTTCCCACGATTTTAGTTCCCAGTCATTATTCACTTTTTTCATAACATTTCCTGTCCCAAATAGTCATAATGGAAAATTTCTAGTCATTCAGCACCAAATAACACGCTGTTGCGTTATCAACTTTGTGCTATACACGTACAATCAGCTTGCTGTAATCATTACAGAAACATTAAAGTTCACAACAGTTATTTATACCTTGAGTATCGATTTAAGTGTTTCTGTGATTATCCTCCATGACTGAGGAGATGTCTGTCTTGTAATTAAAGTTCTTAACCATACTTTTAAAATGAATGGATGGGCTCAAAACTGAGTGTAGGCAGCAATCATTAATATTTTATGGAAGCTTCGTTCCACATAAGTAACCTGTGATCGTAAGCCAGAGAGGGAGAGAGAGAGAGAGAGACGGAGACAGACAGATAGAGAGAGAGAGAGGGAATGAGACTAATTAATTATATGTTGTCAGTCAATGTATGTCTGAACGTTTCGCGTGCTTCCCAACACACTGACTTTCATTATCCTCGTTCTGTGAGTATTTTAAATCCGAGAATGCGAAACAGAAACTATGCCACTGAACCATCACGACAAAAACCAATAATTATCCAGCTTTTTTTGCCGTATCACAGCTATTCAGTAAAATTTAATTTGTATTCAACATATTCTACGCAAGGATATATTATTTACCTTCTTGCCAGGGGGTTAGACACAAGGTCGGTGTGGTTTTAGAAAAGTCTGTGCACCAGGATAAGCGCACCTTAGCTTACAAAAAATGCCTGAGCAGCACAGTCGACAGTCCCAGGTAGTTGCACCTCAGGCGATTAGCAGTAAACTAAAAGCCAGCTCTCAGCTAATATTGTCATCATTATTTTTACTTAAACCACTTCGCAGACCATTTAGTAAGCACGAATAAAATGCGTATCCTGACTGAATTTTGACGGAGACGTAATAATATCGACATGGTAAAGGGAAACTATATAATATCTCAAAATAAATAGAACAAATAAATTATTTTAATCGCAACGTGTTAGAGTAAGAATACAGTAAATTACGGTGCGTCAAAAGGCCCCTTACACGAAGGGCATCAAATAAAGGGTTGTTAAAACAAAGGGCTGCTAAGCCTTTATTTGTAACGAGTTTGACAATGAAAATAGCCTGCGAGAGAGTAATTGGTTAGGGTTAGGGTTAGAAAGTAATTGGTTAGGGTTAGGGTTAGAAAGTAATTGCTTAGGGTTAGGGTTAGAAAGTAATTGCTTAGGGTTAGGGTTAGAAAGTTATTGCTTAGTTAGCTAGAGTAAACACTACTAAGATATAAAAACAATCATAAACAATTCATTCACGAATTTAGCCGGATAAACTGGTTCAAGAGAGTGCTTTAATTAAAATAACTAGTTTGTATACTAAAGCTGCAGGAATCAATGTTTGTCTCCTAAAAGCTTTTTTCCAATATTCTTTAATAACACCAAATACACGCTAAAATATGCTTTCGTTCTGAGATTGAGTTATGTTTTAACAATTCCATTTGAAAAATTATTTATAGCCGTAAGTTGCAATTAATTTGTCGGTGAAAGTTTCGATTCGATGCTGAATTTCACTTCCGGTTGCTCCTCCTCAAATGGCTTTTCAAAATAATAATATTATTTGGAAAAGCCAATCTTAACATGGGGAGGGGCGTTTTTTTTTAAACTATTCTCTACTTCCACCTAACAATTAAATAAACAAAACAAGTCGTAAAAATGTAATTCAAAACGAAGCAGCAACCGGAAGTGAAATTCAGCACTGAATTGTAACTTTTATCAATTCATCAAGTGACCAATTAAGTTTTTATCTATCAATCTCGCTCTCTCTCACTATATGTTATTTGACTCCCCTCTTATTATATACGGTGTCTATTACTCTGGCTTCTGCAACAATCTCGCCTTGTTTATTATCAATCAAAAGTATTGAAACTAAGTATAAAGCTTAAGATAGTAATAGTCCATTATTTACATGAAAAGCAAATGTGGTACCAAGTAATAATATCATTAAACCTGTAGCTGGAGAGGAAAAAAGACATGGGAAGGGTGTAGGTAGGGAGAAAGTGACTAATATTTAAAGTTGTTTTGTCTTAACGCCATTTTTTAAAATTCTAGTTGAATTATGAACACAACAATAGGATTTATAAAGTTTAAACATTTATAAAAAGTTTTATGAAATACAAAGTTTTATTTAATAAACCTTTTATTCAAGTAAAATATATAAACAAACGAAACAAACAAATATAAAAAAGCATTGTGTCACACCATTTGAAAAGGGTATTCAAAAATGAGATTGTATCAAAAAGTATTTTTTAAATATTCAATTTTTTGCTGTAAATATTTTTAATTCATCATAAGCGATGAAACCGGATGTCAAAAGTAAAGACCTTTGTTAAGACAGAATGTGTCCTTTTGCTTGTTATTCCTTCTAGGCGTGTCTCAAATTCATTTGCTCAAAACAATGTAACGATCTCAATGAGTGACCCAATAGCTCGTGTTTTTAAAGATGAACTATGCAAACGCAAAGAAAAACATATTCAACGATCGTATATCCGAAACGACCATGGTCTATTGGGTAAATGTCAGCATATTGTACATAAAGATATACATTTAGTGTCCTTACACGATTGTGGAGGAAAATCATTATCTTTAAAGAACGTATATGTATTTCTACTTTATATGTATTAGATTTCAAGAAATTGTATACCTATTTACAAAACATTTTTATTTTAAACTAATTAACTTCACCCACTCGCTATCGCTTCCAAATTTTATTCCTATTTACTAGTGTATATCATTGAAACGAAACTAATTGATGAAAAAAGACAAAACTAATCGATAAGAAGATGAAAAACTTACATTTCATAATAGCAATAATAACAACGGAAGAAATTGTTTCTTTCTATATTAAAAGTGACAGAAACCCCTTCTTTTCCTTTTAATCATTATTAAGTGCAAGCTTTCTCTTTTTCCTCATGATATTAAATTTACATACATGAGTATTATTTCATTTCTATTTTATTAGTATTAAATATTATGAAGATAAGGCCTCCGCTTTTTTGCTCATCAAAAATTAATTTGGATACGTGATTATTAAATTAGTTACGTTACACATTTAGTTAAATAAATAAAATCTATCTAAAGGTTTAAACTTTCTTCAAATGATATGGCCATTTTCAAGGGGAAAGAATCAAATAAGTATTCACTTCTCGAAACGAGATGTCATGGAGCGTATATATTACATATTATTCGATCGATGCATGAGTAATCACTATATTTTTCTTATATATTTCACCATTTATTAAAACTCTCAACAACACTCTAATAGAAATTGCTCGACTAGTGATTGTGAAATTAATATTTGAAATATATTTCAATGAGGAATATAATATGTGAAAACGTCTCACCAAAGTGTTATTAATGTCGAGCAATTCTGTTGCGTTCTTACTGGTATTGATTTCATCTTATTTTGAGATGCAGGCAATATAAAATCCAATTTATCAGATAAGAGTCACTGCACACAAAATGTTGACAAATCACATGCCTAATAGACTCTTGCATGATATAAATCTGACAAAATTACGTTGACAAGTTGGCTAGTTGAAGTAAAACTTAAATTCCTCTCTACAATCTGGAATAAAACAGTGAAGACTTGATTCAATACACACAGTGATCGAAAAGAAAAAAGACAGATGAATTCATTGTGTTAAAGAGTAAGTGGGTGGGCACTGACAGATACAAAATTGTAATTGGTCGAATAAAATCCCGTGAACATAGAGGGAAAGTGGTCCAAGCATTTAATGCTTACATGCCCCATTGATAGTTGGCAGGTATTTTTGAATGTGTGGATTCACCTGTTATTTATAGTAAAGGCATTGCCAATCGGATTCCGATGCAATAACACTGTCAAATAATAAATGTATTTCGAATTTTATTATTTCAACTTATCGATATTAATAAAAGTAGGAGACAACTTTAAGTGAGTGCTCGATTTTCTTGCGTCTACTGAATTACATACTACATTATTTTTTATTTACTTTTATCAAATATTTATTTATATCCAAAATGCAATAACTAAATAAACTGCAACAAATTTTTAATTAATATTATTTAAAAAGAATTTTAAACTTCCCAACACTATCACCCTGGCAACATCACGTTAATTAAAAAAAATCACATAAAAACAAGAATGTACTTATGCGTGATTTAAAAGAAAATAAGAAATGCAAAACAAATTGAAAGTAGAATAAGTCGTCGTGTATGTGCAGCCAGTTTATTATATTTTAATAATTTTTTTAAAAATGGCGTTATTTTAGTAAAATAAATGGTGGCATTTTAGTAAAATATTGGCTTGCCCAGTTTGTTATATTTTAATATATTTTTTTTAATAGCGTAATTTTAGTCAAATATTGGCTTGCCCAGTTTGTTATATTTTAATATATTTTTTTTAAATGGCGTAATTTTAGTAAAATATTGGCTTGCCCAGTTTGTTATATTTTAATATATTTTTTTAAATGGCGTAATTTTAGTCAAATATTGGCTTGCCCAGTTTGTTATATTTTAATATATTTTTTTTAAATTGCGTTATTTTAGTCAAATATTGTCCCGTCTTTTTGGCCTAGTAAATATCGTTTTATATTCCTATTCTTCCAATCCTGTATATGGTGTAGCGAGTATGTTGACGTCAGTGTATAATAAGCCTCCGAATAAAAGAGTCATTTCATCTTTGCTTGTATTTCAAGACTTGAAATGAAAGATTAAGCGGAGCACAACCGATATTTGATACTTTTTTTACTACAGAAAATAAAGCTACAGAAACTTGCATAAATATATGCCATGTATATGGTGAGAATGCAGTTACAAAACGGATGCGCCAGAAATGGTTTTCTCGATTTCGAAAAAGAGATTTTTCTGTAAGAGATGCTCCTCGCTCTGGTTGGCTAAAGATGATCGACAGTTACGAAGTGAAAGCCGTAGTTAAACCAGATTGCCGTTTGACAACCTGGCAAATCGTAGAAATTCTCAAGATTTCCGAATCGAGAGTAGAAAATGAATTGCATAAAGTCGGTTATGTTTCTAATCGTGATGTTTGGGTTCTTGTTAGCTAAAGAAAACGAACGACGTTGTTGGACAACCCAATAAATGCCGATATTTCGAAATAAATACCGCATTGCTTTTGGCGATTACTTTTTTGTTTCCTTAAGTGCACATAATTTTCGATTAGAACGTCAAGGCACAATTCTCGAAAAATAATTTTGGAGAAAGTTATTTTTATACAGCGATGGTTGGGTCCCTCTATTGTATAATCAATACTTACTTTATAGTAAGTGGAAGTGAAATCTCTTATCTCTGCGTAAAGTCAATGGAAACAACACTCTACATTCCAAAAGCGGTATTTCACTTAAACAGATTAAAAGTGAGTGTCCATTTTACAATAAAATGGTAAGTGAGGCCCCTCTATTTTAAGAAAAAAAATGTTATTTGTTTTTTATAACCATACTTTAAATGTTGTTAGCGACAATAATATGTATTTTAGTGTTAAAATGCCCCCATAGCCAAATAAATATGTTAAAAAAATTGTTTTAAAATAAATTATGCATAATTTGTATTATTTGGATTATTCGGACTACTGTTCTCATCTCGATTATTATTCTCACAACGTTTCGGCCGATATAACCATCGACCTTCTTCAAGTGTATCTTTTTGAACTCTGGAATCTTTCTGTCGAATTCGGGAATCTGGATGGAATTTCGAACGGAGGCCTTTATTTAATCTACGGAGGTAGCATGCTCTCGTTATGTTTGCCATGACTAGGTAGAATTCTTAAGTAATTCGCAATCCTATTCTTAGTATCGTTCGCACTGAAAGTTTTCTGGAGGTTGATGGTTTGTCTGTAGTTTGAATTATATTAATAGTAGAGGCAAACACTTTTTTGTAGTATCTATCATTGGATGGCGCAGATGTTAAAGGCTGCCTTCTTTATTCCATGCTATTTTATATATGTTTGAAGAAAAAAAAATTGATTTCCAAAAAGAAAACTCTACAATTCTGTCTTATTGTGTTTTGCTGAACTTTATCAACCGAAAGTTCTAAAGAAGATCAGAAAAAATCAGCCACCCTATAGTTGCAACACATACTTTTCCATGTTAGGATAAACAATCCCAGACTTTTCAGGTTTAGATAAGCGACCCTTGCTGACATCGATTAGTACAATAAAGTACAATGGTATGCATTTAACTATAACCAGTTAGCGTTTAATGTAAATATAAGAAACTCTAATGTTTTCCAGATAAATATCAGTGAAACCATGGTTGGCAGGTAACGATAAACGACCCAACATTTTTTAGGTAAAAATAAGAAATCCTGAAACGATGCGGGTCGCCAGTCGTTATGGTTTAGTTATTGTCATCTTAATTTAAGTAAATTTCAACTTATCTCATTGATACAATGCCATTGTCATTCTCATCCAACAAACTGAAGTAAACCCATCATACTCCAACCCGTTTCCTCCTGCCGGCGGTTATCAACCTGATATTCTGAATTATAAGGAAAGTAGTGTAGCAACAACCGTTTTTTAGAACCCAATCCCTCTATTTCCTATACTTATTGGACTCCCATTTACTTTGCTTATTAACTCTTTGTTATTTTCCCAGCATTCTCGCAAGGACAGAGGTTTATTACAGTTTGAACAACTATTTAACTCTTATGTGAGTTACATTCTGAATAGCCTACGGGTATACTGTAAGTTCAACCTCCACTTTATCTCATAAACTGATATTATATAGTTAAATGTGTTCCTTGTTCGTCGGTATATATCTATATTCTTTAAACCCCTTTTCTCTATGTCGGATGTTGATCTTTTATTTTTTGTTTATTTTCTGTATTTATGTAAATGAATATATGTATTTAAAGTTTATAACTTATTTATTGATTTTTTTTCTTTTACTTTCACCGGTGTCTTCAATTGGAGCAACCTTTCACTGTGTTATTTTTATTGTTTAATTCAGAACTCTTAGACCTCCACTCTTTTTAAACTATTTTAAGTATTGGGTTGCGTAAAAGCTTTTGTCGTCCTAACGAACGTAGAGCTTTACAAGGTACACATCATAAATATGTATGTAAATAAAATTTAATTAAAATTCTTCATTTCTAAATATTTCTATTGATATATTTATAAAAGTAATTTTTTACAGTTACGGAAGAATAATATATTAACAGATATAAAATATCGAATGAAATCCAAGCGGAATAAAACGTTTCTTTATAATGACATACTCTTTGTAGAACACAATACCGCATGACTGCTTCTCTACAGATTACAGCATAGCCGTCGTCAGATCTAATATGAGATGACGTATCATAAACTGCACCATAAATTATAAAACTCATTTCATACCATTGATTGTTCCTCATATTTCGACTGACAATATTTCTATCACATTAACCATTATCCTCGAGTGGCTCTATACCATGATAAGTTGTGACCCAATAGTAAAAGAAATACATATATCACATGAAACAATAGTAAGGATTTAGTGTTAACTGATGAATCGTAAGACTGTATGAATTCACGTAAATTTCTAATAAAATCTGCAAAACCGTGTAATAATATCGAGATTATTTAAAGACGGAAACTCATGTACTGTAGAAAATAACTTTGTTTTTATTATAAGAGTATATCTGAATGACGGTAAATTTCAAACTGTTATCTTATATTGCGATTATTTTATTTCATCTTATAATGTATACATTTAATAAGAATTTAACTTGACTTTCATGAGAAAAATCTAGTTTTACTGAAATCCGAAATTTCTCAGTCGGAAAACATTAAAATAATCGCCAAGGAAACATTATCTTTCGACTCGACCTAGTAACTATTACCTCGAGATTTATTCGTTTGAATGTTTCTAAAACCATGCTGTGTAATCACACAATCTCTTTGTTTTAAATGCTTTTTATTTACTGCATTTGGGAAGTTTCCCAAATGCTTCTCAACCTTATTCTTGTCGCGCCCCATTTCAAAATAAGATGGCAACTGAGAAGTAGTTGTAATGCTACTATGGCATCAAGACGACAGTAACCCACGTTGTAATTCAAAGAATAATACTATTCGGATAAATATTTGTGTATTATTGTGCATTAGAACCCTATGCTTGTTCATTCAAAAAGAAAACAGATAATTTTGGAGGGCAAGTCATCTAAAAATAAGTATCTGTAAAATAAAATATCTTAAAACTTTAGAGTAGGGGATCAGTTTAGTATATAAATTAAACGTAAAATTATTGCCCTCCGACAAAATATCGTTTGACTGACATGTAAGTATTTTTAGATTTTAGTTCAATATTATTTTTTGGAGGGAAGAGGTCTGTTGCAATCCCGATTTGAGTTTGTGGTAGGTTGTATAGGGGCATGCAATTCTTTTCTTTTTTTACTGCCAAGAATTTCATTGTGTTTTTTTAAATAGTGAACCTTTGTGATTTATTAAAAATTTGTCATGCGCATGCGTTTAAGATTTTCATTTCCGTGTGCATGCGTTAAATATTGCTAGTATTCCTTTTTCTTATATACCCTTAAAAAGTTATACAGTTAGAAACATCTGGCCTGGAAATAGGTGATCATTTTACGCTAAATGTATATGCGAACCTGATCCCCCACTCTTAATTCTAAATTAATTTTTACCGCCGAATTGTTTAGGGTGTTTACATGTAATCGATTAAAAATACTATAGTTTTATAGAAAATGGGACGTAGTTTATTTCTATTATTTATAACAAATAAATGATTACAATCATTCGTAAAGCCGAATCACAACTTACGCAGATCGACAGAAAACAGTTCATTCGTGTAAGCTACTACAATGTATTTGAAGGGGTGAATAAGCATTGGGTGCTCAGATAAAAAAAATCATATTTTAATACAAATAATTATTCTTTATTACAAAATCATTTGTATTTATATTTTATGGGGCTTTCATTTTTCAAAGTTGGCTTTGTAGCCCCTGAAAATGTTTCATCGCCTCCAAGTGGCCTCCAAGTGGGGCATATGTACTCCGTTGAGAAGAAAATTGGTTTAACTAGTTTGACAAAATGGCGTGTGATATTTCATCTTAATTACTATAAAAATCTGCAGAAATTCCTTAGTTTTGTCAACGTCTATGGTTGAGCAGTTAACAAGAATTTCTCTTAACTCAGTTCTGTTTGGCTGGTATGATTTTTTTTCATTGTTCACCCCAAACAAGGCAGGCCAGAACTGTAGAAGTAAGGGGCTACTGAGAAAAAAAGGGTGAAGTGTTGGCTGGCGGGAGGGTAACCTAAATTAAGAGCTGCGCAGCGAGATGTCTGTTTACATTAGTTTTTAATTTCTGCATGTCAGTAACGTCGGGAAAGCAGGGAGCAGGGAGGGAGTTCCAGAGTCCAGCAGCACAAAGCAAAAAAGCTTTTGGAGTAGAAAGCTCTTCGGCATCTGGGGGCCTCCACAGTGTATGGATGGGATTTGGCAGATTGTCGGGTTTGTCTAGTGAATTTACGTCGTGGGGGTACCAGAGCAGCAAGCTCATCAGAGCACAATCCACTATATTACTATGGAGGGGTAGTGTAGTATATGTTCTGTTGCCATGATACCTTTGTTCCAGAGTTACCTACTTTTTTTGGGGGGGGGGAAAGGGCGTAATGTAGTAACTATTCTTTTTTCTTGATACCATGCCCTCAGGTGTTCTTTTTATTTTATGAGGGGGGATAGTTTAGTATTTTCTGTGGTAATGATATCATCCTCAAAGGCATTAATTCCTCCTTTATTTCCCGGGTAAAGTAGTATTTGTTCTGTTCCCATGATATCATCTTCCCAGTCATTACCTTTTCCTTTGGGGCTAGTATAGAATAGTTCCCTACGTCATATATACTAGCTAAAATATGCCCCAGTGGGAGCATGATATTGTTAGCGTATATCATTTTCATAACCGGTGTCCCTCGGCTAATTAATGAAATAACAGAATATTATTAATCTATAGGGTGGCTATACAAGTGCAGCCCAAACAATTAACAAAACTAAAACTAGAGAGAGAAGCAGTTCAGTCAATGCAAAACAATCTGCTGCGGTAGTTTGAATCATAAAAAGTCTAAATGTTTAGGCTACGCATTCACTGAACATTAGGGTGATATGTTTAGCATTTCGATTAGATTTAGTATTATTGTTGAAGTTACCCAGTACATGATGGAAGACCAGCTGCAAGAGTTCCAAAGTATACATAAACAATTTTAAATAGACAACTAACACAAGTATTCTGTTGTGAAAATATTACGCATGGAAACTATTTAAAAGTAGAAAAAAATGTACTACAAATGGTTGTTATAGTTATAAGCGATTTAGTTTGATTTAGGAAGGAGAGAATTCCGACAAAATATCTCATAGAACATTAATGAAACTATCAAGAATATCTGGAGTATAGTTTAGAGTCAGGTACATAATTTCAATCAATTATATTGTAGAAAAGGGGGCGTAATTATTACGTGAATTATGATTAGTGGTTGCGGTGGCCGGCTTTGTTGCGGTATAAAATGGATGTAGAGTGAATGTGATACGAATACGAGGCGGAATGTATTTTATGATTAAATATTTTCCCTGATTATCACGAGTATTCACGGGATAGGCACTGTGAATACTGTTTTACAATGCCCAGTAATTTAATTTACTTAACCAACCAATTTTGTTCGCCGATGATATTTCATTTTCTACGAGTCTCGATAACTTTTTGTTCTTCGTGCAATGTGGTTAGTCTCTACTTTTCTTATAGTCCAGCTAAATCAGTGAAAAAAATCGAACTCATTGCAACACAAGGTTTGTTTTGCACAATGTATTTCTATAAGGTGTCCATATGAACATATTAAACGTCTAGAAAAATCTACCGATACGAAATACGAAAAGTTTACAGTTATCCATCTGCGATAATAGCGTGTGTTTATGACAAAGAAAAGTTAACTACCTAGTGTTTATTTTATTTTTTTTCTAAACTCTTCAATAAAATTGATTGCTGGTCTTAAATGTATTTCTTGTCCGGAAATAAAATTCGAATTTACTGTGTAAAGTTTTGAGAATCGAACTTTAACTCAATCTTTTAATCGCTGGCGGTCATATTGTTTTAACTGTATCAAAATATTTTTACGACCTAAAAGTTTTATTACATAGAAAAAACCCCAAAGTTTTTGATACAAAATCAAATTTGTACATTTTTTTACACAAAAAACAACTTGTTTAAAACAATATGAAGAAGTTAAAACTCAAACATATTGGTGGATGTTTAACAAATTTCTTAGAATATATATCATAGGTCGGAAGTTAGAATAACTTACAGAAATAAATTTGCAGTCTATTATACTCTGCTAGTTTTTACTGGCAATGTCCTTTTTGTTACAAATTGAATAATGTGTAACCCAAGTACTAAAGACATATGCATACTTTGTAAAGAAGGTATTATGGGTAACAATCTTAAGGATACAGTGACAATTACCCAAAATAAAGTGAAAGTATCAACACAACACGTGGGGAATATGCAAATAGTTTTCGTATATGTGCAAGTCAACGTGTTCATAAAAGCTGTAGAAAACGATAGTGTAACCATAACATCATAAAAGCCGATGAAAACATGGAAGTGGTCGATATATCAGTATTTAATTGTAGGTGACAATGCCGAACAAGAACTTTTTATTTTAAGAATATTTGCCTTTTTTGTGGTACATCAATCAAATACCAAGAGAGGCAAAAAAGTCAGGGTTATCATCTTGTGAAAACATTAACATTTGATAACACTATAGACAAAATATGTAAATCCCGGAATGATGATTGGAGTGATACAGTATTAGGAATATTATCTTCTATAAATTAGTTACATGACAAGGATGTAGTCTATCGCCAACGGTGCAGTACCAACTTCAGGACAGGCAAACAATGAAATTAATATATCACTCCACACTCAAATTATTCATCCACAGATAGACTTACTTTAGAGAAAATCTTGACATTTCTCCCTGATAGTGTTTCGTAATTATGCAGATTATTGTAAAAAGAAACATACAGAGAAGAATCAGGCATCCCTGGAACATGCTATCATTCAAGCTATTCGACTAAGATTGGTGATTGCTCTTTTACAATTATGGTTAGTCATAAAATACATCACCATTTTGGTTCTAGGTTGTTGATAGATTAATTACAGCAACATGAGTGTTGTAGCTTATATAAGGAAGTCCAAACATTTGAACGAAATACTTTTGTAACTGTTATGTCACTATTACAGAAAGTCATTTTATGCTATAAGCAGCAGACACTATTGATCACAATATGCAAACTATTGATAGATATGGCACCGTTCATCAGATGGGTAAGGTTGCCATATTAAAACCAGGTAAATTTGTCACGCATGTGATTTCCCAGCATGAAGTAACGACTAATGAGATCCGTACGCATGAACAAGTAAAAGGTCATTATTACTATTATCACAAAGATAATCTATATCATTTTGGTGAACTTACCTATCTTAAGCCTTGTGATCATTTTTCTAAATCGCTTTATTTACTTAATATTTTGTGGGCAGTTTCCACGTTTCTGCAATGGCCATGCCCAATGTTGTCTGAATTCATGCAAATGCTATACAAAGAAAATAATCTGGGAAAGGCAACTGTTGTGATTTTGCTTTTCATTAACGTATTCATTAACGTATTTCATTAAATATGTTATCTATCTATTCTACATTGATATTCCTGGTTGAACAAGTAAAATTATAACACAACTCGTTTTACCACATTTGACCATCCACTGTATTGGAAGGCTCAAACTATTATAGTCAATATGCTTTCTTGTAGCCGTCTGAAATATATAGTGCTGAGAATTAGAGGATTACACATGGAGATGAGTTTTCTTGGGTGGGCTGTATGGGCAATTTAATGGAAAAAGCAACATTGTCAGAAGTTCTGGAAGAGATATATGGCACAATTCAGTGTCAAGTATACTTAGTAGAAATGCCCTTGCTAAAGCATGAAGAGGGCATTTCTTAATAGATGGTGCACTTAATATATTACTTCTTTCAGACACATTGGAACTCACTGTGCCACATACTTCTATACCCGACACTGAAACTCAAAGTAGACGAAAAGAGTCAGACACTGACAGAGAAATCTAATATAATTCTAGTGAAGGTTACTAATTTAGCGGCAAGTTGAATAATATGAGTTTTAAAAAAACTCATTGCTCATCCAGATACTATGGTATATTAATAATCTATTATAGTTGCTATGACTATCCATGAAGTATTGGGATTTTGAGTCACCATATTGCTTCATTGTATGACATGATACTATTCTTTGTTACTGCAGCTCACAATTTGCATACTAAGACAACATTGTTCATGTCTCTAACAAATGGCTACCTTAAGAGACCATCCTGATTTGTATTCTGTTTCTAAAAATAGTTTACATGCTGTTTGCCATAGTGATACTGGGCAGGACTTTTAACTGATCTTCTTATTTATACAAATCCACTCACAAAGGATAGAAAAGCAGTGAATCATGTGGATTAAATATGCCCGGTTTGTTTTGAACTAAATCAGGTTATGCAGCAGTTTAGTAGTGTTCAATTATAACATTAGTAAACAGCACAAAGAAGTAACTGACACCCGACAAAAGAGAGACTGCACGGATAAAAAAGCTCATCAGCTTTTTGAAAGCCAGAAATTCCCTCAGTAAATCTGATCTCACTGCACAGCATTATCTTACGTAAATTTAGATCAAACAGAAAATGTTGGCTATGAGATTCTTTAAGTTATGGATAGCAATGAGGTATCTAACAATTCATTCAAGTGAAAAGAAAAACAGTCACTTACCCTTGAATCAAAAACAGATGTAATTATAGACAAAAAAGTAATGCATATTAATCTTCAAACACTGTTTCAATGCATTGCATTAGTTGAAACAAAATGAACCTTTAATATACAGGACCTCTTCTAATATGGACTTTGTCGTTAAACAACATCTATGTTTGAGTATATTTCTTCTCCCAGATCTGCAAGTAAAGCACTTCTAGGAAGTGCCCTATGGACCAGCTTCGATGCCAAGAATGCAAACTTCTTACTGGTAGACACTTCGCTTTGGATAAAGAGGCATTACTACATCGGATCATTTCGCATCATGCTCTTCCATTTAGATAAATATAGTATGTATATCTTAAATACATATGGTGAAAATATGACAAATGCGTTATTATAGTTGATGGTTAGAGTTGACAACCTTCAGTAAAATACATAATTTATTCGAGAAGACGGGTAAATAGTGTATCTGTACACTGAATTAACTATGGTTCCAGCAACTAAAAAGGACATATTACTTAACAACTAAATCTAATAAACATAGACTTATCCAGATGTTTTCTGAATGTTTGGAATGAGCAGGGTGTGGCTGTATCAACGGCAATGGTGATGCTGTCTTATTATTGAAACTGCTGTTAAAGTATATACTCTTCGAAATTTGACCTTGGTCCCAGCATATGCTTACATTTATCATTTCTTAATGCCTTACTTGGATGTGACATAACTTCATGCTTATCCAATGATGGCAAAGCAATTGTAATTAAAATAATAAAAAAGGCGTCAGAGTGAGCCATCAAAACAAAGCATTATTGCATCTGCAAAACGGCAGAACGGAACATCAACAAATTGCGCTATTATCGGTTTTCCCAAAAGATACATAAATATATAATCACAGTGGATTAAATATCTCGCCTTCAACAACAGCTGCTGCAAAATTCTATTATATACATTATACTAATAAGTACAGATATGGTTAGTAACTCATTTTCTAAATCCCATCAATTGGTGGTGACAGGTGATCAGTGATGTCATCATACCAGAAATGACTGATATGCTACCAGCACCAGAAAGTCTTCCCTATTTGATCCGGTGAAACTGCAAAAATATTGCAATCCAATACGCTGTGCATGTAAAAGTATGGACTTAATTGTTCAACACACAATTCGAGAATGTTTTGGTACAGCTTATGCTAATTTGTCAGTGCCTGAAGATAACATTGCAAAATAACTGAATAACATAACCACGCAGAGAGCACAACCCTCCGTCAAGGTTTATTGTGTTAGCCTACTATGCAAGTTAAACTTTGTAAGGTTTTTGAAAATGAGACACTATATAAACATAGGAAAGTTTACACAGATTGATTGGGAAATGGCAGATTGACAGTGATTCATTTGAAGTTTTTAAATGGGATGTTCTATGTTAAAATGAAAAATGCTGCCAAATCTTGAATCTGTTTTAGATCGATTTGAAATTTGATCTGGTGATATGTAATACTATCTGGTACCCATGTTTCAAATTTTATAAGAATAGACAAGAAATGAGATGTGATTTTTTTATAACTTTGATAATGATGATGAAAAATAGATATTTTCGGAATCTCAAAAGAATCTTGCATTCATATAATGAAGTAAATCAGATTCAGCATATATTATGGGACTTCCCTGAGCCAGGTTTAACTGTGGTAAAAAAGGAATTGAAATCTGGTGATTACTTATTGCATATAATGTCTAACAAACACACAAATAAACTAACAAACAAATAAATAAACGATGATTAAAACATGACAACTTTATATAGAATATTCTTAGAATTCATACGATAAAACGGTGTATTTTAAAGAAAAAATTGTCTAAAAACTTAAGATTCACCCTTAAATACATCTTATATTGGTTTATTTTTGTTGTAAGATTAAAAAAGCCATCTATATATATATATATATATATATATATATATATATATATATATATAATTTCATATCTTAATGTTTACCTATAAATTTGAAATGATGGGTTGGTGTGATTGGTAGCATACATCATGTTCACTAAAAATACAGGGCACCTGTTGATAAAAAATGCCAAATTGGATATTTCGCATCAGTAGATGTGTAACACTTTTAATATGTTAAAATAGAGACCTTATAGAAATGCATTCTGCAAAAATAACTTGTGTTGCAATTAGTTTGACTTTTGCCAAAATGTAGGCTTATTTGACTGGACTATTAGGTTTATTTCTAAATACGGGTTTATAGCAATTATGTGTTGTGGCTGTTACTATGTGTAAACTATAAAAATATGTTTTCACTGATTTATTTCTGTATAGTGTTAAAAATTCGAAATTGAAACGGATACTGAGAAAAAGATATAAATGTATTAATGAGTATTTTATGAATGTAAATGATACTATTTGAAAGTAGCCTTTCACTTTGAAGTACTAATGCCGTGAGAAATGTAAATATTTTTTTTGATTATTATGAATAAACAAATAAACTTAGATTTTCTTTTAATTGTTCCTTCTATGCTGTGTATATATCGTGGACTACAAGTCAAACGGAGAAACTTTTTACTCTTTCTACTCCAAAGTATTGATAGTTTATTCTTCATTTGGCATAGAACTTTTTTTCATCAACATAAATAAAATATCTAGGAAGAGACGTTGCTGTTATTTCATCATTAAACATGTTTATTATAACAATTTTACTATATGAAAACAAAGATAATAACATTACATTTATTCTCCATGATTATTAATTGATACCATTCACCTTTTAGACCACGGTTTTATTAAGTATTAAACAAGGCAATTTATGATACAGGCCTGTCAAATATGCGACTGGGGTTCACGACTAGATGGCGGAAATTCTATTACCGAGAAATATTTTAGTAAGAAATTACTTAGTAATGTCTAGTAATTTGCAACTATACATATTAGGAAGCAGCTTACATAATTTTATTTATTTCCATCAAATCAAATGTAAAACTTACAAAAATATTAAAGGACTCAATACACAAAAGAAATCACTTTATTCACCATGAATTAGTCACATTTGTTATACTGCAAAATCATTTGTTAATGTTATATATATATATATATATATATATATATATATATATATATATATATATATACGTGATTACAGAAAATATTATGAAATCAGAAAGCAAATTCAACATTGTCAAAATCAAATAGTTTATGAACAAAATAATGTTCGTAAAAATTATTTTGATAACTTTTACAAAATGTTTTGTTTTACAGAAGATAAAGGAAATGCTTATTTTTCATGATATACAGTCTTAATCATAAAATCAACTTACAGTAACAAGAACATAAAACCTATAAAATATATGTAAAAAGGGGGTAATGTAAAACATATCCGACAGCTGATTAGAAAATATATGTATTAAAACAGAATCTGAGATTCTACTTTTCTAGGCGATTACATGTGAATAACTTGAAAACCTTAGCAGAAAGAAGAAAAAAAACAATTGTTCAAGAATTTAAAGTAAACGATTAGTTTCAGGTATAAATTTAATATGAAATGATGCCACATTGCCGGGCCATTCAAACGTTTTAAATCAGGTTACCAATGTTTGTTTATTTGCTATGAGAGATAAATTTTGTGCGTTATTTTAGGGGTGGGGCGAGTAGTGGTTTTACTTTTAGGCGAGTATGTGTGGTGTTATGACTTTGCGAATCTGACTTAGAGTTAGTGGTAAAAATCTTTTAGTTAACTGCTCTAATAAAAAACTATAATTGCCCGGAAATAGGGGATCATGTTATGTAATTTTTATATACAAAACCAATCTCTACTCTACATTCTTACTTTTTTTTCTTCTTTCCGACAGATTTTTCAGAGTGTTCACGCGTAATCGCCTAAACAAAGTAGAATCTCGTTTTTTCAGATTTAAGTAACAGAACAGAGCACGAATATTTCCCATTATTAAATAGTCAAACAAGAGTTATTGTTGATAAAAACAAAGCAACTAAAACAGATCTTGTTAGAAAATGAATACATTTATGTCAGATCAAAGGTATAATTTCACACCAGACCACAAATCAATTTTATCCAACATTTGGACGACTACAGAGCGAAATAGGCAATCAAATTCAACATACTTTATAGTACAATTGAAGCTTAAAAAGTATTTAAACTTATTAATTTAATTTTAGTTGAGTGATTGATCTTCTTCCTTCAGATAAAATTATTATCATAAGTGAAATCTTATATCAGTTTCTGATATGCATCATTTCAATATAAAAGAGCATGGGTTTATATTATCCAATATATTTTTCGAAAATTATAGTTTGTTTGATTCATCTAAGGCAATTCAAGAACCAGCACTAAAAGTTTTGAAATTATCTTAGAATATCATTTATAAAATAAACATGTTCATACAATTCTCATGACAACATAATCAATATTGATAATGCATAATTTTCCAAGCAGTTATCAGATATGTTTTACATTTCCTCGCTTTTTACATATATTTTATTGGTGTTAGATTCTTGTTAATGTAAGTTCATTTAATTATTAAGACTGAGTATCATGAAGAAATAAGCATTTTCTTTATCTTCTGTAAAAACCAATTGTATATGCAAATGTATTTTATAGAAGTTATCAAAATTGTTTCTACAAACATTATTTTGTTCATAAAGTATTTGATTTTGTAAAACGTTTAATTTGCTTTCTGATTGTAATATGTCATTATATTTTCTGTAATCAAGCCGTCAATATAAACAAATTGACTTATGATTTTTGAAATATTTACAATGTGTCTAATTCATGGTGAATAAGGTGATTTTTTGTGAATTTAGTTTTTTTTTCATATTTTTGTGTTTTTACATTTACATGATGGAAATAAATCAATTATTGTAAGCTGCTTCTTAATAATATGTATAGTTGCTAATTACTGAACATTACTAAGAAATGTTTTACTAAAACTTTTCTTTGTAATTATTATTTAGTAGTAATTTTGATCTTCACATGTCCGCCCCCAGTCGTGGACCCTAGTAGCATGCTTTCCAGGCCTTTATTATGGATCGCTTTGGTATTAAAGTAATGTACATAGATAAACGTAGTAAATAATATAAAACATTATTCCTTGATGATTGAATTTAATAGAGGTAAGAAACTGTAACGTACTTTCCGTTACAGACAGCCTTCATTATAATAAGATAGAGTCAAAATTAGTTTCGAATATTATTATGCTTGATAAATTTACTTTAACATTGTTAATGATAAGTCAAACAGCTCGA
>OY744526.1:82367293-82392293 GCA_963556195.1 Sepiola atlantica
TGGTCACATTAACTATAAAACTTCGTGAAAAAAACAGAACAAGTCACCTTTCCAAATTTTTATTTTTAAATTCTTAAGCAGCATGAGTAACACATATTAGAAATGTTACGCTCTCATCTCATTCTATGTTTTTTTTATATAAAATTTAAAGTTCTAATTATATATTTATTTAATTATTGTTTGATTAATTTAAATATCAACTTTAGCTATTTAGCGAGGATGCTGGATCTTACGTAGAAATGAGGTAGAGTTACCACTAGTATATATTCAACCCAAATCGGTCATCTTGGCGAAGAAAAGGAATGGCGCCGAAAGTCTGGAAGGATTCCTTAAATTGTCTGTAGCAATTAGGTCGGTACCTCGGTGAGTTTGACCAGCTGAACTATTTGGTCACGGGTCTTTTAGTTACTGATGGATATCAGCTCGTGGGGGTCGCGCGCGCGAACGCCCCCCCCCCCATAGAGAGAGAAAGAGAATAAGTCTTTTACGATAACAGGAAAGAAAAAAGCCAAAACGGAGAATTGTAATTACCCGTGTCGTATTGTCTGAGCCGCCTCTCCCCGGACCACCAAGAGATGAAGAGGGACTCGTGCCGGCCAGGAGGGGGTCGCGCGAAAGGCCCCCTCGTTTGACTGGCGTTGCCTGTGCTGTTCCCACACACACCGTTTTCAGTAGATAAGTTACAACTTAATTAACAACTTGGAAATAGTAAAGGGAGTCTCACACACGCACACAGAGAGACAAGACTAGTTTAGTAAACAAGCCATTATCGAAAAACAGACTTTGAGTTAAAGTTAAAACCAATCGTTCATCTTGTTAAATAATTATTGCTTATGAAAAAACCTAACCGAATAGTTGACTTATTTCTGTTGTCGATTTGTTCTGTTTGTGTGACATTGCCTTCTACAGCGGACCAGCGAAGCAATCATCAAACATCCCGACCTAGAGGAGATTCGACCGACACATCTTGGTTTCTACTGTCACTACAGACGACATCACGAGCCAAAGAAAGGGTGTTCACAGTCAGGAAGGATTCCTGCGCCGAGCACTAATGGTTATAAAAGGAAATGAGCATTGAATGTGACCTTCAATTGTTGGTCACATTAACTATAAAACTAAACTTCGTGAAAAAAACTGAACAAGTCACCTTTCCAAATTTTTATTTTTAAATTCTTAAACAGCATGAATAATACATATTAGAAATGTCACGCTCTCATCTCATTCTATCGTTTTTTAATATAAAATTTAAAGTTCTGATTATATATTTATTTAATTATTGTTTGATTAATTTAAATATCAACTTTAGCTATTTCTAATTTCTTACTTAATTTTTGTAACTTTCTAAACATATTTGTTTACAGAACATCTTAATACTAAAAAGGATATCCTCTTAATAGATGATTGAAATACGCTGCTAGATTCATTTTATTGAAATTAGAAAATATCAAGTAAACATATAGGGCCGTTATCTTCTATACAATTAAGTAGAGTCGATTTTCTCCTGTCGCTTTGACTATTATACATTTTCAACCGAAAGTTTTATATGCTAATCTATTCTACGAACCTCTTACCACATTGGGTCCTTATTCACAAGAAATGACTGAAAAATGTTACAGCCTCGTTAAAGTCATCATTAATCTATATGCAGTTAGATGGTTTACGATAAAAAAGTATAAGTTCCATAACCATCAACTGTATATTTTAAATATAATCAAAAGGATCAAGAGCAGCCATTCAATGCATTACATAAAAACTTCTACAGCACAATTCTATTTCATCACTGCCTTAAAATGTACTACAAGTGAATTTTCATGTACAAGTTACATGTGAATATAATGGAAGTAATTCTGTGTATTTAGCTGTCCCTTAAAGGAGCTAGTAACACTTTTCTAACATGTCACACAATGAAATTAATATATTTATAAGCGTTAATTAACATATATTCGAATAGCACAGCGGTTAAAATATTTAGCTGACAAAAACAAATGTTGCTATAAAAGTAAACTCTCCTTAATATGATATCACATATAATGCTAGCCCACACTATAATTCGGGCAACGCCGGGTAACCCTGAGAGTTAATACTATTTCCAGAGTGTTTATCGGCTAATGGTTTACATATGTTCAGGAAACATTTCAAAATTGTTCTTATCAATTGGAATTAAAATACAAACTGAAAATAACGAACCTTCCCATTAAATTATGGGATTATAAAATTTGAATTTAAAACGAGATCGCGCTGTTAATCTTGGACAAACTCTCAGAAAGATCGCCATTTCTGATTATACAGTGTGTTGATACCAATCAATCATAAAGTTATGGCACATATCAGACGAATATGTTACGAAATGTTTTTGTAATAAAAGTAGATAAAACTACGAAAATAATAAAAATAATAAAAATAGCGGAGACACATCTTCATGATTTGAAGATCCGTCATTTTTGCTAGAGTTCGATTGATGTTGTGAGACATAAAATAAATGCATTTGCCAAGAAAAAATATCTTGAGATCAATGATTTCATTATCTTGGTGGTGGCAATGAAGTAAAAGATTCGTTTAGTTAAACTTTAATTCTACATTTTTAATGATAAAAGAGTGCGCATTTTACTCAATAAACCAAAGAGAATTTCGAAAGTCATAGAACTGATGTATTTTCTAAAGAATTGAATGTATTTCACAATTCTTCCAGCAGCGTTTGTTTTCTCACAAACATATTTGATGCCTAAATGCTGATTAGCAATTACAGCTTCGAATGACGACGAGGGTATTTCTATTCTTATAATATCCAGGTAGCTGAATTGTCTTTCTAACTCGGCCTATGTTGGGATGCAAGTAAATAGATTTTAGAAATTCTGTTAAAACTTGTTTATTTTTGTGTAAAAAGGGTCTGGTTTATTTTTTAGTGTCAATAAGTTATTTATGTGTAATAAAATAGTCCATATATGTTTTATATATTTTGAAATGTATTTGTCTAACCAGGTCATAGAGATGAAAGCTCTAAATCAGAAAAGAACTGACACCAAAGTGTGGACTTCTCACACATACACTTGGAAATATCTTAATTCACTAACTCAAAACAAAACTTTTCAAAATTTTGTTTTCAAACCTACCTTTTAAGGCTGTTAAATACTAAGGACCGGAGAAAAAGTCACTATATGATCACAGAAGGATTGACGAGTCTGTTAAAGAAAGCGTAGGCTACTCCCTACATAGTGAAGCGTGACGCTTTCAGCTTCTCCAAAAGCTAAAGAAATCCGCCATACTTGATTTTAATTATAATTATTTGCGAGGGAAGTTGGGAATCTCCCGGTTAATTAAATTAATTTTTTTTTTTATTATTATTTTCATTTATTGAGTTAGAATCAAAGTTCCCGCCGTTTCTTTTTATTTTTTTAATTTATTGTTTTCATGTTTACTAATCTATTTTTTTTTAGAATTCTATTTTGGAATTATTTTGGAATCTATTTTTTTTTAGAATTCTATTTTGGAATTATTTTGTAATCTATTTTTTTGTTAGAATTCTATTTTGGAATTATTTTGGAATCTATTTTTTTTTTAGAATTCTATTTTGGAATTATTTTGGAATCTATTTTTTTTTAGAATTCTATTTTGGAATTATTTTGTAATCTATTTTTTTTAGAATTCTATTTTGGAATTATTTTGGAATCTATTTGTTTTTAGAATTCTATTTTGGAATTATTTTGGAATCTATTTTTTTTTTAGAATTCTATTTTGGAATTATTTTGTAATCTATTTTTTTTTAGAATTCTATTTTGGAATTATTTTGGAATCTATTTTTTTTAGAATTCTATTTTGGAATTATTTTGGAATCTATTTTTTTTTAGAATTCTATTTTGGAATTATTTTGGAATCTATTTTTTTTAGAATTCTATTTTGGAATTATTTTGGAATCTATTTGTTTTTAGAATTCTATTTTGGAATTATTTTGTAATCTATTTTTTTTTCGTTAATTAAAGTTAATTTCTGCTAATTTTCAGATCATTTTAATAGAATGTCACATTAAGTAAAATGGACATTTTTGACACTTCCTTTTGCTTTTATTTATTTGCTTTTTAATTTCTACCAACGAAGTATTGAAAATCTTGTTGAACGTTGAGAAAAAGTTCTTAACAACAGGGGAGGATACATTATTGATTAGTTAGTTGTTATTTTTATTAAACCATTAAAATTTAAATTAAAAAACGGCGGTAACTTTGTTGTGAACCTAACACTTTGATATTTTATTATTTATATTTATTTTAATGTGAAAACGTCAGGGAAAATGTGTTTCTGTCATTATATAGTTAGAGTATATATCTTCAATGGTCATTTGCATTGAAAGAGAAATATTAAAATATTTTTATTCTTAAAATAGTTTAAATAAAAGCACTCAATATTATAAGCTACATTTTTATCAAGCTGTTTTTGTAATTGATATATCTAGTCAAGTAGCAGAAAGGAAACACAAACATACAGAACAGGGGTAGACACCAAGAGGAACAAGGCGAGAGAATGTTTATAAAATTTATAAAGATCTATTAAGAAATGCGTTCCAAAATAACGTTTAAGACACTCATATTTTTAATTATATATTTTGTTTTAATTACTCAGTGACTTGAGAATTTCAACAGTAATAAGTTTTAGGATTATTAGTGATAATATGTTTAAGTATAAACAAACATTTACGATAATAAATTTAAAAATTAGAAATATCAATAGAAAGTACTTAGATGCCAAGAATAGTAACTACTAGAATGTTACGCGTCAAGTTGCCCTATCGGCTGGGCCGCAAATTAGCCGACTACAACCCCATGCGTAGGTGTAAACAAAACCCGAAAACGGGGCTACCTGTTGGCCATGGGTGGCGACCCATGATGTCTTAGGACGGGATTCTGGTGGCTGAGCGGTCCGTGGCCTGGTTGCATAAATGGTCACGTGATTTGCAACATTCTACTTTGGTCCTTACTTCTGCTAGGCGGGAGGTTGGAGAGGTCTGATCCAATCAATCGGTAAGTTACGTCTTGCTCTAGCACTTATTCTATCAGTTTACCCGATTGCTAACATCATTGAAAGTGATTAACCTCGTAGTTATCAATACCCACTACAGTTTATAAATAAGTGCTAGAAGGCGATGGGTGAGTAGGGAGATTTATTGTACTGGCCATATAAGAAGGTCAAATCTTGCTACATTATCTCCCTTAGTCATTGGGAAAAAAATTTCCGGTAACTTGACGCCTAAGGCTGTTAAGGAATGGCCCAATGGAAACATACTGGTCGAAGTTCAGAAAAAAAGACATGCAGATGTTCTGCTGAAAATGAAACATTTTCACAATGAAAAAATAACATCATATCCGCATCAATACTTCAACATTTAAAATAGAGTAATTAGGAGCTCTCCTTGTGTACTATAAAAGAAATAAAAGATAGATTAAAATCCAAAGGAATAATCAATGTGAAGCGAATCTCTATAAAAAAGAAAACAAGATAATCCAAAAAAACACATACGGGATGACATTTGATATGCCGACAATCCCACCAAAAATGAAAATAGGATACAAAATCGTGAAGGTTTAACAATATATTCGGTGTTACAAATGCCAGAAATTTGGACATCACGAAAGCAAATGTAACGGAAGAAACGCATGTGGAAAATGTTGGGAAAAATACCCTGACCACTCTATGGATAAGTGTAAAGGGAATCATACATGTGCAAACTGTGATGATGACCACCCAGTTTGTGCCAAAATTTGTGAGAGATGAAAGAGGGAAAAGGAGATACTGACAATAAAATATACAAGAAACATTTCCTTCCAAGAAGCAAGAAGGGTGGTTGAAACCACTAGTAAAGAAAAAACATATTCTCAGGCTGTGTCTCTGGTGGTGAATAATTAGGACAGTAAATAGAAAATATTAATAGAAAGGTTGCTTTAGATTAGACCAGGAGACTGGCCAACATTCAAAACAACAATTAGAAAATAATACGAGGAACCGAAAGCAAAAGTTAGAAAGTAACAGGTGGAACCAAGAGATGAAAGGATTATCATTGTGCCTCCTACTAAACCAGTTGCCCCCACTCAGGATGCACCACCACAGTAAAAAAATAAGTGAAATTAATTTCCAAATAAAAAATCTCCATGCAAAGATCCTTCAGGTAAAAATCCTGAACGTGAAGGAAAAGAGAAATCACCTCAAAAACCACAACCAAAAATCAGAGTGAACTTAACACAAAACCGATTTGAGGCATTGGACATGATGGAAATAGAAGATGAAAACTCTGAAAAAAAAAGAAACAAACAAAACAAAAAGTACCGTTAATAAAAATATAAACAATGGGACAAAAAATAATCCAATGGAATTGTCGCGGTTTTAAAGCAAATATTAATGAATTGCTCTTATTACTGACGCAGAAATCTCCCACAAGTATGTGTCTCCAAGAAACCTTCCTCAAACAAGAAGACAATATCAAAATTAAAAATTATCAGATATTCAGCCACACCCATGACACGGAACCGGCTTCCTGACTTAAAATGCACTAAACATTGATATCATTGTTTTTCCTCTACCTTTAAAACTCATGTCTGCAAAACTAAAAACAATAGCAGATTTCCTCTACACAACAAAACAAACAAACGAAACACAATGAACAACTATTTGGAAATATAAAGAACTTGAAGCATAAAATCATTTTACCTAAATGACCGGATTCGTCATTAAATAACCATAAAAAGGTTGATATGCCGTAAAACAAAACAACCAAACCAACTAAACACCATGATTACATATTTAAAGATATAAAGAACGTGAAGCATAAAAACTTTTACCAAAATGACTAGATTTGGCATTAAATAACTCGAAAAGAGTTGATATGCCGTAAAACAAAACAACCAACTCAACCAAATACTATGAATAAATATTTGAAGATATAAAGATCTTGAAGCATGAAACCATTTTACCGAAATGACCGAATTCGTCATTAAATAACCCGAAAAGGGTTGATATGCCATAAAACAAAACAACCAAATCAAACAAACCAAATGTTGATATGCCATAAAACAAAACAAAACAAATAAAAACAATATAATTATCTAAAGACATATAAATTTAGCTTGATTTGGTATTAAATGAACTGAAAAAAGATGATATGCCGTAAAAAAAACGTTTAACGAATGTTTTCAAAATATTATTTTTTTGTCTAAAGAACTTTTTTTCAAAAAACTTTAAAAAAATACAATTGATTCGAACCTTAACGACATGAAGTTTAAGAGCCAAGGATGTTTACTCTTAAGGGTTTATTTTTTTATTTTTAGCGATAAGAATGTTAACAATAAGACGTTTTAATCCCAGTAATATTGACAATACGACTTGTAAGTGCAAGGAATTAATGAAAACTAGTTTAAACGTAAAACATGTTTACGATAAGAAGTTTAAACGTCAAGAATCCTTACGAAAATAAGTTTCAGCGCCATGAATCTGAAAGATCAGAAGATTAAGCGTGTAAAATCTTCACCATGAGGAAGGCAAAAGCCACTGATATTCACGATGAGAAGAATGATAGCCAATAATATTTATAAGAAGTTTAATTGTCAATAATTCGTATAGGTTTAATCGTCATTTCTATTACTCAGAAGCTTACAGTGTAAAAATATTTACATCTACTTTAATTACTTCGAAACGATTTAGTACATCGTAATTGATTGAGAATTCATTTCAATAACTACTGATTTTCAACTGATATTCAGTATAGTAGTATCATATTATGAAGAGAATTTGAAGTTTACTGAGAAGTAAATATGGTGGAAAATTAAAAATTAAAATCAAATTAGTCTCTCAGTTCTTTTACACCATATTTCTTTAATGAATATTATCGCGAGAAGATACTCTCCGAACGCAATTAACTTAGCAGATGTCAGTCTGTCGAGACCACAGATTAGGATATCTGTACATAGTTATCGTCTCCGTAAAGATGTTGAGTACTAAATCTAGGGACATAGATGCAGCAACACAGTTGCAGTAATCAGTTACAGAAACATTGCAAAATGGTCATCCATACCTTGATTGCTGGTCGCTCTCTTGTACGCACTTCTGTCCTGATTCTCCCAAACTGACGGAATGTCGTCCTTTAATTAAAGCTGTTTATTCATACCTTAAAACAGACAAATTCGAGACAAAACTGATTTAAGAGGGTGAGTAATTTATTCATCGTGATCTTTGTTTCAATTGACCGAGAGTTGACAGAGAGAGAGACAGAGAGACAGAGAGAGAGAGAAGTCATTAATTAGTTATATTTTGACAACCCATGTTATTACACGTGCAAACGCCTCGCGTGCTTTCAAAAGGTATCTATTATGCTATCACGCTCTCTCTTTGAGCCAAGTGATGTCATACCTCTTTTTAATAAATTATTACAGCCTAAGTACTATTCAACACGAGTTATTAAGTTTTCCATTTGCTAACTCTTCAGCAGTTTCATTTTCCGGTATTGCTAACTCACTGAAGTATATACTAAGGAATCTATCAATTCAATATCTGACAAGGGTCGCTTCTCTAGTTCACATTGATATTTTCACATAACCTGGAGTAAAGTATTTCTTCTGTTAAATTTACATTTTACAAATAAAAATTAACAGATTATTGAAATAAAAATGTTTCTTTTTAATGAAAATTATTTGTTAAATAAGAATTTTAAATTACATGGAGGTATTTTGAATAAAGATACCGCGTAATATAAACTGGTGCAGCTATCAAATATCATTCCATATAAACTGTTGCTGCTTCAGATAAATAAAAAAAACTAGTTAATACGCACGTTTTAAGCAGTTTTGATACAACCCTGTGTATGTTAATTAACGTATTGAACTTGCTTCTACTTTCCTATAGCCAGTAGGATAAAAACTACTTTACTTGATGTTTACATGAAAGAGTAAGCTTATTTAAATGCCTTTAGGTATTGGGAAAACATTAGAAATGTTATGTTCAACCAATAATAATTGGTTTAGAACTGATGTAAAATATCCTTTATGCGAATTAGTAAAAAATATCACCTAGTTTAATGATGTTATGTCATGTTTATTTTTTAAATTTATAAAAAAATCTATTTTTATTTAGAATTTAGACTTACGTAATAGTCAAACTCGGGTATGATAAGTGATAAGTCCACTGCATGATTATTTAGAACTATGCCTATTCCCTTTTTATTCTATCAATCGTATGTTCCTATTCGCAAACAGAAACACTTTAAAGACACAATAGCTTTTTACTAGCTTTTAACGAGTTACTAAACTATCACGGCAGTTTTAGAAATTGTTTTCCTTGTAAAATCTGAAGATGCCAATTAAGTTCGTATTGTAGTTAGGCTCAACATGTAGTTTGCTTAATATTTGTAATATCCTTATTACAAAGTTTGGTTAAACTCTCATTATGATTTATTTAATTTTTCTCATGTTGGAAAATGCTATATATATATATATATATATATATATATATATATTAAATTATTACTTCTTAATATGTTACCTACCTACGACGCTGTTTTCTAGCTTATGGCTAGGATGGAAGTAACAATCTCAGACGGTCATAGGGCGCGAACCCGCTTAACAGAGACACGTTGAATATGTGAGCGTTCAGCTAGTCCCATTAGGCCACGAGAAATTTTCACTAGATAACGGAGAAATTAAGTTATATGTACACTGGCAGCGGCGAGCATTAATATCTAAACATTCCATAGTACTCAACGATGGAATTGGAGCATTTTACTGAGGCTTTTAGGTGAATGTTTATTTTTACTCTTTTCAACAGTGCTCGATTTTGAATTTTACTTGAAATAAGGTATATAATAATAATAATAATAATAATAATAATAATAATAATAATAATAATAATATATATATATATATATATATATATATATATATATATATATATATATATAGAGAGAGAGAGAGAGAGAGAGATATATATATATATATATATGAAATTTGCTTGTGGAAATGAGCACTTCGAAATCTGTTACTATCCAGGATACACACCTGTTTCAGTAATATCGCCTCACTTCACTTTTTAATCAACACATATTTAGTAAAGTCCATTTTAGTAAATAAAAACTGACGCTCTTCCGGTGTGAAGCATGTGTTAAAATACAGCACGTGGTCAATGCGAACCTGAATCAAATAGTGTCAGAAAATACCGATTATTAGAAGGAAACATTTCAGCAGAGTTGGCATAAAATATGTTTAGTAATATCGGTTGAATGCAGCTGTTGATATATATATCCCGTTTCAAAGGAGAGGAAAATTAAACCACACATAATTTCAGCAATATTTATGTCGGCTGAGCTAATTTTAATGTAGTACAACGTTAATAGACGCACACATACATTTTAAGTAGTAATTAATGCATATATATATATATATATATATATACATATATATATATATACATATATATATATACATATATATACATATATATATATATATATATATATATACATATATATACATATATATATATATATATATATATACACAAAAGACGATTTTGATACAGGTAATAATAAAGTTAATCCGCTCGACGCCATCATTAAGTCTAAATATTTCTGAAGATTACGCTGGGTGTGTGAAATAAATTATTGCGTAGGGAATCGTCAAGCTAATAGCATTAAGCCTCACGACTCCCTACGGGGATAAAACGCGGAAGCTCTACTCACGTATTGGGCACTGTTGAAGTAAATACTGCAAATAGATACATAAAGTATTATATCTCTTTATATCATTTTATGTGGATACAAGAAATAATATATATATATATATATATATATATATATATATATATATATATATATATATATATATATATATTAACATCTATAATCATGTTTATTTTTTGAAAATTCATCAATGTGTCTTTATCCAACCAATGCAAAAACACCAAAGAAACGAACCCCGAATCTTCAGTCGCTACTGACTGAAAGACCAACGTCCTAGCTGTCTTGGCCGGCTTGCGAGTTTCTAGTATGTAGTAAATTCCGTTCAGGTACGTATCTCGCATATTAGCTAAAGCAGAAACCATATTTTTCTTATGTGAGAGTTCCCCTACTATTTTTTCTCTCTTTTTCTTTCCTTCCTTCTCTTTCTCACACACACTATCTCTCTTTCTCTCTCTCTCTCTCTTATCCAGTTAATAAAATCATTTTAAATAATTATTGTTAATATCGACGAAAATATTGGACACAGATAGATAAAATAGTTCCATAAGATTATAAATAAATTACATCAAATAATAATTAATTATGAAGCGCTTAAAAAATAGATATACAAATTATCCTAAAATATGTCCTTAGATCGTTTGTCTCTAGTATATATAGAGTATTTCAAATTTCTATGTTTTATTATTGATTCAAATAACAGTAACCAGTTTTGATGTAAATATTCGAAATGATAAATGAAAACAAACTTTTGCATTTATTCATTTAGATATATATATATATATATATATATATATATATATATATATATATATATATATATATATATAGATATATAGATAGATAGATATATGTGCGTATCTAAACGAAGGAAAAGCTATATTTTATTATCTATGCACAATCAGAACCAAAAGTATCGATTTTATTGTATTTGTTTTCTCATTTAGAATCAACTCACGTTTCTTTAATGAATTGTGGTCTCGATAATTCTGACGGATTTTTTAATGTTTTACTGATGTCAAACACAGTTGTTATGCAAAGTATTGTAGATTACCACATTCACAGCACGATTTAAAAAAAAAACATTTAAATTATTCATGTTTATGCACTGACGTGTGTCACGCCGTTATGATTCGCTCATTGTAAAAGGGACACTTACTTTAAAGCCGGTGTAATTGAAATCCCTTATTTAAAAAGTAAAACGTGATTTTCTCAGTCTCTTTTATAAGTAGAATACCAGTTCAAGGACGGGTATAAGCAATAAATATAGCATTAGTTTAAAAATGTAATGTTTTCTTTCTTTTTGGCACCTCCTAAATCGTAAAGTTACAAAAAAATAATGTTTTCTTTCTTTTTGGCACCTCCTAAATCGTAAAGTTACAACAAAATAATGTTTTCTTTCTTTTTGGCACCTCCTAAATCGTAAAGTTACAACAAAATAATGTTTTCTTTCTTTTTGGCACCTCCTAAATCGTAAAGTTACAACAAAATAATGTTTTCTTTCTTTTTGGCACCTCCTAAATCGTAAAGTTACAAAAAAATAATGTTTTCTTTCTTTTTGGCACCTCCTAAATCGTAAAGTTACAACAAAATAATGTTTTCTTTCTTTTTGGCACCTCCTAAATCGTAAAGTTACAAAAAAATAACGTTTTCTTTCTTTTTGGCACCTCCTAAATCGTAAAGTTACAAAAAAATAATGTTTTCTTTCTTTTTGGCACCTCCTAAATCGTAAAGTTACAACAAAATAATGTTTTCTTTCTTTTTGGCACCTCCTAAATCGTAAAGTTACAACAAAATAATGTTTTCTTTCTTTTTGGCACCTCCTAAATCGTAAAGTTACAACAAAATAATGTTTTCTTTCTTTTTGGCACCTCATAAATCGTAAAGTTACAACAAAATAATGTTTTCTTTCTTTTTGGCACCTCCTAAATCGTAAAGTTACAACAAAATAATGTTTTCTTTCTTTTTGGCACCTCCTAAATCGTAAAGTTACAACAAAATAATGTTTTCTTTCTTTTTGGCACCTCCTAAATCGTAAAGTTACAACAAAATAATGTTTTCTTTCTTTTTGGCACCTCCTAAATCGTAAAGTTACAACAAAATAATGTTTTCTTTCTTTTTGGCACCTCCTAAATCGTAAAGTTACAAAAAAATAATGTTTTCTTTCTTTTTGGCACCTCCTAAATCGTAAAGTTACAAAAAAATAATGTTTTCTTTCTTTTTGGCACCTCCTAAATCGTAAAGTTACAACAAAATAATGTTTTCTTTCTTTTTGGCACCTCCTAAATCGTAAAGTTACAACAAAATAATGTGCCCACGTAAGTCACCATCTTTCCTAGATTACATATTTCATAATTCAATACGTTAGGATCTTACAGAGCACATACATATTATCGACGCATACGCGCGTGCGCCGATTCTTTAAGGATGTATTGTCTGATATAACTCAAAATTTCACGTGCAGAAATTCTTTCTTCTATTAATTTTTTTGTATCAAACTTATTTAAAACAATTTGGGGGAGGGGGCAGATTCGAGTTTACGTGGGCGCACCCTCTAAATGATAAAGTTTACAAAAAAATAATGTGTTCAGTTTACTCACCGGGTTGCCAAGAATATATATTTGAAGATTCATAATGATCCGTTCATTAGTTTAGCATATAACTCTATGTCCATATAAGTATATACACATACCTAACTTTATATATAAACAGATTATTTCAAATGAAAGCATGGCATATAGAGTAAAGCATGTCTACATACAACAGTTCGCGAAGAATAACGGGTCTTCCACGGTAATTCAGCGTGTAGTTTAGTCACCGAATTAGCAGAGACTGAAATCAAATTATCCTAACTCTAAACACATGTTTATTTTGAGTTAACACACTTTGTACAGTGTCAATTAATGAATAGCACACCGCTTGAACCTCATGAATGGTGAGTACCTCTGAAAATACGTTCGGCAAGCTTTGCTGCGAATTTTGAATCGCTTTCCTCGAAGGCATGCTAGTGAACATGGCACCGATAATCGTTCGGTAGGGCGCGTTTTGCATGAAGATGTCCATTTTCACCTGTACTAATTGGTTATCGGGTAACAGTTCAGACGATAAGACTCTGCACTGTGTCGCAATTTCCCACCTAAATGGAATCAATTTCGAAGGCAAAGAATGACTTATTTTTGTTGAGAAATGTCTAAGATCGTTTTCATTAAATGGTATGATTCATTATAGGGGAACCTAAATACACATGCGTATGCGCGTACTCACCGTAAATCGGGCTATTTGAAGAAATCTATTCGCGAGGAAGTCGTTTAAATCGACAGAGAAATGTTTGGAAGGCTGAGAAACAACTTTCGATAACGTCTTCTAGAAGTACATCAATGAAAACTGAGGATGTTTTTTTATAAAGTTGATTATTTTTTCAAGTGCCAATTCTAATAGGAACAGATTTCAAAGCTAAAATGAAGGATTTTCTAAATTATTCATGAACGTCAGTCTTATATATATAATTATGTATTATTAACCATGCTAACATATGAAAATAAGACTCGTGTATTAGACAATTAAAAAGATGCTATACGCGTGGATGTCGCTCAAATCGACAGAGCAATGCTAGAAAGAGTGAGGACAAACTTTCGTGGGCGCTTTCAGTAATGCATCAATTAAAACTCAACCTGTAGAGAATTTTTTTCTAAACTTAATTTTGTCAAATACCGATTCAATATGAACATATTTTGAAGCTAAAATTAAGGATTTTATAAATGATGAAAACACTTCCGTCTACTCTGATTCACCCTGTTTAATACTAATTACAACTTACTTGTATCGCATACTGACGATTTGATACACTTTAAATTATAGTAAGCAGTTAACGTTTTACAAATGTACGAACATGATCATCATGATAAAATAGATATGCACTTTTAGATGGGGGCTAGCATTTGATTACATTGTGTGTGCATGGGTGCGTATTCATTTCAATTATGGAATTAGGAAACATATTTAATCATTCTGTTATGAATGCAATGCAGATGTATCAGGAAATATAACGCGTTTTTAATTAAAATTCAATTTCCGAAGTGCAACCGTGTTTTTAGAGTAGGAATTAAAGTCGAATACGATTAATTCAATCAAAATATGGTTAATATTACTTTTATGATCCCTTTCCGAACAAATTCAAACTCAAGTATAATAAATAAAAAATTTTTTTAAACTAAACTCACTTTAGGTCGTCTTTCGGTCGCTATTTCTATGAACAGTATCCCGCAACACAAGTTGACATAACCATTTTGTCTCGCGAAGCTAATCGTTCAAGCGGATCTCTATCCCTCTATATTTCAAATGAAAGCAGTTGAACGAAGGTCAATATCAAAAGTTTCCATTGCCACAAGAGTAATCATAAATATGCCTGCAAGAGATGAAAATGTACTCAATTTTAACGGCTGCGTCTCAAGCGACATTACCCGTTTCAACTTTAAAACGAAACGTAAATATTCCATCTGCTTCCCATCTTATTTATTAATGTTATCTTAACTCTACCAATCTATCGATCCATCTTTCTATCACACTTTCTATCTTCATATCTATATAATATCACTCTCTTCCTAACTCTCATGTGAGGCTATTACATGCCAGCATTTTGAACATCAACTCGGTATAGATCTTGGGTAACATGTATACGATGCGTAAATTATGACGCATTTGTTTCTATGTGAAAAATGGATTGTATAGAACTGGGAAACAATTATTGTAGCTCCGTCGTCAGTTTTCATGTTCGATATGCTATACTACTACTACTATTACGAGGCCGACGACCACCACCATCAATAATTAAGAAGAATTGCACAATATTTTACTGTAGGGCGCATGGTTTCTTATACAGGTAAAAAAACAAGATACTGCTATTTCTACTATTACTGCTAATAACGATACTAATTATAATTATAAACGCTTATCGACTCCCAAATTATTAATCAAACGAAACGCAACAATAGCATTCTCTCTTCAAAGAACAAAACATCCGCCCAGTTATTCTAATAGCATTTTTTCCAGGTTAGTTTGGTTTATTTATCAGAGTGTAACGTTTTCCTTACACTCATATCAAACGTGATTTACTTTGTTTCAGGCGACATCTTATGCTAAGTGCATTCGCTCATTTTATATACGTCAAATGAACAAAACAAGTAAAAAGGTATGTCTGTCGTCAACTGCACTATTCACGTTGGGTGCTTTTTTATTTCCTTTGAGTTGACTGTCTACCTATTCTTGTTCAAAATAAAACATACATTCATTTATTAGCTCAATAGTTCAATTTTATTTATTTTTTATTTATGGGCTCTGAGTTTAATAATTCACTAAGCATTAATAGTCGCTTCGTATTATGATAAGTCTAGTATTTTCTTATCATAGATGTGTTACGTATCATTAATATTCTCATTTGCTTCAGATAGAGAGCACTCAAATGTCTTCTTCATGTACATAATTAAATCGCATTTACTCATTATTCTACGATATTATATTTGCATTATAAACAATTCATTATATTTAAACACATACCTTTTCTTAACTACGTGATTTCCCGTCGGCATAAACACGTTCTATTTCCCATGAATTAAAGACAATAACGAAATAATTGTTGATACTAAAAGTAGACCACAACGCAATGCTGCTGTCGCTTCGGCAATCGCGACGAGTTCGCCCATAAAGCTTAATGTTGTTATACTTCTTAGGCCGACCCTGGTGGCTTAGTCGTTTGAGTGTTAAACTAAGGAACTAAGGATCTGTGGGTTTTTTTTTGCCCTGGGGTTCGGTTCAGATATTTTTGTCCTTTCTGGTTTAATTCGTAATCGAAAATATACAATAGGATACAATAGCATATCATGTATTTCCTTCTTTGTCCTACTTACAAGGATTACTGCATTACTTAATCCATCGATGTGCAGCTTGGCTTATTCTGTAACAAGTTCACATAGACATGTCTTTACTTAATTTTCTTTATTTAACAATTACCAAACCACCAAAACAAATTTCGGTTTATTCTCTAACAATTTGGCAGTTTCAATCTTTGACATGCATTTGAACGCATTGCAATTAAACTTGCAACATCTGAATGATAGTAAAAGTTACATTCAAAACTCTGGTGCAGCGCCAGGTATATACAGCTAGTATTTAATAATTCTGCAACTAATTATTTCCATTATTGCATTATACTATTGAACGAAGGTTTGACATTTCCTGCTCCATCGAGACTTATAATTATAAACAGAATGTTTACTCTTGAAACGTGTAAATCAGGCTTATTTGAAAAAAATAATTATACAAAAAGTTCTAACCTAATTTGAACACATAAATAAGTGCATTACTGCTAACACATCTACGTATTCGCTGGTTTCAATTATTATTACTTTTGAAATGTTCATACGTATTTTATTTATATTATTTCCATAGTTGTAATATATATATATATATATATATATATATATATATATATATATATATATATATATATTATATTCTGTCAGGCAAAAGTTTACAAGTATAAGACGTGCCTTCTCTATCCCCAGACGAAACCATTCCAAGTTGTGAAGGGGAAAGCAATAACAAGATTGAACAACCGCCTCAGACTTACGTCAATTCCTAGAATGATTTCGAAAATAAATTCTATACTTCATAATAAAAATGCAGTAGTGGCTGTTTTTTATCTTTTGGTCATCAGAAATGATAATAATAATTCGTATGTAAAACGATAAATTACTAAGGGAATTTTATGATTTTATATGAATATCTTAATAATATATCTCGGGAAATAGAGCGTGTTAAAACTGGCGAAGCATAATTTTTATTTGCCATTTTTATTGTATATATATATAGAGAGAGAGAGAGAGAGGGAGAGAGAGAGAGAGAGAGAGAGAGAGAAAGGGTGTGTAGACATATTTTAAACCATTGTCGCGGATAGTATTTTTTTAAAACATAACAATGTGTAGTGTTAAATTAAATAAAATTAATTTTAATCTGAACTTTCAATGAATAAAATTCTCCTTGCCAAAGCAATGTTTTTCTTATTTTTTATTTTTTTCTTCATCGTCCGATGGTAATGGACTTTTGGGTCAGAACATCACGTTATGACTCAAAGCGCGGCTACGCCAATTTAAAATAGAAAGGGTGTGTAGACATATTTTTTTAACCATTGTTTCGGATAGAATTACCTTTCTTTTTTTAAAAAGCATTATTAGTATTAGTTTTTTTTTATTAATATCAAATTTATTTTCTAATATATTTTATTTTCATGAAAAATTAAGAAAAAAGATCCTGATAATTTTCTTCCTTGAAATCTGCCTAACTCCGCATAAAATAATAAACAAAAAAGAATACAGAAAAAAGTAAAGATAATATTAGACCAATTCTAGCATGTTATACGTATTTATTCACTTGCGATATAGCCTCCTTTCCAAAACGCCATCCCTCTTTTTATTTACGATGTTCCCACCCTACTACTCTCCACACACCTCTTATGAGAATTGTGACATCCAGCCTCTCACTCCTTTTTAACATATAATCTGATTGTCTGAACTAACTTCAAGTCAGACGACACTAGAAATAGTTTCGTTTCTTAAGCCGTTACTGCAGATATACAAACGGTTTATTTAAAATATTATTTTTAATTTGATCATGTTACCTTTATGTTTTTCTTTTTCCTTCGTCTTTCTTCAATATGAACAACAAGAGAACGGAGTGACTTTCTTTTCGTGAGTAGACTGTGGTTTCAATGGCTACAGATCAACATATTGCCTTAGCAGTGTCGATTTTTGTATGAAAATATTAACACACACACACATATATATATATATATATATATATAAAGATATTGTTCGTTCTTTTTTTTTTTTTTAAGCATTGAATAAAATGTAATAAAATGACGTAAGAAGCCCTTTTTAACAATGCGTGAAAGAATTTATTTCTTTTTTTTCTTTTTCCAATCAATTTCGAAGTCTACAAACTTCATCTTCAGGGATGTGTTTTTTTTTTTATAAAATAAACAAACTTTTGTTTATAGGTAGTATCGAGATGGTGTGACGCTCTCCGCCAAGATGGAATGGGCGGAAGTGAAAATATTAAGAACGATTATGCCAGGGGCAGGCCGGGAGTTATAAAGATATTGTTCGTTCTTTTTTTTTTTTTTTAAGCATTGAATAAAATGTAATAAAATGACGTAAGAAGCCCTTTTTAACAATGCGTGAAAGAATTTATTTCTTTTTTTTCTTTTTCCAATCAATTTCGAAGTCTACAAACTTCATCTTCAGGGATGTGTTTTTTTTTTATAAAATAAACAAACCTTTGTTTATAGGTAGCATCGAGATGGTGTGACGCTCTCCGCCAAGATGGAATGGGCGGAAGTGAAAATATTAAGAACGATTATGCCAGGGGCAGGCCGGGAGTTATAAAGATATTGTTCGTTCTTTTTTTTTTTTTTTAAGCATTGAATAAAATGTAATAAAATGACGTAAGAAGCCCTTTTTAACAATGCGTGAAAGAATTTATTTCTTTTTTTTCTTTTTCCAATCAATTTCGAAGTCTACAAACTTCATCTTCAGGGATGTGTTTTTTTTTTATAAAATAAACAAACTTTGTTTATAGGTAGCATCGAGATGGTGTGACGCTCTCCGCCAAGATGGAATGGGCGGAAGTGAAAATATTAAGAACGATTATGCCAGGGGCAGGCCGGGAGTTATAAAGATATTGTTCGTTCTTTTTTTTTTTTTTTAAGCATTGAATAAAATGTAATAAAATGACGTAAGAAGCCCTTTTTAACAATGCTTAAAAAAAAAAAAAAGAACGAACAATATCTTTATAACTCCCGGCCTGCCCCTGGCATAATCGTTCTTAATATTTTCACTTCCGCCCATTCCATCTTGGCGGAGAGCGTCACACCATCTCGATGCTACCTATAAACAAATGTTTGTTTATTTTATAAAAAAAAACACATCCCTGAAGATGAAGTTTGTAGACTTCGAAATTGATTGGAAAAAGAAAAAAAAGAAATAAATTCTTTCACGCATTGTTAAAAAGGGCTTCTTACGTCATTTTATTACATTTTATTCAATGCTTAAAAAAAAAAAAAAAAAGAACGAACAATATCTTTATAACTCCCGGCCTGCCCCTGGCATAATCGTTCTTAATATTTTCACTTCCGCCCATTCCATCTTGGCGGAGAGCGTCACACCATCTCGATGCTACCTATAAACAAAAGTTTGTTTATTTTATAAAAAAAAAACACATCCCTGAAGATGAAGTTTGTAGACTTCGAAATTGATTGGAAAAAGAAAAAAAAGAAATAGATTCTTTCACGCATTGTTAAAAAGGGCTTATTACGTCATTTTATTACATTTTATTCAATGCTTAAAAAAAAAAAAAAGAACGAACAATATCTTTATAACTCCCGGCCTGCCCCTGGCATAATCGTTCTTAATATTTTCACTTCCGCCCATTCCATCTTGGCGGAGAGCGTCACACCATCTCGATGCTACCTATAAACAAAAGTTTGTTTATTTTATAAAAAAAAAACACATCCCTGAAGATGAAGTTTGTAGACTTCGAAATTGATTGGAAAAAGAAAAAAAAGAAATAAATTCTTTCACGCATTGTTAAAAAGGGCTTCTTACGTCATTTTATTACATTTTATTCAATGCTTAAAAAAAAAAAAAAGAACGAACAATATCTTTATAACTCCCGGCCTGCCCCTGGCATAATCGTTCTTAATATTTTCACTTCCGCCCATTCCATCTTGGCGGAGAGCGTCACACCATCTCGATGCTACCTATAAACAAAAGTTTGTTTATTTTATAAAAAAAAAACACATCCCTGAAGATGAAGTTTGTAGACTTCGAAATTGATTGGAAAAAGAAAAAAAAGAAATAAATTCTTTCACGCATTGTTAAAAAGGGCTTCTTACGTCATTTTATTATATATATATATATATATATATATATATATATATATATATATATATATATATATATATATATATATATATATTCGCCTATTATTGCTAGCCTGGAAGAATAATACTATTATGAACGAACATATACTACACTGACCCTCAAAAGAAGAGGTAATGACTGAGAGAATTATATCATGACAACGGAATAGATAGTACCCTACTTCTGGCCACAAAAAAGTAGAGGAAGTAATACCTGGGAGGTATCCAATCTATAAAAAGATAATACAATTACATATTAAATCGGCGTTTTCTTTTTTTTCATTTGTTTAAAAAATGACGAGTTATACAAACATTATTTTTCATGGTTCTATTTTTTTTTCTAAGATTAAAGTGTAGTATCTGTTTTCAGCATCAAACGACGAAATTAATACGTATGAGAAAATATGACAATGAAAATTTTAGATGCATATAACAGAGAATTAATTTATTAGAAGCTATTTATTAAATAAATATGCCAAAAGCTGATTGTGAGTGTTTGCAGATTACTATATATACAGTATTTTAAAATGTTTTGTTGTATCCCAGAATTAAATAAGTATAAGCCGTTTTGATGTTGATATATATTTTGATAAGAGGAAAAACTTTCGATTTTATTAATTAAGAATTATAATTATGCTCGAGCATTCTTATATAGAAGTAACAATGCTTGTTATTTTACCATATATGTTTATGATGTATACAAACACACGTTTATAAATTAGATATGCATACCGCAGAAAAAAGAGTAACTTGATTCTACACATGCTCACAAATTACGGCTAATTAGAAAAGAACAGATTTTGTTTTCAAATATAACCTAATCCCAGAAGTAAATTATATTTTAGCGTGTATTTTGCGTTAGTAAAGTTCATAGGAAAAATGATGTGGGAAACAGTTGATAAACTAAGATTTCCTATATTTACTAATGAAATACCAACATTTCTCAAAACAAGCTTAAGTTATTCAAATTTTCAAGTGTTGGATAATGGCCATGTGAGGACGGACACATCTTGAGGTAGGTGTATGTGTTGTAAATCGTTTGGTTTGGCTTGCACGATTTAGTACGAGTGGACCCGTACAGTCGAGTTCAGAATAGGGCTGTTCTCACAGCCGGAGCTCACAGACGCTGACAGGGTCACCACATTGACGAGACCTCATATCAATGGTCAATGTGCACCTGCGATAGGGGCTCTGTGACGTTATGGGCTTTTGTGTGGGAAGCTGTGTTTTGCCAGTCTGGGTTTTGGAGGCGAGCCGAACAGACGTGTTTCTCTATGTAGTCTTCAACATAATTAGGGGAATTAAATTCTCTAAGAGAATACAGGCGTGAGATCTCTTCTTCCCTTATCCTCGAATGACTAAGGACTTAAATAGGAATTAACTACGATAAAGCAGTAATTTGGTCTCTCTCTCTTAACGTTGGTGAGGCATCTTCAAGCGACGGAAATCTGACGCCTGAAAAAAAACAGAATTGAAAGTTTAAAAGATTATTTCTCTCCTGAATCGGCTATGAAGCTTTTTGTTGTAGCGGCGATGTTCACGGCAGTACAGAAACGAAGGAGGAATCGAACCACTAGACGACATCGAGACGGCGCCCCTTTCGCGACGGAGAGGTAAAGTACGAGAAATTAAAGGTATGAAACATATACATTTTTGGTGTTAAAAATGACCAGTTGTTTAAGCGAGAACTGCCACGGCCCATTCCGGGACGTGTATACGGAGCGATAGCTGCCACGGCCCATTCGGGACGGCTATGCAACACAAGGACCCCCACTCGTTTAATCTTTCTACTTGGTTGGGGCTCGAGTTATGACGGTATAATGATTATTGTAGATTCAGTAGTATGAGAAGTTTGTGGACCTGTTGCTTTGATTATAGCAATATTTGAACTTGGTTCCAAATTTCCTAGCATAAAAATGCGATAGAATAAGTTCAACGATTTTCCAAGTTAGGAAGAAAATGAAAAAAAAAGACAGTGATCAAGTTGGTCGTCTAACAAAGTTGGCCCTGTGATATCCTACTCCCGGAAGATATGAACATTTTGTATCATGTTATTATAACTCCTTGTCGATGTGTCTCGCCCATTCTTGGTTATAGTCGATATATTTAACCTGCATGTACGAATAGGACGGCGTTTTGATAACGGCGGTTTATTAAATGTTTTCCCATATTTGAAAGGTTTAAAATAAACCGGCGTGATTCTATTTTAATGATTTCTGTGCACAGTGAGAGCAGTGTGTCAACATAGATGGCATACTGACAAGTACATACTGTACTTTAACGATGTCGACATAAGAAAAGCGAAAAAGTATATGCAACACACAGAGTCACACATAGACAAACATTCACATACGTATATATATATATATATATATATATATATATATATATATATATATATATATGCAAACATTGTTAAAAAAAGAACTCGTCTGTTTAATTATACTTGTTTTATTTTATTTTATTTTTTTTTCTGATGGTCTTTTTGTATTAAAATAAAAATAATAATAAATAAATGTTCCATAGGTTTCGATTCTTCGTCGAATCATTTTTAGGTGAAACAAAAACGCTGGAGAAAAAAAGAGAAATTTTAAAAAATTTTAATAAATCACATATGGAACCAATGGTAATATTGTAAAATGCGTAACGCAATGCGCTTTTGCTCTGTGATGCCATCCAGCGTTGCTGAATTTAAATCGTCAACGACTTCCTGGAACAATGCGAAATACGTTCCCCGTGCGTTTCTCTGCCGTCTGTTAAAAAATTATCGTCTTTCCAGCTATTTTGTTCATTTGCTTTTGACACCTGAGGATGATTCGACAAAGAATCGAAAACGTTCGTAATACCTATCACACATTTTTTTATATATATACAAAAAAGACTATCAGAAAAATGAAAAATATACAAAATAATAAAGCTATAATTAAACAGACAATGTTTGCATAAATAGGAAAATCCTGCCTAAATAGACACACACAGCATTATATATATATATATATATATATATATATATATATATATATATATATATATATAGTAAGCCATGCTGACGACGGCTGATAGCCAAAAACACGGGTCCATGGATTAGTTTTTGATGTAGGTATAAAATTAATATTGAAAAAATATATATATGAACAAAAAATACGTCTTATGAATTCACGGGCAACTAAAATGCAATCTTCTGCATTACGCTTTATCACTTAGAATGTGAAAACCTGTTGTAGGTATGCATAGGGTCCGGAAGGAAAAGACGAACTCGGAGTTTAGAGAAAGAGAAGTATATTTCAAAGCGTATAATACAATAGACAACAAGAATTTATTGACGTTAGTCTTGACTGCAAGTATTAACTGTTCGGTGTCCAACACTAATAAGCAGGTGTTGCCAGTGTTTATAGTATGTTGCAGAGTTCAAATAGTCTGTATGGGTACGATACCATAACACCCTCTCTCAAGCCTTACCTCCGAAGAAGTCACAGTATCGTTTCCTTTTTAGATTGACGCTATTCTGAAGCTGTATTTCAAAAGTGTCGTATATGGTAACCATTACTTCTAGTGCTGTCGGTGTCTCCCGATAGCCGTTTCATTTATGAAAGAACTGACGGCTACTATCAAATTCAGATTTGATATTCACCAGCTTTTTAATTCTACACTTTTGATCTTAAACTTTGGAAAATGTGTTCTTGCTTAGGCATTCAACTTCAAGACAAGTATTCTTAGCTTGCTATTGTCTTTAGCTCTTCTAAGTCATCTTTGTGTTGCAACTTTAGCGATTCTAGTTCTCGAACTTTAACTTTCAACAGGTTCTCCAAAGAATTTGACTTCATTTTTTGCAGTTTAGCGTTAACAATTTTCAGCGTGAATTGTGTGTCCTTATGTGCTTAACTGTCTGCCGACAATGTATTGTGAGTCCATTTCATACGATTTTTAATGGTTAAAATAAATTCCTACTTTCGTTTTTCTGACTTGGTCGTCAGATTTTTTTATTTTCTGGTCTAAAATGGGTGTTCGTAACCCTCATATGTTGAACACCTGCATCAAGTTTGTGCAAAATAATTTTTTCGTATTTGTTAATATGAACATGTGTACATTTTGGTAATTCTGTTTAAAGTAATGTCGGTAATAATTGCACCCTCCAATTTAATTTGTTCACCAGTCACCATACTGGCTATGTTGTTGCTTCTTAAGATGGTCGGTTAATCCAACCTTCTCAATGTATGCATGTTGATAATCGACATATTACAAACGGAATCTTATCGTAATTTTATCTTTTTATTCAGTATTTTTACCTGTACATATGTTCACATAATTTTGCCGTCTTGTTCGTT
>OY744526.1:82399793-82419793 GCA_963556195.1 Sepiola atlantica
GTATACATATACATATATATGAATAAATTTATATACTTATATATATATAAACTGATTCATATATACGTATATGAATACTCATTCTTATATAGACTTTTTCATATGCTTTATACTTATTCATATAAATATACTGACTTACATAGATGTATTTATGTATCCATGTGAATATATATATATATATATATATATATATATATATATATATATATATATGAAGAGTTCGACTGCAAAACGCGATAAATACAATTCCTTTAAATTGTATTATTAAACAATAAAAGAACGAATACATCAAATCTAGACTGCGACTAATACTTATTTTAATTGAAAGCAAAAAAAAGTTATGCCGCTATTATATCATGTAAACCATGATGTGGGGGCTTAGTCGAGTGTCCAAATATAGCATTTTTTTTGTAGATATAGCTTTACAATTTTGAAAATGACGTGTATCGTGTTTTTACATTCGAAATCTTATATATGAATATGACTAATACATATAGGGAGAGATTATCAATAAGCAGTGATTGTATTTAAATAACTGTATGATGGTAATATTGCAAAAAATGGTTTCGCAGGACGCTTTTATGGATCCGTTTTAACTACTGTTGATAAATTAAAAATAATTTATGTTCAGTTTGTTTAGCTATTTTGCTGGTTATACAATCTTTTAAGCACTTGTGTTTGAAATAACGAATCATAGTAAATGTGTATGTTTTGTAATACGATATGAATAAGTTATACATGGTGAATGATCTGTTCTGCTGGTCGCCAAGTGTCGTAATTGATGCAATACGATGCAATTGCGCTTCTCCAGATCTATGAAGCTTCAACCTCGTTGTAATTGGGAGCCAGGGTGATTTTGACATTATCTGAACTTGAGTTGCTCTGCTCCACTTTGTCGCTGTCGCGTCTGTTTTGATACTTCCGGCTTCTGTTCAGAGAAGTAGTTCTTGTTGCAAACGACATGGTCCCAACTCTTGTGTAGCGTGTCGTCCCCTCCGGCATTGGTATCCGCCCACAGCAGAGGTTGCGGAATGTCTGTTTAAAAGTCTCTCTGAAGTTACGCGACATAAACGAATAGACGACAGGGTTTATGCAACTGTTGAAGTAGGACAACAAATGAAACGTCATACGGATCGGTTTCAGAGCGTCGTAGTGCAACAGGGGTAACACGCCGAATCCGACTAGAACATTGTTGATGAGAATTGGTGCCCAGCACAGGACGAATAAGAAGACAACCACAACCAGCATTTTAACCACCTGCGAAAAATAACACAAAAATACAATATCAGATCATGAATGATTTAAAATCCATAACATGAATATTTTAGCTTTCACCACGGATTTTGTTTCTTGCGAGAGAAAAACACACTGAGTAGAAAATCGAGATGACAAGAAATACGGATACCTGATCATGCACTCTATAAAAAAGACCAATGTCTATATATATATATATATATATATATATATATATATATATATATATATATATATATATATATATATATATAGTTTGAAAATATATTTATGTCAGGTAATCCCAGGCGGTAAATCGCCAGGCTACTACTTTCTTTAAAAATTATAATAATAATTTATATATGAAAATCATGAAATTACTGGCGTAATTTTATGATTTCGAATGGATATTCTTATAATATATCCAGATAAATAACGAGTGCGAACACTGGCTAAATATACATACGTTATTCCGTCATTGTTGACGCAGGGTGTACACTAGTCATATTAATAATTAGAAAGTGTATTTAATTGTTTTTATTTATCTCATGATCTGATAAGTTCTGTCAGGAATTAATTATCTACAATATTTTTTCGTGCGAATGTCTAATGAAACTAACTCATACTTATATATAATACGTGGGTGTGTATTTTAACACATTTGCTTTCATAAAATCTTATTTTACAGACAGAAAAAATTAAACTGTCACCGTTGAAAACCTTTGAAACCTGATAGTATCTAAGAAGTATTTGAAGCACACAATGCTTTATAAGTTAACGAAAAGGTTACTCTGCAACCGTATTTATTCAGAATACATATTTTTTTTAATTTATTTTTTATTTTATTTTGTTTTTTCATAATTGTGAATTTATATATTTAATAAATAACAACTAATAGTGTATTAATAACACGTTCTTTTTCAAACCAATATGCAAATATCAGACTCAAAGCATTTCCACAAATAGTGTCAATGGAGAGGCGCTCATAGAGTTAACTCTATTCACGATGGTCACCCGGTGTGGCACATCATTAAAAGACCAAGACTGTTAAAGAAGTCGCGCGTGACGGGGCCTATCGCTCCACTCGTCCCTACAGCAGACGGCATATTTTGATTGCTTCGTAGTCTTCTGCTGACGCTGCTGCACGTCCAGTGTTTATTGCTGATTCTGTTACAGAGAAGGAAGCGGGGGGAAATGTATCGCATCCGATATAAGCGACACGCCGTCTGTAAAGAGAGATGCCGTCAGTCCATCGACTTGTTTGTCATACCCTCTGTCGAGGCAAACTAGATCAAGGATCGACGGGAAGCCAGCGATATCTACGGCCCAGCAGACGATATCATTATGTGCTGTGTCTACATTTATTCAGCTGATGCAGAAAAAATACATTTCAGACAATTATAACCAAGATAGCATTTATAGGATGATTACATAATAAAGACAAAGATAAATTATTTTGACCGGAGATAAAGTACCCTTTATTTCTTAGTAGGGCGATATGAAAATTTGAAGAATGATTTATTCTATTTTATTCACATTACTAGTTTATTTGAATTTCTAAATAGTATAAAATGTATTACCAAGATGGTTTTATACAATTGCTTGTGATCATTCAAGAGAGATTGAATTACTTGAATTATTCATACAACTGTTCTCATCTTGGATGTTATTCTCACAACGTTTCGACTAATGTAACCTCCAACCTTCTTCAATTGCGTCTTGTGAAACTAGGAAATCTTTATGTCGAGCTCGGTTATCTGTACGCATTTTCGAACAGAACTCTACACCGGGGGTAGTTTGCTCTCGTTCCATCAACCATGACCGGGTAGAAGTATACAGCAATTCGTAATCGTATTCGTAGTATCGCCCGTACTTAAGATTGAACCTTTAACTTGGTGTGGGCCTGTAAAGGGTCCGGAAGGAAAACACAAATTCGGAGTTTAGAGAAAAAACAAGTATATTGAAAAAGTATAATAAAACAGAGAACAAGAGTTGCTGTAAGTCAGTCTTGACTGCCGTATAGACTGATGTGGTTCGAGGTATTTATTACTTTTCACCGCAGGAAGAGGTGGTACAAGGCCGGAAGGTGGGGAGAACTGAAAAGCACCCCTAACGAAGGAGCACTTGAGCCTCTAAAAGATTGCTTGAGCAGCCCCGTTGGTCAGGGAGCTTAAGGAAGTAAAATATAAACTAACTCCACCCAAAGAGGTAATATAAGACCTTGGAAGGTCGACCTCCTAGTGCTACCCAGGACTCAATGTCGTCAGGGAGGTCGTTTATGAAAATCAGGAACAGTAAAGGTCCAAGTATAAATCCCTGGTATACCAGCATTTGTGTCATATTGCTTAGATGAACGACCATCGATGACAACCTGGATCTTTCTTTTGGTTAGGAAAAATCTAATTATATTAAATGTTTTCCCAGTAGTACCATATGAGCGTATTTTTAGGAGACACCCTTTATGCCATACCTTGTCAAGGCCTTGAATATATCAAGCGCTACTGCCTTAGTTTCACCTGCCTTGTCCAGTGTATGATATATGCGTCTACATAGACCGTTAAGATATCCGCCGTAGATCGTGTTATCTAAATACATAATGGCGACCATAAAGAAGTTTAGTATTAACAAAGTGCGGGACTATCCCAAAACAACAAAATCGGGAGTAGACTGATTGAGTGGTAGTTCTAGGGATCAGTTCTATCCCCAGAATTCTTGAAGACTGGTGTCACAGAGGCAATTTTCCATTTATTGGAGAAGCAAGATTCATCTAGGCATTTGTTGTAGAGTTTGGAGAGGACAGGGACTAGTTCAGAAGAGCATTTCTTTATTACTATTACAGGTATAAGATCAAGCCCACAAGCTTTGGAGGTGTCAAGGTGTTTTATTATGTCTCTGACCTGGGATGGGGTGATGATCAAGTTTACAAGTATGGCCTCGATCCGCAATGGGAATCCAGGGAGGGGTTGGTTTTCTGAGTCCAAAGTGGAGTTTGAGGCGAAACGCTGGGCAATTAGTTCAGCTTTATCAGTTGCCGTGCAAACGACATCATTGTGGTTTGTTAGAGGGGGAATCGTTGATTGTCTATTGTTCACCACACTATTGTAGATTTTCCAGAAATCGCGAGTACCTAGTTTCTGTGACTGAATGCGTTTTTTGGTTATCTCTGTATACCTTCTCTTTGCTTCACCTAACACTGCCTTACAATTATTTATTGACTCTATGAACTTCTGTCTATGAGCAGCTGACTTATGGCGGCCGAATTTACCGAATGCTTGCTGCCTCTCAGCAATGGCAGCTGTACATTTCGAGGTGAACCATTAAGGAGAGTGGGGCTTGCTAATTAATTTTAATATGGAGACATAGTCTTCAATGTCTTCTTTGACCCATTCGGTTAACTTTTTTGCACACTGATCTGCAGGGAGTGAGAAGGTTTCCCTCCATGGGGCGTCACTGATGAGATCTATGATGGACTCAAAATCAGCCTGCTCGTGGTATGTCGTTGATTTGAGCAACGACTCATCAACGTTTGGACGAGTTTTTAGGGTGATATAAATTATGGGCACAATGTGATCAACATTCTCGAGCGGGCTATGGGTTTTCGTCACACAAGCCTCAGGCAGTGTGGTCAAGAACAGCTAAGGAAAAATTATACGTAGAGTTGGCGGCTGCGTTAGTAAAGCAAGAGAATGCCAACCAGCCACGGTGGTGTGCATTAAAATCCCCAAATACATGTATCTGGGCATTGGAGTCGTGTGAGAGTGCTCTATCTATGCTTCAGAGACAGAGTTTAGCAGGGTACAGTCCTGGGTCGAACGTGAACGGTATACAAAATATAAGTAACTAACGCTGTAATATAAAGTCATTCTAAAGCACATATAGTATTTGGCATTTGATTCTAACTAATTTTCTCTAGTCGGGGGAGGGGGGGGGTCCGAACATAAACTTTTAGCCCGTGCATATGTTTGTCAAAGTTGAGAGCTGCGCAGCGAGATGTCTGTTTACATTAGTTCTAAACCTCTGCATGTCAATACAGTCGGGAAACAGAAAGTAGGGAGGGAGTTCCAGAGGCCGGCAGCACGAGGAAAGAAGCTATTTAAGTAGAAGGCTCTCCGGCATCTGAGGACCTTCGCAGTGAATGGATGAGATTTAGCTGATTGTCGAGATGGTCTAGTGTATTGACGTCGTGGGAGTACCAGAGCAGCCAGTTCATTGAAGAACAATCCATTGGAGTATTTGTAAAACAAGCACAAGGATGCAACATTGCGGCGATGGGAAAGGGGCTGAAGATTGGTGGATAGTGAGGGACCTGTTAAGTTGGTGACTCTTTTTTGTTCCTTGTTTAGGCTGAAGAGACTAGTTGATGATGCACCAGGCTAGATGTGGCAACAATACTCCATGCATGGGCGGATAGTTTCTTTGTAGAGAGAGGGAGCTCACATTCTTTGCTGTAGCCTTAGCAATGTCTTCAATGTGTTTGTTCTAATTCATGTTGCCTGTGAATGTTAGGCAGAGGAGTTTAGAATGTTGAACTCTCATGCCATGGCAATCGGTGGTTGAAGAGGGTTTTTTGTAGTTATTGAAGGAAAGTAGCTTTGTCTTTGCGGTATTAAAAGTTACCAACCATTTATGATCCCAATCCACGACAGCCTGGAGGTCATCTCCTAAGGATTCAGTCATTGCTTCGGATATGTTCGCGTCCGTTTTGCCCACATGACGAGAGTAAAGTGTGTTGTCGTCAGCAAATATTCTCGTCTCAGACTCGATGGCATCGTTTATGAAAATCGGGAAAAATAAAGGTCCAAGTATGGATCCCTCGGGTACACCAGCATTATTGTCATGTTACTTAGATGAACGGTCATCGGGGACATTTTCGGAAGTGTACGTAGAAGTGTATTATTATTTTTATTTACTATTGATAAAATATCCGTTGGAAGCAAAAATGACATAAAATAAAATAAAAATAAATTTCAGAAATTATATTTTAAGCTTCATTTATATTTACTATATTTTCCTCTTCACTCGCCCAAGAGACTGATACTAAGCCAGATTGCTCTTCATCATATAATCAGCATCCCTCTTTTCTCTGTCGGCTTGTTTGCCGATTTAGCCCCTCATGCTCTTAGTTTCTGATCATATCTACATTTGAGACTTAAAATATTTCGAAAGTATTTATGCGATTTTAAAAGATAAAAAATGCCAAACCTTTTCATGAACGTACAAATATTCCCGAAGAACACTAGGTAGATACATTTAGTAATTAATTTTTTCGGACAATAACAGAAATAAAAAAAATATAGACGCCATTTTCGTATAAAATATATGGAATTAGAACTGGGCCCTGTAATATTTAGATCCGGCCTTCGTGATAGAATCAAAGCGTAACATGTGTTCTGTCATAGGAAAAATCATTCTTGATGAAGATAATGTTGTATTTTTATCCCAATCCAGAGTGACCCCTTTTAGAGAGTTGGATTAAACCGATCTTTGTCTAACTTTGTCAAATACAGAAGCCGTATTTAGTAGTCGATTAAACAAATACAATAATAAACTATTTGCTGGAACAAATTATATTCACTTGCCTGCATTTTAGTTTTATCGTCTTCAGCTGATTTCTTTTTTGCTTTATTTTGTTTATTGGACTTCCTGTTTCCTTTGACACTTTTTCTCGTCGGGTCAACTTTGTCACTCGGTAGATCTGTTTCAGATAGACTGTAAGAAATCGAAACGCAAACAACATCATTTATAATCGATTAGCTGTGTTTGTTCAGCTGGACCAAGATCAATTTACATTTCAAATATAAATTTTGGCAATATGATGATAGGATTAATCCATGTATGTCTTTGGTGTGATTTAAAATGCGTTTGTCAGCTAAAAATAGTCCCTCACGTTTGAGAGATAAAAAAAAATGTTTCATAGGAAACATAAAAGCCCGTAATTTATCAGTGGTAAAAAGAGAAAAACCTTTAAATGTTATTCATCAAAGTTTAATATCAATTAGTGAATTATCAACAATACAGTTTTTCGAAAAAGTACGGGGCATTGCTCGAAATATTAAAATTACATTAACAAATACAATGTGCATGCTTTTGTCTTTTCCATGAGGATATATTTTATTTTTTTATATTTTATATTTTTTATTTTTTATTTTATCTTTTATATTTTTTAATGTGAAGTAATCTTTTATTTTAGTCGAGAAAAACATTATACAAATATCTCTATCTATGTGTTATGTATTAAGCTGTTTTTTTTTATTGATGCTATTGTTTCCAAGGATAATATCACTAAGCAAGCGATTATTTCGTCCGCGAGCCTGGAAATAAGTAAAGAACATTACGAAATGAAAAATGAAATTCGTACAAGATGTTCACTTTATGGTATTCTTTGCTTATTTTCAGCCACGCAAACTATATAATCGCTTGCTTAGTAATATTATCCACGCTAGCAATAGCTTAACACATAACATAATGTATACTATCGGAAATAAATGTCCAATATTATAACATATAGAATCTCTATCCATACAAAGTTACGTATGTTCATCTTTTTATATATTTGTATGCAGATGATTTACTCCTAAACTAATTAACCGATCATTATAAATTTCGGAATAAAGCTGTCACGCATAAGAGTGTGTAATGTGGGATGCACTTACTTTTACTTAGTGTTATTCAAAGCGAGTAAAAATGGGGTGGAAGCCCTTCGTAACAATTTTTATTAGACATCAATTAATAGATATTTCATTTGGGTATTTAGAAGGGGCTTTTAGGGGCATAATAGGGACACAACCTACTATTTGGACATTTAAACATTTCAAATTCGCATTAAATTTCGTGCATAGTTATCAGGCACTAATTAAGCAATATCTTTAAATTTCAATTTCTTCTGAAGACTCTTTAAGTATTACATTTTAAACATTTTTTCAGAATCAAAATAAAGAAATAGATTTTTCTCAAAATTTCAAATAATGGTTTCTAGACATAAGGTTTAGTAGCATTTTATATTGATTCTAATCTTCGTAAGTGGAGATTAAATTGATGCAAAACTGTTCTGCTGGGGTAATTCATTTTTCCTGTCAAGTGATAGACATTCTTCTAGTCCCTATATAAAGTTAAGTATGTGTATATAAAGTTAAGTATGTGTATATGTTTATATATTTTTATGTATAGTATACACTCCCAAATTAATTGACAGATCATTATGAATTTTGGAACACAGCTGTTAGGTGTATCGGGTCGTACTTTGGGGTGTATTCAGTTTAATTTAGTGTCATGTAAAGAGTAGAAAAGAGAGTGGAAGCCCTCGTTAACATTCAGATATTTCCGATTTTGTGAAATTTGAACAATCAGTATTAAGCATCAATTAATAAGTATTTCTCAAGTTTCTGTTTATTGGGAGTATTTCAAAATACATTGTAGGGCGAATAATATTGGCGCAAACTCCGATCTTAAAGAGTTAACTATTTCAGATTTGCATGCAATTTGATCTATCAATTAAGCAAGATTCTCTAAATTTAAGTTTTTTCTTATCTTCTTAAGACGCTTTCAATTTTAGAGATTTTCTAGAATCAAAATAATGTAATGGATTTTGATCAAAATTCAAATGGGGCTACTAGACATAAAGTTTAGTATCATTATATCTTGGTTTTAACTTTTATAAGGGGAAATAAACGTAGTTCAAAGCTGTTCTGTTCTGACAATTCATTTTACGTGACGGATAGGCTTCTAGTTTATAAATATATATATATATATATATATATATATATATATATATATATATATATATATATATATATTCGGTAGGTTATATTTATGATGACTTCTGTGGTCTTAACCCATTAACCGTTGAATGTTTTTTCATAATTCTTACTATTAATATTGATCTGTGTTGCATTTATCTATATACATAGATAAATGCAACACAGAGCAATATTAATAGTAAGAATTATGGAAAAACATTCGACGAGTCGCTTTGGTTAAACAAGTCTTCGGCGCTTTTTACTATTAAAAAAAATCATAAATGGCATTCAGCAATCAACGAATCACTTGACTTTATTAGTCAAGCGATTCGTTGATTGCTGAATTAAACGTGGAATATGAAAATTTAGCGAAATAATTCTCCCTAAAAATAACAAGAACATTAAAAAAATATCGAATTAAACTGATGTGTTATACTCCTAAAACAGTCTCCTAGTTAAATAGTATTGAAAACAAACATAAATAGGTCTTCCTACAATTTGCCATTGGACATTTTTATTCATATATGTTTAGCCAACTCTTTAAATGTGGCTTAGCATTCGTTGAGATATACACTGGTATATCTAACAGTGAAATCCACAATCATTAAAGCGTATTAAATATCGGTAATGATCTATTTAAGGCGTTAAGTCATTTCATGTTCGTACGTACGTTATCACCTTTCACATTCATTTATAAACATGAGATTGCCCGATTAGCAAAGAATTAGATTGGCAATAAATCTGATGTCGCTAAGGTAAAACCTCCGACTTTACCTATTTTAAATTAATTATTCCAAAATAAAAGTATGTCACCCCTCGACTATAGCAGTACAATTTTAAATAAATACATTTTAAAAAAATTACATTAATTTAATTGAAGACTAATTAACTGTCAACCATTATTTACAGTAAGAAGACAGAGAATATTACTCTTTTAAAACGAATTAAATTGCTACAATTTTAAATAAATAAATAAATGTAGATCCGACATATTCGTTTTATTCATTTAAAGAATATTCAGCTAACACTCACTATTATTTTTACCGAAGATGAAATTATTTTTTATCAATTGTATTTGCCCTGGTAGATATTTATTATTCAAACTAGAAATATTATTTTTACAGTAAATTATACAGATTGATGTAGAAATATCTGCAATTTCTATGAGGTCACGCTAGTCAATAATAATGATGAATCGATTAGGATCGCAATTACGAATTCGTTTGATATTGCGGTGAGTGTGTTAGATTTTGCAGTTGCATGATGTCTTATGAACCTATATATTCCATACACGCTGGCAAAAATATGTAAAATACTGGTGTCTAACTATAAATAATAGATTAGCTATAATAAGGAACTGAAACAAAGTTAAGGGTGATAATTTACATATATTTTTTAAAATGTAAAGATTAGGCCAAGCAAACAAAATGATTAATTTCTTAAATTTCACTAAAATAAATATCAGTTGTATTCAAAATATAATGCGAATGAATATGTGTGCACCCAAAGTGCGACCACCTCCATCGATTATAAAACATATTAATAGTTCTATTGAAGGTCGGTTTAGTAATAACTCTACTTATAAATAAGTATTTAAGAATTTAAGTAACGCATGTAATATATATATATATATATATATATATATATATATATATATATATATATTAGTGTGTTGTGTGTGTGTGTTTAAAGTTAGTGTAATGAGACCGTTGAGATTTAAAACCAGAGGAAATTCAAGATTAAAGGAAATAAAAAAAGATGAAAGGGAATAAAAAAAATAGTGGACGTCATAGGAAGAATGAGGTGGAAAGTTTTGAATACAGAACAGAGGCAAACAGAAAAAAAACTACTACGGCTTAAAATCTGGTAAATACCCGCCAAAAGTAGAGGTCTTAGACAATTTCGAAAAAGACCTACTCAACATTACACATAACGTAGTTTTTATAAACAAGCAAAATCCATTTCAGAAGACACTTACCGCCGACATAAAAAAACTTAAAAGAGAAAATAACGCACTTATATTCGCCGACAAAACTAAAAATATTTATAAAATTACTAAAACGGAAAAAACAGACCTAACATTTAGCTCCATTACCGATTAATATCAATTAGCCAAGGCAGATACATATAAGTCTATTAATAATGATACTACTGAAATAGCTACTAGACTAGGTGTCGAATATAGAATTAATCATTTAGATAAGAAAAAGGCCTTTGTTACTTTAAAAGACCACAAAGACAACTTCACAAATAAACCCTCCTGCAGACTAATCAACCTAGCTAGAAGCGAACTAGGACTAGCAAGCAAATCCATTGTTAAAAATATAGTTAATAAAATTAAGGAAAAAAACAAACCTAAGTCTGTGGGGCAATACTAACTCAGTCCTAAATTGGTTCCATAACATACAAGATAAACACAGATGCAAATTCACACAATTAGACATAGTAGACTTCTACCCATCCATTACAAAAGACACCCTAGATAAGGCCTTAACATTTGAACTTTCACACACAAACATCAGTCAACTAGAAAGGGACACAATACTGCAAGCAAGACAAACCCTTCTCTTCTTCGAGGGAAGGGCTTGGGTTAAAAAAATCAAACCCAGAGGACCTATTTGATGTTGCAATGTGGGCCTACGACAGTGCAGACATCGGTGACTTAGTCGGCTTGCTTATATTAGATACACTCCAAAATAAATTTCCAGACCATTTCTTTAGTCTCTATGGAGATGACGGACTTTGTCTGTCACGCAACCACAACGGAAACACATTAGATAGATTTAGAAAAGAATTAACAAACACCTTCCATAATCTCGGCTTCAAAATCACCATTAAAACAAATTTAGACCAAGTAAACTTCCTAGATACCACACTGAACCATAAAAACAATACACACAAACCTTTCCACACACCCAATGAAACACTCCAATACATACACAAGGGATCCTGCCACCCCCACCATCTTTAAAACTTTAGTCAATAATATTAGCCAAAGAATTTCAAACCTCTCATCCAGTCCCGAAATGTTCAACCAAGCAGCACCATATTACAACAAAACGCTCCGCGACAGCGGGTTCAAGGAAGCGATCTCATACACTCCCACCCGAGACCAACCACGGGGGACCCGCAATAGAAGGAGATCGGTGATCTGGTTTCCCCACCCTATTCCACCAATACCAAGACAAAGGTAGGCCAACTTTTCCTCAAATTACTCGACAAACACTTTCCCCATACAAGTGAATTACACAAACTTTTTAACAGAAATTCTGTTAAGGTCAGCTATTCCACTGCCCCTTCAATAAGAAAAATTATCTCTGCGGAACCCAAAGCAATTGCAAACGCAGGTTGCTCATGCCAAGACAAAAACAAATGCCCCCTGGAGGGAAATTGCAAAATCGATTCAATCATATATGAAGCAACCGTCACAAACCAGAATCCAGTAGTGCAGAAAAATATATTGGGATGACGAGGGGAAACTTCAAACAAAGATTATACGCACACAGAAACACCTTCAGATACAAAAACAACGCTAATACGGCACTCGCGACCCGAATATCGTAGTTTAAAGAAGAAAATACACCCTTCTCCATCAAATGGAAAATAATTGAGGGAAAACCATCTTTCTCTCCAGCCATAAACAGATGTCCTCTATGTGACGCTGAAAAATACCACATTTCAAGGGCCATCATCGATCCGAATACAGCCTGTTTAAATAACTTCGATGAAATCTTTAAGAGATGCATCCACAAGAGACAAGCACTACTCATAAACTGGTCTGACCGATTCACATAATGTCTAACTACCCCCCTCTGCTAATATAGACAAAATAAAAACGAACAAACACCTCATCAACCTATATCCACATGAATTTCAAGAGCAAAAACTTCGACCTTCACAAAAATACAAAATATTTTATTTATTTATCAATTCACTAGATTAATCTACAAATCCATTTAAACAAACTATATCCACATAAATTTCAAGAGCAAAAACTTCGACTCTCACAAAAATACAAAAATATTTAATTTATTTATCAGTCACTAGATAAATCTACAAGTCCAATTAAACAAACTCAAACATTTCATATTTCCAACAAAGTTACCTCCCTTAGATCCAGAAATGTCTTCATTAAAATCACTCCAAGCTGTCTAAAAAGATTTTTAACAAGATATCAACTAACGGTTCTTTCTTTTAGAACGCATACCTTCAAAAACATAACGGCTAATGATACAAATTCCTAATTTGGCTCACGAGAATTACAGAGAAACCTTTTCATTTATTTGTTATTATTTATGATTTGTATTTTATTTATTTTTTACTTATTATGTGTTTATTCTTTCTTTTTTATTCTCTTTTTTTATTCTTATGCCTTTTGTTATTCTTATGCTTTAAATTTTAATTAAATTTTAATTTAATTTTATTTTTATTTTATTTTTATTGTTACTTTTATTTTTTTATATTTTTATTTTTTTATTTATTTTTATTTTTATTTATTTTTTATTCCCTTTAATCTTTTTTATTCCCTTTAATCTTGAATTTCCTCTGGTTTTAAATATTAACGGTCTCATTACACTAAATTTAAATTTAAACAAACACACACAACACACTGAGCAAATAACACGTCTCAACGAGAGTGTCATGTGACTTCACATTTCCAAAACAAATGACAACAGAAGCTGAAGAGAGCCGGATGGGTAAGACCTTCCGTGCTTGAAACCACGATACGAATGTTGTACTAATTTTTCTGTACCAAAATAAATAAATATTATGCTCTTAATTTTTAACTTTAATTCTTAATTAATCGAGCACTCTGCTGAGATTTTTACTACCATTTTACAAAAAAGGTATATATATATATATATATAGTTATAAATTTGCATTGTTTTTACTGGCGATAGTAACAACGTTTGTATTTTTTACCCTCATAAGCTGTAAAGAGCAATTCTATAATTGTATATGAATATTTTAGTAATATATCTAGATAAAAAGCGAGTGTGAACACTAGCTAAGCATAATTGTTTTCTGTCATTTTTACTGAGGGTTTACACTGGTAGTTGAAATAAGTATTGTGGTGTCCTTTAGTACAATTATGATAAGTTCACACACATAAGGTTGAGGATTCTGATTGCATTTAATGAGGTTCATGTGAACTGAATAATTGTAAACTCAATTACAATCAATTGCTTACACATCCACCACGTTATTTTAATTGCTTCTACTATTAGAAATAAATGGTTTTACCTGCCACTCCGCATATCTGCTCTTCTTGCTGTGACAGTAATCATTTCCCAGCAGATTCCAGTGTATGCCACGATCATTACACTCGTCGGAATAATCAGCATAATAATAAGCATGTACATTTCGTACAGCTTACTGTAATTTGGGTCAGACCATTCCTTAATACAAGTGTAACCTTTGATACGAACGCCACCTTCAACCAATTTCTGAAATAAAAAAAACAAACAATGATTCTAAAAGACAAAGATAATCATGAATCACAATATTAGAAGAAAGGAATTACTTGAATGTTTTTCTGTGGTTAAGTTTCGAATTCTACATTTAGCATAATCTTGCTGAATTTTTAGACCTATACACACACATATGTATATACATGCAACTCCACATGATTACATGTATATGCATAATCAGAAAAAAACTTGTAATTTTAGAAGCTCTATATACAAAACTAAAAACTCGTTTTTGAAGAAAATAAATTTCTGCTTCGATTGAACTTACTCTAATGTGTATGATAATAATAATAATAATAATAATAATAATAATAATAATAATAATAATAATAATAATAATAATAATAATAATAATAATTATTATTATTATTATTATTATTATAATGATAATAATAATAATATTTTACCAATAGAAACTTGGTATATATCTGTCTGAAGCCAAAACCATATTATTATTTACATTAATTTTACTATCTTGCAATGCTCAATTTCTGGGGTAGTGTACTATCTGTTCTGTTGTCATGATACCATCCTCCAGGCATTACCATCTTCTTTGGTAGGAGCCGGGGCCGTGTAGCATCTGTTCTGATGTCATGATACCACCATTCCAGGCATTACCTCCTCCGTTGGAGAGAGTAGTCAATAATATGTTCTGTTAGTGTAGGATATTTTCTGTTTCATGAGACCATCTTCCAAAGCATCACCTCCTTCTTTTAGAGGTAGGTAGTGTAATATGTTAGTTCGTCATGATATAATTCTTCCAGGCATTACCCATGAGCCAGTAAGTGTAATTGTATAACTTGTAATATGGAGACACTTAAAGATGAAATAATTACAAAAGTTTATGAAAATTAAGTTTTTTTCTAATGTCATAAGTAATGTATTTAACTTTTTAATACTACGCATTTTTAGTACATTACATTATAATTCGACGAAAAATAGTTCAATCCCGATCGTGTTTCCTCGAGGCACTGCGCATCTCTTATGTTTGAACGATACTCGATTATAAAACTATAATCTGAAAAAACAACGCATTAAATTAGTTGTGCCAACCCAAGAGTATCTTCACTTCCATGTTTGAACTATTAACAAAAGATTGAAATCAATGATTTGATTTAGAATAAACTAAAATGCATTCTGGTAGATGTAATTTTGTAATTAAAGTATTTTCACAGGATTTCATATAGTGAGTTTTGTATTTTACGATATTGCATTTTTGATTTTTTTTAATTATCGATTAATAGTTGATACAAAAATAATAATATTGTGTAAGTCACGTAGAGGCGAGAAATGCATACATCCATTGACACAGGATGATTCGTCACACAATTTTATTTATATAGAGATAAATAGAAACATAGCGCGTATGTATACACCATGGTATACATTAATGCATATGTAATTATGGGGAATCCAGAGGTCACGATACAATCTATTGCGTCAAAAACACATGCTATATGTCAGGCTATGTGTTTTATCTCTTCGACACATCGGGTAGAATAAGAGTAGGTCTTTCAAAAGTCACTGCACGGATTTCCGGTAATAAGCTGTGATGGATTGCATCGAGTATATTTTTGTGGTTATTGGCCAATGCTTCTCACAACCACGCCCATAGTTTCTAAGGTGTTATGGAAGGGTAAGGCTGCAATGGATTATCACTGATTTCGGGAAGGTGAATTATGCTCCATTTCATATTAAGTAATGTATACCTAAGTTAAGCAACGTTGAGCTTGGTCAGTACTAAAAGGGTAACCATTTGGGAACACCATGTGCTGTGTGTGGCCTGGAGAGGATATGGGCACTATCAGGTACTATCATGTCCATAGAAAAGTCAGTACAGATAGAGTATCTGCCTGACTTCTCGATGACGTCCCTGGACGTTACGGGAAAATATCAACAACACCCTTAGTATATGTTATTTCGTTTAATTGTATTCGGGTATTTCTTGGCAAGCCTCTTTTGAAGGAGTTTACTAAGTATTATAATGAGCATGTCCCAAACTTTGCCGGGCTCTTGATAGAAACAGGAGGAAGGGAGGAAGTATAAAATCTTGCAGACCACAATGTCGTTTTCTTCCTCATTCCAATCAGACGTCCCCAAACAACTTTTTCAAAGAAGAAAACGGAATGATACAATAGCTTCTGGACAAAATGTACTTTTACAAAGCATACCTCTTCTCTCAAGAAACGATTTGTGGTCAAACCGGGTCAAAGATAAGTTTTCTTTCGAAATTGTTTAATAATACTCCTATCGTGTTTAACTATTGTATTTGACATTAACAGCATTTTTGTAACACATTATATCTGTATATCTAATCTATAAAACTATCTTGTTGGATTTTCGGAGTTTGTCATCGATAGATTCCATCCTACAATGTCCATATTTCATTCTGAATAGTCATTACTTCTTGTTATTCCTTGGACAACGTTCGTTTGGAACGTGTTGCCGCTGCTACTGTCTAGTACGATTTGCATTAAACAATCTATTTACAATATTGTCTTACTGAAATGTTGCAATTGCCCATTAGCAGCAATTTGCTTTGTGCGTCGCAATTTTTCCAGTGTATCTCCCCTTTTTGTTTGAGGTCTGCTTCGTTCATGTAGCAGTTACTTACGATGCCCGTATGGAAATAAAACCAATTATATATTTTATTTACTTTGAGTTACTAACTTATCTGTGCCAGCTGTTGAACATAAATCGCTATAGTTTGCAAACCTTCCTATATTAATGCAATTATGAGACAAGGTCATGTGTGTGCATGTTTCTCGTATCAACGTAACTTTAATATGTATTATTTTATATAGTATTAATTTAATATTGATTGAATTAAAATACGACATAGTTTAAAATATGACAACGAAATTTTTAAAAAATTAAACAAGAGGGGGTGTGAGAATAAACTAAATTTATCCTGCGCCATTTTCTATAAAAGATTTATAAATTGTCAGTTGAATGATGAAGGATATTGAAGATTGAATATGATGAGGGGAATTAACAAAATTTGATTAAATATGAGGACGATTTATGACAAGTTTGTGTTTACATTGGAATGTAAGACTACTATGTTGTCGTCTGCAGGGAAGCACCCCCTGGTTGTGTGTTTCACAGATGGGAAGTTCTTGGATATAAACTGTTCATAGAAATAATGTTTGATTGTAAGCGTACGGAACAGGAACTTGCAGTTATTTGCAGGTGTGATAGTAAGACGAGTTATTGTTTGTAAATTGTTGATATGGCGTAAATTAGAACAACTAACTACGATATCAACGGAAATGAAGGAACAGGCGCTGCGCGGAAATGAGAAAAATGTAGACATCATTAAAAGCAACGTATATTACAAATATTATATATTAATTACAAATATTGAACGACGCATGCTAAAATACTATTAAGATTTAGACGTGAAACGCTCGTCGCGGCTTCTTTCTAGACACAAGAGCTGACGTGGAAGCCCACACCATCAACTTACGGCCTCATTGCTTTTCGACCATTTTTTGTTCGGTTTTATTTCTTTAAAATCTATTTTCTGGGAGCCATTCTTCAGTCTTGATTCAGATTCTAAAATTGACGTCACATCCCAACCAAAATGTCTACAGAAGATGATGAGTCAAGATTTTAAATAACTCGTCAAAACACGATTGTCAATTTATCTCAAATCCAAACACATCTCTTATTCTCATAAACATCACCCGGTGCTGTGACACGGATGTATCATCGCATACACATACACATATTATTTTACTTGTAATAACCTTTTTACGATTGCTAGTTAACATACTAACGCTGAAATATTCCATGTGTACGTGGGTCGACAAAAAGCTTTATAAGTCGATAGGAAAATATGAAATTATAATGTTCAAACAAACTTCATTTTAAACAATATTCAATACTAGTACAGAAATATGTTACAAATTAGTTGTTCATGTCTCTAAAGCGAAGAACAAACAAATTTCGAAACAATTCCTTGAAATAATCCGCCGTAAAATGAGATAATCACCTCTATAAATATTTCTTCATACAATTACATGGACAGAATCGATGGTCGCTCACCCGACGACACGACACTCTATGCTTTTAGAGCTGGAAAGCCAATTATATTGAAAACCACTTGTTATGACCCTTTGACACCATTGGGAATTGTAGAATTGACTGCTAATCCCAGCATCCCAGTTCACTTCGCCGAATCTAGAAAAACCGACAAATTTAACTTAATAATTGACGGATTTATTTTCCAGCCTCTTTATCGAAACGTCGGGGGTCCTCGGTCTCGATACTTCACGTTTCATACGAGACATTATACGGATGATTTTAGCTACTAGTAGAAACAAGCCTTAAATGACTGTTTGCATGTTTCATCGCATCATCCAATGTAACGCGAGCTGTATTGTAATGCTATCCCGCAACTTCTATGATTTCTCGTGTGTATTTCTTGTTTCTATGTGATGTACACATAATTGTTTGTTTATATTTTCATTTCGATTATTTATTGAAATAGAAAAGCAATAAAATAGCGTTTCATTTTTAATTACATGAAAAAACACTTAGAGCAATGCTTGGCTGTAGGGAAGGTGCCAAAGTGAAGCTATATTTTACAATAGTTTCCTGTGAAATTCTTGCACAATTGATAGGAGAATAATCATTCAGAAGATTGAATAGCGGGTTTGAAGGTTTGCGTTTCTTTTCTTTTTACGCCGCGACAAGATGACTGAAATATTGAACTATTGTCTAGTGTAATATACCACTCTATGATGGAATAACTATTGGAACTGAAGACGAACACTTTATCCACACAGTCACCCATCAAATAAAAATATTTAGTTTTTTTACCTATTTAAATGTGATGATAGTTTAGATTTATTTTACTTCGCCGCATGGATCTAAAATAGTTTCATCGTCTCAAATAAATAACGAAACATACAATACAGAAATAGAAAATAGAAAATTCTCATAAAAGTTCAAATATATTAATGAACATTTATCTACTATTTCTATCTATTGTTAATAAAAGAAAAATAAATGTTTTATCTTCAAAATAAAAAAATACGTACAGGTACGTACAATGATTTGACGTGAAAGGTATAAAGTGTCATTAAATGAGAACGTAAAATGTCGGAACATTTGTTTTAATGTTATTTTAACGTCATATTAATTTAAATAATGAGTTTTTTAAAATATATATATATATATAGTCAGTTTTGTAAAACTATTAATTCAAACTGTGTGTAGCATTATTTCTCTTTTGACTTTTAATGCATGTTAACGGTTAGACATTTATTAAACCGACCATATTTATTTCCGTTACTTATTCCCTGATTATATTTGCATTTGAATTTCTTCGGAAAGGGATCATAAAAGTAATATTTAACCATATTTTGATTGAATTAATCGTATTCAACTTTAATTCCTACTCTAAAAACACGGTTGCACTTCGGAAATTGAACTTTAATTAAAAACGCGTTATATTTCCTGATACATCTGCATTGCATTCATAACAGAATGATTAAATATGTTTCCTAATTCCATAATTGAAATGAATACGCACCCATGCACACACAATGTA
>OY744526.1:82424793-82502293 GCA_963556195.1 Sepiola atlantica
GCATTACTTTATATATAAAATATATAATTATTTATTTCCGAAGCAACATAATAACAGAACCTCGAAATTCGAGTCGGTGAGAAAGCTCAGGACACGTGCCTGTCTCGTACAAATGCATTCACCAAACTGTTTTAGATCTCTCTTGCTATAATAAAGTGAGGAGTAGAGAGAGGGAGAGAAAGCGACAAAGTATACATGAAAAAGAAAGAAACAGAGAAAACGCGGTCACTAACGCTGTTAGTTTCAACATGTTCTATGCGACAGCCGATTTAGTCTGTATCCCATCTTATGCACTTTGTCATTCTTAGAATTTCATAAAGATCTTTCAACCTCTAGCTGCCAAAGTCTGATTGACGGAAAACTTTTTCTGTAGTGACATTTGCGAAAACACAATTGTCGATTTCTACGTTTCTCCCCACAGGGACAATTAAAGCTAGGTAAAAGGGCTTTTCAATCTGGGGTTTACAGCTCTTAGAAAAGATTCACTATCCTTATCATATATATATATATATATATATATATATATATATATATATATATATATATATATATATATATAATTGCTTTGTTCTTAAATCTTTTGACATATACATGTAAAATAGTACATGAAAATACTTTCAGTCAACATCGACAACATATTAAATATGTGTCCGAAGTAAGCATATCTTTGCTAAAACAACCGAAGTATAAAAGACACGAATAAAAACAGCCGGAATATTAAGGAAAATACTCGAGTGTGGAAACCGATACACATAATTAGCGAACGCCAATGAATCAAAGGTAAGTTAAAATGGCAATAGAACAAACCATTGAGAAATGACACAACACGGAAGTGAGACTGCCAGAAATTCTATAATGTTACACGTTTATAAAGACGAAAGCATAGACACATACGGTGGCACAAGCCTCGGCTCCGGTCATAGAGGATGGAAAGACAGAGAAGAGATTAAAACAACCAGATCTTCACAGGAAGAGTGCTTAAAGTTCTGAAATCACCGGGAGGTTTATTACGACTCTAATCCCAGAGAAGTCCAACGGTCGTTGCCAGTAGCATAGCCATAGGATATGGTTGTTGCGATAAGGCAAAATGATTTGCAACAATTATCGAAAGAATCAGCGGAGACTATTAGAAATTTTGTGAGACTAGTCAAAGCTATCTGCTATTGCCAGTAAGCAATCACTGATAATGACTCGTGTGAAAAGTCCTAGAGATTAAATAATAATAATAATAATAATAATAATAATAATAATAATAATAATAATAATAATAATAATAATAATAATAATAATAACGACTTGGTGAACTCGTGTAAGTACAATATATTTGAGATTAGGGCAGTCAAATCCGTTTCATGACCTATTCAATGAAAAAAGTCCTCTGTCTACTCTTTTTAATAATTTTATATTTTATATTTTATACGCTGTCGTACCATATGTTTGTTAATGCTATCCTTATTTTAGAGCGTCTGATTAAGTAATGTAATGCACATCTGTCTATACGGAAACATGTATTATCGTTGATAAAGGCTTAAATGTTCCACTTTTTTCAATAGATATCATAATGGCTTGAATTTATTGAAGCCGAACAAATGTTTTTGTCACTGTTTGTATTTAGTTATGCGATGTCAACAGATGTAATGACATCACGTCTTGTCATGATGAGGTGAAACGGATGTAAGCGTTTGGTACGCGCGTGTCTCCAGGAAACCCTGCGTGGGAAGTTGGTGTTAAAGAATGCGCCGACGATGCATATCGAAGGTAGGAACACATCTCCAGCAGCCTTTGGTTAATTCTATCCAGGCTTCATGTTTAAGAATGTCCCAAGGCACACTGATAAAGAGCTGTGATCATCACAGAATTATGGCATGTCAATCTCTAAATAGATATGAACGCTCCAGTTGGACATAAATGCTCAATAGTTTCATCTGGCTACCGCTGGTGTAAATATGAATTCGGAAATTCCAATTACATATTCCTCTTCGTTCGATATATACATATATAGGTGTGTGTCCGCGTGCGTGTGAGTGTTTATATATATATATATATATATATATATATATATATATATATATATATATATATATATATATATATATACCATGATTTTTGGGGAGTACACAATTTTATTATTGCAAGCATGAAGGGAATACGAATTCTATCGTTCATGATTAAAGGTTAATCAAGAGAAATAAAATGCCAGCCGGCTGGTTTCGCCCTCTCTTAACAAAGGCTGTATCGAGGAATTTACAAAAACAAGGGATTTAAATAAAAACGGGGTAAAAAGAAAGAGTACAGAAAATAAAATAGCGTTATGTCATATGTAAAGGGTGGCGCAAAAGTCATGCATTAGTTTGAACCAGTAACAACTTTCACATTTAATCAAATTTTCTCCTTATTTTTCAGAATATTACAGATATAAACATTGATAATTTATCATGGAAAAATATAGCACTGAACAACGAGCCAGAATTTTTAAGCTTTACTTAGGAAACCAGGGTTCAATAAGCTTAACCCAAAAAGCCTATCGTCGGCATTATAATGTCAGACAATCTCCCAGTCAGACCACAATTGATCGTCTTGTGGTCTGATTTCGGCAGCAGGGTTCAGTGAGTGATCTTCCACGATCTGGCAGACCACGTTCAGTACGGACAGCGGAAAATGTAGCACTCGTTGAGGATAGCATTGCTGAAAATCCAGACACCTTAACTCAGAGACGAACCACTCAGATTGGGATGTCCAGAAGGTCACCTCAAAGAATCTTGCGTGAATTGCATCTGTTTCTATACAAAATTCAATTGGTACAGGCATTACAACCCACAGATTTGCAATTACGCGTAGCTTATACTGTTCACATTCAGCAATTAGCCAGAGAAAAAAGATGAGTTTATCCATAAGCTGGTAATGAGCGACGAAGCCCATTTTCATCTGAACGGGTTCGTAAATAAGCTAAACTGCAGAATATGGGCCATTGAAAATCCAAGAACCGTTCATCAGCGTGAATTACATCCACTAAAATGTACCGTATGGTGTGGTGTTCCATCGGAAAGAGTGATCAGTCCATATTTCTTTGAAGACGAAGAAGGTGTCGCGGTGACGATAAATGCACAGCGATATCAACAAATGATTTAACATTTTAAAGGCCCGCTGTTCAGGACAACCCAGAAATGTGGTTCCAACGAGATGGAGCTACTGCCCACACTGCCCGACAAAGTACGGCGCTCTTAAGGGGATTTTTTGGCGAGCGCTTAATTAGCAGATGTTCTGATTTTAACTGGCCTTCACGTTCACCGGATTTAACAGCCCCTGACCTTTTCCTTTGGGGTTATCTTAAGGAAAGGGTATATGTGAACATGCCTACAACGATTCAAGAGCTTAAAAACAACATCAGACATGAAATCCAAAAACTAGAGCCAGTTATTCTAAGGACTGTAATCGAAAATGCCCTAACTAGAGCCCGTCTTTGTGAGGCCGAAAATGGTGCCCATTTAAAGGATATTATTTTTAAAACCTACTGCAACAAAATTACCAAGTAAATGTATTATTTATCAGAAAAGCCTAGTAAATTACTTGAAATGTTGTAGTTTCTATCACCTAAACAAACCAATGCGCGACTTTTGCACCAACCTGTACAATGGAGGATGAATCTTAGAGACTGATCACATCTAGACCCAATAGACATTCCCTTTGTTTGCAAAGGGAGGGACGTTTAAGACGAACGTAGATCGTCTCCAAGATTTTGAGATGGTATAACGAGTAAGCATGACTGAGAATGGTAAAGTAATCCATGCTAATATATATATATATATATATATATATATATATATATATATATATATATCATTCTAAATCTTTGTTAATAAACCTTTGTTTCTCTGAGGCTTTACTGAGAACCTCCAAATATGATCTGAGGTTAAGATCGGATTCTAACTCTGCCTGATGAGATCTCAGTTTATAGTAACTGTTGATCGATAACATCGACATGACAGTGTCGCATATTTTGTACATGTCTGTGTAAATATAATTATCATATATAAAGCTCTATTTTGATATTGAGCACTTTTTATAAACCCGGTTAAAATTCTCTGGATTACCACCCTGTGGATATTTTTCACCTGGATTATTACCATTATTATATATATATATATATATATATATATATATATATATATATATATATATATATATATATATATATATATAACTTATTGTTTACCTTCATTTCTGAATCCATCTAATTTCATCATAACGTATTCTACGCTATTTATGTTCTTAATCTGATCTGGCATCTTCATCCAAAATTGTATTACTCTATTAGCAAAAAGATTGATTGCTTAATAGCTGTAGTTTTGGAATTCTTCCTTGAAAATTCTTTTCCGTTCGAAGAGAAATATTTAAAAATGTGTCCCATTAGTTAGAATAGACAGATAAAAGCGTTCAAGTTCTTAAATCTGTCACTAAAGCATATTTTAAAAGCTTTACTTATGGTATATTCTGTTTTGTTTTTTGTATCTTTTTTAGTCGTTTTATTAATTTTATCGCCCTTTATACTTTAGCTTTTCGAGTTTGACTATTGTTACATTTGGATGTTATGTTCGTATTTTAATAAAATGGGTTCCATGTTTCTTCGGGTATAAACGAAGATATCGATTATTTAGGTATTTTTTTACTTTCGAACTTGAAACGTCTCATAGTTTAACTAATACATCTTTTGTCTTTGTGTGCAATCGTTTGGGCTCTTCTTTATAGTCCCTATGAATAAGACGTGAAAAAAATATGCAAGTATACCATTACGAGGATGTTCGCCAAATAATTTTCTGTATCATTTTGATTATTCAGACGACTGTTCTCATCTTGGATGTTATTTTCATAACGTTTCTGTCGATGTATTTTGCTTTCGTCTCTTATCTGTTGAGAGTTCTACAGATAAGTTGTGGGGAAAGAAATAGTACTAGATAATCAAAACGCATGGAACGCCGAATGATAGCAATAGATCAAAGTGAAGTAAATAAATGGTTTAGTTTTACATTTCCTGAAAATTACCGACTACAACATAAGGTATTTCAAGAAGGCCGAGAAGTAAAGCGGTCGAAATTGTCGAAGATGTATATATATATATATATATATATATATATATATATATATATATATATATATGAATAGATGAAATTATAAAATATTCCGACGGTATGAAATTAAAATGGAATAAGCAGAAAACCTAAAAGGTTCAACGTTTCGCCCAAATGTTATATGGGCTTTGTCAAGAGCGAACGAAAAAATGCAAAAACTGACAAAAGACGAGAAAGTCTATAAATTATGAGAAATATATATAGTGGTAGGGTTCATGTAGAGAGGAAAGATATGTAAATATGTATATAGTCAAAGATAAATACATAACAACAACAAACAATTATTAACAGGAAAGAAAGGAAAAGAATAAAGAGTAGAAAAGGGGTCCAAAGGAAAGCTAATTCAAAACTCAGGGAATCAACCGGTGTCTAGATATATCTTATTTTCATGAATAATTGCTTTTGATATATATATATATATATATATATATATATATATATATATATATATATATATATATATATATATATATATATATATCATGGTTTTGGTTCATAAATGCCTAGATTCTTCCTAAGTGATTCGTACCTGCTAAAAAGAAAGCGATAAATTGTCCATTCAGAATATACAAACGATGATGAATGTTCAACACCATAAGACAGAGCTTTTGCCAAACCAAAGTCTATATTCTAGACGCCGCATATATACAGGGTGTTTCAAAAGTCTTGGGAACATTACAAATGCGTATATCTCATGAACTATTCCAGGTAGAAAAATGAAACTGGTGCCATTTTAAAGCTTGCTTAATCAAGTTTTTGGTCATACTAATGATGTTCGTGTTATCTTTCCAGGTGCAGTAATGGCGTTCTCTAAACAAGACAAGGCATTTTGCGTCCTCCAATTTGCAAAGACTGAATCGTGGACATGTGTTCAGCGTGCATTTTGCAGGAAATTTAAAAAAGAAGCCCCTGAAAGGAAATCCATTGTCAGATGGCATGCTAAATTTGTGAAATATGGGTGTTTGTGCCCAAGTAAGCGAACAGGTCGCCCTTCAACTTCAGAAGATGCAGTTGAGCAAGTTCGGACAGCCTTTCAGCGGAACCCCCGTAAATCAGTGAGAAGAGCCAGCAGGGAACTTCAGCTTGCTCCAGCAACTGTCTGGCGTGTCTTAAGGAAACGACTGCAAATGGTACCTTACAAGCTCAAGTTGGTCCAAAAGTTGAAGGACACTGATAAGCCACTTCGCCGTGACTTTTGCATTGCAATGCAAGAGAATTTGGAAGATAACGGCTTTGATGACCGGCTTGTTTTTAGCGATGAGGTGACCTTCCATCTGAATGGCAAAGTTAACAAGCATAACACTCGCATATGGGGTACTGAGAATCCTCATGAACTTCTTGAGCACGAGCGAGATTCACCAAAAGTGAACGTGTTTTGTGCAATTTCCAAGAAAGGTGTCTATGGACCGTTCTTCTTTGAAGAGGCAACTATCACTGGTGAATCCTATCTCAACATGCTGGAAGACTGGTTAATGGCTCAGTTGGAACAGGCAGAATCTGATGATTTCATTTTTCAACAAGATGGTGCACCACCACACTGGAGTCTTAGAGTAAGGCAGTTTCTTAACACAAGGCTGCCTGGTAGCTGGATTGGGAGATCTGGGCGAGGTGATGACGTTCTCATGCCCTGGCCTCCTAGGTCTCCAGATCTTACCCGGTGTGACTTTTTCCTTTGGGGCTTTGTCAAGCAACAAGTCTATGTGCCGCCCCTTCCAAGAGATATTGACGAACTAAAGGCTCGAGTAACGGCAGTTGTGGGAACCATTGACGTCAAGATGCTGGAACGCGTTTGGCAGGAAATGGACTATCGACTAGATGTCTGCCGTGTGACGAATGGTACTCATATTGAGCAACTTTGAAGATTCCCCACAAAACTTGAAACTTTAACCTTTCCAACGGTACCAATTTCATTTTTCAACTCCTAATAGTTTTTGAGTTATTAAAAATCGTTATGTTCCCAAGACTTTTGAAACACCCTGTATATACATATATATATATATATATATATATATATATATATATATATATATATATATATATATATATATATATATGAGATCTAATTCCCTTCACAAATGAGAGTGAAAGATTGAAACGCTGGTGTATGTAGGTAAAAATAATTTAATATTATTTACTTAAAATTAATATTGTTATAAGCCCTTTTAATAAGGTTGAAGTTCAGCCTTGTTCAGGGAAGTTACAAATTGACTGACACGTAGCTATAAGGCATATTACGACAACGTTCGTTGACTACTATAGTCAGACTTTCTATAGGTGCCTCCATTCACATAAATATGAATTAAATTCCCTTCTTGACGTGGTAATGTCTCGTGGCAGTATGGTTATGAAACTTGCTTGCAGAGTCTAGGTTGATTATGTAGCTGGGGTTCGAACCTTGCGACCGTCTGAGATTATCCATTCCTACACTGATGAGAGCGAAAGCTTGTAACGTTAGCGTATGTAGGTAAAATAATTTAATATTGTTTACTTAAAATTAACATTATATATATACATACTTTCTTTTATAAGATAATGGGAAAATCCCAACAGAGTGCTCGATTAATTGAGAGACTCAAGGCTAAGAGCGTAAATATTTATTATTTATAACAGAAAATCAGTACCACATCAGTACCGTCGGTTTCAAGTTCGGAAGATGTCCGACCTCCAGACTTTCTTCAACTTTGTTGTTACTTTGGGAGAAGAAAGATAAATGACTTCGCACGAGAGTCACGGTGGGGTCCTTACTGATTTTCAAGAGTTTATTAATTCATTTCTATCATATGTATTAAGATTAGATATATGAGATTAAAAAGTTTTAATAAAAACCCCAAATGAAAAGAATTAAAAACAAGTCCTTTTTAAATATTTTTAAGGGTAGGATTAGCGGCTCTCTGTCTCTGGATGTACATAAAGGAGCTGTGGTCTATGGGAGATAACCGTGTATTGATCGCCTTGGCTGTCTGCTTGATTAAAATTTATCCTCAAATTTTTTAGAAGGCATACTTTCTAGATTTATTATAGGGTATGAGTTTATTGTCGAACTTTTTAAGATACTCTAAAGAATTCTTTAGTGTTTAGTTAGGATTTAAGTAGGGGTATTACTGTATGACAAGCGATTTAATCGGTAGAAATTTCTGAAATTGAGTTGAGCAGTCCCCAGTGAGATGGGGGTCGGATGAAATCTGTTTTGCTGTAATTATTTTCTAGTATATCTTATTATTTTTATTATTTAAGATAGAATTTATCTGTATTTATTAAGATAGAATTTATTAAGTCCTAATTTTCAGTGTATATTATCCTATATAATTACAATCCAAATAAGAGGATATTTTGTCATTGGTTAAGTAATTTTGAGTAAATAAAATTAATTTACTTATTTATAAAATAAGTTGTCTCTGTACATTCTATATTTAAAAGGTATGTTTAAATGTCGGATGATGAATTATTATTTTTCCTTTAGTGCAAATAATTCATAATATAGTATAAGGGAAAATGGAAATATGGCACTATGGGACCTGATCAATATTATATTTGAATCATTTCCTATGCATACAATTAGAAAGAACCTAGTTTCTTTTGTTTAATAGGTTACTAGTATGTTTAATTATTGATGATTCCTCAAAGCACAAGTTACAAAATCCATATTTAGTTTTTTTAACTATGAACTATCTAATGTTATATGTCATATTTTTTATGTTTAATATCCGATACAAAGAAGTAAAAATTAAAAGATCCTGATTATTGAATGTATGTTTATGTTTCATAATTCTTGGCTTTATAATACCTGACTATGTCCTGATTTAAGTGGTGTTTGCAACTATATAAGTTTGTAACGCTGTTCGTGTCAATATTATTTGTTTCATTAGTATTAATGCTATTATTATTGTTGAAGATATTGTTGTTTGAGTTAATACTTTGCTCAATTATACATTTATATATAACGTTATCACACACGCATACATTTTCCATCGAGCAGGAGTTTCTGTATAAACAATTGCCCATAGTGCAAAAGGTATTTGTGTCATTAATTTTTTGGCCGCCATTAATTTTATCCGTATTCGATCCTAGTATACGTTACCTTTAGGTTTTGTACTATAAAGAAAGATAGTCTAATTGTATATTTGTTTAAAAGTCTAATGTATTCGTGTGGAGGTTTGAAGTTGTATTCAATCATTTTAAATAAGCATTTTAGAATGCCAGCCTGGATATTTTTTCTGAAATTGCGGATAGATCCAAGTAAATTTTCGCCTTCTAAATGTGTACACTTATTTTTCGAGTCTGTCTGTTTGTTATTATTTATTTGTACATTTCGCTGTTGGGAGTATATATTCTTGTCATTGCCATAATTATATATTCCATTTGTATCATTGTTTATTTTATTTATATATATATATATATATATATATATATATATATATATATATATATATATATTATAGATAGGAGGTAAATAAATTTATGACATATTTATTTACATACGTTCAAAAAATTCAACATAAACAACTGTTTCGTGTACGATTGCTTTTGAGACGATCTGCACTTTTAGTGATATCAAGAGTCTTCATCAGTGCAGGGTCTAGACACGAATGTCGAAGTTAAAATGTAGCATGGAGACTAGAGTGCAGACAATTCTCCCTTATGTAGCAATTCGCGATGTTGAGTGAGGGTAGGGATATGATTATTACAATACACTTTAAATAGAATACAAAGCAATTAAACCGAAAATACAAAGAAAAACAAAATAGAGAAAAATACAAAAATATGATAACCTATAATTAAAGATGTATATAAATGTAAGGTCATAGAAGGAAACAGAATTAAAATATATATTGGGTCGGCGGTTGTAGTTTCAAGGACAGGTTTACAAACCATATACACTCTTTTAAAGAACCTAGTGCAAATACTAAGAACGTCCCTACAACATTAGCTAAACATGTAAGAGAACGAAATAGTAAAGAAAATTGTTCAATACAACCTGAAATGGTGTATATTAAGTAAAGCAGGGAAATACAAACCAAACAAATCAAAGAGATGTAACCTCTGTATTTTGGAATCCTATAATATAGTTATGTCTAAGGAGAATTTATTAAATAAAAGACAGGAAGTGTTTTAGAAGTGTCTGCATAGAACCGCATATATTCTTACCCGTCACATATCTATATAGACACCTAAGGTATTAATCCTTCATAAGTGTAAATATGAAAATATTTAAGGTATAGGAATATACTAGGATAATGTGGTCAATATAAACTGTAAACCGAATAGTATATAAACCGAATAGTATATAATGGAAAATAATACTCCCTTATGAAACAATTAGATATAGAGAAGAGCATAAGGAAAAAAGCTGAAGTGAAATAGTTTATAGCTATACTATATATAAGGAAATGCTAAGATACCCAGATAATAAGCACACCAAGAAGACAACCTTTTAAGTAGAACTGTACTAATAAGGAAAATAAGGTTAAGTCAATAACTCAGATAATTTAAGGAAAGAGGTAAACACTAGAATTCAGTTAACATTCAAAATATAATACTAAATAAATACTAATAGATAGGGATGTATATAAAATATAAAAATGAATTCACTCTATTATAGATATAGACATAAAATTGATGTAGGAAGGTAATAGGGGTATGGGTGGTTGGGGGTCCTTCCCTTATATTATCTTCTTTTTTCTCACCCTTCTTTTATAACTACTCGACATATCACTTATTCAGGAATGTACGGATATAGAAATAGGAACAATATCGTCGATATTGAACTGGAAGTTGGAAAACGACCCCGTTTCCGGCTGACACTGCCCGAAGGTATATTAACCTAGCAGAAAGGGGTAGCCAGCCCCTATTGATTCAAGAATGTATAAACCTGCAACAGAAAGTGGAATAATACACCAACTAACTCAACGAAATACACGAATACATAATTATAGGGTTAGAAGCCCAAGATAACGTTAGAGGCTAAATGGTATGAACCGATCCAGTTTCTGTAACGATGAAATAATAATTATTTATTGAAAAAACACTCTATCAAATACTAGACAACACCTAATGAATAAATAAACGGTACCCGGATAACAATACATAGTGACAATTAGTCTAGTGTTAAACCATCATTGGACTCAAACAAATTTAGAAAGATGACACCCTAAAACTATACACCAAAACTGTTGCGTTTGAAAGGAATTAACTCTAATTTGAGTTGTGCATTCAAATAGAAAATTATTACTTGAGTGAAATAATCTGAGCAATTGAATTTACCATCGCGTTAATTTAAACAGTTTATTAATAAATACTAAACATCCTTCACAAAAACACCGTAGAATAACAATATTAACATTGCTTAAATGGATGACTTAATATATTTAACTGACTCCAAAATGGTAAATTTCAAAAGAGATTATCTCTGCACATAGTTTCACATTCAAATGAGATAAATAATCCTTTGCAAGTTAAATGAAGTAATTTTATAGGCAATTAAAATAACTCTCGAGTGAATTAAAACTGTTCATAAATAAATAATAGAATTTAATAACTATATTAAGAAATATTACTGAATAATTTTTTAGTGCGCTAACTTTGTACCGAAAAAATCAAAATGGCGTCCTAAAGAGATTTTACTCTCGTATGAAGGTGTTTTTCTTTGTGTTTTCTTTGTTTTTGCCCACAATGACCCACAATCTAGTGTAAATGTTGTTGAAGACTTTTCAATTTGAGAACTTTTCTTCTTTGTGGATTTTTCTGATTATCTTGAGGTGTGGCAGAACCGATATTGATATAATAATATTGGTTGCCTCATCTACATGAAACGAGTCGTAAACATACATCTCACATGAATGTTATGTGTTTTTTAGATGTGGAAAAATAAAACTTAAAACCATAATTATTTGAATGTAAAATGAATTTTTCTTATTTATATATATATATATATATATATATATATATATATATATATATATATATAAGTAAATTTCGTGTACAACAGAATCGTAGGATTAATTTTAGAGGAAGCATTATTATAATCAATGAAACAGACGAGTGGGAAAAAAGGAAAATTGTTAAAATTACTTTAAGGCCTTATCGTCTGACCCTCTGAGAGGAAACGTCAGAATGGTAAATTAAAAACTAAAAGTCGAATGAGATATGAGGGGAAAAAACTTATTTAGTTGGAAGAAAACGATTCAGAGGAAAGAAAAAGGGTAAATCTCTCAACGTTATGGTGGCTTTGAATCATTAAAGATCTCCAACTGATGTTTCAAAATCTTCTGTAGCCTGTGTAGACAACTAGGTGTAAACCTTTTGAACGGAGCTACACTTTCTGAGATTTTATCGTGAACATAGAAATGGAGATTTTTGTTTCATTACGAATTTTACGTGTCAAACAATTTATGATCAAAATAATCTCTTCTGGCATAAAGTAGTACTTTTATTCATAAATATCCAATCTATACTTACATTATAAAATTGAAGGTACGTTCGGCTGGCTTCAATAATCATATCAGCAAATTCTATTTCATGAACAAAAAAAGAGATGCTTAATCTCACTGACATCTGATGCAAATAAAAAATAACAGAAGTAATAGCTCTCGCTTTTAATATAGACACACAAATATTTATCATCATTATTAAAACAGAACTAAAGAAATAGAGAAATTGTTTGTTTTCTGTTTTCTTATCGATTCTTTTCGTCTTGTTAATGCTTCTTTTCTTATTGATAGAGAATGAAAGAAAAGGATAGAAAGCGTGTTTCTTTTTTATCGATTAGTTTCGTCTGAACAATTTCAAGTAATGAATAGGAATAAAATTGCGAAGGTACAGCGAGAAGGCGAAGTCTGTTAGTAGAGAATAAATGTAGGTATGTTTATGCTTTAAGCAAGAAATTCACTTTTCATTTGACATCTATGGAATTATAGGTAACATCTTTTCTGTCCAATTTCACGAGTAAAATGGCATAATAAAATGATTTGTTTATTCACAAATATCTCCTTTGAGAAAGTGAAAAGTAAATTGTTGCAACATCTCTGTTCACAAGTCAAAATCTGTTAACCATTTTTATCCGGCATCTGCCATTATGGTTGCGTTATTAAACAAAGTGAGAAACATTGTGCAAATGCAATTATTTTCCACAAATAAACACACATGAGGTTATCTCTGCTTCAATATCTATCCATGTGACTTGTTTATATGCACATAGGTATACAGTTGCATCATGACGTTATTCTTTTCAAATATCTGCTATTAGAAAATGCATAATTCTTCTGTGTTGCAAATAGAGAAACACCCTCTAGATTTTGGTGGTGTTTAACTACGTGCGGGATTTTCTAGATAGGGGTATTAAACATCCATGTGCACTGTTTAAATATCCAATTATATATATATATATATATATATATATATATATATATATATATATATAGAGAGAGAGAGAGAGAGAGAGAGAGAGAGAGAGATAGATAGATAGATAGATAGATAGATAGATAGATAGATAGATAGATAGATGGATAAATAGATATACTAGGGTGTAAAAAGAAAGTATATATAGTAGTATTACATTAGTGATGTGATACTTAAGTGTGCAGAATACCGACGTCAACCAGTTTTACACAAGGAATTCTGGTGCGCTTGTTATTATATGTATTTGCAACATTAATGTTGTTTGCTTAATAAATGGATTAAGCATTGCACCTGTTTTCCCTTTGCCTAACTAATGGGAGCTTACTTTTCCATCCATCAGTACGTATATCGTATACACATACACACACACATATATATATATATATATATATATATATATATATATATATATATATATATATATATATATACATATATACATATATATATATATATATACATATATACATATATATGTATATATATATATATATGTACATATATACATATATATGTATATATTTATACATATATGTATACATATATATATCTATATATATATATATACATATATATATATATAATTATATATATATACATATATATAATTATATATATATATATATATATATATATATATATATATATATATATATATATATATATATATAAAGGTGAGGTGTTTGTATATATTTTATACATATACACATATACAGTAGTATAAAAATGTACGAGAGTATCATATTAAGACACCGGATTCCGTTAGATAACAAAAATTAAGTAACTTTGGGGATGGTAACTTCTACATTAGTGACCATTTAGAAATACCAAGTGATGTACGTCGGACGGCTCTCTGCTTGTCTCGGCATTGTTTCCAATCGTCTTGAATTCTTCTTGCCACTGAATTCAAGCAATATCCGTTCAGGAATTATGGTAGTGGATTGCTCAATCCTTACTTACCAATATATCCCCCGGGCATACACCTTTACAGTGGATACTTATTTTATGTTCAGACTGGATGTAGACTTAGATAGTATTAATATATACATATATATATATATATATATATATATATATATATATATATATATATATATATATATATATATATATGCTTCGGAAATTTTGAGATGAGGGTTGATAATTCGTAGAATTTGGTGTATTCGGACTACTGTTCTCATCTTGGGTGTTTTTATCACAACGTTTCGGCCGATGTAACCTCTGACCTTCTTCAGATGTACTTTGTCGAACTCGGGTTTCTTTCTGTCGTACTCGGGAATCTGGACGAAATTTCGAACGGAACCCTTTATTTGATCCACGAGGGTAGTATGCTCTCATTCTATCTGCCATGACTGAGTAGAAGTCTTCAGTAATTCGCAATTCTTCGCATGCACTAAGGATTGAACCTTCAACCTTCCGATGACTGTAACTTAGAACTGAAGGACAATTATAGTATGAATTTTGGGAGCCTTAAACCTATTCTTGTTTTTGATCTAACTACTTATCACTATCGATCACTATCTATCTATGATTTATAATTATAGGTTCCCATATTGTATTGAATTCTATACTATATATTCTGCTTAGTAAGTCATTGTCGCCTAACATATGTGCTGCTTCTTTGAATCGTCTTACTCTACACCGTCCTTCTCCATCTATAATTGGTACTTCATCCCATAAGGATAGATGGTTTCCCTTTTCCTTCTATATGTGGTCAGCCATACCTGGCTTTTTGATATCTCCACGTATTACGGTTTTCCGGGGTTCTTCGAGCCTTACCTTTAGTGGACGACAGGTCTCACCTTTGTATACTTTTCCACATTTACATGGAATCGCATGCACACATTTATTTTTATATATATATATATATATATATATATATATATATATATATATATATATATATATATATATTATGTTTCTGAATTTTTTAGATGAGGACTTATAACTTGTATAATTTTGATTATTCGGACTTCTGTTCTCATCTTGAGTGTTATCATCACAACGTTTCGTCCGCTGTAACATCCAGTCCTCTTCAGGTTTATCTTTCTGAATTCGGGAATATTTCTGTCACACTCGGGAATCTTGACGCAATTTCGAACAGACTCGTGTAGTTATTATTTAATCTATTGAAGTAGCATGCTCTCGTTTCGTCAGCCATAATTGGGAGAAGTTTTCAGCAATTCGCAATTCTTAGCAAGGACCCGTGCTGCGCTGAATATAGTACTAACTAGAATTCTGTTCTAAGTGACAGTCATCTGAAGGTTGAAGGTTCAATACTCGCACCGAGACGAAGAATTGCGAATTATTGTTGACTTCTCGCAGTCATGGAGTACGGAACGAGAGCATGTTACTCCTGTTGATTAAATAAAGGGTTCCGTTCGAAATTCCGTCCAGATTCCCGAGTTCGACAGAAATATTCCTGAGTTCGAAAAGATACACCTTAAGAAGGCGACAGGTTACAGCAGCCAAAACGTTGTGATGATAACACTCAAGATTAGAACAGTAGTCCGAATAATGAAAATTATATATATATTATACTAAGCCCTTTTAAGAAATTAAAGTTGAGCACTCTCGAGGATGTTAAAAATAGACTGTCAAAAAGCTCTAATGCAAAGTTCCGAATAAGTTCGTAGGACACTCTCGACTAGTCTTCTATCTGTGCCCGCTTCTAGGTACATATAGATCTTAATTTCCCTTAATTACGTGACAGTTTCTATTGGCCAAGTGGATTTGGTGACTGCTTGCAAATTCTAGCCTGCTCTGTGGAGCAGGTTCGCGCCTCCCGACCATCTGAAATTGTTATTTTCCTGCACTGATGAGAGCAATAAGCTTGAAACGCTAGTGTCTGTAGGTATTAATGATTTTATATATATATATATATAAACATAATTATTTTTATTTATACAGACATGTACAAAAAGCCGTTGATGTTATCTATCAATGGTTATTAGAAATTAAGATCTCATAATGCGAAAAAAGTATGATTTTACTTAGATGTTCATATTGCGAAGGAATGAAAAGAACGGAATAATTAAAAGACAAATTCATAAAAATATCATTAACACTATGATTAAAATAAGTAAATGGTATTAATATTAATAAACACAATAATTATAACTGACACCATTTCTACACCATTGTTACCAATAATGATGATAATAATAAAATAAAAATCATAATAAACGGCACAAATAATAATCATAATGATAATAATCATAATGATAATAATAATAATAATAATAATAATCTTTTTACCCTATCTATTTAAAAAAATATTGATCGGTTCATAAAGAAATAATAATACATACACACACATACACACACACACACACACACACATATATATATATATACATTATATAACTTCTTTTGTAAGATGGTAGGAGAATTCTCAGCAAAGTGCTCGATTAATTGAGAAAATCAAAATTAAGAGTGTAATATTTATTTAAGGTGTTTACCGCCTTGCTGTCTTCAGCTTTGTTGTCATCTTGTAAAGAAAATAAATATCTTTCCCTACCACAAAATTTAGACGATTCTAATTCATCGCTTCAAATCAAATAACGTATTCAACCGAAAGTTATACAAAACAATCCATTTTCTTTACCACATAATAACAAAGGTGAATATAGCCGAGAGGTAAACACCAACTGAGCATGAAACCAATGGTAGTGATGTAGTACTGATTTTCTTTACCAAATAATAAATATATATATATATATATATATATATATATATATATATATATATATATATATATATATACATGCGCTCTATAGATATCAAAATTTAACAAAATAAATAATTTGCCTGGAATAACTATAGTAATAACTGTAATAATAAACATAAAATAATATAATAAATAATAATATAATATAATATAATATAATATAATATAATATATGATAAAATAATATAGTAAGTTCAATAATAAAAATAATAATGAATCAAAATTATAATATAATAATAATAATAATAATAATAATAATAATAATAATAATAATAATAATAATAATAATAATAATAATAATAATAATAATAATAAATAATGATTAAAATAAAATAGTATAAAAATAATAAAAATAAAATAATATAATAATAATAATTAAAATAAAATAATAAAATAATAACAAAAATAATAATATAATGATAATAATAAAAATTATAATAAAAATAAAAATAAAATGCAGGGACCTTGGTAATAACAATGAGTATAACTATAATAAAACCGATTAATAATATTAGCATTACAGTGATATCGATAGTGTTTATCTAGGAAATAGTGATAACAACGCCGATAATGAAAACAACAGTTAAACTTCCAATAATAATTATAATAATAATAATAATAATAATAATAATAATAATAATAACAATAATTATAATAATAATAATAATAATAATAATAATAATAATAATAATAATAATAATAATAATAATAATAATAATAACAACAATAATAATAATAATAATAATAATAATAATAATAATAATAATAATAATAATAATAATAATAATAACAGACTGGTTATGGAGTGCTATTATGAAAGCCGCTACCCTACAGAAAGAGGCTACTGAAAACGAATGAAACATTTCTAAGACATTGCTAGTGACTACCATACAACGGAACAAAGGATAGCAGATCAAGCAAGACAGATCCTCAAGCGAGGATGGTTCTCGGAGATGGAACTGACGGAAATCAGACAGAAGGTTAATGGCGAAACGGAGCAAGTAACACCACCGAAGGAGAAACCACATAAAGAGGACGGGCAAAACATACACACTGAAACTGAAGAGATTGAAGACTACAGAATCACAGAACCAGGTGAGATAGAAGACTGCGGAACCACAGAACCTGCTGAGATAGAACTCAACGAAAAAGAAGCAATTGAAGTTGAGAACATTAGACGATACATGTTAGAAAACAAAACAAAACTCCCATCTCTCAGGAATGAAGTAGCGAAGAAGTTGCAAGCAGAAACAGAAAGAGTAAACAGACTCCTCACACACATCCCAACAGAAACTATTACAGACCTAAACAACCTGATATATGCAGGGGGGAAATCGGTAAGTATGAAACTAAGAAACGAAGAGAATAGAACAAAAGAAAGGACCGACAAAACCTGGATGGGAAATCAGACTGGAAACCCAGATCACCAAACTTCGGAAAGAAGCTAAAACCGTGAACAGAAGGAAGGAGGACATGAAACGATTAAGAAGCAACAATCAGAAACGCAAGGAAAAACTAAATGAGAAACATGAAGAAATAAAACAAAGGATAGCAGCAATAGAAGGAAGACTGAGACGGTACAGGTACAAATCAGAACAGAGCAAACAGAACAGGACCTTTGAAAACAATGAAAGCCAGTTTTACAAAAACGTAAATGGAGAAAAAACAACGACAGAGCAACCGAACCCAACAGAAACAAAACAATTCTGGAGCAAGATATGAGAAGAACCAAAAAAGCACAAAAGAATGCCCAATGATTGAAAAACATGAAAGATGAACTGCAGGAAATCGACGAAGGAACCGAAACAGAAATCAACAAAGAAACGATCAAGAAAACCCTAAGAAAAATGGCAAACTGGAGAGCACCAGACCACGATGGAATACATGCATACTGGTTTAAAAATTCACGACCCTGCATGAAAGACTAGCGCAGAAACTGAGTGGATGTATCCGCAAAACAGACGTACCAGAATGGATGACGGAAGGAAGAACAACATTAATACAAAAAGACCCCAAAAAAGGAACGACCCCCAGCAACTACAGACCGATAACATGTCTACCAATAATGTGGAAAATTCTCACAGCACAACTGAGAGAACAAAACTGCCAATCCCTAGACAAACGTGGACTGCTCCCCGAGGAACAAACAGGATGCCGGAAAGGACAAAGAGGGGCACATGATTTACTATACATTGATCAAAAGACCCTGAAGGAGGTGAAGAGCAGACAAAAGAACATAACTATGGCATGGATTGACTACAAGAAAGCCTACAACAGGATCCCCCAAACATGGATAATTGAATGCTTAAAATATACAAGATACCAGACAGGATTATTAATCTCATCCAGAAAGCAATGAAAACATGTAGACTAAAACTGACAGCCGGAGGACAATACCTGTCTGAGATAAAAATACAGAGAGGCATTTTTCAAGGAGACTCTCTATCACCACTATTGTTTATAATAGCCATGATGCCACTCAACTACATACTCAGAAAGTGTGATGCCGGATACAGGTTTACGGATACAGAACAAAGAATAAACCACCTGATGTACATGGATGACCTGAAACTGTTTGCAAAAAAACAAAAAAGAACTGGAAAAGCTGATAAATACAACCAGGATATTCAGCCAGGATATCCAAATGGAGTTTGGAATAGAAAAATGTGCACTGCTAGAGATCAAAAGAGGAAAACTGGAGACGACAGAAGGTATAGAACTCCCCAACCAAGAGGAGATGAGGGCGCTAGGAGAACAAGATAGTTATAAATACCTGGGAGTTCTAGAAGTAGACACTATCAAATATACAGAAATGAAAGAGAAGATTGAAAAAGAATATCTACGAAGAACAAGGAAACTCTTAGAAACTAAACTATATAGCAGAAACCTAGTAAAAGGGATAAACACATGGGCTGTATCACTAATAAGATACTCTGGACCATTCATAGGCTGGACCAAAGAAGAACTCGGGCACCTTGACGAAAGGACTAGAAAACTAATGACTATGCACAATGCATTGCACCCAAAAGACGATACGGACAGACTCTACATGAAAAGAAATGAAGGAGGTAGAGGACTGGTAAGTATAGAAGACTGTGTTGAAGACACCAAAAAAGAGCTGGAGAAATATGTAACCCAGAACACGGAAAGACTAATCTCCACAGCAAGAGACACCAGCCAAAAAAACAACTCCGGAAGTACTGAACCCAGAAACAAAAAGACAAGAAAGGAAAAGTGGGAAGAAAAACAACTACATGGACGCTTTATAAGACTCACAAGCGATGAAGCCAATGAAAACAGCTGGGCATGGCTAAGAAAAGGACACTTGAACAGAGAAACGGAATCTCTGCTGACGGCCGCACAGAACAATGCGATTAGGACAAACTTTATTAAAGCAAAGATAGATAAAACCCAGGAAAACAGCAAATGCCGATTGTGTGGACAAAGAGACGAAACGATAAATCATATAATAAGTGAATGCAGCAAGCTAGCACAAAGGGAATACAAGAACCAACATGACAGCGTGGGGAAAGAAGTACGCCGGGAAATGTGCAAACAACTGAATTTCGAATATTCAAGAAAAAACGGTACAAACACAAACCAGAAACTGTACTAGAAAACGAAAAACACAAAATCATATGGGATATGAATGTACAAACACACAAACCCATAACAGCAAGGAGACCGGATATGATAATAATCAACAAGAAAGAAAAATCCTGCAAAATCGTAGACTTTGCCGTTCCAGCAGACCACAGAGTGAAGATCAAAGAGACGGAAAAAAGAAGCAAATATACTGAACTTGCCAGAGAATTGAAAGGAATATGAAACATGAAGAAAGTCAGTAAAACACCAATAATCATAGGAGCACTAGGAACAGTCCCCAAAAACATAGAGAAAAGACTAGGAGAAATAGGAATCAAAGGGATAACTGAGACCATACAAAGGACAGTAATGATCAAAACAGCTAAATCCTGAGAAATGTCCTCGAATGCGGAAACCAACCCACATAAGCAACGAATGGGAACAAACACATGGAAGCACAAGAAAACAGAACCGGGGAAAATACAACCGCACAAGAGAGGCGCAAGAATAGGCTGACGCCACGAAAATTATGGACAGAGGGTCGAGGAGGGTAACCGCAAACCATACCTCCACTGGAAGAGCGCGGACAGCTCTAGGACCTTGAGGAGGCTTGTTGCCACTCGGGCCCCAGAGGGGACCAATGGTCCTTATCAGCGGGAAATCGGTGGTAGGTGGCTGTTGCGATACCGCAAGGTCATCAGCGGTGATGAACGAAAAGAGGTGGAGCATACTGGAAGTCTGAGGAGACTTGTTGTCACTCAGACTCCAGGTAATACCACAGGTTGTTGGCAGTGGGCGATCACTGACGATGACCAGTGTGATAACTCCTAGTGAGTAAATAATAATAATAATAATAATAATAATAATAATAATAATAATAATAATAATAATAATAATAATAATAATAACAGGAAGAATAATCATATAGACAATAATAATAATCATCATTAGTAATCGCAATGGTAGTAATATTTTCCAGTCCTGTATTATGAATCGCCTTGTGAGAAACTAATATATATTATACTAAATGTGAATTGATGAAGATCCTCACATAATTTAATAGCACAAAATACGTGTTAAAATATACACCTTAGTTAAGATTGCTTTATGCTTGAAAATAATTATGTTTCACTTGTGCTAAAAATAACTTCGATGTACTATATGTAAAGTTGCGATATCTGATATGCTGATGTCTACGTAACACTACAGACAACTATTAGTTTCACTTACCCCCAAAATATTACGGTATTTCATAAAAGAGGGTAATTGCGGAAACCGCATCTTTTTCCATAAATCTAAGAAATATGACATGTCGATATCTCACTCCGTCTGTTTGCTATTCACCCCCTCCGTGTTTCTCTTTTCATGTATCTCGCTCATATCCATTCTTCATATGAATCAGTTTTATCTCTCGACCAGATGTGTCTGATTTCTTTTCACTCTCTTTGGTTTTCAGCACCTCAAAATTTATTAATTACACTTATTTATAGAAGCGGTACCCCCTGGTAATTCCCCGGTGTCTTTCTTCCTTTATCCGTCCACTTAACACTTAATGATAATATTTCCTTTGAAATAATAGATGCATACATGATTTAATTATATTACGAAACAATTGCCTCTTTTTCTAAATATTATGTAATTGAATAAAAATAATTATTTTTTCAACTTTTGACTGTTCTTCAAATCCGACCGTAATAAATTGACAGTTATTCTAAGTAGCTCATGGAATGTCACTAGATAAGTTGTTTTTCTAGATATTTTATATAGGCTTCTTCTTCGTCAGGTGAATAGTAGTCACGTTCTATAAGTAATAACTTCCTTGTAGATAATGACAGATTCCACTTTATCTGCATTAAACTTCATATTATTTTCCTGGATTTGATTGTTTTCAAGTAAAATACAATTTCGTCATGAGTGTATTTTATGTTGTTCATAATGTGCGCATCGTCAACTTACATACTGACATCTGCTAGCCCCATTTCATAATCTATATCTGTCTCATTTCAGTAGTTATGAAACTGTCTGGGGACGCGCTGCCGATGTCTAAAGGGGATGTTAGTTTTATTGCCCTATAATGCGATGGGTGCATTCTTACCGGGATCCTCCCAACACAGAGCTTTTTTCAATTCTATTAATTCTTCATCGTTGAAAATGCAAGGGGAGGCGTTCTATTAAAGGAACTAGTTTCCTCCTCCATCAAACTCCAGACATTGTTCGTCTCCTCTCTGGACTTTAGAATTGTTTAAAAGTACGCTTTTTCCGCGCATCTCTCAACAATGAAGAGCTTCTCTGTCTTTTCTGAGAAGTAGATGTGCAGGTGATAATGGGTGAAGGGGTATTTTAGTTTTCGTTGTAGAAGGGGGTGGCGTATGTTTGGGGATGTTGCAAGGAGTGCAAAACGGAGATGGTCTGGGGGAAAGGGGACTTAGCTTTATGAAGAGATGTCAAGGGAGTCATATTATATTCCCTCTTAGGGAGAGACGATTTGACTAGGGGGATACTGCCTTTGCAGGGGAGCGACGTTCTTTGGGAGGGGAAGTTGGTTTAACTGACTTACGTGGAGTTTCTGGGAACAAGTTTTTTTTTCCTTTTTTTTCTCAATTTTTCTGTTCGCATGTAAATTGTATTTTAACTTTAAATTCTTTCACACCCTAATCCTTACAAGTTTCAATTTCTAGTAATTTCTCTTCATATAGAGTTTAGGCGTACGATCTTTTTGAAGAAACTAACGTACATTCGTCTTTTTACCTTTGAATTCACAAGTTGAATTACACAGTTTATCAAACTCGTCTGGTGTGATAGTCTTTTTTGGGGTGGACTTTTGTGGTGAATTAATCAGTTGTCCATCGTTGTTGGTTAGTTTCTTCTCCTTGACTTTTGGAGCCAAGTGCTCTAAGCGTCTATTTTTATGGTTTGTTTGAGCCGGTTAATTTCTGGTGGGACACGTAAAAGTAAGGTATCCCACTTCGTTGCAGATCCAACAAGCCGGGTGCCTTCCTGCTACGACTATAGGGAGGTTCTCTCCCTCTGCCTCCATGTAATATGGTATTTAAAATAGCTTCCTTTTTTAGTAATATCTCAAACGTCCATACACCGTTAAAACCGTCAATATCAATATTCGTTATGTCTCCATATCTCATGAGGAAAGCACATATATATTCTCCTGACGTCACGCCGAGAACTTCGAAAATAGACCCCGTTGTCTCACTTCTCCCCCTGTATTCTATTCTGAGAACATATTCCTTTGTAATTATCTCCTTTATAGAGAGCCGAATGCAGTCATCCTCTGTTTTAAAAAAGGAGTTCAAGGTATTGTAACCCTTACACTTGATTACATGTTCCGGTTTCATGCCCGTAGTTGCTATTAGCTTGGTGACTGTATCCTTCGTCGTCCTTATCAACTTTTCGTCTTCCTGTCTGTCGATAACAAACATAAGAATTGTTCGCTTGGTTTATTCTTCAAAACTCGGCAAGTCAATAATAATGCTATTTTCCCTAATAAATTCCGCGCCTTTTCGACAAATTTCTCTTCATTAATTTTAACTGAGGGAGGATTGGTCCACTCCGATTTCTCAGTTGGTTGCTGACGGGTTATCTCAGCCGACTCTTTCTGACTAGTGGGTGTACAGTCGCCATGGCCGTGGTAAAAAAATCCAACTGCCCCCCCCCCCAAAAAAAACCCCGGAAATATAAAAATGTTAACAGATAATAAAAACAGTAGGAGATAACAAATAGTAACAAAAAAGTATAACCAAATAAATTACTTGCACAGACAGAAACTAACAACAATCCAATGTGTGGAAGAATTTTTTTTATTGTATGTATTTAATTCATTTGTATATAAAAATGTTATTCCCCAACTTCCCGTTGCATGTTTTGACGTTGCTTACTGTTACAAATAGGATAAAATATGCACTCCTTATATATTACACGAATGTAGCATATTCCATTATTCACAAAGGGGTGATATGAGTATCAATGACCTTTGATACTACACTAGGCTACCTCATTGTCAGGTGAATAGTACTCACGTACTATAACTAATACTTTCGTTGTTAATAATGACGTTTCATGTTCATTATTTCCAAGATTTGATTTTTCTAAAGTAAAAAAAACAATTTCGTCATGAGGGTCTTTTATCCTGTTCATCATGTGCTATCGTTAGTATACATACTGACATCTGCTAATTTCATTTCATAATCTTCGTTAAGAGAGGACGTTTAAGAACTAGCACTGATTCCTTCAGAAAATAAAAAAAACTTTTTTATCACAATTCACTTCTACTGATGCTTGCTAAGTTCATTTCCATAGTAAGTTATGAATCCATTGCGCAATTTTACAATCCATCCCAATCGTAAAAGAACACTTTCACTAACATCACTTGATTGACGTTATCAAATGATTCAGCAAAATTTATGTAAATTGCATCTATATACGTTCCAGATTATTAACGACATTACTATAAAAAAAAGCATGAACATTAGTCAGTCAACAACGCAAGGATAGCCCAAAGTATTATGTCTTGGAATCGTTGACAACTGAAAGTATATTTATCTAATAAAGCTGAAATGTTTGATGGTGGTTAATATTAACCAAGAGCATCACATCCATGCATCAAATTTGAAAAAAACAGAAATTGAAATTCCACCAAAATTTTGACGTTGAGCGAAATTCTTAAGGTCAATTTCAAATATTAAGTTCAAGTTTGGATTAGTTACCGGACTTTATTGGTTACAATATGTGCTAAGTAGCTAATCACTACGATACACCGAATCGAAGTTACCGCTAACAGTGTGACTTCCACTTTTTCTGGAAATTTTTTAACTGGACCTTTGACGTAAATATCACAAATGTAAATCAGGTCTAAATGAAAGCCTGACTGATGTTTTGGCCAAGTTTGGTGAAGATTGATCAGGTGATGTTGACACGGGGCTGTACATAAAAACACACAAACAACATCCACCGAAAAGATAAACTTCTTAGCGGATGTAATAAGTGTAACGCTTTGCTCTAAATCCGTTCTGATTGTTATACATCATGTTCATTCTTTCTAAGTAATCAAAATATGTCTGCTAGAATTACTAAACAATGCTTTGACAATATGACGTTCTAAGCTTCGCAATGTATATCATAAGGCATTCTTCTACTTCCCTTTTTGTGAATTAGTCAAACTTTCATCATAGAACGACCCTCGTATAACACCCTTTTTGGTGTCAAACGTTTATTATCGATATTAGTTTGGTTAATTAAAACTAACGTTAATGATTTATTAAATTAATGTATTTATAAAGAGTTGTAAATACACTTTTTTTCTGTCAATTTTATCATTTGAAACTGATTATTTGTGGAGGGATTACTTATGTTAATACTCCTTTTTAATGGCCAGATTGCTTGCATGGAGTTAGACACAAACGTTACACCTATATAATTCTGGATAACTCAGATTCAATTATTAAAACATAATTTTCATGAAAAAGTAATGTGTATTAATGACTTTCGAAAAGTCACGCGAGAGTCTCGGGACATTTGTAGGTCATTAGGTATAGAAACCTTTGAAGCGACAATAAAGATATGTAAATGTAAGATGTTTCATTAATTGTTCCAAATTCATTCTACTCTTTTGACTTTTAAATATTTTCCCTTTAGATTATTTTCTCTTTTCTGGCAATCCATAAATTACAATGGTCTTAGATCTTTCTTCCCTCTCCTCAAGTTACTTAATAGTTCAGCAGTCTTCATTTTAAATGTATCTTCCATTTTAGCGTTCTATATCTTAACTTCATTTTCCTTTCAGCTTTTAGTGCGTCAAACTTCTTGTGCACAGCAATAGCTATTATATTTCCAATTAAATTGTTAAAACATTCAGAATAATGTTTCTACTCACCTGCCCGAAAAGGATCGGTACCGCAACTATGAATGACAGAGACCAAACGCTAAATATGACGACTTTGGCATGTACAAGCGTGCAGAGATATTTCGCCTTTAATGGATACCTTATTGCAACATATCTACAATATAAAGAAAACAGAAGCAGAAATAAGAATAACAACAGAATAATAACATTCTAATAAGGATCCAATATAAGATAATTATTGTGTCAAAAGAAAATATTAAATTATAGGCCGTCTTGTAAACTACAAAAATTGTACATAATAAAACAATTATTAAAATGAATGAAAAAATATATAATGAAGATAGTGTACCTGCATGTCTTTAACCAAATCTACGTCACAGTTATCAAAAGTATTGCTTCATATTCTCACATTTTCATTTCGAAATATGGAGAATCATTTCTATACAAGCAAATACCTGCGCACTTCGGTTGCATATCTTTACGTGTCGGCCAGACAGACGGATTCGTTTTGTCACAAAGATAATGAATAAATGTAGAAATATGTTATAAGAGGTTTTTATTTCAACTGATAATACGAATGTATTTCTTTGTATTTTTTACATTAGTTTTAATACGTATATCGATAATCCTGTAGTATGGTTTATAATAAAAAAAGCGTAACTACGTAACAAATAACTTATACCAAACGTAGGAAAATTTAATTATCTACTAAACTGTATAAGTTTAACGTGCTTAAACTGTTTGTGAGTTATATTTATTTCAGAATTTGTGTTCGATGTTCGTGTTGCTTTTAAAAATGCCTGACCACGTTACAACAAAAGCTTCGATATACTGTTACTTATTTAGAAATAAAAATAACTTTAAAACAGTTTTTAAAAGATAAAAGTATACAGATTGCTACAAAAAATATTTTAATGGGTTTGGTGAAAGTTATTAATAGTATTTTGTTTCGATTTCTCAGCTATTAACTATAAATTGTAGAGGTTCAACGAAAAACGGTGTCAGCCATGTTGCTTTTTTAATCCGAAAAGCAGGTATCGATAGAAATCTTGTATTAGAATAAAACAATCTTTTAGACAGTTTGTGAACTTTAAAACTATAAGAGTCGGTGGAAAATAAAATGTTATTGCGTTTGTTAAAAGTTTTTTGTTGTATATATATATGTTTTATTTCTCAACTGTAATGTATACTGCAGGATCAGTCGTATATCAATTACTTAGGTGACACCGTTGCTATCAGAACGACCTGAATCTTTCTTAAATTAAATTGGTGATGTCTAATTATGATTCGGGGGTCTTTAATTTGTTTTGAATGGGTTAAATGTAAGTATTCTTTTTTATTATTAGACGGTGAAAGTTAAATGATGTCTAAATTGATGTATTTTCACGGAAATGTACAGAAGCAATCTTTGCGAAATGTTCAATAAATGGAATATGAACACATGGAGTCGAGACACATTATATAATTTCAGAAGCCGTTTTTAAGGTTTCTGTTATGACGCTATTCAGGAAAATTAATGAGAAGCTAAATCAAAGAAACAAGATGGATTTAACTGAAATGATTATTTACTACAATATATATATATATATATATATGTATAAATATATATATATATATATGTATAAATATATATATATATATGTATATGTATAAATATATATATATATATATATATATATGTATAAATATATATATATATGTATATGTATAAATATATATATATATATTAGTATATATATATGTATAAATATATATATATATGTGTGTATATATATGTTAGATAGTGAGAAAATTCCCAGCAGAGTACTCGATTAATTACGACTCAAAATTAAGACAGTAATATTTATTTATTTTTTGGAACAGAAAATTAGTACAACCTAAGTACTGTCGGTTTCAAGCTACAAAAAGGGATTTAACCATCTGGCTCTCTTGAGCTTATGTTATCACCTGTGAATTACAGAAATGTGAATTCACGTATCACTCTCGTTTGTATAGGTTAGTTGCTTTGGAGTGTATATGTATTTAAATGTGTGTTAGGGAGAGACATGTGATACTATAAAGTTTTATAATGGTCGAAAAATGGGGGGGGGGAATGTAAGAGTTTAGATTTAAAATTGAAAATCGAGAACAAGTTTAAAATATCTGTATACAAGTCTCGTAATTCAATGTTAATTAGGAGCGTATACCAGGCCGTTAAATATTGTGAAGGGTTAAACTGGTGACGTCTAAGGAGTGTTAAAGAGGAGAATGTGGGTTTCAGGATTAACTTTCGAAATAACTAAAACGTTTTTAAAAATACAGCAATTAAAATTAAAGCCTTGATTAAAAGACTTTAAGTCAATCCAAAACGGATTTAAATTAAGATTTATCAACATTCGGGTCTTGCAGGCTGGCAATCGATCTAAGGGGAGTAACTCTACAAGTTTCTTAATGATTCTGTATTCGGAATGTAAATTTTTTACCTAAGGTGTAATTAATATGTAGATACGTGGAAGTAATAATATTGGTATACTGATGAAGTCTGATCTAGAAATAAGAACAAGGATTAGATTAAAACTGTTATGGATATTTTTAAACCCTGCTGATTTATCATCGTGTAATGGGGGTGTTACCCTCTTAATAAGTGGAACAATTATTATTGGAAAACATTATTTCATATTTACGTGGTATAACTTACTGGTTTTAAGTTTTGGTGTAGAGATAGGCCAATAAAAATATAAAGATATGTATTCCTAGTTTTTATATATTTGTGGAAGCTGATAGTTGGGAGTATTTTCCGGGGTGGAAACCGATATTTTGTGAAGCAATTATGTGGTTATGTATTAAGCAGGGGGTGTTATTGGTAGACCTTTAAATGTATAAATAAGTCCAGTTGATAAGTAGTGTTTACCTCATGTGGATGCACCTTTAAACATTTCGTCTCTGGCATTCACGTAGATTGTATCTAGGTCAGTAATGCCCCTTAATATATGATATGTTTCTGCATCACAAAAAGGGCATCTATTTATGGCTGGAGAAAAAGATGGATGGTCTTTTCTGTTTTACTTTCCATTTCATGGTAAATGAAGTCTCTTCATCTTAAAATTTCCATATCCTGGTCTCAAGTATCGTATTTTCTTTGTTTTGTAGTTAATTGTATTCATGTGTGCGTACAGTATTTGTTTGAAGCTTTATTGTGTCATGCTTATGTATGTTTCAGCTCTGTCGCTATGCTTGCTTGTGACAGTGGCTTCATATATGAAGGAATCAATTTTGCAACTTTTTAACGAAAACATCAAAATGAAAACATCAAACTATGTTGTTAAAAATAACACTTCCCAAACCCAAAATACATTAGGAAGAACCAATGTAATATATCAGTTCCAATGCCCTATGGGAGAATGTATCTCCGACAACAATAAACAACTAATTCTTACATAGGTTTCACTTCCACAACACTATCCCGAAGACTCACCCTACACGCTTCCGACACTAGCTCTATATGCCAACACCTAAAAAAACATAATTGCACCCCCTCCCAATATAGAAACATCCTTGTTAACAATACCAAAATAATACACCATGATACCAATATCAAAAAATTAAAAATACTCGAAGCCCTCTACATAAAAACTAAACATCCCACAATTAATAATGTCAATTATGAAACTAGTCGCAACATTTTAAAGTGTCTAGCATAATAATTAACATTACCAAATTCTTAGCCATTAGGTAGTTATGCGTTTGAATTGTATGCACTTTATTTAACGTCATCAATTTCTTAACGGTTTAAACAGTCAAACTTTAAATCTCTCGTATGTGTAGAACGCCATCACGCTCTCATGTACATTTCAACTTTACAGACGCGTTTTCAAATATAAACTACTTGCCGTTATAATTCAAAAATGAGCACAACAGTAAAGACACTAAAACTAATACCGCCTGAAGATTATTTGACGATTCAAATCGAAAGTACTTGCAAAAAAGAAAAAAGAATGGAACAAGAAACCCATGAATCATGTTCATATCAATTTGACCGACACATTAGATGGACAATTCGGAAAATTGAAAAAAATAAAAAAAAGTCGCATCAAACAAAACCACTCCGTGTTATTTAATAATGTTTGCCTAAATGAAAATATGCTGCCTAAATACACACACAATATATATATATATATATATATATATATATATATATATATATATATATATATATATATATATATATATATATATATCCAGGGTTTCAAATCGCATGATTGGTAGTGAATAGTTATATCTCTATGCTGATGAGTACAGATTAAAAAGGACGAACCGTATGCGTACATAGATAATAAACAATAACAATTGTTTATATTTGTCGCTCCTCGTAAAAAAGTACAGCACCGTAATGGTAGTACTAACACAGCATGACGTCACTTGCTTTATCATGCATCATTCCTTCCCTAATAGAAGTAGAATGCCTGGAGGTCAAGCCGCTTTAAAAGTGTTAAAATTATCATTGTTTATCAGCTATTTAAAATTGGCCGAGCGGTTAACCACGTTTGATTTGAGTTGAAAAATACTTGTAATCCAGGGTATCGAATCGCATGACCGGTAGTGAATAGTCATATCTCTATGCTGACGAGTCCAAATACGTACATAGATAATAAACAATAACAAATATTTATTTATATATATATATATCTTTGTAATATAGCAGGAAAAACAATTAACAATTAAAGTCAAAAAATTAAAAATTAGTACAACATTCGTACTGTCGGTTTCAAGCACAGACGGATCTAGCCATCTGGCTCTGTTGTTATATATATATATATATATATATATATATATATATATATATATATATATATTGTGTGTATTTAGGCAGCATATTTTCATTTAGGCAATATATAATTATTTAAATGCTGTATATTACATATTTCAGCAATGTACCGCAGATTTAGACATCTTTATTAAATCTCTGTGCCCAGTGGAATCATCGGCAAGTTGAAACGATTGTAGTCATAGGGAATGGCGTCAACAATGACAGAAAATCCGGTGTTGGATAGTGATTAACTAAGACTTAAGAGAGTTCGATGTTAGTTTGTGTATCGAGCACTTTATTTGATTTCTTTTCATATACAACCTGACACACACACTATATATATATATATATATATATATATATATATATATATATATATTCTAGTGAATAATCATTTCAGTTAAATCCATCTTGTTTCTTGATTTAGCAAATTATTAATTTTTCTGAATAGTGTCATAACAGAAACCTTAAAAATGGCTTCTGAAATTCTATAATTCGACTCCACTCCACAGGTAAATATTCCATCTATGAAACATTTCGCAATTATTGCTCCTGTACATTTCCGTGAAAATAGATCAATTTAAACATCATTTAACTTTTACCGTCTGATAATAAAATAGAATACTCATTCCAAAACAAATTGAAGATTCACGAATCATAATTAGCCATCACTATTTTAATTTATGAAAGATTAAGGTTTTTTTTATACCAATCGTATCTAGTAATTAATTGATATACGACTAATTCTTTCAGTATGGGTAACAGTTGAGAAATAAAAAATATATACAACAAAAACTTTTACCAAACGCAATAAAATTTATTATAGTTTTTTTATTATAAGGGCTAGTAATTTAAAACTTAAAACGAGCGTCTATAATATTACATGAGAGCGTGATTACGTTCTAAGAGCGTTCAAGATTCAAAAGTTTGATTGTTTAACAGTTAAGAATTATATTACGTTCTGAGCGCGTTCAAGATTCAAACGTATTATTGCTTAATAGCTAAGAATTTGGTAACGCTTATTACTATATTAGACACTTTAAAATGTTGTGACTCGTTTCGTAATTCACATTATTGATTGTGGGATGATTAGTTTTTATATAGAAGGAATATTTAATCCTTTGGTGTTGGTATCGTGGTGTATTACTTTAATATGTATAACTAGTATGTGTCGATATTGAAAAGGGGGCAATCATGTTTTTTTAGGTGTTGGCAAATGAAGCTAGTGCCAGAGAGATGTAAGGTTAGTTGTTGGGAAAGTATTGTGGTAGTGAAACCTATGTAAGAATTAGTTTTATTATTATTGTCGGAGATACATTCTCTCATGCGGCATTAAAGCTGATATATTACATTGGTTCTTCGTTATGTATTTTTGGTCTGAGATATGTTTTTTTAACTACATAGTTCGATGTTTTCATTTTTTATAATAAACGGTACCGAATTTTTAGCCAGAACGTAATGAAATTCTTGACGGGTAAGTAATCAAACTTTTAAATCTTGCATGCTCGTGTAACATCTAAATATTATAGACCTTCTTTTTAAGTTGTAAATTACTGGCCGTTATAATAATAAAAAAAATCAACAATAAAGACATATTTTTTAAGAAACCAAAACTAACACCGCCTGAAGATGATTTGACTGATCAAATCGAAAGTACTCGCAAAAAGGAGAGAAAATGGAACAAGAAACCCATGGAACTTACATACAGCAATTTGACCGACACACTAAATGTACAATTCGTGTTATTTAATAATATTTGCCTCTCTCTCTCTCTCTCTCTCTCTATATATATATATATATATATATATATATATATATATATATATATATATATATATATTATAAATATATATATATATATATTATAATATATATATATATATATATATATATATATATATATATATATATATATATATATATAGCAATAGATGAAGTGTAAGAATAAAATAAGGTGCGAATAAAATTTTATTACAGTTCAGGCAAAGTACTTTAAAGTCCTTAACTCAAGTGTTTTCAAAGAAAATCTTCTCCCCAGAGGACCATTACCGCAATGACATTACTGCAGGTAATAAAACTTAAACTTTGAAAATATATTTAAAAAATATATATAAAAATACATAAAGGTATATAAAACATCAAATATATCGGCCCAAACCATACTTTTTTGTAAATCTATACAGTTCATTAAAGTCAAAAATTTTAAAATAGCTCCAGGAAAGATATCAAATAGGTTGATTAAAAAATAATCCAAGCGGTGAATGGTGGTCTAAAAGCTAAATGAGTTATCCAGGTGGGAAATTTGTTTGCTATTGATGCAGTAGATAACCGTGAAAAGTGTCTTCAAGGTGTATGCAAATTAATAAAACGATAGAAAAAACGATAGATAAAATAAATCATATGAAAAGTTCAGAAAACTCACTTGGTGTTGAATATCATATATATATATATATATATATATATATATATATATATATATATATATACATATATATATATTTGTGTGTATGGGTGTTTGTAAGGAATGTATATTTTCAATTTTACATATCCGAAGATTTCCTAGTAGAAGCTCAATGAAAATGTGTTTCAAAGTTCAGAGTATACATATTATATTGATTCGATTCAAAAGACCATGCAAAGAGCAACGATCCAAAATCATAATTTACATCAGTTCCTTCACTTTTTTATTTCCGCACTTCGGTGGACATTTGTCATTTCCATTTTCATCTTACATACAAAAAACATCAATTTTCTATAGTAATTATCTTGTTTTCCTACACGTGTTTCTTGGCAGATATGCCAACATTATAGTCCGGTAGTTCGTCTGTCAGTCTTCAGGGAATGACAGAAATATGTGTCAGTTGCTTACATGTAGCGACATTACAAGGCCTTTGTTCTTCTTTTAAATAAGTGCAGTGTTTACTGTGTTATCAACTATTAACGTTATGGACACACAGGAATAGGCATCTGTTATGCTATTCGGATATTTGTTAATTGTGGCTATTAACAAGTTGTAATCACCCGCGATAGATAAATAAAGCTAACATTAATCATTTATGTCGATCCACTAAAGAACCATTCACAAAAAACTTATTTACTTGTCACAGGAAGAAGGAAAATGATCTATAAAGAAGCGTTATTCAATCAACACATCTATGCCTATTTTGCTGTCCGTGAATTTATCTACAATTTATCGCGAGCTGATGAGACACTACCATCTGTTAGGCTGTATTTTAATGTGTGTCTCTCTCTCTTCCTGTGTATATTTCAATTTAAGGATGTATTTGTTCATTTTCTTCACATATCCATTATCATACTAGATGTGAATTCGCCAACATTTTTCCACGAGTTTTTTCCTATATACTGTTACAACACAAAATACATGCTAAAATATTCCTTAGTTCTCGAATTGAGTTATGTTTTACAGATATTATGTTTTACTTGTTTTAAATACCAGTAATTTATAATTAACTGAACAACTCATCAATAATTCTCTATCTGATATATGTGTATTTCTTTCGCCTCCTTTCACTCTATGTTGATTCACCTACTCTCTAATATTAATATTTCTTTATCTCTCTGTAAGCATTTAGAGAAGGAGTGGCTCTCTTTTTTAAGCATCTTATTTAATTTTACATACGTATGTCTGTACACACCACCAACTCGTATGTACATTAGATGGCAAAATAATCACCTTCTTACATCTATATACGAATAATAACAGATAAAACACTTCTATAATAATAATAATAATAATAATAATAATAATAATAATAATAATAATAATAATAAACACATACACGCATGTGGTGGCACAGCCCTGGCTGATACCTTAAAAAATGGTTGTGAAGTATCAAGGAAAATGATTAAAACGAGGAGAGAAAGCACTAACGGACCATCACTGGAAAGGGGCCGAGATTACTGCAAGCTGGTGGAGGCATATTGCTACTCAAATTCTAGAGAAGACCAACGGTGGTTGTTAACGAGAAATTAATGTTAAGCGATGTTGCGATAAGGCAAAATGATTTACAACGGTTTTTGAAGAGGTGGAAAAAGCTGGAAATCTTTGGAGACTTGTTGTCACTCAAATTCCAGGAAACTCAATTGTTATTGCCAGTGGGCAATCACTGATAATTACTTGTGTGAAAACTCTTTGTGAGTAAATAATAATAATGATAATAATAATAATAATGATAATAATATTAAATCTAAAAAAATTAAAGACTAGCATAAAAACTGAGACGATGTATCCACAAAATAGGCGTACCAGAGTGGATGACCAAAGGAAGGACAACGCTAATACAAAAAGATGCCAGAAAGGGAACGATCCCAAGCAACTACAGAACAATAACATGTTCACCAACACTGTGGAAAATCCTAACGGCACAACTGAGAGAACAAATCTAACATTCCCTGAACAATCATGGGCTGCTCCCTGAGGAACAAAATGGTTGCCGAAAAAGGAAAAGAGGGACGTATGATCTGTTATACATACATTAAAAAAATCATGAAGGCGATAAAAAGCAGAAAAAATCATATCCATGGCATAGATTGACTACAAGTAAGCTTATGAGAGAATCCCTGAAGCATGGATAATTAAATGCTTAAAAATCTACAAGATTCCTGACAGGATTATTAATCTTATTAAGAACACATGGCTGTAATGTAAATACAGAGAGGCATTTTTCAAGGAGACACTCTATCGCCACTTGTGTTTATCATAGATAGTATCCCAATCAGCATCATACTCAGGAAATGTAATGCCGGATACAAGTTTACATATAAAGTACAAAGAATAAACCACCTGATGTACAGGGACGACCTGAAACTATTTGCAAAAAGCAATAACGAACTGGAAAAGCTGATAAATACGACTAGAATCTTCAGTCAGGACATTCAAATGGAATTTGCAATGGAAAAGTATGAACTCTTACAGATGAAAAAAGAAAAACTAGAGACAACAGATTGCATGGAACTGTCGAACCAAAAGATGAGGGCGCTAGGCGAACGGAATAGCTATACATATTTGGGAGTTCTAGAAGCAAACACTATCAAATCTCGATAAATGACAGAGAAGATGGGAAAAGAATATTTGCGAAGTACAAGAAAACTCTTAGTAAAGAGATTAAGTAGCAGAAATCTAATAAAAGGAATAAACACCTGGAGAGTATCACTAATAAGATACTCTAAACCATTCATAGGCTGGACTAAAGAAGAACTCAGGCACCTTGACCAGAGAAGTAGAAAATTATTGATCATGCACAACGGACTACATCGAAAAGACGATACGGAACGACTCTGCGAGAAAAGAAACGAACGGGGAGATGACTGGTAAGTATAGAATACTGTGTAGAGGACACAAAAAAGAGCTGCAGAAATACATGACACAGAATACAAAAAGGATAATCATCGGAGCAAGAGACACTGTCGCTATAAAGTTTCATATAACTGACAAGAGAAGAGACCCACCAAAATAGCTGGGCATGGCTAAGAAAAGAACACTTGAACAGAGAAACAGAATCGTTACTGACGACTACACAGAAAATGCGAGTAGGAAAAACTACAGTAAAGCTAACATAAATAAGACCCAGGGAAACAGTAAATGCAGACTGTGTGGACAAAGAGACGAAACAGTAAATCATATAAGTGAATGCAGCAAACTATCCGCAAAAGTATACAAGAACATACACGACTGTGTGGGAAATGCAGTACACTAGGGAGACGTGTTGTCACTTAGACTCCAGGAAATACCACTGGTTATTTTCGGTGAGCTATTACTAACGATGATATGTGTTAAAACTAGTGAGAACAAATAATAATTATTATTATCATTATAATAATAATAATATTATTATTATTATTATTATTATTATTATTATTATTATTATTATTATTATTATTATTATTATTATTATTATTATTATTATTATTATTAACAGTTCTCCAACAACTGGGAAAAAAGACTGGGAGAAATTGGAATCAAGGGAATCAAAGGGAACACTGAGATAATACAAAGGACAGCAATGATGAAAACAGCTGCAATATTAAGAAAAATCCTCGAATGCTGAAACCCATCAGAATAAGCTACGAACAGTAACCAGTCATATTTACGTTACAATAGGAAGAAAACAAAATATTGGAAGAACACAATCGCAATAACCCAAGGGCGCGAAACTTCAAGAAATGTCATTTACTGCCCCCCCCCCCCCAAAAAAAATAGGGATTGCACCAGCCTCGGCTGATACCACACAAAATAGTCGTGAAGGGTCAAAGAGGATGGAAAGATCGAGGAGTGAAAGCACTAACCAGACTTCCACTTGAAGAGTGCGGAACGCACTGGGATCTTGGGGAGGCTTATTACCACCCAAAAACCAATTGTCGTTACCAGCGGGAAATTAAGAGTAAGCACCTGTTATGAGAATTTTTGTCCGGTTATTATCAGTGAGCACTTACTGACGATGACTTGTGTGAGAACTCCCAGTGAGTACAAATAATACTCATAATAATAAAAGTAGAATAGCAGTAGTGGTTGTGCCCCAACATATTGCGAGTACCTCTAGTACGTATTTTTATTGCTATATGGAACATTCTTCGAGTCTGGATACTATATGTTCCAGACCATGGATTGGGGAGAAAGCCCTCTGTCGATTCTCTCAGTCAAAACGAAGTTCGTTTTGACCGAAATATATTTGTGATTTATGGTGTAGTTAAGGTTTTTGAAAGAAAACTGATCCAATTGTGTCTTGGTACCGTCTGCTTTCTGACGTTCTAAAGCTTCATTACCGCCAAGTTTGTGTTTAATTAGCTGGCACACTTCCTGCTGAATATGGTCCAATATAGTCAGTTATAGAAGCCAAGTTTCTTCATTTTCCTTGCATCATTTAACAGACAAATGCATCCTCTCTGGATTTAGACACATTTTGTTAAACCTACCATTGGTTGTTTCCACTGTCTCGACTAAGCGTTAATAATTTATTGTCTGCTTTTGTTTTTTCCGACTTGTCAATTTGGAATTCACTTCATAGAAACATTCGTCGATCGTAATTCAAACACGAACAATGCGTATACAACTGGCATTTCTACTACACATTTATATATATATATATATATATATATATATATATATGTTTATATCTATCTATATCTATATATCTATATATATATATATATATATATATGCGTAACAGAAATGGTGTGCACACTGATTTGGTGATTAATACGCCATTTAATACGAGCAGACCGTATGATAATTATTAAGTACTTCCTTATTATATTTCAGCTGCCACAATTTCACCTGTTGTTTTGAAAAAAAGTGTACATTAATTTATTTTCACAGGCTCGTTCATCTGAATTATGTTATATATACTTTAAATGGAAAACATCTGGAAATAACTAAACAGTCAATCATTTGTAAAGTATCTCCAAAAATATAATGTTCAATTTTCACCTGAAATATTCTTCTGGAATAATAAAGTGTGTTTGTAGTTCTGTCTGCCAGATTTTTCACAACTTCATCGTATGGATAACTCAATTTATCTCCATGAACATATTTTGAGAGATATCGTATACCTCACAGAAATGCCCGTTAACATTTTTGCAGTCATTGCTTATAGGATGTCTTCAGGATTCCTCGACCTTGCAAGATAAGGGAAGCATTCGAACATGTTCAATATCTCTGAATAAAGATAATAGATATTAATAATTGTTTTATCCCACACTCTAACGTAAGTATAATTCAACCCAGTACGTCTAAAGTCACCAAATGTGAGTTATTGATAGTATCATTTATCAAAATGGTTATTAGTAGTAGTATTTGTAGCAGTAGTTGTAGTAGTATGTTTAGCCTTGATGGCATACCCAGTTTAGTTGTTTACAAATTTGTACAGATAGTTTGGGAGCGTATAAGTGTCTATTAGCAGTAATAGTATACGTAGCAGTATAATTGTTAACATTGTGACCTCTTTACTGCGCTATACATGTTAAAAATGCCACACGCCTGATTTAGTGAAATTCTAACAAGTAGTTTATATTTGACCTATAGCCAAGAAATGTGCAGTTATGATATACATGGATATGCATATGATATACATTGATATACATATTATATACATTGATATAGATATTATATACATTGATATACATATGATATACATGGATATGAATATGATATACATTGATATACATATGATATACATTGATATACATATTATATACATTGATATACATATGATATACATGGATATGCATACGATATACATTGATATACATATTATATACATTGATATACATATGATATATATTGATATACATATTATATACATTGATATACATATGATATATATTGATATACATATTATATACATTGATATACATATGATATACATGTATATACATATTATATACATTGATATACATATTATACACATTGATATACATATGATATACATTGATATACATATTATATACATTGATATACATATGATATACATTGATATACATATTATATACATTGATATACATATTATACACATTGATATACATATTATATACATTGATATACATATTATACACATTGATATACATATGATATACATTGATATACATATTATATACATTGATATACATATGATATACATTGATATACATATTATATACATTGATATACATATTATATACATTGATATACATATGATATACATTGATATACATATGATATACATTGATATACATATGATATACATTGATATACATATTATATACATTGATATACATATGATATACATTGATATACATATGATATACATTGATATACATATTATATACATTGATATACATATTATATACATTGATATACATATGATATACATTGATATACATATTATATACATTGATATACATATGATATACATTGATATACATATTATATACATTGATATACATATGATATACATTGATATACATATGATATACATTGCTAGCTGCAAATATTTACTTTTAGTTTTCATTTGATCATTATTTGCCCTTTTCCTCTTTTCTGTAAGTATTTACATTTTTGGAATAAATATATGCATTCTTAAAAATCAGTCTTTCAATAAAATTGATCAGATATCTAAGAAATATCGATACATAAACCAACTCTGTTTTTTAGCTCTTAAAGTTATAAATGAAAAAAGCAAAGAATCAGATGTGCAGTGCAGGCATAATTTTTTGTATTTACAATTTTTAATACGATTTTGAAACTTATATTTATTCATTACATTGTTCGTTTTAATTAACTATTTTAAATAAATCAATTATTAATCTATCGATTTTGTACTTTTTAAATTTTACACGCTGATGTGTATTTCCTCGCAAATACGATATTGATCCAACAAGTCTATTAATAGAAATGATTTCCGGAGTGTGATAAGATATTTGATCCAATAGATCTATTAATAGAAATTATTCCAAGAGTGTGATAAGATATTTGATCCAATAAGTCTATTAATAGAAATGATTTTAGGTGTGTGATAAGATTATTGATCCAATAAATCTATTAATAGAAATGATTTCAGGTGTGTGATAAGATTATTGATCCAATAAGTCTATTAATAGAAATGATTTAAGGAGTGTGATAAGATATTTGATCCAACAAGTCTATTAATAGAAATGATTTCCGGAGTGTGATAAGATATTTGATCCAATAAGTCTATTAATAGAAATGATTTTAGGTGTTTGATAAGATTATTGATCTAATAAGTCTATTAATAGAAATGATTTCCGGAGTGTGATAAGATATTTGATCCAATAAGTCTATTAATAGAAATGATTTTAGGTGTTTGATAAGATTATTGATCTAATAAGTCTATTAATAGAAATGATTTCCGGAGTGTGATAAGATATTTGATCCAATAAGTCTATTAATAGAAATGATTTTAGGTGTTTGATAAGATTATTGATCTAATAAGTCTATTAATAGAAATGATTTCCGGAGTGTGATAAGATATTTGATCCAATAAGTCTATTAATAGAAATGATTTTAGGTGTTTGATAAGATTATTGATCTAATAAGTCTATTAATAGAAATGATTTTAGGTGTTTGATAAGATTATTGATCTAATAAGTCTATTAATAGAAATGATTTCAGGAGTGTGATAAGATATTTGATCCAATAGATCTATTAATAGAAATTATTCCAAGAGTGTGATAACATATTTGATCCAATAAGTCTATTAATAAAAATGATTTTAGGTGTGTGATAGAAGATAAATAATTGTAGTAATTAATTTGAATGTCAAGACGTTACTTATGGCAACCAAAGGAAAATATTGACAAAAGTAATTGAACGGTGTTCTTCAGAATCGTTTGATTTATTCCTGGCTTCTTTTGTTCCAGCTCGGTTGGCGTGTTGGTCTAGTATTCAATTCAATTCACGATGGTGCCCGGTATTGTGCGTCATTAATAGATCAAGGCTGTTGATGAAATCCCACGCAACAGGTCCCATATCTCTACGGGAATAAGTTGAAATTCAAATGTCAGATTAAAGTCAACCACGCGCAACGCAAAAGCCGTCATCATTTATTTGTGAACGAAATATCTATTTCTATCGGAAAACAGTCAGAAACGACTACTACTACTATGGCATGTGTTCTTCAGAATTGTCTGATTTATTCCATGTCCTCTTTGTCTTAGGTCATTTTACTCGTTGGTCTCGTGGTCTGCACCTATTCCGTGTGCAGCTCCCTCCTTATAATACACCCTCTTATTTCAGTAGCTTCTTTCCAAGAACTATAAAGCTTGTGGAACTCTTTTCCTACTGACTGTTCCCTTCCTATCTATAGCTTTGGCTTTTTCAAGACTACGGCCAATAGGCATCTCCTGTATTTGTGTCAATCATATATCATTATTTAAAGCTCCTTGCATATTTCCTTGTCTAGAGCAACTTCCATAAAAAAGAAATACTAAGTTCCATTATTTTATAGAGATTCAATTATAGTACACAAAAGTTATTAAGAGCCCTGTCTAAATTGATGCGTATCAACTGTTTTTTTAATATTTATTGACTAGAAGTTACGTATATCATTTACTATTTATTTGAACACACCCACACACATTTTCTATATAATTATTAAATAAAATACATAGTTTTTAATCAGTCATAATCATTTGTTACACGCCATGAGACCGATTTTTTAGATGACATTTACACATCATGTGTTGTTATATTTGAACCCGTATTTTATTTAATTATTAAAGGACATGTAGGAATGTAAAGTTGAAATTCTCAACGTGTTTTAAAAGCCGATACTTATGAACTATCAGTGTACATATACAATTATGATTTAAATTAATATTGTTGATTATGTACGTACATGCATGTTTCGTGTTCATTAAGACTTCACCATACAACTGCAGAGGTAAGAGTGAAATATATCATATATATATATATATATATATATATATATATATATATATATATATATATATATATGTATATATATATATATATATTGTATATGTATTTTAGTTTTTTTAATTCTAATTCTTTATTTTCCTAAAAAGATATATAGATATGTGTATATATACATATGTATATATATTTATATATATATATATATGTATATATATATATATATATATATATATATATATATATATATATATATATGCATATGTGTATGTGTTTATCTATATTTCAAGTTGTCGATTGATTACCTTTCTTTGAATGTTAAATCAAATCTCAATAAAAGAATTAATTAAACTGGGTTTACTTCTTGTCATAAAAAGCCGTTAACATTTCAATTTAATTCATTTTGTAATTTGAATTTCTTCAGATTGGGTCTTTGACAGTTGACTTCTGGCGTGTGTTGATTGAGTTAAGATCTATTTGACCCTTTCGGTGATTATATTTCTTGAATATTCTTTCTGAACCCTATCCATAGGTTAGACTTTGATCTATTAACTTTAATATTATGAAAGTAGTTAATTTTCAACCGTTAATTGAAACTTTCAACGTAACCCCCATCTCGTTGAATGAAGTTCATAGCAACATTCTTCTTTCATTTCCCCTGTATAGACTTGATATTGGATGGAAACCTTTAAAAGATTTTTAATCTAAGCATGCGTTGCATCTTTCTTGTATTTGCTTTTGAATATTATTTTTCCTTGATACGTTGTGTTTTTGTTTTGATATCAAAGCGCTTTTGATTTGTTTTATCTATATGTATATTGTATTAATAAAGATATATTTTATTTTAGTTATAATGTTCATGTTTATTTGGTTGCATATTTGTATATTCACTATAATACATTTGTTATCTTCGGATTATGTTAAGTTTTCCTTGTTTTAACCTTTACTTTATTTGATTTGTGATTTATTATTTATTATAATAATTCATTCATTTATTACCTATTATTATTAATGGTTTTACTATTTTAATTTTATTAGTTTTCCGACTTTGTTCATTATGTATTTAAATATTTGTATTTGCTGTACGCTATATATTTTTATTACTATTATAAATATTTATCTCACAAATGAAGTTGTGTGAAATTGTATGATAAAATTATTATTTTCCCCATATCGACTGGATATATGATTTCTTAAATAATACTAACATTTCATGTTTTTCTTGCTTGACTTCTATGTATGATGTTGCAAGGGGCGCTGATGAAGATGTATTTTGGAATCATCTAAAGTATAATACAAAATAACATTTTCCACATGTTCGTACCACAAATATTCGTTGACTTGAAATTATTGGAACTGATATAAATAATGTTCTAATTTTGTTCATCTCAACTTCTTATATATATATATATATATATATATATATATATATATATATATATATATATATATATATATATATATATATATATATATATATATATATATAGGGTTAGTTGATATAAACAAAATTAAAAGGTTAGTTATGCTGATGATGGCTGTGGGGCAGAAACACATGTCCGTTGATTACTTTTATGAACGTATAAAATAATAAATATATAAATGTATACACACACACACACACACACACACACACACATATATATATATATATATATATATATATATATATATATATATATATATATATATATATATATATATGAGAAAGGAAGGATGAGAGTAATGCGACGTAATGGGAAATATAAAAAGAAAAAAATAAGAGATATTTTTTATATATTCATCAACGTTTCGTCTTTATTGTAAGACTTCCTCGGGATGATAATTTGAAGAAAAATGTCACGTAAGTACATCGAAATATTGGGTTGACATGATGGGTTGATAAGGAAAAGTGGTAGCCGTGGCTACAATGAGCGCAAGAGTAGAGTCCAGGCTGCGAGAAGTCAGTAGTGGCAAAGAATGAAAATAATATGAAAAGCTTTGAGTGGGTACCACTAAGGCAGCAGTGAAAAAGGGAGGGGTGAGAGTATTAGTGATTTTGTCTTAAGGTGACCAGCTGGCTATATCAGGAATGTGTGGGTATAAGTGTGTTTGACAGAATGCGTAGAAGTGTGCTGTGAGCATGACAAGAAGGTAAAGGAAAAATATTTTAATTTCAGGGAGTGATAAGTAAAATGTGGTTTCGTTAAGGATGTGTTGATACTTTGAGATTAAATTGAGATCAAAAGGGGTTTAAATATCTAAATATTTGTAAGGATGTGTAGATTGTGTTCATTTGTAAGGCTGTTATTTGTGGTTAAGTTATTTTGATTCGTAGTGGATGATTCATGATAATGTGAATGAATATATATGTAAGAAGTAGATAGTACATAAGTGTGTATACGGGGAGTTGTATATAAGTGCAATTGAGAAGGAAAAAGTAGGGTTAGCCATGATCTAGGTTTAGCTTTTGTTCGGTCAGGATAATTTTGCTTATTAAGAGGGATTGATTGTAGAAACCATTTCGTTGTCTAATGGTGTTAAAAGCTGTGATTAGTGCTGTTTCAAGTAGTTTTCGCCAAGCTTTGTTATGAATGTGTCTGGTGAGTTGGGCCGTTTCTAACTTGAAAGCATGATCGTGCTCTAATACGCGGGAAAAAGTGCACTGTGAAATTGTTTCTACAATTTATCCCCCTTAATAAGCAATATCACCCTTTTGACTATTTCTTTAACACTTTTACCCATCTCCGCCCATTTTCAAGTTATTTTCATTTCTTCAAATGTGTTTCTAAAACTATTATACCACCTACAGGCCAAACACACAGAGTTCCCACATCCCTCTTCTGTCTACAGGCTGTCAAAATTCATGCCACACATCGCTACGACAGAAATCTCAGCCCGCCCCCTCTTTCTTCTCTCCCACCCTAAGGCAAATTCCCTAATACTCTCACCCCTCCCTGTTCACTGCTGCCTTAATGGTACTTACTCAAAGCTTTCCATATTCATTTCATTCTTCGCCCTACTGACTTCTCGCAGTCTGGACTCTCCTCCAGCGCTCATAGTAGCCACGGCTACTACTTTTCCTTATCAACCCATCATGTCAACCCAATATTTCGATGTACTTACATGACATTTTTCTTCTAATTATCATCCTGAGGAAGTCTTACAATAAAGACGAAACGTTGATGAATATATAAGAAAACGTCTCTTGTTTTTTTCCTTTTTCATTTCCCATATATATATATATATATATATATATATATATATATATATATATATATATATATATATATATATGAGATAAAAAATAGAATGTTCCGAAGTAGTAGAAAAGAAAATAAGGAAAACCAGAATATTAATTGAATACTTATCTACGTTTCACCTTTATTAGAAGGTTTCATCAGGAAGCGTTCAGCAGTCAGAACGCTTAGAAATGTACTACGGTAGAACAGCCAGTAAAAGTTTGAAAAGTGAGCGTTAAGACGTAAACTGTTTATATAACGTTCCATAGAACATTAGAAAAATAAATGAGAAAGAGGGGAAGGACAGGAAACAAGAAAGAGAAAAAGAAAAGTAATAAAAGTAATATTATATAGAACGTTATATACACCGTTGTCTTCTTAACACTCACTTTTCAAATATTTATCGATTGTTCTGCCGTAGCACATTTCTCAGCGTTCTAACTGCTAAGCACTTCCTCACATTTATTTTTAAGACTTTGGTACTTGTTACTGTATTTTTTCTTAAATATCCCGTCCTGATGAAACCTTCTAATAAAGGTGAAACGTAGATGGATATTGAATTAATATTTTGGTTGTCCGTACATATATATATATATATATATATATATATGTATGTATGTATATATATATACATATATATATACATAAATATATGTATATATACATATATAAATATGCCTATGTATATATATACATATATATATGTATACATATATGTGTATATATATGTATATATATGTATACATATATGTGTATATATATATATGTATATATATGTATATATATATGTTTATATATGTATATATGTATATGTATATATATATATGTTTGTGTATATATATGTATATATATATATATATATATATATGTGTGTGTATATATATGCGTGTGTATATATATGTATATACATTTATGTGTATATATATATATGTGTGTGTATATATATATGTATATATGTGTGTATATTTATGTATATGTGTATATATATAGACTAATTTTGGATTTTGTCTTTTTATTTTTTTAAAGTAAACCAGCTTTGCAAACTTACTTTTTTATTAACTCCGTGGAAATAACGTATAATCCTGTTGTTATCCTAGGAGGCCACACTCCCGGGCATTACCTCCACTTTCAAGAAGAGCGTCAGTTTCATGCCTGTCGCCCGAGGCACCGTTACAGCGGAATACCGATGAGTGCGTTCACGGCTATTTTAGTACTCTTCCAGAGTGACCCTCAAGGGAAGTGGTTTTCCTTGCTTTAAACTGACCTTGTGTCACATCTTTGCTGCCGTGACAGGATGCACAGAAATAAATGTTTTTTTCCGGCTCTTACTTTTATACTAACCGAAAATCCTTTGCATATTCTGATTCTAGGGTTTGGTTAGTAAGGGGCACGACCCTTTCTTTTGGAATTTGGTATTGTTCGGTCCGGTCTTAGGAGACCGTCTTCGCATGCATTACCTCCACCATCGGGAGGAGGTTAATTGTATTGGCGGTCGAATTTTTCCTGATTCAAACAACTTAACACATAACCCAATATTTTACCCAATGGGTAACCCAATGGGTAACCCAATGGGTAACCCAACGGGTCACCTTTTTCTAGTATATATAGATATATTTTAAGTGGTGAGCATTAAGTAGGTAGATAGCTTTTTTGGCAATACTAAAGAATTCAACGCTTCCTGCTTTTAAAATCAGGAAATACAAGTTACATTCAGTCTTATAATAGCCTCTTGTTTTTATCAAAGAATTCTCATTGAATAGAAAAGCGTGATGTAAATGTTCATTCTCAGTGAAGAAATATAATGAATACATTTACCATTAATACCAAGACATTTTTAGATCCTGTGCAGACGAAATATGCGTTGCGCTGTTTTCTGAAGCTTTCGCACGCGCGATGCAAGCACCCTGAAAGCAGAAAAACTTCTTACTTTCTCATCATATTTTATTTTTAGATAATACCTATTTCGAAAATGTTCAACCTGTGCTCATTTAAAAAAGAATGTATTTATTATTACGTTGTTTTGTTTGCACTTACTTTATACGTGATCATAAATGTGAGTATCCACAATAAGAACTGATGATATAAATAGTTGATATTTAAAAACTTAACACATGATGAAAATATGCCTACATAAAATAAATTTACAAAATCCTTATGTTTAACGTCTAACCTTCATCGGAGGCATCATTAAAAAATGTGAACCTTCTAGTCGAACGTGAGAATCTTTCTGTTGAATTCGTAACCAGGCCGGTGCACCGGAAATTACGTCATTCTATAAAGTAACAAACGATATGTGTCAAACAGTTGGACTATAGCAAAATGAATAGCCGATCTCCAAAATGTCAAAACATGTTGACCCCTCCCTTCACTTAAAATACATCAAAATTCAGAAAATTAATCAATTTTAATTATTTTTTTTAGTATTTATAAATAGACGATCACGGTATATAATTAATTCATTACTTTATTAGAAATCGTAGTGCAAATGTATTATTTCGGGTAAACAAAAACTTATTTACTAAAATTATATCATAGGGTAATAAAAAGACGCATAAATGTATTTTTCTTGATGAAAATAAGCATCGTAGGTGTAAACATCTTTTAAAATATAGTTCTCATATATTATAAATAAAGTCCATAAATTCCGTGTTAATGAAATCAATATAATTCGAAGAAAAAAAATGTGCTTGAATTAACGATATTATCATTTAATAACGCGTTATTTATTTAATATTTTCACAAAAAATAATGACATTTCAGAAATAATACGACGCGAGTTTCTAATATTTGATCTTACATGATAAATGAGAGCTTTTTAAAATAAAAAGCATTAGAAAACTTTCAAAGTTGTATTTAAAAACCAAAAAAAGCAACACGATTCGATTTATATTGAAACTGATCTTTATCACAATGAACAGTTAATTGGTTAAAGTTACAATAATATCAATCTATTATTTGTTGTGTGGAAAATATTGTCGGTTAGAACGTATGTTTATACGTTCTAACCAAAAATATTTTCTTTTTAAGCAAATACAATCAAATGCTGCTAAAACTCAATTATGAATTTAGGGAGAAAAAATTAAATAAACAAGAAAATTAAAAGCAAAGGATGTCGGGGAGAATGGTATAATAATAAGAAACATATACTACACTACTGCCCCCCTCTTATACGAGGAGATGATACCTGGGAAGATGGACTCATGACAACAGAACAGATACTACACTACCCCCTGAATTGAGCATTGAAAGATAATAAATTATTTTAAAGTAGTATAATAAACCAATATAATTAATACAACTAAGAGTATAGTTTCGGCTTCAGCGAGACAGATACGAAATCTCAATTCGTAATAAATGCGAGATGATCAACGTTTGTTTTCCTAGGGCTTTTTTCCCAATATACTTTAATAACGTAAAATACATGCTAACATATACTTTACTTCTGAGATAGAGTTATGCTTGAAAAAAATCAGTTTTAATTGTTCTAATTAGCAGTAATTCATAATTAAACGAACAAGTCACCCATCTTTTAGCCATATGTATTTCTCTCGCCCCTCTCATTCTGTGTCGAATCAACAACTCTAATATTTCTGAATGTCTGTGACGATTTTCAAAAAAGCTGGCTCTTTGAAGCCTTGTCGCTTAATTTACATACGTATCTTTACACACCATAAATACTTATGTAAATTAGATGGCAAAATAATAAAACATACTTCTACATAATAATATCCCCCTTTAAAAACAAATACACACACATGTGCTGGCACCAGGTTCGGCGAGTACCACACAAAATAATCGCGACGGATCAAGGAAAAACCGAGGAGGGAGAGTACCAGAAAGATCACCACTGGAAAGGTATAGAGAATATTAGGACCGATGGGGAGATGCTTATTACCACTTATATTCCAGAAAGGACTAATAGCTTTCCAGCGATAAACTAACGGTAAACGGCTATTGCAATAACGCAAAATGGTTTTCAACGATTATCTAACAAGGCGCGAAGTGCTGGAAATCTAGGGAGACATTTGTCACGTAAAATCCAGAGAACACGTCTGGTTGTCAGTGAGCAATCACTGATTACTTGTGTGAAAACTTCTAGTAAGTAAATAATAATAATAATAATAATAATAATAATAATAATAATAATAATAATAATAATAATAATAATAATAATAATAATAATAATAATAATAATCATGATAATAATAATAATTATAATAACAATATTATTAATAATAATAATAAGAAGAAGAAGAAGAACAACAACAACAACAATAATAATAATAATAATAATATTAATAATAATAATAATAATAATAATAATAATAATAATAATAATAATAATAATAATAATAATAATAACTTGTTTACCAACGATGTGGAAAATCCTAACGACACAACTGAGAGAACACATCTACCATTTCCCATTCCCTAAACAATCGTGATGTGTTCCCCGAGGACCAAAGAGGATGCCGGAAAGCGAAAGGGGGACACATGATTTGTTATACATAGATCAAGAGATCTTGAAAAAGGTAAAATGCAGAAGAAAAAAAAACATTCATGGCATGTATTTACTATAAATAAGCTTACGACAGAATTCTTCAAGCATGGATAATTGAGTGTTTGCAAATATACAAAATACCCGACAGGATTATTAATCTTATTAAGAAAGCAATGGAAGCATGGAGACAGTCAAAGGACAACACCTGACTGAGATCAAAATACACAGAGGCATTTTCCAAAGAGACGCTCTATCACCACTACTGTGTATAATAGTCATGATGCCACTCAACTACATACTTACAGAATCTGATGCTGGATACAAGTTTTCAGACACAGAACAAATAATAAACCCTCTCATACACATGGGCGACCTGAAACTATTTGCAAAAAGCAATAAGGAACTGGAAAAGCTGATAAATATGACCAGAATCTTCGGTCAGTACATTTATATGGAATTTGGAATAGAACAGTGTGCACTACTAGAGATGAAAAAAGGAAAACTGGTGATGACAGAGGGCATGGAACTTTCCAACCAAGAGGAGATGAAGGCGCTAGGCGAACATGATAGCTATAAATATTTGGGAGTTCTAGAAGTAGACACTATCAAATGTACAGAAATGAAAGAGACGATTGGAAAAGAATAATTACGAAGAACAAGAAAACTCGTAGAAACGAAATTCTATAGCAGAAATCTAGTAAAATGAATAAAAACTTGGGCAGTATGACTAATGAGATACTCTGGACCATTCATAGGCTGAACTAAAGAAGAACTCAGGCACCTTTACCAGAGGACTAGAAAATGAATGACCATGCACAATGCACTATACCCAAAAGACGATACGGACAGACTCTATATGAACAGAAACGAAGGGGAAGAGGACTGGTAAGTATAGAAGATTGTGAGGAAGACTAAAAAAAGAGTTGGAGAAATACAAAACTCAGAATACGGAAAGACTAATCAGCGCAGCCGGAGATACCGTTCCAATGAGCAACCCAGAAAGCACCGAAACCAGACACCAGAAGACAAAAAAGAAAAGTGGGAAGAAAAACAATTACATAGACACTTCATAAGACTGACAAGAGTATAAACCAACGAAAATAGCTGGGGATAGCTAAGAAAAGGATACGTGAACAGATAAACGGAATCTTTACTGATGGCTGCACAGAAGAATCCAATCAGGTCAAACTAGGAAAACAGTAGATGCAGACTATCTGCACAAAGAGACAAAACAGTTGATCACATAATAAGTGAATGCAGCAAACTAGCCCCAAAAGAATACAAGAGCAGATATGATTGCGTGGGGAAAGCAGTACACTGAGAACTATGCAAATGAATGCATTTTAAATACGTAGACAAATAGTATAAACATAGACCAGAAACAGTACTGGAAAACGAAAAACACAAAATACGTTGGGATATGGAATTACAAACAGATGAACTCATGCAAGCAAGGAGACCGGATGTTATAATAATCGACAAAAAGGAGACAGCTTTCCCAATAGTTGACTTCACCGTTCCAGCAGTCCACAGAGTGAAGATTAAAGAAACGGAAAAACGAAGCAAATACACGAACCTATCCAAAGACCTGAAAGGAATATGGAGCATGAAGAAAGTCAGTATAATACCAATAATCGTAGGAGCACTGGGAACAGCCCACAAAACTTTGGAATAAAGACTGGGAGAAATTGGAATCAAAGGGATCACTGAGGCCATACAAAGGACGGCAATGGACAAAACAGCTGCAATCTTAACAAAAATTCTCGAATGTGGACGCCACCACGCATAAGCTATGAATGGTAACAAGTCACATTGAATGTACAACTCGAAGAAAACAAAACTACAGGAAAAACACCACATCACGAAACTGCAAGAAACATCACATGATAACCTCCCTCTCCCTCTAAATAAATTACACCGGACTCAGCTGATACCACACAAAAATTAACCAATGAACAGAAATTGCAAAGAAACATCATAAGTTGACTCCCCACCCTAAAAAATGGCGTCAGCTTAGGCTGACACCACACAAAATATGTGTAGAGGGTCAAGGAGGATGAGAAGACTAAGGATGGAAAGCACAAACTAGACCTCTAGTGGAAGAATGCTGGGACCTTTTGAGGGCTTATTGCAACCCAAATTCCAGAGAAGACCAATGGTCCATATCAGATAGAAATCAATGCTAAGCGGCTGTTGTGATACCGCAAGGTTATTTGCGGTGGTTATCGAAAAGAGGTGGAGAGTACTATAAATTTTAAAAGGCTTGTTGTCACTGAGACTCCAGGGAACACCATCAGTTCTTGTCGGTGAGCAATCACTGACGATGACCTAGTGAGTACAAATAATAATAATAATCACCGAGGTGTCGTTTGTGTAATAAAAGGGAAAAAACCTTAGCACATATTGTATCTAGATGCCCTATGCGAGCACAACATCAGCATGAAAAATAGAGACACGACAAAGTCGCTCAGGTTCTACACTGGAATATATGCAAACTTTATTAATCGGACAACAATAATAAGTAGTACGAGCATAAGCCAGAAGTGGTACAGGAGAACGACACTGTCAAACTTCTTTGGGACATGCGCATACAAACTAATAAGTAATAGTCTTAACTCCGCACGAATGCAGATCGAATTAAGACACAGATTTGTTTCTTCAAATATCAGTATATTTAACATTCCAAACTCGACTTAATCTTTCTAAACAAAAACAAGAGAACTTGCTTATTCATCGATACAGCCTGCCCTTTCGATACCAAAGTGCAGCAGAAAGAACACGAAAAATTCAATAAACATCAACACCGAAAATGGTCATCAGTTAGAGTATGAAAATGTAAAGAACTCAAGGTGATTCCCGTTGCAATTGGAACCATAACGAAAAGCCATCATGACTGGCTTAAGCAGATTGACGAGACAATTTATTTTCCAATTCTACAAAATATTTGCCTGTTAGGAACAGCGAAAGTGTTATGGTACAGTTTAAATGTCTAAAGTCAAGGGAATTGACTTGATGTTCAAAAAGAAAACTCCAACTAAACACATCCAAAAGTTGAGACTACTATGAAATAATAATAATAATAATAATAATAATAATAATAATAATAATAATAATAATAATAATAATAATAATAATAACATAGAATAAACAGACTTATTATTTTTAGTTATGCAAGAAAAAAGTCTTAAGATGTCAGGTTATGAATTTTCGAGTGAACGTGGTAATGGGTGTGGCCCAACGGGTCACAGTTACGTCTAGTTTAAATCTGCAATACATTTTTTACCCTAACCTAAGTTTTAGGTTTAGTTCTGCAAAAGTCAGTTCGGTTAGGTTCAAATTCTGTAGAAGCATCCACACCAATTGATATAATACGACAGTTGAACAAGAAACCAGAATTCATATAGGACAGTGAAACTGGTTTTAATGTATTTTAAACCCTTTTATTAATTAAATAAGTACTGTGCAGCAAAAAAACAAGATGGCGTTGCTCACGGGTTCAATAATCGAAATTTAAACAAAATACTGGAAGAAACACATCCAATAAATGTCCCCAATCGTGCGAAAATGTACTGTTCTATCAGTATTTGACTAATTTTATCCATGTTATCAATTAAGGTCATGAAATGACTTTAATTAACTTTTAAATACATCACTTGATGTACCTTGCTATATTTCGTATGATAAATCTACTAAGAAAAAAAAATAGCGGGCAAATAGTAAAGTCTGTTTTTACCGTGACCGTAACAAACGTCGTGACCTTCATAACGAAGTATGTGGTTCTTACTAACCACTATCAATGACGGCATCAGAAAAATACGACTGGGTTCACGAGGTCCACGACTAAACCCTTTATTTAATTCAGTTGTTCACATACTGTCTGCCATGATTGGGTAGAAGTGCTATTTTTTGTGTTTACATGAAATCGCCTGAAGTAAGAATAGAACTTTCAACCTCTAGAAGACTATCATTACAAACTTACTGTTAATCAACGCTTCAACCATAGACTCATGGGGCCATATAAAACGTTTAGTGTGTATTTTGAGAGCCGTAAACAAAATCTTGTCTAATTCTCTTTCATATTCTAAACAGTTGAAGAAAAATAAATGGTTCCACACATGATTGAGGCCATATCAATGCGGCATGATATCCGTTAAGTTGTGATTGTAAATATTAATAACATTGACAGTATTATTTTTTATCTAGTTATTAAAAAATAGTAATTAATAATAGTGCGTGTGGGAAAATCATTTCATCCGTTGATTTGAGAAAAGGTGTCCATTCTTTTTTATTTGGAATTTTGCCATGTGTATTTCCAGGCAGCAAGGATACAGAAACACTTTCCCGAGACAATCATTTTCTGGGGCGTCCATTCTTACTCCTTATCTTCCCTCTTCAAAATGACAACCTTCTGATAAAGGAACCGCATGAATTCTATGGTTCGCACTCCGAAAACTCATGAAGTTTCTAAAGACACTGGTTGTAAATATGTTTCGAGTGAAGAAACATAAACATTTAATTTGTGTCATTTCTATTATTAGGACTACTATTCTCATTTTGGATGTTATTCTCAGAACGTTTCGGTCGATGAAACTGATGCACATCTTCAGGTGGGCACGTGGCACAACAAATAAAGGTGTTTAATTACAATTAATTCGAAGTGATGGTCTTCTGTGGGTTGAAGGTTCAATCCTCACTATAGGCGATGCTAACTAAAAATAAAATAAAATCTACTTACTTAGCATTTTTATCCGGTCAGGGTTGACGGAACGAGAACAATCTATCCCCGAGAATTAAATAAAGTGTTCAGTTCGAAATCCTGTATAGATTCCCGAGTTCGACGTAAAGATTATCAGGTTTGAAAACATGCACTTGAAGAAGGTCGGAGACTAAATCGACCGAAACATTGTGAGAATAAGATAAAAATGGCAATAATAGTCTGAAAAATCGAAATCAAACAAATCATACAGCCTTGTATAAAAATTCAAAAACATTTAACATTCGTTTTCCTATATTTTTTTTTCCCCTGAATGTGTGTGTACTCGAAAAATTATGTTGGTAATATCAAAATGATTGAAATTTGCGAGCAATTACAGAAATAATCCAAATTCATCTTTTCGAACAAACCGATATTACAATTACTTACCTTTCTATACTCATCATAGTCAGTGTCATTACAGAACATATCATTGAAACGTTCTGTACATAATGAACCAGCTTGCACATCACTTTGCCCATCGTCCATGAAAAAGAGAAGAAAGCAATCCCCTGAAATAAGAATGGCATTTCACAGTTATTTTGTAGATTGTGCAATGAAATGAACACACACAGACACATGCGTTTATATGTGTGTATATATATATATATATATATATATATATATATAGAGAGAGAGAGAGAGAGAGAGAGAAAGAGAGAGAGTGAGTGAGGGAGAGAGAGACATATACAATATACATATAAGGTTTTATTTTTTTGTAATTCGACGTGGAACTCGAGTGAGCTCTTAACTCAGCACGAATGCAGATCGAATTAAGACACAGAATTGTTTCTTAAAATATCACTATATTTAAATATTATTCTGTTTTAGCTTAATTATTGTAGCTATGTTTTTTTCTAAATATTTTTCTATGCTCTTTCTACATTATTTTATTAGTTATGATATTCTAAAATCGATGATTATTGAAAAAAGTGTATTTACACAATTAGCTTAAAGGTAGGGCGTAGTTACCACTTGAAACAATATTTTTCTGCCTTTTAACGGGTATTTTGACTGACAAACAATTTTATATAGTATAACATATTCAAAGATTAAAATGTTGGAATCTAATCGACATGGATGAACACGCTATCAAATTTATTTTATCAATTCGTGTTTGGTCTTTTAGTGTAAGACCAATAATGTTAGCTATAAAAGTGTCTAAAGGCATTTTTAGTGAGGTTTTGTTTCTTCAATCACGTGTGCACATCGGTTTCTGTGAGATCAGAAAGATTAAGTGACGTTGAGTCTGGTTGGTGCTTTAATTAGTGACCATTTAACTTCCTAGGTGCTGTATCTGAAACAGTGTCTTTGTAGTATTTGTAAGTCGAATGCCGTCTATAAACCTGCAAATACAACAAATAGTAATGGGCCGTTCATTATCTGCGTCCACCAGACACTGGCTGGCGATTTCAGATCAGCTGCGTTTCCATTAATATTATTTTGTTACTATAATTATATTGTGGTAAAAGCAGTGCTGGCGTCTCCTTTTCGCACGACCCCGAGCCAAACTTGACTAAAAGATATAGCAGGAATTTTTCTGAATACCAAAATAGCACTAATAGTGTTTCCAAAACAATTAAAGGTGCATGGTACTATGACTGTCGGTTCTTTGCAAACATGTCACCGAGTGCAAATCTGTTACTGACTTAAACTTACGTCGTGAACTGGTACATCCAACCAAGTGGGTTGCTTTGATTGACAGGCGTTATTGTTCCGTTTTTATGTTTTAAAGAGTGAACGCAGTCTGCAACTTTCCTCTGCATGTAAGAGAGGTTTATACAACTGCTAATGCCCTCAACATGTACAAGAAAGTTTTTTAAATTTAAGTTTAATGGGTCAATAATAATTTAGGTTTAGCGTAAATTTACTAAGCTGACACTCCTAACAGATTTCCTCCTTTCGTTTTTAATTCTTTTATTTTTTCAGCGTCTCCTAACGTTCAACACTTGTTGTCCCGTCTCTCTTTATGTTTTTCACTTTGCACATAACATAACAATGCCGAGGAAGTCTTTGACTGATTAACCCACTCTTCTGGATTCAAATATTTTCTTAGGGAAAAAATTATGATATAATATTCCAATTGAAAATATTCTTTGACCCCCTCATAATATATATGTGGATTCGCTATTATAAATACCTTACCCCTTTTCAAGTATATTTTTTTTAGATTTCATAAATGATTGATAAGCTTTTTCAAATTAATAATGAAAAAGAAAAAGCTTGTTAGATAATTGTTTTTCCCTTCTGATGAGAGGAATTGTTTCTTTGAACAACGTATGTTAAAATGAATGTTCTATATTTTAGAATATTCTAAGTTGTACTACTTGAAACTATTAAAATCACAAAGTATGTAACTTTACATTTGTTCATTTTCATTTCCTCTTCTATAATAAAGCTCTATCCCCAATATTAAGCATATTTTATCGCATTAGCAATTAATATCAAATATTTAGTTAATAATACTTGACAATATATGTATACATATAAATATAATTATATATATATATATATATTCCTGTTGTTACTAATTGACCATCATCGAGCTGAATCTTTTAAAGAGACTGCAAAGTAAAAGGGCACTGATAGTATATGTTAATACATATATTGTCATTAATAATTATACATATATGCATATTATTATATATATGAATATATTTATATATATATATAAGTATATGCATATATATATATATATATATATACATATGTGTGTGTATATATTTATATATATATGTGCATATTTATGTATATATATTTATATATATGCATATATATATATGTATATGTATATTTATATATATATGCATATATATATATGTATATATATATTTATATATGTATATATATATTTATATATATGCATATATATGTATATATATTTATATATATATATTTATATATATGCATATATATATATGTATATATATTTATATATATATATATATATATATATATATATATATATATAAAAGGAGATTGTAGTTTGCTTGAAGCATTGCTGGTAAATATAAGTGCAGGTTTGTAATCCAAGGCTGTAGCAATGCGATGTAGTTACCGGAAGGTGGAGAGGGTGAACAGAAACAAACGAGGAGAGAAAACGAAAATTATAATAATTAGTATATAAATAAACAAATGTTAATAAGATGTTGACTTTAGCTGAATAATTATTTAATTAAATTTTGACATTTTCTGCGTTCCTACTCCCAATAGTCTGCTGCAGTGTTTCAACATTTTGATTCCGGTTTTTCCCGTTTTTTCGACCCTTTCGGTCTTTAATTGTTGTCTTTTGATAATGAAAGTTTTTCTTTCGAAAAATTAAGATTACCTTTTGTCGAACTTTTTATTTACCTGTCAGTATATATCATGATTGGGGGGGGGTACACGATTCTATTAAGGGAAGACGACATTTATCGTTCATGATTAAAAGTCAATCAAGAAAAAAAGCCAGCCGACCGGTTTCGCCCTCTCTTAACAAAGGCTGTATCGAGGGATTTAAAAAACGGCTAGTTTGTCAAATATAAGATGTGTTTTAACTTATTGCCAGTGATACATTCTTCCAACTGCATAAATTCGAACCAAACATTGACTTTATATACATGGTCGTATATCAATACCAAACACTAAGTACAAAAATATTGTGGCCAAAATTTGCACACATATAATTACATTATGTGTACCAGTCAGGGATACGGCCTCGACAGTCAGTCTGACAATGACTTTGTTGCTGACGGGCTATGGCATGGTTCTGTCCAGTTTCAGGAGGTTCACGGTCTCAGGCTTCACCTTTTCTTTGAGACGTAGTTAGTTGATTGCTAATCACCTGAGGCTCGTCTATCGGGTTATGCTTATGCGGCTGCACGGTCATTTTTATAGGTTCTGATCCTACTGCGCTAGCATTTTAAAACCACTCTTGATCTTGTGTCTAACCCCTATGCAAAGGAGGCAAATAAAATACTCATATTACAATAACCTCTGTACTTTTTTAAATTCATTTCAACAATGTGCTTTTATTGTACAAAAATTATGGTTTCGCGTTGTTTCTTAATAATATTACTTTTTTTTCAATAAATATTCGATTCATATCTATATGATAAAATAATGTCGAGTTTTCCTGTCAATCTTCAGTCATTATAGGAAGATAACTGACCACTTCTTATGATAAACTGTTCCACTAAGCAATTAGCTTACATTCGTATGGGTGTTTCCGTGGATTATGCATATTTTTCCTATCCTTTCCATATTTGTTATATTTTATCAGGGAAAACTTCCTCCAACAAATAGACGCTCCAAAGAGAAAGTAGCCACATTTTTACACATATATAGTTAGCTTATTTAACCACTGCCCAAAACACCAGGTAACTTGTTTATAGAAGCGACATTCTGTCAATGCACCGCATAATTCCAAATTCAGGGAATATAATTCGGTTATTTCGGTTGCTAAAAACTTATACACTTTGCGTTACTGGATTGCGTTTTAACCAACGCCGATCACAAGTAAGTACATGTATACGTATAACTACAACTAAGCAATTATAAATGCAATTATAAAACTATATAATTGCGTGTTTCAGAAGATACCAACAAAATAATAATATTACCGGATAACTCCAGCGAAATTAAGTTAATTTAGATTAAATTTTAGAACTAAAATTCTATTCTCAACCCGAATTTTATTATGAATAACGGATTATGCGTCAGTTTCTATTTTCTACAGTTAACATCATACGTTACGTGTACATAAAATAAAGGGGGACTTCATAAAAATGCTTCTCTCAAAGGTTTTCGCTTATTTATTTATTTACAATTACGTTTATACTGTTATTTGTGATTTTTACTTTTTATGTGTAGAAACCTCCGCTTCCCTCAAGAGAGTCACTTGATTGGAACAAATTTAAATTGCCTCACTCTAAAATGATTTCTCATTCACTGATCGAGAACGGAACAGATGGGAAAATCATAACAAGAAAATAAAACGCCAAAACCTAATGGTCTTAGCATGATCGTTTTTCGTTAATGTTGTTGGAGTTTCATTGGCACTGCACTGTTTTTCGACGGGTTCATTTAACAAGAAAAATTTGGGGGCGACAATCATAGCGAAAAGTAAACAACTATTAATAATAAATAAGTAATAATATATATATATATATATATATATATATATATATATATATATATATATTATATATATATATATATATATATATATATATCAAAGTGGGGTATAATTTTCGTATATATATTTACTGTAAAATGATCATCTATTTATAGACAAAAATACAAATGTCCACCAGCGATTAAAACATTAAATGTTTGTACAATTGAATGAATTATTTATCCAATAACGCCGACCGTTCAAATGTGTTGTTGTTCTTCATTTTATTGTAATACCATTGATCGATTGTTTACTTAAATAACTTTCTTACATGATTTAGTATTATTTCTAACGTTTAAATCGTTACAAGAGAAAAAGAAAGTATCTTTCTATCGTGTTATATTTTTGTAATTGAAGTCAAAATGTTCAGGTTTTCTCCCTTTAAATTTATAGGTGGCAATTTTGAATACGCTTGATTTTATACCAGTACTATCAACAAAACTATTAACTACGAAAAGTATTCCAATCGTCTCTATGCTACAATTGACACTTTCTTTATTCTCCCCCACTTCTCTCATGTATCATTTGTATATTTTCTTTCTTTACGTACTCTATTTTGGACGTCACTGATGCTTTCTGCACGCGACGACACGACCTTCAGCATACGCCCTAAATTATTTAATAACACCAACAGATCATAAATAATACTAATATTCTGTAAGAATTCTAGTAAGTTTCATTGCACACTTAAATGCCGTACTGAAAAAGTCCCACTTCAGTTAGAAGTTAATATTTTAACCTTTATATATATTTACCATTTTAGTATTTGAGGGTTTGAAGAGAAATGCTAAAAATGATACCATAAACGTTTTCATTTAAGCGTTTCACTTTTTTTTTTCTTACTAAAACATTGTTTGAGTAAACATAAGTAGTTTGAGATTAAAAACGATACTCATTTCATTCTAAATATTTTGTCTGATTCAATAAAATGTAGTCAATATTTTAATCATTTACGTAAACTAAAAAGTACCTTATAATAGAAAATAAGTCACCACATATCATGGTCAAAGGACACTTAAGAGTAACAGTTGATGAAATTCTCAGTTGGCGATAGAGAGCTTAAAATTACCAACAAAAAATTATAGAATCACTCCCCACGCACACTTATTTTAGAATGTAAGTATTCCAGAATATATGGATATTAGCAGGGTCCGTGTACCGCCGTTGCCGAAATCAAATATTAAAAAAATGATCTAACGTTTAAAAAAATAATTATTAGAGTATCGCTTCTGAGAAACAAATCAGAAAGGGAATCAATCGACTGTCAGTAATTTACGTGATTGAAATAGGACTTAAATTGCTGTAAATAAATTTACAGTAAATCTTTACTATGACACCCGGCGTAGTTTACCCCCTCAAAAAGTTCAAATTTTACTTTTATTTTTCGAATACATATAAACAGTCGAGAAAACATTCGAAAAAAGTAATTAAAAAAAAAAAATTTTAAGTTGAAGGAGCATTTCCTATATAAATTTAACGTAAGATGAGCGTCCACTTCCTGTCAAGTTTGCTGTAAATCGAGACATATAACAGAATGCTGTCTCGATTTTACGACGGGAAAATTGGTAGGTGGCATTATTATTTTTGTTACTCACCCAAGTTTCTTTTTCTATTTTACAGATAAACGTGTAGGGGGAAATATTTCTTTAAAATTTGCAATTTTTTAGATTTATTAGGGAGTTGGTTTTTTTTAATTCTGAAATTAGCGACGACTTGACCATAAAAAAATCGACCATGTTGGAAAATATCCGTGTTAGGCTAAGTAAAAGTGACGATAACGAACGGTTCGTATTGTGTTGAAGCATTGGAACTTGATAAGACTTTCTCCTGAAAGTCGGAACTTGTTACGTCACGATTGGAATTTTCTATATACTTATTCTTAAAAATTATCACAAAAATTAACCCCTACCATCAACACACAAAAAAGGGTCAGGGGAAAGGTATCATAAAACATTAAGAGTTGTTTCAGCACTTCATTTTATTGTAAGAAAAGAAAATCTCCACACTAAAAAAAAAACAAGAAATGAAATCATAATATAAGCCTTGTTAACACACTTCATCTAGCATCAATTGTCATTTCCCTAAACTATTGAAAAAGAAAGGGTTCAACGTCTTCATATAATCGCTAAATGGCCCGGATGCGAGTGCTCATTTTACGTTAAATTTATTATAGGAAAGTAATCTTTTACTCTAAAAGCTAAATATGTTTTAAATTTCTTTTTGCCGATACTGTTTTATAGTTAAATCATTCTTTTATATTCCCCCGGGGCAACGCTAAGATACAGGTCCTGCTAGTTAATAAATAAAAGTTGTCGTGAGAATAATAACAAATAGAGAGAGACACGAAAAGTAGTTATCAACATTTAATTAGTATAGAGATTTCTTATAGCTAAATAAACAGCATCTATTGTTGATTAAGGTTTTAATTGCATTAAACGTTTAAGACACCCCAATAAGAGATTTTATTTTCTTTACACTAATCACTAGAAAAAAAATGTATGTGTTTTTAAGTTTATTTTTAATTTAACTTGATTCGTTATTAAATTAAACAGGAAAGTTAATTCACAAATTGTAATATAAACAGAAAATGATGTGTTGTAGGAATTCAAAGAAAAGAAATGTCATGTATTATTTACATTATTCGGACTACTGTTCTAATCTTGGATGTTATTCTCACAAGGTTTCGGCCGATGTAACCTCCAACTTTCTTCACGTGCGTCTTGTCGAACATGGTAATCTTTATGTTGAACTCGGAATTTATACGATAATTCGAATGTAAATGTTATTTAATTCACATGTCTAATTTGTTCTCGTAGTAAGTCATCTTTATTTTATTCTTAGTTAGTATTGCCTGTTTTACGGATTGAACCTTCAACCTCCAGATAACTATTATGTAAAACTTGTTATTACTTAAAGTCATGTGTCAGTGTTTATATTGAAAACATTGATCAATACAAGACGAAGAACATTTTAGTCTTAATAGTTTTGTTGGTGATCTGAACATCCTCGGGTTACAGTGAATTATAGTTAATATGAGTTCTAGTCCCGTATTATATATGTGGCAGAGTAAACTGCCAGGGAGTGTATTTTTCGGCCGGATAGCGCCGGATGACCTGCTTTACGAGAGAGTATATGATTAGAATGATAAATCCACGAATTAAAAAAATGTTAGTTCAACAATGTTGAATGAGCGTGATAAAGCGAGATTGTTGACAATTTCAATTCGCCTATTTTGACAAGTATGTGTTGATGGTTGAAGCTGTAAACTTGAGCGTCGAGGATGTGTACCAGCGATAAAGGCCAGACATACGCCCGGGTTGGATGAGCAGACTTGCGTCCAACCCTGAAAGAGAGAAAGTGAGTGTCAGCGAAGGAGACCAATGTAACGACGACACATGGAGGGGACGTATTTCTAAACGGGCAGTGCAAGTTGGCTTCAACTTGCTTTATGAACGAAGATAAATTGTGTTTTGAAAGAGAATTGTGGATAATATTTGACAGAGATTTGTCAGGCGAAAGAGATTGACTGCCAACGCTCAAATAAACTGTTCGCGATTGGAATCGCTCGAGATTATACAACTATAAACAATCTCTGATAATAATAATTAAATTAGGTCGTCGAGACTAGATTGAAATCCAGTCCAACCCGCGAAAATAATTATACCTGCTATTCTATTCCTTTTGTTTATTTGTGATAATATGCTCTTCTTTTTATATATAAGAGTAGTCGTGTAATCTTCTAGCTTTTCTGTGTTCCGTACATTTTCTTCCCCAGTCGACGTCGACCTTCTGAACCGATACGAAACCCGAACCTCCGATAAAAAAAAAGACAACGTGGCAAAGCCGGGATCGATCAACTAAGACGCATCTACCATCGATAGTGTCCATCAGGAGAGCGGAGCTATCCGTCGACATCGGTCAAATTCGACTGTAGCGGGGAGCGAGAAAGGTAGCTTACTCGTGGTACTTATGAAAGTCACGCGCACATCTACGAATGAAGGAGAGAAGTGTAGATATAAGAAAGCGTGAAAAGCACTAAATCAGTTTTAGATACACTACAATTTCTCGGATCATTTGTGTAACATTTGATCATATCCGTTGTTATCGATTTAATAACCGATCTAAAATGATTACTAGACGAAATATGAATTATCTAACAAATACAAGTTGAAGGATAATTTCCGATGCGAAATGATAATTTTAGGGGTTTTGCGAGGCACTCTTGCTTACCTCTGATAACTGTCCCTTTTGGGGGTGCAAGTTAGATAACTCTACCTTAATATTATTATTGTAGGCTAAGTTTCGAACAATTTGAGACAAGGGAAAATATAATTTAGAATACTAGTTTGGAAAATCGTCCATATAACAGCTTAATTTGATATTATGAAGTTAAAAAAATAATTCTAAACATGATTTTGAAAGAATAAAAGCAAAAACAGTGATTTGTTACATTGATTCAACTTTTTACAAATATTTCTCTTAACTAGAAAATCTTTTTAAAGATATGCGTTATGTAATGCTTATGGTAATAAACTAGATTTTTACAGGGTAAAATTATTTGTTAGACTCATAGAAACGCAACCATCATCAAAACGGATCTATATTCAAATATTTTAATAGGTATTCTATATAATCCGATGACTTTCTATTTTTATTTGGTCATTTTCAGGCATGAATACAAGTTATTTCTCAAAGAAAGTAGGCATAAACAGTAAAGGCCATTTACGGAAATACTGAAATTACTACTACAGAAAATAATTAATGATAATAAATTCTCCTTACCTTCACAGGTACACAGATGAGTATCAGCATGAGGTCGGCCGTTGCAAGGCTTAGCAGAAATATATTTGTGATGCTCCTCATGCCCTTATGCCGGACTATGCAGAATATCACCAAAGCGTTTCCAACAACGCCAAGTAGAAGTGTGAAGGCGTATATACATCCGGCTGGTATAACTTCATCGAGGGGGATACCCACATCAATGTCGGTGTAAATGCAATTAACATATTCGTCGTATTCGTGAGTAATATTGTAAAGCTCATGGCATTCCAATTCTGAATAGTCCATTTTTACAGTAGGAAATCTGTAAAATGAGAGACATCTGTTTCGTGAATCAAAATACACAAATTAAGTTTTTATTATCACAAACAACAGGAAACCTTAACAATACGACCAGAGATGAGAAACTATACAACCTTTTGTTTATCCGGGCATAATTTATTAAATAAGATAAATATAGATAGGTATTCTTTGTATTTATCTGTTAGTATATATATATATATATATATATATATATATATATATATATATATATATGTGTGTGTGTGTGTGTGTGTGTGTGTGTGTGTGTGTGTTTGTTTGCGTGTGTGTGTTATTCTTGGTTCCGTTGGGTAGAAAAGAAATCAAATAACATGATAGAATGATGGATTATTTAATAATAAGAGCGTAATATTTATTAATTTATAATGTTAAAGAGGTTCAGATTACATGGTGCCTTAGCCATATTTGAAAACAGTTGGCTGTAGAGAGCCAGAGACCGGGTTACTATTAAAGTCCGCTCCCACCCAGCTTGAAACCTAAGGTACCATGTTGATCTGAACTTCTGTAACATTATATATAAATGAATATATATATATATATATATATATATATATATATGTATATATATATGTATAGTATAAATAATGTTTCTAATATATATGAGAAAGAGAGAAAGACATGATAATTACAACAAACATTATTAAAGTGTATTTCCATGTCTACATGGACGAACACGATCCACACAAGAAGAACAAAACATGAAACGGTTTAAAATGAGTGAGAACATTTATGTAAATGTGTGGGGGTGATTAGGTGGGTGTATATGTAAAATGTATTAGTGTAGCGGCGATAACTCATAAACAGAGGGACGCCAACTATAATAAATATTGAAAACGTCGGAATTAACTTAAAGTATATTGTGTGTGTATTTAGGCAGCATTTTCTCATTTTTGCGAACATTGTTAAAAAAAATTTAAATCGTCTGTTTAATTATACCTTCTTTTATTTTTTCAATTTTTATGATGGTCTTTTTTGTATTAAATAAAAAAATAAAAATCTTCCATAGGTTTAAAAAAATTAAAAATAGTGGAAGTTAGTACATAAAAACACAACAATTTAAAATTAACATCACATATGAAACGAGTGGCAACATTTTAAAATGCGATTTTGTTATGTGATTCCACTCCAGCGTCGCTGAATTTAAATCGTCAACGACTTTCCTGGAACAATGCAAAACACATTCACTTTCGCGTTTCCCCGCTGTCTTTTAAAAAATTATATTATTTCTCCGACTTTTTTGTTCATGTGCTTTTGACACCTGTGGATGATTCGGGGAAGAATCGAAAACGTTCGTGAAACCTATGGAATTTTTAAAAATTTATTTTTACACAAGAAAAGACCATCAGAAAAATTGAAAAAATAAAAAAAGTATAATTAAACAGACGACTACTGTTATTTTTACAATTTTTGCATAATATTTTTTTTCTCAGTCCCTGTGGGCGTTAAAGTGTACTGCACAAGACACCGCCTACCCTCCAATGAAGACCTGGCGGAGGCCTTATAGGAACCCCCGTTTACCTTCCCTGTTAGAAGTCAATACGCCACCAGAAGATCTTGTACAAATATTAACTCGTCCTCTATTTTTTAAATACACATGAGGATGTGAATGAATTATACACTCCAATGGAGGCCGATTCTGGTGTGTTTGAAACAATATTGGTCTGAAACTAAAAAAAAACAGGACTTTCTTCTTTGAGGTTTACCTCATATTTGTGAACTTTAAAATTTGAGGTGGCGCCGATTTATCGAGATTTAAATACAATAATCTTCCAAGAACATTTCCAGATGCTAAGAACCGATCGACCCCAACATACTCGCCGTTTTGAATGAACAATTGTTGACAGTTTATTAATCTACGATAAGTGCACCTCGTTTCATATTCTTCTGAGTAATTATTTGCTGTGGACTTTATATTATTTCTCAATGGTTTTGCGTTTCTGATTTTTTTTATCTTTGTTATCTTTTTGTGTTTTCATAATTTGTATGTGCAAATATATTGTTCTTTTTACATGTATAGATAAAGAGAATATTGACTGTCTCCACAATCAAGACATTTTGTTTTTTCTATTACATATATGCTGTCTAAGTGTCTGTATATATATATATATATATATATATATATATATATATATATATATATATATATATATATATATCTGTGTGTATGTATGTATGTATGTATGTATGTATGTATGTATGTATGTGTGTATGTATATATACATATAATCATCAATCGCCTTTGATTTACTTCATTCGCCGTTGGAGACACCATTTATTGTGAATGAAAACTCCACTGTACACGAACATGAAAAAACAAGCAAATAAGAAAGCAAGATTACAAGATAGTCCATCTATCAAATACCCAACGCTACCATATATCCATTCTGACGTCACCGATTTTCCAGTCATCATGTAGATATTTCTTTCTAGATAATGATCATTCGTTTTCAATGACCCCTTCCCACTCCTCGTTCTTTCTCGCGTTCTCTGTCAATTCTCTTCCGCCTCACTTTTGCTTGCCCTGTCTCTGGTATCCATCTTTATAACTCCTTCTTTCTTTCAACTCAATTACTTCTTTAAGTAATCGCTTTCTAATTATGTCATAATGTCACAAATGATACATTTCACTTTCTCTCAGATGGATAACGTCATCATTTTATGATGTCATACTCTGTGCACGGGTCCGTACCTCTGTTTAATGGTTGACGTAACAAAACGATGTGCACAGAGACTAATACAATAAAGAAGTACATAAGATCGAAGAATATATTATACTCCCAGAGGTTTAAATGTTCATCTAGTAGACGACCTGTAACACTCCTTTCTTATTTTACGGATGACGCCATGAACCGTGCACGGTTATTCCCATCACTGTTTAAATAGATGACGTATTTCTTAAGTGACGTTATCACTGTGATGTAATTTATATATATATATATGTATGTATATATATATATATATATGTGTATGTATATATATGTATATATATATATGTATGTATATATATGTATATATATGCATGTATATATATGTATATCTGTTTATGTATATATATATGTATATATTTATGTATATATGTATATATATGTATATATATATGTATGTATATGCATATATTTGTATATATATATGTATATATATGTATATATATATATGTACATGTATATATTTATTTGTATATGTATGTATATATGTATGTATATATATATATATATTTGTATATGTATACATGTATGTATATATATATATATATTTGTATATGTATACATGTATGTATATATATATTTGTATATGTATATATGTATGTGTATATATATGTGTATATATATATATATGTGTGTGTATATATATGTACATGTATATATATATGTGTATATATATATGTATATATGTGTATATATGTATATATATATATATATATATGTCGAGGTTTGTTATATCAAAGGAAATATTAGATAGAAAAGTCAATGTCAAGAGAAAAAAAATGTTTTGATTTTTTATTTTGATTTTAATTTTTTAAAATATCTGCATCCAACACATGGTTTTTATGAGGGCATATTGCCTTTCCTTATGTATATATATTTATATATATATATATATATATATATATATATAAATATATATATATATATATATTAATATGTATATATATATGTATATATATATGTATATATATGAATATGTATATGTATATATATATAAATATGTATATGTATATATATATGAATATATATATAGGTATATATATGATGTATATATATGTATATATATGAATATGTATATATATATGTATACATATGAATATGTATTTATATGAATATATATGCTTATGTATATATATATATGTATATGTATATAGATGAATATACAGGGTGTTTCAAAAGTCTTGGGAACATTACAAATGCGTATATCTCATGAACTATTCCAGGTAGAAAAATGAAACTGGTGCCATTTTAAAGCTTGCTTAATCAAGTTTTTGGTCATACTAATGATTTTCGTGTTATCTTTCCAGGTGCAGTAATGGCGTTCTCTAAACAAGACAAGGCATTTTGCGTCCTCCAATTTGCAAAGACTGAATCGTGGACATGTGTTCAGCGTGCATTTCGCAGGAAATTTAAAAAAGAAGCCCCTGAAAGGAAATCCATTGTCAGATGGCATGCTAAATTTGTGAAAGATGGGTGTTTGTGCCCAAGTAAGCGAACAGGTCGCCCTTCAACTTCAGAAGATGCAGTTAAGCAAGTTCGGACAGCCTTTCAGCGGAGCCCCCGTAAATCAGTGAGAAGAGCCAGCAGGGAACTTCAGCTTGCTCCAGCAACTGTCTGGCGTGTCTTAAGGAAACGACTGCAAATGGTACCTTACAAGCTCAAGTTGGTCCAAAAGTTGAAGGACACTGATAAGCCACTTCGCCGTGACTTTTGCATTGCAATGCAAGAGAAGTTGGAAGATAACGGCTTTGATGACCGGCTTGTTTTTAGCGATGAGGCGACCTTCCATCTGAATGGCAAAGTTAACAAGCATAACACTCGCATATGGGGTACTGAGAATCCTCATGAACTTCTTGAGCACGAGCGAGATTCACCAAAAGTGAACGTGTTTTGTGCAATTTCCAAGAAAGGTGTCTATGGACCGTTCTTCTTTGAAGAGGCAACTATCACTGGTGAATTCTATCTCAACATGCTGGAAGACTGGTTAATGGCTCAGTTGGAACAAGCAGAATCTGATGACTTCATTTTTCAACAAGATGGTGCACCACCACACTGGAGTCTTAGAGTACGGCAGTTTCTTAACACAAGGCTGCCTGCTAGATGGATTGGGAGATCTGGGCGAGGTGATGACGTTCTCATGCCCTGGCCTCCTAGGTCTCCAGATCTTACCCCGTGTGACTTTTTCCTTTGGGGCTTTGTCAAGCAACAAGTCTATGTGCCGCCCCTTCCAAGAGATATTGACGAACTAAAGGCTCGAGTAACGGCAGTTGTGGGAACCATTGACGTCAAGATGCTGGAACGCGTTTGGCAGGAAATGGACTATCGACTAGATGTCTGCCGTGTGACGAATGGTGCTCATATTGAGCAACTTTGAAGATTCCCCACAAAACTTGAAACTTTAACCTTTCAAACGGTACCAATTTCATTTTTCAACTCCTAATAGTTTTTGAGTTATTAAAAATCGTTATGTTCCCAAGACTTTTGAAACACCCTGTATATGTATATGTATATATATATATATGTATATATATATGTGTATATGAATATGTATATATATGTATGTATATGTGTATATGTATATATATGAATATATATGTATATGTATATGTATATATATGTATATATATGAATATATATATATATACGTATATAAATGTATATGTATATATGAATATATATATATATATAGGTTTATATATATATGTATATGTATATATGTATATATATATGTATATATCTAGATCTATCTATATATATATATATATATATATATATATATGTATATATATATGTATACGTATATATATGTGTGTATATGTATATGTGTATATATATATGTGTATATATGTATGTATGGATATATATATGTGTGTGTGTGGGTGTGGGTGTGTGTGTGTGGGTGTGTGTGTGTCTGTTAGAGAGAGTAAGAGAGAGCGGCGGGACATAATAATACTCAGATTGGCGTCTGCGTTGTAACACCGTTATTAGAGATGTCCTTTTTGTTTTCTTTAAGGCAGGCATCTAACAGAAAGAATACTAATATAGCACCTGCGCCCACCGTTGCTTCAAATGATGTAGACTTTCTCTTCTTGTGGGATGGGGTGGCATTCTCTTAAAGAGCAAGATTTGTTCTTACAATGCCTTCCTTCACTAAAAAACATCTTCACGCATGTTATTTGACAACTGCAAAACTTTACTGTTTCTATGACTGTGTTGAACATAAAAGCAATTGCCATACTCGAACATTTGCATCTCTTAGACAACGTGGGTATCTATTTGTGTAAGTTAATATTCATGAGTGAGTACCTGTGTAAGTATATTTTTGAGAATGAGTACATAAGCCTGCGTTTTCGTACGTTCACGCACATCCGCATGCAGCTAGTATCAAACTACATATTTATCACGCACGCCAATAATATATCCTAAGTATTGAATAATGCTAATAAAATAAACATGCCTTCTGTGTTCAATAAACAGTATATTTGCTATAAAAAGTAAAATAAAATATTAGATACTTGCAACAGATCAAATGACTAAACTGTTTCGCCAATTTGTTCACAAGCAAATTGTTGCATTTGGTCACCTAACTCTAACCCTAACCCCTAACCCAACCCTAACCCCTAACCCTAACCCCTAACCCAACCCTTACCCCTAACCCAACTCTAACCCTAACCCTAACATTTTGACTTCCCATATATCTTACGTATCTCGTTGATGCACGAGAGCAACATACATTGCCGCCAGCCAATCCGCGTACACAAGAGTTGGTAACATCCTGGTAGGGAACCGCTAACGAGCGAGTGTTATACGTGACTGCTTAATTTCATTGCTCACGTAGACGCCCAAAATCTCGTTGTCGACATTGATTGAACACGGTGTTATTGAAGCGAGTTCCTATTCTATGGGATGGAATATACAACAAGATAAGCTGACGTTTCACAAACCTTTTTTCTTTTTTCTTTTTTCCGAATTACCAGTTTATCCAGGTATAGACTAGAATGCTCCCTATATATATATTTTTCTTTACACTACTTCTGTAAGCGAGTGAGTGAAAAGGTCTGATGTTGGCCTTTCTTAGGATTTCGTTGTTAGACTAGGAGAAAAGAAGTAGCGCTTCCTAATTTTTGTTCGACGCCAGAGTCACATGATTTCCATTTAACTCGCTCGCTGGCACAGTTTAATACGTATTTCTATATAAGAAATGGTTCAAAGGGGCTTTAACTTCATTCCTTTTTCCAGAAATCCAAAATATCCCTGTTTGTTTCTACCTATTCCTACATTAACGTTACTAACCACAAAAATACAAATGACGTGTTAATGAAATATTATGAGTGTCCATTAAAGTTATAACATTGCAACATAAAATGGTGTAAATATCGACATACATACGTGAAGACAAATTACGCTTTTTCATACCAATACATAAAATAAATGCAAACATATCCCATTTTCTCGTTTTCACATACACACATTTATGTACATATTCTTAAGCAATGCATATAGTTTTAACAGCGTAAACATAAATAATTAGTATGAAGAAAAAAAACGAAAAGTGTGCATATGTTTATCAACCTCTCGTCTTTATTCAAAGACTTTCTCAAGATAACTGGTTTGAAGATATGTTGTGCGCCCATGACGTGGAAACAAAATCTTTTTTCTTCTTTTTTTGGAACGACACATAGACGCTGAAATTCAGAATATGCGGCCTGTTTTTCTTTAAATTTTGAGAAAGTCTTTGAATAATGACGAAACGTCGATGAATATATAAAGAATTTCCTGTTTTACATTTTTTTTAATTACGTTGGATTCTTAATTCCATTATAATTGTCATAATTACTATATTTGATTTGATTTTCTTATATCCATGACAATCAAATTATATATAGTAACTGACGATATTCAACTGACGTTTTCCAGTGGAGATATATTGCTGGTTTTAAATAATTTCAAATATAATCATGTTTAACACTTTTGCATTGAACGTAAAGTAAAACAACATTTGCGAATGATGTCAAGTAATAAAACTGTTAGCGTAATGGTGTTACAGACAGCTGTACGATAAGAAATAGCGTTAAAATTGAAACGATTTTTTCTTAGAAATACCAATAAAAATAATTATTAAAATGTTTAAAACTATTTTTTAATTGTTTACATAGTTATTATTTTTTAAATTGTAATTTTGTTTTATGAAACGACAAAAATCTACTTAAAAAAATGAATTTCGTTTCTTTACGTTCTAATATATTTCAGTTATTTCATGGACCTAACCAATAATGACCCTTAATGACCCCAGATGGAATCGAATTAAAAGTTTGAATGGGTTTTAGATTCTGGGACAAATATAACGCTTATTGAAACTTGTTTTAAATATTCTAACTGTAAAATATGGATTTCTATAACACAAACAGACATTAATTTTTATCGATGGAGATTATAGCCAATAGGATCAAATTGTAAGATGAAATAGGCAAAATCCAAACTTAATATTTATGTGAGCTATATCCTCACTCTCCACCCTTATCCCTATGTTCTCTAAAACAATAGTTAAATAGTATTTATACTTGTAGTGGTATTCTCTATTCTTTATAATGGACTATCACAGGTTTCTGTTTAATAGTTAATTTTATTGTATTTTGCTGTTAATAAACGAATAAATATAGAGAGACAGAAGCAAGAGTGATAGCCACTAGATAACATTATTAATTGAGGGGCGACCTGGGAAGAGAGGAATTGTTACACTTTTGCCCCGGGCAACGAGGGGGAAGAGATAGATTGTTAAACTGTTGCGAGGGTTAGAGTAATAAACAGGCACTTGGTAATAAATTGGTTAATCGGTGAGTAAATTGCTAATTACAATTAAATAGAACAATTAAAATGGAAATATATTTTAAATATAACTCAATCCAAAGGTCAAGCAATTTTGTGTGATTAAATCATATATGAAAAAGCTTTAGAGAAACAAACATTGATAAACAAAGCTCTCGTATAATATATATATATATATATATATATATATATATAGTACATGTATTGTATTACTTTCTGTAAATGTAAATCCGTAGAAACTTCAGTGTTTATAAAAAGTGCTCAATAACAAGTAGAGCTGTTTATAAGTATACATTTTTATTTATACAAACATTATTAGTTACATATGTGCGTACATGTTTCGGTTGCACTTTTCCAAGAAAGTCAACCTCATCAGACCAAGAATTTTCGAGAAATGGATGGATTTGTAGAATTTTCTCTCCTAAATTAATCTTTTTGGGGTTTAGTCATTTTCTATTTCTTATGAATTAGTATCGGATTACCTATTCCACTTGCTGACCTTTTTTGCTAGTGGTTGTCCCTTTTATTACCCTTTATGGCCTCTCCATCACCTTTTCCTATACTTATTTTATTGCTCACTATTTTCTGGGTTTCTTTAAACTCTTTAGCCTATCCAGTTTTACAAACTCACTTCAGTATAAATATCTTATCTATATATCAAGAATCACACATATATAAACAAACTAATAGATACCCAAATACAAATAAATAAACAGACATTGATATACATACACATCTAAACATGGACACACACACAGATCCACTATCAATCAAGCATATATTCAAAATACATACGTGCTTATAAATATATTCTAGATGTATATTAAATACAAAAATAAATATATTCTAGATGTATATTCAATACAAAAATCCATACGTCTACACAGACACACACATATACAGCTATATGCACCTACACACGCATTTCTATACACCCACACACACATATATACACATATATACATATACATATATATACACACGCACACACATATACATGCAGATATATACAGACATACATATACATATATATATATATATATATATATATATATATATATATATATATATATATATATACCTATATATATATATACATATACATACATAAATCATACATGAGCATATTCGTAACATAGATATACACGCATACACACACACATACACTTTTAGTATAAATAGTTCCTAAAAAATACGTACATATATGCACATATATATACATACACACACACTGACATATATATATACACATACACATGTATATGTATATACATATATATACACATATACACATATACAAATACATACATACACACGTATACTTATACAAAGTGCACACAAATTAATATATACAAGCACATACCTAGAATATATAAAAAAAACCAAAAAACTAGACTATGCAAATATAAAAACTACCGGCAAATGTATACGTGTATATTCATAGTCAGATATACACCCCACACACACAACGTACACATACACAAACATACACACGCACAAGCCCACATACATGCATATATATACACACACACATACACACACATATATATATACATATATATATATATATATACATACACACACAAATACATACACATATATAAAGTACACCCAGGCATATAAATATGTGCATTCATCAACGTATACGTACACAAGAAATGAATATCAAAATCGAAATAAAATTAAAATGACATGAAAATACACCTTTTGTTGCAATATAAAATATCAGTCGAAGTACCTATACCCATACATACATATATATTTCAGTCCAATTATACACATCCACTTATGCACACATACACACACACTTATGCTCACCAATATATATACATACATACCTAAACCATACGATTCCATTACAGACACAAGTATACTGTCATACCCGTATAACATAATGTCATTATATATACGCACACAGACCACGTACACACATATGTGTGTATGCATACAAATACCCACATGCATGCAATCAAAATAGATTAAAATGTATACAAACATCCATATTTTAGCAATCAAAACCATTCATTATTGCTTCAATCTATCTCAGTTCAAATTACTTGCATTTATACCTGCTATTGTTTTAATATAAAGATACAGCGTATGCAATAACAGTTAATTCTACACATGCCTACGTACATACATACAGACATATACACATGTGCATATACACACATGTATGCATACACACACATACATACACACACATGCGATTACTATGTGTGTGCGCTGAGAACATTATTATAGGTTGATGTGTAGCATTTGTTGGATATTCTAGATTGTATAAGTTCAAAATTATAAAGGCATCAGAATTATAAAATACAAAAACAAACAGAATAAGACATAAACAAAACCAAATTAAATAAAAAAAAAGAAATAAAAAATAAAAAAACTAATAAAAAAAAAACGAATAAAAAAAAAAAAAATTTTTTTAAATTAAAAAAATAAAAAATAAAAAATAAAAAAATAAAAAATAAAAATAAATAAATAGATAAAAATTCAAATAAAAATAAAATTAGAATTAAAAATTGAATATGGGGTTCGCTAACAACGAAGTAACAGTCAGTAGAGTTTTTTTTATGATCTAAAATCTGCTTAGTGTATGCTCCTTTAAATGTTTGCAGTTTAAACTCGTTTCGTTTCTAACGTTGAGTAATTTTTCTCTATCTTTCAATTTAACAATTTCAATTTTCTCACCCAGGCATAAGAAACAGGGTGAAGTGAGTGATCTACATGTTTTTGCTTTCCTTATTATACTCCATCTAATTTTTGGGTTCTTTTTCTCATCTATCAATTTCCAGAAGTATTATTAGGTTTTTTATTTTTTATTTCTTATTTTGTTTTTTTATTAATTTTGGTTTTGTTTATGTCTTATTCTGTGTGTATATGTATATATGTGTGTATATGTGTGTGTGGGGGGGGGTGTATAGGTATGCGTGTGTAGGTGCATATAGCTGTATATGTGTGGTTCTGTGTAGACGTATGGATTTTTGTATTGAATATACATCTAGAATATATTTATTTGTGTATTTAATATACATCTAGAATATATTTATAAGCACGTATGTATTTTGAATATATGCTGTGTGTGTGTCCATGTTTAGATGTATATGTATATCAATGTCTGTTTATTTATTTGTATTTGGGTATCTATTAGAGTTTGTTTATATATGTGTGATTCTTGATATATAGATAAGATATTTATACTGAAGTGAGTTTGTAAAACTGGGTAGGCTAAAGAGTTTAAAGAAACCCAGAAAATAGTGAGCAATAAAATAAGTATAGGAAAAGGTGATGGAGACGCCATAAAGGGTAATAAAAGGGACAACCACTAGCAAAAAAGGTCAGCAAGTGGAATAGGTAATCCGATACTAATTC
>OY744526.1:82512293-82527293 GCA_963556195.1 Sepiola atlantica
ATTGGAAATGAACTATGCTTGTTGTCGCCGTCTGTTAGCCTTCTGGTTTTACCATAATTGGTACATTAGTTTCCGACGAGATTAAAATTCCCCCCAAAACTTAAAATTGCAATGTTCTGCAAATAGCGAAAATTAATTGCCATACATATCCACCATTTTAATGCGGTTTTACATGAAATAGGTAGTACTGATTCAAGGAAACCTCTGCTTTGTACACTAAGAGAACAGAAAAAGGTGACAAATAACTACAAGTACAGTGATTGGTTTTTACCAAAAATATAACAAAATATGTAATTAATGGTTGATAACATTATTCAAGTAGTAGTAATTACAGGGGGAGATAACTCATGCTTTTCTTTCTTTTATAATTAAAATCCTTTGACTTTCCAATATGTACTAGTTGATACTCGTTCTTTGAGCAGGATTGGTACCGTACTTGTGTATATATATTTCCATCTTAACCTAGCTTCTACCGCTGTAAGCTAATACGAAGAAAAATATTTGTGAAATTTCGTCGAAAAATACGCTACTTACAATGTTAATAGGAGAGATACCTTTTAAAACGAGATCTAAAGACAAACATTCTGAATATTATATGTCTATACAGGTGTATAAATAAAGGTAAAGAAAGACCTATCGTTACATTTTCGCCCGCGGCTACACACCTGTGTCGCTGTCATGAACCTAGGCTCCATTGGTCTGCTGATAAACCCACTCGTACGCCGATGTTGACAAAAAAGGTGTGTTCAAAAAGAGAGAACGTCACAGCAAAACATCAGAGAGATGGGTGACTCTCGTATGCGCATGAGAGAGTGAGAGAAAGACAGACAGATAAATAAACAGATAGCTCGTCTCGTTAAACTCAACCACAGTGTGTACACTTCCTCCATTAGGGACAACACCTAGACACGTCTTTCTTTCTTGAAGTCTCACTCGCGAAATAGGAACAAAATCCTGGCCGGAAGTTACGTGGCTTCGTTGACTTTCGTCGTCACGGCCTTCATCATATAACACGATAAAATATAATTCTATTCAGTATCATCTACAAATATATATAGAGAGAGAGATTTTAAAAATAAATAAACAATCGTAGTAAATAAAAAATGATAGGCAAAAGTTCCTATTCCCCTTATAAGATAAAATGATTGTGGATTCATTATATATAAAATAAAATTAGTATTAAATAAAAAATTGCGTAAATATAATATTTTAAAACAATTAAAAAACCATCAAGGAATATCCAAGTGATAGACACTTACATTACTTGCGGCGAAAATAAAAATATGTAAACACCTATAACATATGTTAGTAAAGAAAACATGCATCTATCTGGCATTAGCTTAATTTGCCAACACATAAAATATATTATTTCCCTCTTCTAAATACAGACACATTTTGTTAATCACAAAAAAAACAATATACACGATACCAACATAATATATTAACTTATTTTGAAGCCATTTTCATTAAGACTATACATCCCTCAATTAATAAGATTATTTACGAAACTAAAATACAATTGTCTAGCTTAGTAATTAACATTAATAAATTCTTTGCCGGTACACATTATGCTTTTAATTGTATATTTGCATTGCACGAAATCACATATACGGACAACATCTAATCACAATAGAGGCTCATTTTAAGTCGTTAATACTAGCCGTTAAAAGCTGAACAGTAAAAGACAATAGTTGCAAACACCCAAGATTTACATTGCTTGATGAGGATTTGATAAATCAAATCGAAAGTACGCGTGAAAAGAAAATGGGATAATGAAACCCACCGAACTTATAAGTTCGGTGGGTTTCATTATCCCATTTTCTAAGCTGACTAAAATTTGACTATTCGGAAAATTAATAAAAATAAAAAGCCTCATTAAACAAAACAAAAAAACTTCGTGTGTTTCAATAACATTTGTCTGACTATTTTTTTTTTTGCCGGGGGGGGGGGGGGATGGTCTATGTATTAGAATTGATGCTGGACAATTCGCATCGCTAAATCCGAAAATGCCATCCGTTACTCTCGATCATGTTAGGTTTTACTACTAAGTTGTAATCTGACCAAATCAATTTCATCTTTTTTTGGTATTATTGCTTTTAATTTCGTTAATATTTCTCATCAGAAATAGTTCATAAGTTTTTAAGCCAAGTTATTAATTAAATGTTACAAACTTTGATTTCTGTAATGATAGACGTTATTCATGATAGGCATTAATAAAGATAAACACAAGTCAAGGCATGAACTTTCGCTTGGAATTTTGGATGAATCTATTAGATTTTTTCAATTCTGATATTTTCTGTATATAAGTGTAATTTTGTCTGTTTACTAGAGTCATTTAAGAGGGAATATTTTTACGCATGGCTTTTAGTTTCTCTTGGCTTGATGATTCTTTATATTTGTTCTATACTGTGTATTTAGATTATTTATGGAAACACTTTTTTGTGGTCGAATAATATATATATATATATATATATATATAGTAAGCTATGAAAATATATTTATGGCAATCAAGCTACACAGAGGCTCCCGCGTTTCATCCCCGGGGGAATCTTCAGGCTAAAATATTTTCATAGCTTACTACCTAGCTCTACTTACGTATCGAGCACTGTTGAAGTAAATACTGAAAATCGATACATAAAAAATTATATCTCCGGTCGCCGGACCCGAACCCCGAAAAACGAGTTATATTTCAAACTCAAATTCTAGCGTCCAAGCTCCCACGGCCGTTGTCAACAACTCGGTAAATCAACTAGAAATTAATCCTATTTAAAGGCAGCTGTCTTAAAGAGTTCGAGTTTTCAAAACGAACATTGTATTAAGCCACGATGACGGCTGGTTAATACTACTCTCTAGAGAGCCCAACCTAGTTTTGTCGCGAAAAATAATTAATTATATATGTTGGTTTTTTTTATCTACATACATATACGTTTGGTCAATACAGAAATCGTCAGTGTAGAAAATAATTATTCACACCGGTCTTTGGACCCGAACCCCGGAACACGAGTTATATTTCACACTCAAATTCCAACGTCTCAGCCCACACGGCCGTTGTCAACAACTCTGTAAATCAACGAGATATTAATCCTATTTAAAGGCAGCTGTCTTAAAGAGTTCGACTTTTTAAAGGAACATTGCATTTAAGCCACGATGACAGCTGTGTTAATACTACTTTCTACAGAGCTCAGTCTAAATAATTAACTATAATTATGTGTTTATCAAGATACGTATACGTTTCATCCTTTTGGGAATCGTCAGTGTAGAGAAGAATTATAAACACCAGTTGCCGAAGCCGAACCCCGGAACACGAGTTATATTTCAAACTGAGAGTGTGTATATATATATATATATATATATATATATATATATATATATATATATATATATATATATATATACTAACCAACATCGAGATGTGAGAGGACAGGATCTATGACATTTTTTGTAAAACGTTCTTAATTAACTTTCGTAATAAAATGTAATTAAAATGTTGTAACATCACCAAGTGCCTGACAGCAACCCGTGAGAGTTGAAAACATTTCCAAATATGACGAGTCCTCATTCACACTGGAGCACAACATTAGATCGTTGGCTTGCCTGCAAACTCGAACAAATGAACCCAAAAAGGAACAAAGAGGAACTTTCACTTCTGTTTAATCAAACATATATATATATATATATATATATATATATATATATATATATATATATATATATATATATATATATATATATATATATACATACATATATATATTTATATATATATATATATATATATATATATATATATATATATATATATATATGTATATATAAGAAGATAAGAACAACATCAGTACAAGGGAGACAGACGTAAACAAAGGCTGAAGAGAGTCCGGTAAAAAGGACTATTATAGGTCTCCTTTGTTAGACCGACGGTACCGATGTTGTTCTGATCTTCTGGAATACAAAATATTACCCTCTTATCTTTTTGTTTTTCTTTAATAATATATCTTTTTTTTCAAATGCGTCTTGGTCACTTTGGCCAAAACGTTGTGAGAATAACATCCACGGTGATAACAGTAGTCTGAATAACCAAAATAATGCATTTAAATATATACACATTATATATATATATATATATATATATATATATATATATATATATATATATATATATATATATATGTTTGTGTGTGTGTGTTTATGTACACAGTGTGTGTGTGTGCGTGTGGTGTTCTTCCGTCTGTCTATGTCTCTGTCGCCTTTCCTGTGCGAAGATGTTATTCCTAGTATCAAGATTTATCATAACTTTTGTCAAGTAAAACTTTACGTGGGATTCATTGGTGGTATTAGTTTTCTATAAGGTGGTTTCACAGCAATATTGTGTGTGTCGGAGGGGAGGGGGGGTCACACCGAACATTCATTAAGAGACAAAACGGTTTTATTCCATACCAGATTTTAAAATAGAACATTATAGGAATGAAATATGAGAATAAAACTGGTAATATTGGGTTCATAGTTGAAAACAGGAATACAGTGTTCTCATTGATTCCCAACCGATACCGAGGGTGTGCCTGTGACTCTTGTTCTGGGGTTTGAATCGTACGACTTGTTTGAATGGTTATTTCTACACTGATTAATCCGCAGGGATGAGACGTCTACGTATGTAGATAATATTTAAATATTTCTTATTAAAATAATTATTCGTAGCCCCTTCTTAGATGGAACTTTTAATGAGTAATAAAAGAAACACTATTATGACGGTCGACTATAGCTGTTTGCTCCATCGACACATGAATAGGATTTATTTCTCATCTCGCCCGTAACCATTAGATACCAGGAGGTAGCGCGGTCGAAATTAAATTTGATTCTTGTTCCGATGTTCGAATCGTACAGCTGGTTTGAATGTTTATTTCTACACTGATGCTTCCGCAGGGATTAAGCGTATACGCATGTAAGTAATATTGAATAGTTATTATTAAAATAATTATATAAAACTTTTCTTTTCATTTATTCATATTCTTGAATTATAAGATATATTATGTATATATATATTTGTTCAATATTTATTTAATGCTCAATACATGAGGACAGCTTAGTAGAAGTATACATATGCATATGTGTGTATGTGTATTAACTCTTATGTACTACAATATTTAGATACATTTAATAAAATTATCAGAAAATCGTCTGTTATGGTCTGAACTTTGGTGAAAGGAAGTATCCGGGAAGTTTCATGAAATTTCCCTGACGTATTATATTCTGTCGGTTAATGATAACTAAAAAGGTGATAGCGTATAATCATAGAGTTTCATGCTTTTATTTCCTAACCATTTTTGTGTTTATCTGCATACAAATGACGATTACAGTTAATGCATATTACTTTCCCCCAATGGCGAGCAATGAATATTGCATGTTTTGCTTGTGCAAATGTGCAGGCGTTGACGATGATTAATAGTAATTATATATAATTATGGATATTCACTTCTTTCACTGCGAGTTTCTTATCGCTTCATCATCGATGCACAACTCTAGACGTCTAGTGATCAGATCCTGATATTTCGCGTACAGTCACTAAAATCTCGTTTGTAAATTCAACTTTAAATATGTTCAGGTTCTGATGATTGTAAGTAACCAACCAATCATGTATTCCTTACGTGGGGCTTAAGCTGACCCCCCGACCTTGTCAAGCCTAAATAATAACCAGCTGCATCAGGAAGATAACTTCTACACTTAGCTTTAGGAAATAGTTTTCTGTCAAATAATATTCGACAGGTGAAGAGAGCTGGCAGCTCACTCCAACCTCAATTCACCATTGACAGTGAGTGAGACCCGAAAGGCACGATACAATCTGCATTGTCTGTTCGCTATTTGACAATCCTAACTACAGCGATTCTTCTCATGAATAGATGAATATATACTATGAACGCAGTGCATTACTTAAGATCGGTCTTGATGAATCTAAATAACGTATTTTAGGACTAGGATGTAAGCGTTATATATTAAAGGGCTGTAACTAAGATAGCATTTAAGAGTGATTCGAAATTAGTTACAAATGCATGTCAGTTTTCTTCTAGTGATACAGGTAAAAAAGAGCAAAGTGCAGTATTTGTTTTCACTGAGGTGATTTTGATTTTTCCTTACAATCCAGAGAGCCCGTTTTTTAAGGGAGCTGGATTTTTCCCCAGAATCAAAACCGACCTTGTATCTAACTCTGTCCTCGCGTGTGGGGATGAATAAATAGAAACACTTATTCTTGCGCGTATGTCTAATCGACAAGGAAATTTCGACCAATTGACGTGCCACCCAAAAGAGTTTAAGATTCATACAACCCTCGTCTCGTCCACAGGTTCTTAAATAGCGTGCGTTTCACGTACTCCTACACCAAGTTTGCAAATGCAACAAGAACATAAATCAGCCGTAAGACTGCAGACGTCCATTCGATCTCCATATTTTATGAAGTATTCCCAAAGTAATGATATGTAAACATTGATAACTCAAAAACTATGTATCTGATCAGGCTGACATTTGAATGATGTTTTTTTGTTATTAAAGAGCATCCGATTCATACATCAAATTTGAAAAATCGGAAGTTCATATTCCGTCAAAATTTCGACCATGACCAAACTTTCAAGGTTAAGGTCATATAAAATGTGAGAATTGATTGACTACAATGTAGGTCAAGTAGCGAATTGCTCTGATAAACAGAACCGAAGGTATCGCCAAAAGTGAGACTTTCACCTTTATGTGAGCTTGACTTTTGACTAAGATATCCCACAATTGAATCAGTTTTAAGTTAGACAGACCATGATCGATATTTTGATCAGGTCTCCTGAATATTGGTCAAGTGATGGGACGGTAGGCTGCATAAAAACAAACTCGACCTAGAACATAACCTCTGTTCAATCCTAACGCGGGTCATACGAAAATCTAAAAATAGTACTTGATGCCCTCTTGCTAAACGTTCATCATAATAAGGTGTGGATCAAGTGTAAGTGGAGTAATCCTAGGAAAAGAGTGTTTCCTCCGTTGTAGTATTTAATGAAAATGAGTATCGGCTCACGCTTGACTAACGCCGACAACTTTAATTTTACTTTACTATTTTACTTTCATTTTATACTCGATGTACCTACCCGACGTTGCTCGAAGGTCTTCTTACTTCCATTTTGAATTCGTTTTTTTTCTTTTAACTCTGCTCCCGGTTCATTAGAAAACACTCTAACAATTATGCCAAATAGATCGGTCAAAATCTTAATAATATCCTGTTTGTAAATAAGTCATATTAAAGCCGTGAAATAATCATTTCAAAGTTTGTTTAATCATATATTAGTGTATACCAGTTCCTTGAACGCTCTTCATACACTGCCTGTGTGTGTCAATTACAAGTTTTTCTAGCTTCTACGGCTTTAGATATTAGATTTACAAGCAAAGATAATTAGTTTTAAACTAATGCCGAATAACCTTTATGTCTACTTGTTTACGGATCACTGAAAAATCACTGATTACTTAGTTAAAAAATATTTACGTGATGTTTTTTTCATGTTATTATGTTATGTTAATTACTTTAAATTTATAAAATACATATCTAGTTTTAAAAATCCTTGGGACTTACGTTAGAACTTGGGTAAGGCAGGTGTAAAATTAATTTTTTAGTGTTTTGACGATTTTACATTTTAAAAACTACTGCTTTAGTAATGTATACTCTGCTTATTCTATTTTTGTCAACCAATCACATGTTTCTATTTACGTACGAATATACAAATCCTGAAAATACCCTTACATTTTCATGTATATAATAATACAAATCCTGAAAATACCCTTACATTTTCATGTATATAATAATACAAATCCTGACAATACCCTTACATTTTCATGTATATTATAATACAAATCCTGAAAATACCCTTACATGTTCATGTATATAATAATACAAATCCTGAAAATACCCTTACATTTTCATGTATATAATAATACAAATCCTGAAAATACCCTTACATTTTCATGTATATTATAATACAAATCCTGAAAATACCCTTACATGTTCATGTATATAATAATACAAATCCTGAAAATACCCTTACATTTTCATGTATATTATAATACAAATCCTGAAAATACCCTTACATGTTCATGTATATAATAATACAAATCCTGAAAATACCCTTACATTTTCATGTATATAATAATACAAATCCTGACAATACCCTTACATTTTCATGTATATTATAATACAAATCCTGAAAATACCCTTACATGTTCATGTATATAATAATACAAATCCTGAAAATACCCTTACATGTTCATGTATATAATAATACAAATCCTGAAAATACCCTTACATTTTCATGTATATAATAATACAAATCCTGACAATACCCTTACATTTTCATGTATATAATAATACAAATCCTGAAAATACCCTTACATTTTCATGTATATAATAATACAAACACTGACAATACCCTTACATTTTCATGTATATAATAATACAAATCCTGAAAATACCCTTACATTTTCATGTATATAATAATACAAATCCTGACAATACCCTTACATTTTCATGTATATAATAATACAAATCCTGAAAATACCCTTACATTTTCATGTATATAATAATACAAACACTGACAATACCCTTACATTTTCATGTATATAATAATACAAACACTGACAATACCCTTACATTTTCATGTATATAATAATACAAATCCTGACAATACCCTTACATTTTCATGTATATAATAATACAAATCCTGAAAATACCCTTACATTTTCATGTATATAATAATACAAATCCTGACAATACCCTTACATTTTCATGTATATAATAATACAAATCCTGAAAATACCCTTACATTTTCATGTATATAATAATACAAACACTGAAAATACCCTTACATTTTCATGTATATAATAATACAAACACTGACAATACCCTTACATTTTCATGTATATAATAATACAAATCCTGACAATACCCTTACATTTTCATGTATATAATAATACAAATCCTGAAAATACCCTTACATGTTCATGTATATAATAATACAAATCCTGGAAATACCCTTACGTTTCAAAAAATGAAATCGTATCATCATCATCATCATCATCATCATCATCATCAAAGATGACGCTTGATCTGATGTCGCTAAAGTAAAAAAGAAATCGGACTTTACCCATTTAAAAAAAAAATTTTTTAATCAAATTATGTCGTCCCGTTGACTAAAACGGTGATATTTTAAATAAATACATTTCAAAAAGTGAAATTTGTTTGATGGATTTGAAGAATATTTAGCTGACGATTATGTTTACTGCAAGAAGCCATAGGATAAATTTAAATAAAGAAATAAAAGAAGAGGCATTTTCGTTTAATTTATTTAACAGTGACAATTATTTAAGTAAAGAAGAAAGAGTATTTTTCTTAATGGTATTGACCCTGACCGAAATTTATCATTTCGAATTAACAGTAAATTATATAGACCTATGTAGAAAGCACCGTGGAATTTCCACCGTATTCGGTAATCATTACTATTACCAACATAAATCAGTTTAAAAGAAAATACAGTTAGAAAATTAGTAAAAAAAAAGGTTGCTTCACCTACCCATTTGTGACCTATTTTATTATGGATAAAAAGATATTTAATAAATTTTTATAAATTTATTAAATATCAAATAAGTTCACGTAGATACCGATTCTGAGCAAAGTAGACATCTTGTTCAACTTAAACAAGTGGATAAACAAAGATGGCTATATTGCTCAGAATCGATATTTACGCTAATCCAAAATGCCTATAACTTCTATTAAATATTTAATATTTATTTTTAACGCAAATACGTGACAAATGAGTAGGAAACGCAAAATTAATTGGTTTTGGTGAATTTTCCAACTGTATTTTCATTAGAAATAATTTATGTCGGTAATAGTAATGATTACAAACTGTTCTATGTAATTGCTTATTTGTCAAAAACAACGATTTAGTGGATGAAACTAACAACTAACAACTAAGAAAAGAATCAAACTAATGATAGCTCCGGTATTTTTAGGCAGCATCAGAGTAGATTGTTTATATACGCAGCGCGGAGGATGACAGCCGGAGATATTTGAGATCACCTCTGAAGTAAAAGCTAAATTCCAAGAAATGTGTGTTGATGGCATATACATTTTCTTGGTTTGTTTGATTTAATTAGACATAATTTATTACGTGTTGTCTAATAATATATCAATGTGTAATGATTGTATTTCTTTAATAAGACAAAAAGAAAACAGGAAAGAAGCTTTCAAACGTTAATGTTTTCGGGTTAAGGTTATCAAATGCGTGGCGGTGTAATTAACCGTTGAACAAGTGCAAAATGAATTACTTCCCGCTTGACTTTATTATCTTTTCCTTATCATGAAAGCTACGTTTCGACATAAGTGTAACTTCTAGATGCATATACCATTACACTTAGAATGGAGTCCTTATTTATTTACCTCTTCGCGAGGGTAAAGTTAGACAGAAGGTCGAATTTTAATGTGTGGGTAATATACTACCCAAAATGGAGCACTGGGTGGGACAGAAATAAAAGTTGAGCCAGTTGAGAAGGATACCTATTTCTCTGACCTAGAAAAAAACCTAAACTACACTTTGATCTTAGCCCAAAAAACGGGAGTACAGAAAAGTGTGCTGGAGTGTTTTACATCATTTCAAATAAAACAATTTTACACGTATTTTTTGAAATAGCAAAAAAAGTTGTTGTTTTTTGTTTTTTTGTGATAGTGGTGGTGGGGTGGTGGTGGTGATGGTATTCGCAGAACGTCTGAAAAATGCCGGTAATGGTCGAACCCTTCATTTTTATACGAAAGGTCATAATTGTTCTTATTTCATTGCTAATTTTTAGTATAATGCCCGAATCAAATATTGAACTCGCGGTCCTTAATATAATGACCTTAAACTCAATACCTATCAGGAATGACATTTCTTTGTTTGAGGAAGTCAGTGCCGCATTTGAAGTGCGTATTAAATATCTATTTATATGAATATGTTTATATGTATATATTTGTATATATAGGATTCACTCCTAAACTACTTAGCCGATTATTATGAATTTTAGGACATGACCGTTAAGCGTAAGTATGGGTAATGTGGGCTATATTTAGTTTCATTTAGTTTTATGTAAAAGGGACAGAGAAGTTTGAAGCGCTTCGTGAAAATTCAGATACCTCAGATTCGTGTGTAGCAATAAAGTCAGTCACGCACTCGTCGTTAAGATTGTTTTGAGTCAAGATCACTCAATTACTCGCAATCAAGTGGGAGATTATCTTTTCTCATTTTTGCAGCCTCTTTCTCACAGAGAATGCATTGCTAGGCTCAAAGCCTTTGAACGAGACGGTCATTACCAGGGGCTTAGGTTGGCCGGTGATATTCTTCGACTACAATCTACAAAACATGCAAAGGCGGCCATGTCTTGCTTGCCCTAAAATAGAAGAAGTAAAAAAAGAAGAAGATAATGAAGGATCAGAAGAAGAAGAAAAAGAGGTCGTCCAAAGATGACGTTTCGGAAACTTTCATGGACAACTTTCGTTTGGTACGATCCCAGGCTGTCTCACGCATCAACAATCGAGAGTTTCTCAGGACAGATTGCATTAGAGAATATTTAATCACTTGTGTTCAACTTTGAACAAAAAGAGCCAGGTAGTAAGTTACTAGTTGGAAGGCTCTTCGAAGCTTTGTCGCCATCGCATGGTTTTATCTCATTTGAAAAAAGCAGTTCCGAACATCCTTCCGATTTACTGAATAATACATTTGGCTGGAAAGCATTCAGTCGTTAGATTACACACTGCAAGTTGTACTTAAATCAGTGAATAAGATAAAAACATATCCCTTGAATACACGTATATTTTAACAGCTTTGCTACTTATTTGAAGAGGAATTTAAGCGTCGATGATTTTCCAAAATGATATGAGTCGTTATGAACACATCTAAAATATATTCATTATATATATGCATTGATCCGGAAAACAAGAGCACTTATTATGCATGTACAGGGCGTCTCAGTATAAACGTGACCCATTGAATGATTTCGCTAAGATTAATATTATTATGGACTTTCTAAGGTTGATAAAACATAGAATAATGTTTCAACCTAATGGCATTATCTGAATGAATAAATGTGATTTTCTGTTCATTTATCACCCTTCTATTACCATCAGAACGGGGCATTGTTATTTAAAGTAATAATACTATATAATATTTTTAAATATTCTATATATAGTGCAGACGAAAGGCCCAAAGAAACCTGTTTGAATGCTAAATTTGCATAACTATTTTAAACAGTCTGTAATTAATTAATGTTTAGTGTTATTCATTTGTAATTGTATTTTCTATTTTCCCTATATATGTGCAATAGTTTCGTCGATATTAACAGTAATTCATTAAAGTTATTTAATTTTAAAAATTAGTAAATTACGAAAGATTTCTTAAAATGAGTTTATTAATTTTCAAAGTTCATTTAAATTAACCTAATATATATAAGCTAGCTAAAAAGAAAGATATACTGACGAAATATAAAAGTTCATCTCTCTCTTTACTCAATCTCCTTCTCCTTTCTCTCTCTTCCCCTTTCATCCCCCACTCTCTCTCACTACATCTACTTCCCTCACTGTCTCTCTCTTGAGACGCTAAATTTTTATTTTTATTTTTTCTAAAATGGCGTCCCACAAGCATCATCAGGCGAATTGATTGTTTCTTTCTTTTCATTTCTTTACGGTCTTGTTTAAAAGATAAATTAATTCGTATAAATATTACGAAAATGTTTAAGCTATACTATTTATATGAATAAATGTTAATGTTTATCTATTTAGATAAATAAATAGTCATTTTTATCTATTTAGATTAATAAATAGTCATTTTTATCTATTTAGATTAATAAATGCGAAAGCGTTTCCATGAAGACTATGAATGCAATGTTTATTATTAAAATTGTTGGTTTCAAGTAGTGAACATAGTCGAACCGATAGCGAGCTGGCAGAACCAGATCGTCATTAATATTAACGGAGTTATTTATTTCCGAATGGATGGTTCAATGATTAAGCCCTCCACTCTCTCCGCGTCAACAAGAAATCTGTGTTCTGGGAATCTCAAGTGGGTCGCTATCTGGAAACATTGCACAATCGGACAGTTTTCGTTTGAGAATACTGTTGTAGAGACAGTGAATTGCTATAAAGTACGCTATTAGCATCGAGGCACACATTTAACACATAAAAAAGATAGCGATTTAATACTTATTTTAATTATAATCATTTCGGCTTTTAGAAAATCCTAATTTTAATTCATAAGTAATGAGCACGTAGATCGGTCAGTTTTATACTGAGGCAGCCTTTATTGCTAAGATTTTTACTACATTGAATAGAGCGAATATGAAACATAAAGGAGGTGCCATGTGCCTTCTTAAAGCAACAGATATAATTAACACAGTTATCAAGAAGATAGTCGTTTACGAAAATGTTTTATTAGGTGCCATGTTTACAGGCACTGAGAAAACAACTGGGATCATTTTGTTTTTATTAGATGCGGATGTGAGGTTTTATTCTTCTCCACGCGCAGAAGGAAGATATGTTAAGCAGGTTTAAAGATCTTCATGGATTAAAAATACTCGACTGAGTTATAAACCCATTTTGAGCTGATGTAAGGACTGCTGAAAAAAAAAACTCATTGAATTACAAAATGACAATGAAACATTCTGACCAAAAGCAACAAAAAATGTCATCAATTTTAGTACCAAGAAAAATTAAAGCTGCTGACTTTTCCATCTACATACTTGACCGAAAAAGAAGTCTAGCGATATCATACATTTGATCTCTTAACTATAAAACAGACAGCGAATTAGTAAAAACTTGTTTATCAAATATTGAACCGGATATTGACTAATTATCAAATCTCATCAAGATCGCAGGGTAGTCATTCATTTTCGTTCGTTAATTAATTTCATAACATTGAATTCTATCATTATTTCATTTTGTAATTTTTGGATTGTAATTAAATACAAATAAAATAATTAGCATAAGTCATGAAAAATGGGAGTAATACCTCCGCCACGGAGTTTATGCTTTCAGTCGAGTTTGTAAATATGTGGTTTTGTTTGCTTGCGTGCAGTCTATCGTCTACATGGTTTGACTAATCGGCACTGAACATCGTCAGAATATTGATAATGGCCTTACTTAGAACTGATTTTATTTTAGGTTATTTAGGTCAACGGTCAAGGTCATCGCAACGAAAAAGGTTAAAGTCAGATTGTTGACGGTAAATTCGGTTCTGTTCGCTACTTGGCCCAATAGATCCGCATATTATTCGAACCGAATTTCAACTTCCGATTTTTCCAGATTTATTAAATGAGTTTGATGCTCTTTTATAAAAGAAACCACATACAAACTTTCAGCATGATAAGATAAATAGATGTTTAAGTTAGCAACGTTTCCATAGCCTAACCTTTGGAATACTTCCTAAAATATAGAGAAGTAAGGCGAAGATAAGACGTTGGCCAATCCTTACGTTGACATGCTAAGGTATGCAGTTTTATGACTGATTTATGTTATTTTTTATGTTATACATTCATTTTACGAATAAATATTTACTATAAAATTAATTTCTTTTGCTAACTTTTATATTGTTGTGATATTTTCTTTTATGTAAGTGAAATTAGACTGGTCCAAACAATTGCCATTGAAAAATTCGCAATTGTATCCTAAGTATCGAGCATACTACAGATAAACCTTCAACCTCCAGAAGTATGTCACTAAAAACAGATTCACTAAGCACCTATATCCGTTGCGCCACAGGTCCTTATAACGGTCGGAGGTTAAATTGGCCGAAATGTTGTGAGAATAACATCCAACATGAGAACAAGACAACATTGTTTTTGTGAAATTATTTACTATTGTGTATGTATCACAAATATTTGTTCAGGTAGTAAATGCAACAGCCAAGTGTATTGAAATAGTCATATATATATATATATATATATATATATATATATATATAT
>OY744526.1:82532293-83007293 GCA_963556195.1 Sepiola atlantica
CCGGCAATAGCTCACTTTTCGACTAACAAGAAGTTCCTGGTTGATTCAGTAACTCGCTTTTTATATATTTTCCGTTTATATGCGTGAGGTGGGAAGCTTGTTAGGTGAAAGGTTTCTTTGAGTTACCAGGCGACTGTACTTTGCACTGATTAGGTGTCACGTCATTCATGAATGTTAAGAGATAAACACGAGATGCTTGGCAGACGTTTGATTTCCTTTCGGCTACGTGTTTAGAGTGGAGGAAAGGGGGTCGCTAACCAGAAATAAGAGTAAAAAGGCGACGATATTTTGATCCTGTGATGTGAGGTCACGACGTTCGTAAATGTTTTAAGAGACGACAGTCGAGCGACTGTATCGTCTGAATTCCTCTCGGTTAGGTTTAGGACGGGGGCAGGGTGTCCCTAATGGGACGCAAGATTCGCTTCTCTAAAGTGCAAGGATTGAAGTGGGTTAGACGTTGTCAGTTCAACAGGATGCAAAATGTATTCCTTTATGACTTGTTTTGGTTCAAATGACAAATATAATAGACACAGGATAAGATAGATTTGTCTCGCGTTGATTTAATATTTATGAAATACATTTTTTCTTTAGTAATTTCAATTCAGCTACCCATTACTTGTGACAAAATATATATATAATTATTTATAATAAATATGTTTAAATAGTTATAATTATGATATCAAGAGTATTAGAAGAGTTGTAACTGATGTAGTTTTTATTATTCTAGATATTATTTGAAATATTTTGAAGACCGTGAGAAGTGATGGAGTTTTCTTTTCAAGCATGCGGCGAAGCTCTCTCGAGTATGCATATAAGTAAACTAAATCCTACTATTTTAGAGTTATATGAAGTAGTTTTCTGAAAAATATGTGACAGCATTATCTCTCTTCTTGAATACACTGACAAAGTTTAGATGGAAAAAGGTGGGTGTGTTTAGTTAGCGCTAAATGATGCTTATGCCAAGAATAGTCAACGTTAATCTAAAAAATGATACATTTTCAGGCAAAAAAACTTAAAATCTAAGCGATTACTTGAGAAAATTAATTGTTATTTTTTATCATTAGGTATAGAATATTTTATAAGTACCGTGTAAAATATTCCGAACTTGTTTATACAAAGAAGATTGATTCTCTGTTGTCATTAAAAGATAATCGTTTGTTGCTAACTTATTGTGTATTCCATCTATAAGTTGTTTTGTCATTTATTCATGATTGAATATTCATCGCTTTTTGTTCGTACTCGTGTAGTTCTTATTATTCTAGATATTATCTATTCGATTTTTGCTGTCGGAAAAATAATATTTATCTTCATTGACAAACATAGATAAGTATGTAATAATTTCTTTTTTGTTTTATATTGAAAATTTATGACCGATGTTTGCTCAAGTTTGCGAGCGAAGCGAATCAATTACATCCGTTTTGTATTGGCTTGTATTAAGAGCAATGCGAATAAATAAAATCTTTTTGTCAAAAAAACTAACAATTATACAAATACATTTTCCGAATAATAATTTAGATGTGTAAAATCCATTTAGTTCGGATTAAAATCTTTCTAGTGACTATTAGGGTGGTTGCTTTTCACGAATTATTCTCCAGAAAGTAACTCACTCTTGATGCAATCTCATACCTATTTAAGCGTTAGATGCGTCTTAAGATGTTACTTAAAGGAAGGTCTAGCTCAGAGCACTCTTTTCTGACTTGACAGAGTGCAAAATCGACTTCGAAATCTAGTGGGGGATGCCCTCTTCTTTTCCCTATAGCCTCTCTCTCATATGTTGTTCATGATAGGTGCTCGACTGATCTCACATCTATGGTCCACCTGTAAAATATTCAAAGCAAAAACTCATCTAACTACGACAACTGTAAGGATTTTCCTTTCTTCCTCGGTGTACCTAGAATGAAACGGAATTTCCATGAAAAGAATTTATTTCAAAAAACTTTCCATGTGTGGAATACAATACCACGGGGCTCCTTCTTCGTTTACTATGACTGTATTCTTCAAGTCCAATGTTAACAAATTCTTGTCGAGCCGTCAGCCTAGATAATCAAATTCTGACCGTTTAACCCATATTTTCTAATCCTCTCAATATGTTTTTCATCGCCAACCGACAAGCTCATGAATCCTTATCCTTGAGTGGCGTTTTGGCCTTGATAAACGGTGACTAATTAGTAAAACAAGAACAGAAATGAAACAATGTGACATAATCAGTAGGTGTGGCTTCATAATGCGAAGTGATGAATATTTAAGGACAGATGCGACCATTGCGAGAAATAATTCAATAACATCATACTTAAAAGTTACGAATTGCCTAAATAATCTTGAATGTTTCTCAATCTCTTCTGGACACAAGAATAGTTTAATCATTCGAAACAAACACCTACAATGGGATAAATGCGTATAATTGTGCATGTTTTATGCGACTCTATATCTATGTAGTTCTGTCTACATGTCTCTGTCCGGGGATGCAGTTTTGAATAAAGCTCAATACCAAAGTCAAAGATCGAGTAAATATTTACAAGGAATAAAGTGGCGAGAAAAATAAATAGCAACATTGTAAATATTAACTCGAGAAAAGCGGTGTTTGATCTTCGTATTGAGCTTTATTTTGTATTGTTTTGGGGCTATTTTATACTAATATCGTGAGGCATCCATACACAGAAATTACAATGTTTATTTCATTTTTAACTTGAAAAATGACAATCAGAACTTGGAGCAAGACGAACTGAGTTATCACTCATTCCCGGGTAACGCCGAGTGTGTGCTGCTAGTATAGAATATGTACTAAAATAGTAGACTAAATAAGGCTTTCATGAAAACGTTGTCTATAAAAATGTGTGGATCAGTGTGTATAAAACAGTAGAAGGACCAAAGAGAAAAACAGTGTTGAAAGGAATGAGTAAAAAAGACTAGGATATGATGCTGAGAAGATACGTATATGTTTTAAGTAGTATGGTTAAGACGGTTCGAAATCAAACGTTTAGTTTTCATTCTTTTGTATTTTTAATAGTTGGCCCACACGCATCGCTAACGCGCGGTGATAAGTGGTTTTATATCTTCACGTTAGACAGATAATTCTGTATATATATATATATCTAGATATATATATATATCAATCTATCTATCTATATATATATATATATATATATATGGGTGTGTGTGTGTGTGTGTACTTATGTATATTTATATGTATATGTATATATATATATATATATAGTCATTCACATACAGACTGTTTCGCTGTATCACAGCTCTTCGGTGCGGCTAGACTAGCCGGGATTGAAACTCAACCGTCGAGCTGACAGTCGGCTCACCTACCCCTGCGCTGTCATACGACACTGACTAAGTGTAAGAGATATCTCAATGTAAACATTGTCAAGTGCCGGGAGCTCGAATTAGTTTTACCCAATATATATATATATATATATATATATATATATATATATATATATATATATATATATAAGAGAGAGAGAGAGAGATATATATATGTGGATAATGTTATTTATATATGTGTATATATATATATATATATATATATATATATATATATATATATATATATATATATATATATATTATATATATTGACTTATCCGACCATTAACTCACCGAACAACAAAAGGAATTTCTTAACCTCGGACCTAACTGCCATTTATTTGGTAGATACAACCACCAAAATAAAAAGGCCGAAATCGAACTCCTTTTTGAAAACTGGAAACCGAACAACATATTACTACACACCCCGGAATTAACGATTTACTCAAGGCTGAAGCCATAAAAAACAGGTACGATAAAAAACAAAAATCTACATCAATCTTAACACATAATTTTAAAAAAAGCTGCACATGAACTTCAAAACCATCCAAACATAATTGTTAAAAAAGCAGATAAAACGAACATCTATGTCGTTCTCAACAAATCAGACTATTACACTAAATTACAAACAATTTTAGATGACCATTCGAAATTTAAACACATTAAAAGAAACCCCATAGATAAACTCAAGACACAAGTAAACAAACTTATTACAGCCAATAATGCCGTAATTGATAACGTTAAACTCCCAAAAATAATTGGAGATTATAAACCCGGTTACTTGTACGGCACTGTAAAAATTTATAAACCAAACTCTCCTCTTCGTCCAATAATTTCTCAAGTCACTACCCCCATATATCAATTAACTAAAACTATTAATGATCTTATATCGCCTTATTTACCTAGTAAATATAGTTTTAAATCCACACATGAGCTCTTACACATACTGCATACCCAAAAAACAGATAATAAAATTACTACATCACTAGACGTTGAAAGTATGTTTACAAATGTCCCTGTATACAAAACAATTGATATAATTATTAATAACATATATAATAACCCATCCCTCCCCCTCCAAAAATTGATCCTGAAATACTTAAAAAGTTATTATTAATTTGCACAACTGAAGTTCCTTTCCATAAGGGCAACATATATACCCAAATTGAAGGAGTTTCTATGGGATCTGTCCTTGGACCGACCTTTAGTAATTTCTACATGGCCGACCTCGAAAATAAAATATTTAATATAATCACTAAACCTTCCATTTATGCCCGCTACGTTGATAATATTCTTATTTTAGTAAATAGTATAGATGAAATAAAAAAAAAACTACAAGATACTTTTCAAAATAATTCAGTTCTTAAATTCACTCATGAGCTTAATGTTAACAATAACATTCCGGTTTTAGATGTTTCATTGACTCCAACAGTGATGCATTCATCACCTCTCCCTATAAAAAACCTACATCTATTAACACCTGTATTTTAAGTTTTAAAAGTGAATGCCCATATAGATATAAAATTGCTATGGTCAAAAATCTATTAAACCGTGCAAAAGTATTTTTTAATGAATTAAAAAACATAAAACAAGTCCTAATTAATAATCATTTTCCCCATTATATCGTTGATGAACAAATAAAATTAATGATTAGAAATTTAGATAATCCTACTAATAATAAGCTAAATAATTCCCACTACATAAATCTATTCTATTGTAACCAAATGCATCCAAACTTTAAATTGGATGAAAAAGCTCTTAAAAATATAATACATCGCTATATATCCCCCACCAATTCTGATGATAAAATACGATTTATCATTTATTATAAAAAAATGAAAACATCAAACTATGTTTTTAAAAACAACACTTCCCAAACCCAAAATACATTAGGAAGAACCAATGTAATATATCAGTTCCAATGCCCTATGGGAGAATGTATCTCCGACAACAATAAAAAAAAAACTAATTCTTACATAGGTTTCACTTCCACAACATTATCCCGAAGACTCACCCTACATCTCTCCGACACTAGCTCTATATGCCAACACCTAAAAAAACATAATTGCGCCCCCTCCCAATATATAAACATCCTTGTTAACAATACCAAAATAATACACCATGATACCAATATCAAAAAATTAAAAATACTCGAAGCCCTCTACATAAAAACTAAACATCCCACAATTAATAATGTCAATTATGAAACTAGTCGCAACATTTTAAAGTGTCTAGCATAATAATTATTAACAAATTCTTAGCCATTAGGTAGTTATGCGGTTTGAATTGTATGCGCTTTATTTAACGTCATCAATTTCTTAACGGTTTAAACAGTCAAACTTTAAATCTCTCGTATGTGTAGAACGCCATCACGCTCTCATGTACATTTCAACTTTACAGACGCGTTTTCAAATATAAACTACTTGCCGTTATAATTCAAAAATAAGCACAACAGTAAAGACACTAAAACTAATACCGCCTGAAGATGATTTGACGATTCAAATCGAAAGTACTTGCAAAAAAAGAAGAAAGAATGGAACAAGAAACCCATGGATCATATTTACATCAATTTGACCGAAACATTAGATGGACAATTCGGGGAAAATTGAAAAAATAAAAGAAGTCGCATCAAACAAAACCACTCCGTGTTATTTAATAATGTTTGCCTAAAAAAAAATATATATATATATATATATATATATATATATATATATATATATATATATATATATATATATATATATTCAAAATTCATGGAGGTTGGTTATTTATATTATGTCGTTTTATCTTATCTTTTCCAGAATTTAAAATCATCAAAATGCGAACGTTCGCATTCAACAAAAATGTAGGACGACCATTTTATTTTTATTGTTAATCATTGATTTAGTTTTATTTTCGTTCCCACCCGAGCAACCAGTTTATTGAAAAATAAACCCAATGAACAATGGGCAAAATGTCTACGATTACTTGCAGTAGATTGCGAAAAGGCGGCGTTTGTTTACGCTGCTTCTGTTGCCGTACGAAATGTCACTGTTCAGGTCAGAGACTAATCTCTTGCTTACAAGCAAAGCAGATGCAATCTTACAGTAGGGCAAAAGTAAACATGACTTCAGCGCTAAACTGATTTGTTAATGTCATGGTAAACGTTGAAAGGGAGAGATAATTCCGATCGAGATACGAATAATAAACAGAACAGAAAGTACTTTCAAGAACGCATTCAAGAAAGTATTTATATACACATACTGAACTATTCGTGACCCGCTGGGTCGCATACACTAGGACTATTTATTCCTACTTTGATTTCAATTGAAGACATTATTCTTGCATAACTACGTCTTTACTTTTTTATTGCCCTCATAGATATCAGAGAAATGAAGAGACATATTACTTTGCTATCCAAATTTTATACGTGTTTATCGTGTATACGAACACACTCTAAATCAATCAATAAGACGCAATGCTAAAAAGGAGTCTCTGTATCTATCTCTGTCTGAATGATTACAAAGCAAGGTGATCCATAATACAGGCCTGGCAAACTTGCGACTAGGGTCCACGACAGGGGGCGGACATGTGAAGATCAAAATTACTACTAAATAATAATTACAGAGAAAAGTTTTAGTTAGAAACTTCTTAGTAATGTCCAGTAATTAGTAACTATAAATTTTATTAGGAAGCAGCTTACAATAATTGATTTATTTCCATCAAATTAAATGTAAAAAGTACAAAAGTATAAAAGAACTAAATTGACAAAACATTATTTTATTCACCATGACTAAGACACATATTTGATATTTCAAAAACCATGAGTCAATTGGTATATATTGATTACTTGATTACAGAAAATATAATGACATAATACAATCAGAAGCAAATTCAACATTTTACAAAATCAAATAATTTATGAATAAAATAATGTAGGGAGAAACAATTTTAATATTTTTTACAAAAGTTGTTGTTTGTTACATATAGATTTTTTTTAAAAAGAAACTGAAGAAAATCTGGCAGAAAGAAGAAAAAAAACAACAAACAAACGATTATTTAAGAATTTAGAGTGGGGATTGGTTCCATATATAAAATTAACGTAAAATGATCCCCTATTTCCGGACTATTTTAGGTTTTTGAGCCGTTAACTTTAAGATTTTTACTAATAACTCTAAGTCCGAGTGGCAAGGTCGTAAAACCACACATAACGCCTTAAGAAGTAGAACCACTACTCGCCCCTAGCCACTTAACAAAAAACGCACGAGAAGGACAGCAATGATCAAAACAGCTGCAATCTTAAAGAAAATCCTCGAATGCGGAAACCAACACGCATAAGCTACAAAGGCTAACCAGTCACAAGGAATTTACCACAGGCAGAAAAAAATTAAATTAATTTTAAAAAATATTATTTTATTTATTTATTTTAATGGTGCCGGCCTAGGCTGACACTCGACAAAATATTTGTAGAGGGTCGAGGAGGATGAGAAGACCGAGGATGGACAGCACTAACCAGACCTCCACTGGAAAAGTGCAGAGAATGCTGGGACCTTGGGGAGGTTTATTGCCACCCAAATCCCAGAGAAGACCAATTGTCCTTACCAGCGAGAAATGAATGGTAAGAGGCTGTTGCGATACCGCATCGTTATCGAAAAGAGGTGAAGAATACTGGAAATCTGGGGAGGCTTGTTGTCACTCAGACTCCAGGAAATACCACTGGTTGTTGTCGGTGAGCAATCACTGACGATGATCTGTGTGAGAACTCCTAGTGAGTACAAATAATGATAATATTTACTCACTAAGAGTGTTCATACAGGTCATCATCAGTGATTGCCCACTGACTATAACCAGTAGTGTTCATTTGAGTCTGAGTGACAATACGTTTCCCTAGACTTCCAGCACTCTTCATTACTTTTGACAACCATTGCAAATGAGTTTGCGTTATCGCAACAGCCGCTTACTATTTATTTCTTGCTGACAACAACCATTGTTTTTATTATTATTATAATATTATATTATTATTATTATTATTATTATTATTATTCACTAAAAGTTCTCACACTGGTGCTTATCGGTGATTGCTTATTGATAATAACCGGTGGTGTTCCCTAAAGTCAGAGTGGCATCAATCTCCCCAGATTTCCAGTATTCTTCACCTCTTTCGATAACCATAGCAAATAACTTTGCGTTATTGCAAAAGCTGTTTACCATTGATTTCTCGCAGGTAACTACCATTGGTCTTCTCTGGCATTTGGGTGGAAGTCGGCATCCCCAAAGTCCCAGTACTCTCCGCACTCTTCCAGTGGACGTATGGTTAGTACTCACCCCATTCGGTGTGTCTATCCTGTTTAACCCTATAAGACTAGTTTGTGTCATCTCAGCCGAGACTGACGCCATTTTGTTGGAAAAAGGAGCAGTTTATAAAATGTCTTACAATTTCAGCTCCTACGGGTTGATGTGCTTTCATTTCTCTATTTCTGTTCCAATGTCTATGTTGCTAGTTAGTGTTCGTAGTTTATGTGGTTTGGTTTCTGCATTCGAGGATTTTCCTTAAGATTTAAGGTGTTTTCATGATTGCCGTCCGTTGTATAGTCTCAGACTTTTTATTGATTTAAACTTCTCCTAGTCTGTTTTACAGATTTTTCGGAATTGTTCTTAGTGCTCCTACAATTATTGATATTATATTCAATGTCTTCATGTTCCATATTCCTTTCAGTTCTCTGGCAAGTTTCGTGTATTTGCTTCGTTTTTCCATCTTCTTGACCTTTACGGTGTGGTTGCTGGGACGGCAAAATCTATAATTTTGCAGTGTTTTTTCTTCTTCTTGTTAACTACTATGACATCCGTTCTACTTGCTTTTGCATCTCAATGTCCCAGAGGATTTTGTGATCTTTGTTTTCCAGTACTGTCTCTGGTTTATGTGTGTGCCATTTGTCCGAGAGTATCTGCATGTTCAAAATGCAGTCGTTTGCATAGTTTCCAGTGTACTGCTTTCCCCATAAGTCGTATCTGTTCTTGTATTCTTTTGGGGTTAGTTAACTGCATTTACTTATGTGATTTACTGTTTCGTCTCTTTGTCCACAGAGTCTACATTTACTGTTTTTCTGGGGTTTATCTATTTTCGCTTTTATGTAGTTAGTTCTAATCGCATTGTTCTGAGAAACTGTAATTAGCGATTCTTTTGATATGTTTAGGTTTCCTTTTCTTAGCCATGTCCAGGTGTTTTTGTGGATCTATTCTCTTGTCAGTCTTATGAAACGTCCACGTAGCTGTTTCGATTCCTAATTTTTTTCCCTTGTCTTTTTGTTTCTGGTTTTGTTGCTCCCTGTATTATTGATGTTGACGGTGTCTCTTGCTGCGGTGATCAGTGTTTCTGTGTTTGAGTTATGTATTTTCCAAATCGTTTTTGTGTCTTCCACGCAGTCTTCTATACTTACCAGCTTTATTCCCCCTTCGTCCGTTTTCACGTAAAGTCTCTCAGCATTCATCTTCGGGTGTCGTGCATTGTGTATTGTCATTAGTTTCCTAGTCTTCTGGTCAAGGTGGCTAAGTTATTTTGACCAGCCCATGAATGGTCCAAAGTATCGTATTAGTGATACTGCACGGGTGTTTATTGTTTTTACTAGATTTTTACTATTTCTGTTCAAAGAATGTTTGTTCTTCTCTTATATTATGATTTAATATTTTCTATCATTTATGTAAATTTGATGGTGTCTGCTTCCCACACTCAGATATATTTACAGATATCATGTTCTCCAAACGGACTCATCTCCTCTCGGTTGGGCACCTCCATTCTCTCTGTTGTCTCCAGTTTCCCTTTTGTTTTTCCTATAGTAGCGCACAAGTTTTCATTCCGAATTCTATTTGAATGTCCTGACTAAAGATTCCAGTCGTGTTTATCTGCCTTACAAGATCTTTTTTGCAAATAGTGTCAGGTCGTCCATATACATGAAGTGATGTATTCTGTGTTCTGTCTGTATACGTGTATCCGGCTTCACATTTCCTGGGTATGTAGGTGTACGGCATCATGGCTATGATAAATAGTAGTGGTGATAGAGAGTCTCCTTCAAAAATGCCTTTCTGTATTCTTATCTCAGTAAGATTATTATTATCATCATTATTATTATTATTGTTATTATTATTATTATATTGTTATTATTATAAGTATTGTTATTATTATTATTATTATTATTATTGTATCTACACTGCAAAAATTAAGTTTAATGGTCTTTAACGAGACATAACAAACTAAACATGTTTATGCATACAATTATTAACTTCATGGTGTTGTGTTGAGCCATTCAAAAAGCGAACACGAACATTAGTAGGTTGTGAGACTAAAAAGTTGAAATTCCGTCAAATTGTCAAACTTGGCTGAACTTTTCAAAGTAAATGCTACGGTCAAGGTAATATAAGCTGTGCTGCTTCATTCGCTTCGATATTGACTTTGAGCCTGCCTTCGCATCTAGACTATAAAAAAAATAAATCAGTTCCAAGTTATACAATGACCGATATTTTGACCAAGTTTACTGATGAGTGTTCAAGCGACGTCAACGCAAGGACGTACACAAACAAACGAATAAACATAATCAAAAATTCGAGCGGTAAATAACATCTTTGGCAGAGTAAATTAGAAATGTAATCTATATTATTATAATTATTATTATCATGATAATAATAATAATAATAATAATAATAATTATTATTATTATTATTATTATTATTATTATTTATACTCACTAGGAGTTATCGCACAAGTCATCGTAAGTCATTCCGCACTGATAAAACCGGTGGTGTTCCCTGGAGTCTGAGTGAATAAAGTATCTTCACCTCTTCTCCATCACGACCATAAATGACCTTCCGGTATATGCAACAGCCGCCTACCATTGATTTATTTATGGCAACGACCATTAGTCTTTTCTAAGAGTTGGGTTGAAATAAGTCTTCCCAATGTCCCAGCAATCTCCGCTATCTTTCAGTGAATTCCTCCGTCAATAGCTTCAAATTACTACTAATCCTATTAGACTTTTGACGTTTTCAATCAGCAGGCGATATTCAAGCACTGATGATTTTTTTCTCTCTCTATTTTTCTTCTCCAGTAGCTTTCGACAGTCAAATGTCGATCTTACTCTTTCTTTCTTTGCTATCGTTTCTTCTTCTTCTTCTTCTTCTTCTTCTTCTTTTTCTTCTTCTTCAACTGAGGTTATAAAGACACTGGTTGATTGGTCTCTCTTTCTTCTTCTTCTTCTTCATCTTCTTTTTCTTTCTCTTTTCCTAACATTGCTCGCGTCCCTACTCCCCTTTTTGTTGTTCTCTGCACGTGACATTTTCTTCCAATCGCATTCTTTGTATAAATTTGAAAACTTTTCCGTTTTGAAATAAACTTTACCAACCGAATGAAAATGGCCGTATCTTAACGACCGAAATATCTCGGCAGAACTTTACAAGATGAGTTTTTGAGTTTATTTCTGTTAGTTGTTGAATTGCTTATCCTTTATTCCATTTCTATTTTTACATATATATATATATATATATATATATATATATATATATATATATAATCCACAGACAGATGTATACGACTCGTCAGTGTTGCTAGACGTAGCAAGTTTATCCACGCTGAGATTCGAACCCCGAACAGTCGGGCATATCCAAATGCGATCAGCAGCCAAGCACAGTATAAGTTGCACTAACGTTACTGTCAGTAGAATAAAATCATAGTGCTGTATATACACTTTCTTTACTTGCATATATTTTCTCACGTTACGAGTTGAAACCGTCATTTCCTCTCCCACTAATATTAACCTATAAATACGGAGCATACAAACACACACACACATACACACACACACACATATATATATATATATAACATATAGTCATCTTTAGACAGCTATTTTTTAGTCTACAACTCATCATTTATGTGTGTGTGTGTGCATGGCGCGGGTTGCTTAGAGATATGAGCAGAGCGAGTAATGAGATGGTTTTATATTCATTATGTGATCGCGGACATATGGCAAAATCGAAAATATTGAAAATAAATTAATCTAATGTTAAGAAATGTGACTAATGTTTAAAGTTTTCGATATCTCGCTTATTAAATTGAGGAGATGCTACTTCAACAGAAATAGTCTTCAGGGCAGTTTTCAGATTTTTCAATTAATGAAGATATTATTGTTAGACATTCTAATGTAATAATCGAAAGATCGACATTCAAATAATTCAGGAAGAAACTAATTATCTGTAATTTCCTTGCATAATTATGAAGTTTAATTTATGAGCTAAAACTTAAATATGAACTCTACGTTAAGTCGTGTATTCTTTGAACAATACCAAGATTAAAGGGATGTTGTTATTTTAATTTAGCCGTTAATGTTGCTTGATTGGCCGTATAAATAATTGTCTTAGACTACAGCGTTAAAACACTCGAGTTATCTGTAAGTTGAGTGTTTACATAATAAAGTGGTTCCTCTAATTCAGTTAAATAAGCGAACGTTGGTGTTGATTTATGCTGGGAGGTTCAACGTTAAGGTGGCATCTCTCCGGGTAGAAGTTTCTTCTCCAGGTAATATAAAACAACAAGCATTGAATTTCAGGGTAGCAACAAGAATTAATCTTGGACCTGATTTGTTATGTATTTCCTCAATTTATGCCTTTTCAAACGATTATAATGAAATGAACAGCAACCCCATCAATCGGATTCAACCTATTTCGTTATTTTGATTTTCTGTTTCGCTAGTAAGTTTAAAACAGTGTTTCACCTAAACTTCTAGTAGATGATGATGATGATGATGATGATGATGATGATGATGATGATGATGATGATGATGATGATGATGATGATGATGATGATGATGATGATGATCGCAGAGGTACTAGAAACAATCTCCCAAAACACTGGAAAAACAACTAGGAGAAACTGGAAGAAAAGGGAAGATTGAGACCATGCAACGAACGGCAACGATCAAAACAGGCAAAGTTTTAAGGAAACTCTTTAAATACAGAAACTAACGAATCTACCACAGAAAATGTTAAATGGAAAAAGAACCAAACATATAGAAAGAACAACACACGAACCCAAGAGAAGTAAAAACTGCTAGAAATGCATTTAACAACCCTACACCAAAAGAAAAAAATCAGTAATTCACACATGCATATGATTACATCAGTCTCGGCTGATGCCACTCCAAACTGTCGTAAAAAGTCATTGAGTATGAAAAGACTGAGAATGGATATCATCGACTAGATCTCCACTCGACGAGTGTAAAGAGTACTGGAACATTTGGGAGGCTTAGTGCCACTAAAATTCGAAAGAAAGCTAACGGTTGTTTTTAGCAAGAAATCAATGATAAACGGCTGGGGCTATAATGCAAAGTCATTTACATTGTCTATCGAAAAGAGATGAAGGGTGCTGGATATCTGGGGAGACTTATTGTCACTCAGACTCCACAGAACTCAACCTAACAGTTAATATCGACTCTGTGGGCCGATACGAAACAGTAAATTACACCATGCAGCAAACTAGGTGAAAAGGGGCACAAAATGTGAATGTTGTTCATTGTGCACTATGAAAACGACTGCACTTTCATCATACAAACCAACAGTAAGGGCACAAAATGAAGCAAGTTACTGAAAATAACAGGCATAAAAACCTCTAGGACATCGAGACACGAACGGACAAATTCATACCGGCAAGAATGCTATACATGATAATAGTCAGCATGAAGAAACACCTGCTAAATAGTAGAGTTTGCCGCCCCAGTAGTTCACAAGTTGAAGGTGGGAGAAAAACTAGTAAATATATGGAGCTCAACAGACAGCTGAAACTGGAACATGGAAAAATCTACGACAACCCCAATAATGTTAGGACCACCAGGATCAGTACCTTACATCCGAAATAGAATAGAAATAATTGCAATCAAATAGATGAGTGACATCATACAAACCATTGACTTAATGAGCAACATTGACATATTAAATAAAATCGTCGAATGCTGAAACAAAACTATAGTTCGATGTGTAACTGACCACCCACGGGTAAGTTGAAATGAAATAGTACTTTGTAAACACAAATATATAGATGGGCATAGTAAAACGAACCGATATGACATGATTGTGTATTTGTATACATATTAGAAATCATATCATCTAACACCACACTTCACTCCACAAAAAAAACGCGGGTACACTAACATCGGTTTTATACTGAAAAGTTTCTGTTGAGGTCTGGGAACATGGAAATCCCAAGGGGAATAGCACCACTCAGATCTAGATTGGATGTAAACAGAGAATACTGAAATATTGACGAGGTCTATTGTCGCGATGCCGCGATGATAACGACCGCAGGACACGAAATGGATCACAATGTGAGAGGAATGGAATCTAATAGTTATGCATTATATGCTGTACTCGAACAATGATACTGACTTACTATGTATGAAAACGACAGAAAGGGGGAGCACTGGTAACTATAGAAGATTATGAGTATTATCCGATAGGAAAATCCATAACACAAAATACACACGGACTTATTACCGCTGTAAAAATCAGCGCCAAAACAAACAATAAATCTATTTGAACAATACATTTATTAGAATATTTATTTGACTGACAAAATAAATGGGACAAGAAAACACATAGATATACTTACGAAAACGATACTTTAAATGATTAACGGAATCGCTACTGACAACCGCACAAAACAACGAGATTAGAACAAACTAAATCAAAGCCAGTAAATGTAGACCTTTTTGACAAAAAGGAAGAAACAGTAAACTACAGTGAAATCAAACAAATATCCTAAAAGGAATACAAAACGAGCATAGCAGCGTTAGGAAGGTTGTCCGCTGATAACTATGCATGTTGTCCACTGAGAACCTACAAACATCAACCGAAACCAGTATTGCCCAACGAAAGGCATTACATCCTTTAGGATATAGTAACACAAACTTATCCAAGCAAGAAGAACCAGATGTGATAATAGGTAACAAAAAGGAAAAAAACGTTCCACATAGTAGGTTTCGCCGTCTCAACAGTTCACACGGTGAAGACCAAAGAATCAGAAAATACATGGACCTTTCCAGAGAACTGAGAGGAATGGGGAACATGAAGAAGATTATTGTAATACCAATTATAGTAGAAGCACTGGGAAGTATTCCGAATAAAACTGGAAAAATACTAGGGGGAATTGGAAGCAAAGGGAGGATTGATATTATACAAAGCACGTCACTGATAAAAACACTTCAAATATTTTTTTAAAATCTTCGAATGCGAAAACCAACTCACATAACGAGATGACGCCAACCAATTACAGGTTAACTTAAATAGAACAACACTGCGTAAACACAACTTGAAACACAGAGAGAACATAACACGAAACGATCTTACCTAAAACTACTATAGAAGATAAAAGAAATGACATAATCTAATAAACATCTTAAATGAAAGATCGAGAGAAATAGAAAGATCGAAGATGGATAAGCTCGTATTCTGAAGGAGTTTTCTACAACTCAAATTCGAGTAAACTCCAACAGCCGCTACAACGATACATTAATGATAAAAAACGCAACGTTATTTACAACGGTTATCGAAAGAAGAAAGATTTACTGGAAATCGGGGGGAGACTTGTTGTCACTCAGACTCCAGGGAACACCACGTGTTTTTGCCAGTTAGTGATCATTGGTAATGACTCGTGTGATAACTAGCGTGTAATAATAGTAATAACTTGCGGAACCAGTCGACCGGCGTTGCCCGGGAGAAGCATAAAAGAATGAATTAAAATATGTCAACATTCGACAGAACGCAAATAGGTCACATCGGACAATTTATATTTCGGTTTGGAATTGTTGAAGGGGATAAGAGGAGGAAAGGAATGAAGGTAGGAATGAATGAAAGAAGGAAACGCGGTTGTAGGAGTTTTCCTGCCCATTCCATGGTACCGATATTTCCACATAATATTTCCTATTGATTAAAGACCTGCTCTATCTATTATAATGGGTACTTTTAAAATTAAAGAGGGCCTACAGAGCTCTATTAAGACCATTTCCCCTCCGTTATCTTTGTATAGAGATTCCCTTTTTTGTGAGGAAATAAAAATAAAAATGAGCACTACTAAAACACACAAATATAATTAAGATGGCCTGCAGAGCACCAATAAACTGTGTGTTTGAATAGAAATGTGATATTAACAATAATTAAAGTACTACGTATTACATGGATTTGTTTTAAAATTGCTACATGACAACACCGAGTTAAGAAACGGCCCATAGTCTTCCCTCCACCCTTTTCCTGCGTTTAACAATGTAAAAAAAAAGGTTGTGGAGTCGACTGAGATCGAACACTAAACCTCTCAGTCTTGGATCTACGTTCGTACCACTTGGAGTAGAAAATCTATTGAAAAATAGGTCACTTTAACGAAGCCTGTAAGCTGGCATGCGTTTTATGTTACGACCAGAAGGCGACCAAATGCAGGGTCCACCAGTCACGTTTTAGGTCACTTCTATACGAATAAATCGATTTTTTTCAATCTTTGGATATTATGCGTGTGAAAGGTGTAGGATTCTGAAAATGTCAACTTTATGGTCCTGTCGAGTATCGAGTATCTTGGCGTATATTAACTTTATTTGGAAGTCGAGTTGCTGAAGAAATTATAGTCGCCATGCTGAATGCTGAAACACTACAAGTAACTATTTTCGTTGATTGCATTTTTTAAAAACCGGAATGAGTATAAATGTATACGTAATAGGTAGAAATAACGTATCCGATATTCTCAAAAATCAGCGGAATAAGCAGGAACGTCCATTAAATGTGTGCGTAATGTTTTATATTATGTAGTAAATTAATAGCAGACAAATAGTAAATATTAACGGACACCTTTTTCTAAAAGTAGACGTTGTTTATTACTTCCCGGTGTCGGTGGGGCGATTGTCAGTACTGAAGTGTTAGGGGGAGTTTTTTGCTATCACCTATATGGAGTATGTTTTGAAGAGAGTCGAAGATAGTGGGGAAAAAGTAATATTTAGTGTTTACTGGAGAAAAATAATAACAAATTTACTAAAACACGCTCGAGTGAATAAGCGTAATATAATGGTGAATTTAGTAGGCTCTGATGCTTGTGGTTATTTTCCTTTTCTTCAAAAAGATACAAGGGAATAGATCATCTTAACGTCATATATTAGATAATAATAATAATAATAATAATAATAATAATAATAATAATAATAATAATAATAATAATAATAATAATAATAATAATAATAATAATAATAATCTATCACTAATGAAGATTATGTTTCTGTCCGTCTGAAGACAAAACTTTATTAATTCTATATGTGCTATGCTACTATCTTTTAACGCTCAATTCAGTTTACTATACAACTTCAGACAAATGTACTATCTTTCACTGTTCAATTCAGGGAATGTAGTGTAAGGTATGTTCTGTTGTCATGATACCATCCTCCCAGACATTACTTCCTCCTTTGAGATGGTGTAGTATCTATTTTGTTGTCATAATATTATCTCTCCAGGTTTTACAACTTCCTTTAAGGGGATAGTTTAGTATATGTTCCGTTGTTATAGGACCATCATCCCACGCATTACTTTTTTCCAGTATTATTACTAGCTAAAAATGTGAGCTCTGATCGCATATTTTTGCTAGTAATAAAATGTATAAATGTTCTCGTAAAAGCATCTCTAACACAAAGTCTGTTATTAAGACACGATTAAAAAATACGCAGGAAGAATAATATTGTTTTTGTGATGATGAACAAATGAGAAATAATAATGAAAAAGAACAATAATATATATATATATATATATATATAATATTCATTTTGTTTATTTATGTACGTGTACGTTTCGTCCTTTATAATCAGGACTCATCAGTATAGTGATATAACTATTCACTACTGGTCATGCGATTCGAACCCCCGGATTCCGAGTATTTTACAACTTTAACTGTTCATCTGTCTATCCACTTTTCACGATTCCCTATCTAATGCATACGAATAATAAACCCCCGTTCGCTTTGGATTGTTTATAGTAAGAAAAGTATAAATAATACCGACTAACATGCTCTCTGTTGTGGTATAGATCAGTTTTAAATCTAAAACAGGATTGTGACTTTAAGACCAATCAAACTAAATGAGATGGTTTTGTCTTTTAAAGTTTACGCAAGAAATAAAGTGTTGCATTCTTCTTTTGGATCAAATAAAATGTGTAAATTTACCTTATCGTCCTAATTGATATTGAATAGCGAAAACGTACAAAGAACTAAATTCAACACATGCCGATGTGTTTTCGTAGTGTGAGAAAAATAAAATCGACCTTTTCGTGTGTATTAAATGTTACAAAATAGTTTCAATATCAGTAAATGTAGCTTATTTAATAGTTTTTTTTTTATTCAGTGCTTCTGTATTATTAAGGACATGAAATGTTCATTTTTATATTAGAATAATCAATTGAAAAAGGAAATAATTCAAACTGTTTTGTTTTTGGTTGTAGTAGTAGTAGTAGTAGTAGTAGTAGTAGTAGTAGTAGTAGTAGTAGTAACAATAACCCGTAAGAAAAATCAAGAAAATTAGTAAGAAAATAAAATTTAAAAAGGTACTTATGCAGTTTACGGACCGAACTGAAATAAAAATGCTATAATTTAGAAAGTCATTCTTAATTAACTATTCTGTACTGTCACCTAATAATTTAATTTTAAAAATAGTTAATTAACCCCCAGCTACCCATGTTAAGAATAGATTTCTAAATTATAAGGTTATTATTTCCGTAAACTGCATAAGTACACGTTTTTAAATTGAATGTTTAATAATTCTCTGGATTTTCTTCATGGGTTATGGTTACAACAACCGAAGCAGTTTGAATTATCTCCCCTTTCAACAGACTCTTCAAAATTTAAGATGAAAATTTATCTGGCCTCAATAATACAGTAGCACCTTTAATTCAAATAATAATATTAATTATTAAAGGATTTTTTTTTTTTGAATAAGTTTTATTAAAATTTGAAGTAAAAAGTTATTTTTTCAGTTCAGTTGGCGTGCAGCAGAAGACAAGTTGAGAGACCCAACGTGGCCGGTTCTTTAATTTAATACTTTTTTAAGACAATTTTTACAGACATCGTCATATTTACTGAATATCGATACAATTTGATTATAAACTTGTTCCTATAATGAGATTCTATTGCTTAATGTTCAACCATATATCCAAAGAGATCAATGACATTTTTGTAAGTGTATTTGTGTTCTGACCTAATTTGACATTTTTGCCATAATTTCCCGACAGGGGCTTAGCTCAAACAAATAATGAGACAAAGCTCAATACCGGCTTATTAAAATGTGGTTGTATAATGATCCAACTTAATTCAATATTTACCCATTCGACTTACTATTTCCATTCAAGACACAAATTAGAGTTATTTTCATCCAAAAATATATCTTCATCTATTTATATTTAACTGTTATCTGGCAGTGGCGCCATTTTTCTAATACACGCCCTGATATCACACTCAAAGGTGTTTTTAATCAACCCATCACCGCTCATCACCATCAAATGAAGTGTAAAAGTTTACACTAAAAGTAAATGCATTCATAATGTTCATGACAAAGCGAGCTATATGATTAAACTTTAATTACTTTCTTCGTGGTATACAGTTGATCTCAATTACATAAAACATATTTTCATTTTACCAACATTAAAGCGTAATCTCTATCTTTATGTAGTTAGGTATGTTTAAATGTTTACATATTTATATGTACAGGATTTACTCGTAAACTAATTAACAGATCATTATGAATTGTGGAGCACAGTTGCTAGGCGTAAGAGGTCCAAATGCGGTCTATATTCTGCTTAATTTAGTGGTATGCAAGAGGTAAAAAAGGAGTGAAATGCTCCGTATACCTTCGATTTTTGTTACATTTTTACAATAGGTATCACACTAATGAGATTAATAAATATTCCTCAAATTTCAGTTCCTTTGGAACGCATATTCATCAAGTTTTATATATATATTTAATCGTTGTGCTGCACTATTAAGTGAGTGATGACATTAAGAGTTGATTTTGTATGGGTTTCTTACATTAAATCAATATGTTATTTGTTTATTTAATGTAAAACGCATTACCTATTGTAATATTTGCATATAATTAATTGAACAAAAGTTGCTATTTTACAAATAGCTGGAAAAAAATTTATGAGTCAAAGTTGATTCGATAGTTTGCAATTGTATCTCATTAGCAAACACGTACTTGTTGACAGAAAGAACAATAAGGAAATAAATGATTAAGAAGAAACAGTATATATGTGGTTGTATGTGTTTAATATTTATGTGTGTGAATAATAAGGAATAACTTTGGAATGTATAAAATAACTCGTTATAATTATGTTATCAAGAATTTATTGAGATGAAATTCGAGTCCAATTTTTAACTAAATTTTTTAAGTCATTTCTTGGAAAATGTCAAAATATACATATATATATATATATATATATATATATATATATATATATATATATATATATATATAATTTTATTTATTTTAAAATACAAATTGTTATGGTTTTCCCCCAAAATATAATTTCTTACAAAACCAATGTTCTGTCAAAAATGTCTACACCTCTCTAGTTCACACACACGCACACGCACACACTTATATATATATATATATATATATATATATATATATATATATATATATATATATATATATATATGTATGGGTGTGTGTGTGTCTGTGCGTGTGTCTATCTCTATGTGTGTATATATTTTAAATCATAAAGTTGTATCATATATTTACGTGTGCATAAATGTGCATATATATATATACGTACCAGTGTGCGTATTTTTTAATGTACGAATGAATATTCGTGTCTGTGTTCAATGATGTATCTGTATATGAGTATACATATTGTATGTATCTGCGTACTTAAGTCTCTCTCTCTATATATCTATGTAGTTCTGTTAGTGTTGGTGTGATCAGTTAAGGGCAGTCCCTATAAAGTGTTAAACTATATTTGAGCAGAATTTCTTATCCGACTTCCGATATCGCCAATCTTCATTTAAGGTCAGATTTTTACACAACTTTCAGGCATTAAGATCCTTCCAGATAAGAGTTTAAACAATAGTAAGCAAGGATTATTTGAGTTTCTTTCCCAAAATAAAAATAATACTTTACAAATCGTTGCGTTGTGTAGCCAGCCGTGACGTTTTTAGATTATAACGTCAATGAAAGGAACTCTTTCCTCCGCCCATTAATAGATAACATCAACATTTTGTGACGTCACTCACTGCGCATGGTTATCTGGCATGTCTCCATTCTTTAGCGCACGGTTATCACTACCTTTCTCTTTTGATATGACGTCACAAAATGATGACGTAAACCAGTTTGCACGGAAACAAAGAAGCAAAGAAGATCCACAGAGTTTTAGGAGCATATAGATCGATAGCGCCATAGTTTCAACTACGGTAAAATCTGAATGTAATAGTATTAAAATAACAAATGTCACTGTTCTAAATTTATTATATTGTGATTTCATTGAATTTACACTTACATTTCAATTGAATGTTCAGGACGATATGTTATTTTATAGGCGTTGCTCGCAGAACTATATGTGTTCTTATAAACACAGGAATATATATATAGGTTTAACGTAAATACTGTTTAAATACTTATAAACAGAGTAATTGTGCATCTGAGTAAATACCCGGAAGATGTTTTTTAGCGGAAGTGAAAGTAGTTGGTTTTTAAATCACGTCGGTGCCCTCGTTACAATATTTAACTTTAGTTTAAAAACACAAACGATGTGAAAACAATTGGCTTGATGTCATTGATTTTCTTTAAACAAAATTATTTGATGGATAGTTTCATAAACGTGACACATCAAAATGATGTGTCATATATATCTATCTATATATATATATATATATATATATATACATATATATATATATATATATATATATATATATATATATATATATATATATCAAAGTATGTGTATATGTTTAAATATGTCTACGTATATAATTCTATTCTAAACCATGTCACCGACGATTATAAATGTTGTAACAAAGTTGCGATGCATAAAGATGGGTATTATGGGCTATATTTAGTTTAATTTAGTTTTATACAAAGAGGAAAAAGGGTATGAAAAGATTTCGTAAAAATGGAGATACCTCCAATTTTCGTGAAATGTTAATAATAAGTAGTAGATATCAATTAATAAATGGAGATACTTCCAATTTCGTGAAATGTTAATAATAAGTAGTAGATATCAATTAATAAATGGAGATACCTCCAATTTCCGTGAAATGTTAATAATAAGTAGTAGATATCAATTAATAAATGGAGATACCTCCAATTTTCGTGAAATGTTAATAATAAGTAGTAGATATCAATTAATAAATGGAGATACCTCCAATTTTCGTGAAATGTTAATAATAAGTAGTAGATATCAATTAATAAATGGAGATACCTCCAATTTTCGTGAAATGTTAATAATAAGTAGTAGATATCAATTAATAAATGGAGATACCTCCAATTTTCGTGAAATGTTAATAATAAGTAGTAGATATCAATTAATAAATGGAGATACCTCCAATTTCCGTGAAATGTTAATAATAAGTAGTAGATATCAATTAATAAATGGAGATACCTCCAATTTTCGTGAAATGTTAATAATAAGTAGTAGATATCAATTAATAAATGGAGATACCTCCAATTTTCGTGAAATGTTAATAATAAGTAGTAGATATCAATTAATAAATGGAGATACCTCCAATTTTCGTGAAATGTTAATAATAAGTAGTAGATATCAATTAATAAATGGAGATACCTTCAATTTTCGTGAAATGTTAATAATAAGTAGTAGATATCAATTAATAAATGGAGATACCTCCAATTTTCGTGAAATGTTAATAATAAGTAGTAGATATCAATTATTAAATGGAGATACCTCCAATTTTCGTGAAATGTTAATAATAAGTAGTAGATATCAATTAATAAATGGAGATACCTTCAATTTTCGTGAAATGTTAATAATAAGTAGTAGATATCAATTAATAAATGGAGATACCTCCAATTTTCGTGAAATGTTAATAATAAGTAGTAGATATCAATTAATAAATGGAGATACCTCCAATTTTCGTGAAATGTTAATAATAAGTAGTAGATATCAATTAATAAATGGAGATACCTCCAATTTTCGTGAAATGTTAATAATAAGTAGTAGATATCAATTAATAAATGGAGATACCTCCAATTTTCGTGAAATGTTAATAATAAGTAGTAGATATCAATTATTAAATGGTCTCCAAATTTGAGTTTCTTTCGATTATTTTAATATATTTTTAAGGCGCAAAATATAGACCCAACCTTCAATTAGAAAAATAAAAATGTTTAAAAGTTGCATTAAATTAGATCCAATTCGAAACTAATTAAGCAAGATTCCCTAAATTTCAATTTTATCATCAAACCCCTTAAGCTTAAGCGTTATATTTAAGACATGTTCTCGACTAAAAATCATGAAATTGATTTAGATCAAAATTGCAATAAAGATTCTAGACATAAGAAATAAAAATCCAGATATAATGCTATTAAGTAGCATTCGATCAAGATTTTTATTTTCATAAGGAGGCATAAATTTGGTCCAATACAGTTCTTTTTGGGCAATTACTGTTACTAGCCATGTGTAAATATAGATGTGTATGTGTATGTATGCGTATATATATATATATATATATGTGTGTGTATTATGTATGTACATATGTATATGTATGTATATATGTATGTATATGTATGTACATGTACGTATGTATATGTATGTACATGTACGTATGTATATGCATGTATATGTATGTATATATATATATATGTATATGTATGTACATGTACGTATTTATATGCATGTATATATGTAAATATATATATATATGTATGTATATATGTATATGTATGCATGTATATATATGTATATGTATAGATATATGTGCATATATATGGGTGCATATGTATGTATATATATATCATTGCATATATATATTTATATTTTTGTATATGTATTAGTTTTTACCCCGCCTAATAAAACCGGTATTGTCCGGGTCTTTGGGTCTGGATTTACGCCGGTCTATTGGGGGTTTCCGGTCCTGTGCAGTTCAAGGAGGTGCACCCTCCCAGGCTTTGCCTCCCCTCTTTGGGGAGGAGTAAGTTTATTGCTTACTGTCTGAGGCGCCCTACCGGGAATGCCGATGGGGCTGCCCAGGCAATTTTTAAATGGGCAGAGTGCTCACTTCTCGAGCGCTGGCTTATCTAATCCCACTTTCCCGACCTTGTGTCACATCTTATCTTGTGGGAGGTAGATAAATACCCCCCCATGTATAAGTATATATGTATATTACAGTATATATACGTATATATGTATATATTATGTATATGTCTCTATATATGTATATATAAATAATACAGGTATATATGTATATATATATGCACGTACGTACATATATACATATATATATATATATATATATATATATATATATATATATATATATATATATACATATATAAACATATATATACATATACATACATATATAAACATATATATACATATATATATACATACCATATATATATACATATATACGTATATATACATATATATATATATATACATATACGTATATATATGTATACATATATATACATATATATACATATATATATACGTATATATATATGTATACGTATATATATATGTATACATATATATACATGTATATATATATATAAAATGGAATATACTCATCAAAATAACCAGAGTAATGTGGTTTTTCAGGATATACATTTTCTTACGGAGGACTATTTTAAAACTGTAATTGAGTTTGTGAATAGACAAAGAGACAGACAGAAACTACAATTTCATATATATATATATATATATATATATATATATATATATATATGGGTGTATGTGTGCGTATAAGTATTACGTACGTGCGCCTGTCTTATTTAATGAAAGAATGAATAGAGCGTCGCTGTGTATGTACTTTTATATGAGTATACGTATCCACATGTGTATACATATGGCAGGCATGCATATGTGCATATGTATATACGTACAAATTGGTATATATATATATATATATATATATATATATGTGTGTGTGTGTGTGTGTGTGTGTTTGTGTGTGTGTGTGTGTCGGTGTGGTTGTGTGTGTGAGTGTGGGTCTGTTTGTGTCTGTGTATCTGTGTGTCTGTATACATATATATATATGTATATATATATACATATATTTTTAATCATAATGTTGCATCATATGTTAGGCGTTTATAAATGCCCATATATGTATATGCATGTACGTTCTAGTGTGTGTATCTGTTTCCATGTACAAATTAATATGTGCGTCTCTGTTTATTTACCTAAATATGGGTATACATATTTTTTGTATATACGTACTCATATATGTCTCTGTATTTGTGTGTGTGTTCTTTAGTGTCATTTTGCATATATTTGAATAAATAAAATTGGTTTTTACTTAAACAAAATATAATAAACTTGTGTACGCGTTTAGCGAATCAAACTTTACGATCGGAAAATAAATGCTAAAACAGTAACCTGTAATAAAATAGAAAAGTCCTTTATTTATCAACAAAATAAATAATTCAGTTTAATTATAACGAAAACAAATAAAAGTTGTTTAATAAAATAGTATAAGCTTAATTGCAGATGCATTTCATACGCGCCGTAATGGACAACTCTAATTATTTGCTCATACGGAGTGTATCGTTCTCAATTGCGGTGAATGTGACACGATCTAATCAATTCATCTAATTAGATCGTGTCACATCTAAACAGCAATAATGGCTGCGGACAGAGTTTTAAAAGGATTTCAAAAAGCAATTTGATCGCTCACGTCCAATAGATATCCGGATTATGTTTATCAAGAGAATACTTAATTCGTGTTGTCGAAGCAAGTCTAAAAAGTAACTAGGGTGAATCGTTTCCGAATCAAACTAGAAGAGCACCCGCCTCAGGACGTGTAAAATTAATCTAGAACAGAACATGTTTTTGAATTTTTGAGATGAGGATTTATAATTTGTATGATTTGGATCATTCGGACTACTGTTCTCATCTTGAGTGTTATTATCACAACGTTTCGGCCAATTTAACCTTCGATTTTCTTCCGATGTATCTTGTCAAACTCGGGAATCTACACGGAATTTCGAACGGAACTTTTTATTTACTTCATGGGGGTAGCATGCTGTCGTTCTGTCAACGATGACCGGGTAGAAGTCTCCAGTAATTCGCAATTCCTGTGGATTGAACCTCCAATCTTCAGTAGACTGCACCTAGAACTGAATTTTGGCGTAACGGATAAAGTACTAAGTGAAATTCAGTTCTACGTGCAGTCTACTGAAGATTGGAAGTTTAATCCCCAGTGCGGGTGATACTAAGAAATTGCGAACTACTTAAGACTTCTATCCGGTCATGGCTGACGGAACGAGGGCAAGCTACCCCCGTTGAGTAAATAAAAGGTTCTCTTCGAAATTCCGTGTAGATTACCGAGTTCGACAGAAAGATTCCCGAGTTCGACAAGATACACCAGAAGGAGGTCTGATATTACATCGGCCAAAACGTTGTGAGAATAACAGTCAAGATGTGAACAGTAGTCAAATAGAACAGAACAGTTTTGCACCACTTCTATGTCCTCTTACGAAGATGAAAATCAAAATATAATGCTACTAAACCTTTTGTTTCGAATCCGTATTTCAATTATGATCAAATCCATTACATGATTTTGATTCTAGAAAATGTTTATAATTTAAGAATGAACTTTTAGGGATCTTTTCACCCTCTTTTTACTCTATTTACGTAAAACAAAACTAAATTAATTACATTACTACTGTGTACGTCTCGCATTTGTGTTCCAGATTTTATAATAACCGGTTAAATAAAATATATATAAGCGCATGCATATATCTAACCTTATATAGACGAATTTCCTCATTATAATATAAAGAATGGATTAAATGGGCAATATTAGGAGATTTCAGATGAGACATTTAAAACAATCTGAACTTGCGGTTAGTTATACCGATGTTTGAAAGGAAAAATGAAAATACCGCGAATAATAACGCAATAATATCATTTTTTTTTTTCATTTATACAATGCTCTTAATCAGTGTTCTAAAGTTTGAAATGAAACCGTCTATTCAAAAATATGTAAAAATGAAATTTTCAAGCTTGGAAAAAAACAACAAATGTTGAAATCAATGTATTATCTTGAATGTTTTTAGTGTTGTCCTGTTAACTATGAACTTGACCCGGTAAAAAATGCGCATCAGAATTATTCGCTTCAATATATGTGTATAGTTTAATATAATTTGATATTAAATGAAGAATTCCTTAAGGACTAAACCTGAAATCAAGTTTAAACTTAATATCATTTATTCATATATATATATATATATATATATATATATATATATATAGTGCTTTTTCTACATTGGAACCTCCGCTAAAAGTATCTCGGCATCGATGATTTCCGGATGTTTACGTTAACCGTGCCGAATGAAAAATTTGTTGACTACCTGCGTTCAAAAGAGAAAAAATACAAACGAGGCTGGATTTACAAGCGGAGCAAAAAAAGCAAAACATTTGTGTTTAAATTTAAAAATGTGTTTTTTTGTTTGTTTTTTCTTATTAAACATTTTTACGAAAGAATTATTTTTTAAATAAAGAAATAACAGTGATAATAACAGTATAAAGTTAATAGAGTAAGTTTTTTTAAACTTTTTTTGCGAAAATTATTTTTCTGTTCTCTTATTTTTTACTTACTATTTTTGTTTATTTGAAAGTTCAGCGTTTTCTTCGGTTTGAATGCTTAGATGTCGTCTGCTTATTCGCCTCGCTTTCCGGCGTTTGACGTAAACCACCGGAAAGCATCGACACTAAGCGACTTTTAGCGTGGGTCCCAATGTAAAAAAGTATATATATATATATATATATATATATATATATATATATATATATATATATATATATATATATATATTTAATTATAAATATATGTATATATATATATATTTATATATATATATATATAAATAAATATATATAATATATATATATATAAATAAATATATATATATAAATAAATAAATATAAATATATATATATAAGTATAAATATATATATAAATACAAATATATATATATAAATATAACTATATATATAAATATATATATATTTATATATAAATATAAATATATATATAAACATATATATATATATAAACATATATATATATAAATATATATATATATATATATATATATATATATATATATATATATATATATATATCGATTTTACTACCTTTTCAAAAGGGGTCTTGCTGTTTTTCAGTTTTTTAACGAAATATGTCTCCAAATATACAAGATTTATATGAATAAAAATTATATCTAATTTTACCGGCCCATTTGACATAATGGTCTGAGTGCTCGCTAATTGGCTGAAACACTAGTGTACAATTCTCGGTCTAGTCATACCAAAGACGTTAACAAATTGTACTTGATGCGATCTTGCAAAACGCTCAGTATACTAAGGTGAGGATCAAGGGTAAGTGGAGGTACCCTGCAAAAGGAGTGGCGATCACTCCTACACCTGGCTGTATTGATAATAAAAAATGGTGTCTTACGGTTGTCCTCGACTATGGTCGACCATTTACTGTTTTACTTGTACCTAATATATACATATATATATATATATATATATATATATATATATATATATATATATATGTGTGTGTGTGTGTGTGTGTGTGTGTTGTATAAAATTATTTTATTTAATTTAAACCACGTCAAATTTTTAAATTTAATTTAATAAAAATATTTTATAGCATAGCTCTAGCACTACACAGTTGAGCTATTACAATTGGTTTGTGTTATAAATTTATATTTTAAATATCCAAACTTTAAATATAAATACATACATACATATATATATATACATATATATATATATATATATATATATATATATATATATATATATATATATATATATATATATATATATATATATAAATATACAAGAAATACGTATTAATAACGAATAGTATTTAATCATTGAGGTATACTAGCTTCTTTCCTACTGATATCTGAAAACAATCCATGAAACAAAAATAAATAACAATCATGATTTTTTGCTTGAAATGGACAAAATTATCACTTAAAATATGCGGATAAATCGAAGGGAGGTAACTCAGATCCCATTGGTGCCATGGAATGCCTTGCACTTGTAAAGCATTTATCCTGAAATACAATGTTATATGTGTATACTAGATATAATTATCACCCAGATCGGTTTTTATATGAGTTGGATACTCTTGAATCTTTTATTTTTGAAAGATTTAAGACCACTAAATACTCCAAATCAATTGTTTAAAATACTGATAATGGGAAAATTGTGTTTAAGTATACACGATTGAGTTTTATGAGGGGCGAGAGGGTCTAAAACGTGGAAATTTATGATGTTAATCTCCCATTAAAAAGTTTGTTTTGAGTTAAACAGTAATAACAACCCAATTAATCACATAATGATGTGTGCGCATTACTATGACTGCGTTTAACTTTTTAAATATGTATTAAAAAAAAATACTACGTTTGGGTGTATTAAAAAATATAAAGTAACGCAGAAATGTATTTTCATACTAACTGTGATTTCATAAACGTTTGTTTCTCTAAGGTTTTTTTTTAATATATATTTTAAACGCATGAAATGCTAAATTGTACCGTAGTTCTGTGATTGAGTTATCTTCTAATTATCCTAATTAGCCGTAATTTATAATTAACTAAAAAAAAGTCACGCATCTCTTTCTTAGCTATCCATGTATTTATATCGCCCATCTAACTGTGTTTACGCAACTACACTTTAATATAGTTCATGTCAATGTCGGCCTTTAGGGAAAGAATGACTCTCTTGTGTGCGTAATCATCTAAGTAACATAGGGTGAACGTGCATACAAACATGCATTATAACGATAGCAAAATATATCTTTACTTGTATACAATAATAATAATAATAATAATAATAATAATAATAATAATAATAATAATAATAATAATAATAATAATAAGAAGAAGAAGAAGAAGAAGAAGAAGAAGAAGAAGAAGTAGAAGAAATGGGAGAATAAAAAGAAGAATACTATAGAAGTAAAGATATCTATTAATTTTAGTTATGCATGAAAGAATATTTTAAAAGTTATGTCACGGTTTATGAATTTTCGAGTGAAATCAAAGTAGAATAAATAGTAGTATTGGTTGTGGCCCAACGGGGCACAAGTACGTTTAATTATTAATAAACATGTTATATAAAATCAAATCATGCGTTTTATATCATATCAAATCATGCATCTTCATATAAATCAATAGCAGAAGAACACATGGTATGGAATAGCTAAAGTATGACTTTTATCACGTTAGTATAATACTTTTTGAAACTAAATTCGCGCCGGTAAATGCTTTTTTCTATAGTTTATTTGATCACGCAAGATTAGTTTAGAAAAAATATAGTAGAAGTACAAACCTTTAATGTCTACTGTTTTAGAAATTCCCAGATTCCAGAAATTATTTCTTTCATCAACTTTATGCCATTTGATTTTAGTCCGTAGTTTAGTCCATACGTAGATATATGTGCACCCTTATATGGGCCTGTGTATTGATCGGTGACACTTTGATAATCGGTGATACCGTGAAATTGCAGTAAAGTGTCAAACAAAGTGTATTTAATTAGCACTTTTTATGTATATAGTCATTATGTGTGTATATATCCAAACCAATATTTTACCTATACATGTAGATATATGTGTGCCATGTGGTGTTGTATTTGTTTTATTTGTTTGTGTTTTCTTTTTTATGTTTATTTGTCCTTAAATTTCTTCTTTTTTTTTAATTTGAAAACAAAAACTAAACTTATTACATTTTCGATCTCATAAATCTTTTTTTCATAAGTTTCTATGTTGCAAAATGAATCCTTATTCTACAACCGTTTAAATAAATGCCGCCGGTAATCTTGGTCAGGGACATCCAAGCTCATGATTGGCCGGTAAACACTCCAATAGACCAATTAGAAGCGATCGAGAAATATCAGGCTGTATATTTCCCCGGACGTAATTTTGTATAATATGTTGAAGTTTATGGTGGAGGTCAAGTATAGATAAGTGCGTTGAGTGAAGGTGAAAAAAATCAGGAGTCTCACAAGTGAACATTTTTGAAGGCGGAGAAACGGATATTTTTCAACAATTGCCTATTGATGGCAAATATCAACTGTAAGAACTTGGGCCTTTCCTTTTGCTTTTTTTATATTTTGGCCCGGTGCGGTCGAAGAGAGGCATCATGTTGGTATGTCGGAGATAGAGAGAGATGGGGGGGGGGGGTGCTAATGGCAAGTATTTCTGACGTTCACTCATCCATTTACTCACAAGGAAGCGTTCTGTGAAAGTGAAGAAATAGAAATGTGAGGACGCGAGAAAGAGAAACATAAGAGAGATAAGCCGGCGGCGGCTGCGGCGGCGGTGATGGAGAATGGGCGAGTAAATTAGGAGGTGGGTAGTTTTCGGGTTGGGTAGAGTTTGGAGCTGGAGGCAGGATATAGAAGAAGAAGAGGAAGAAGAAGAAGAAGAAGAAGAAGAGAAGAAGAAGAAGAGAAGAAGAAGAAGAAGAAGAAGAAGAGATAACGAAACACAAACAAAGTGCCGAAAAGACGTAGAGAAATGAAGTAGAATAAAAGACAGCAACGAGGCAATGATTGGCAGAAGTCTAAAAGAGAAGGAGAGCCAGAAGTATAACGAACGGAAGAAAAGGACAATAAAAGAAAAGTTTCCATAAATCAAAGACGAAACCAACTGAAATATGAGGGGAAATAGCGAAGTAAGTAAAACAAGGTAGGAGACGCCGCCAAACGGAATAAAACGAAGAACTAAAAAAAGTAAAAGAAAAATCAAGCATTGAATAAGCTGAAACGCGAACAACAAGGTAGGCAGAGAATTAGATGCTACTGCTTAGAGAACGAACCCACGTTTACCAACTTAAATAGGAACTTTTGTTTGTTGCATTTCGAAAAAGATGGTTATAGAATGAATATATTTTGAGGGTTAGCCAGAAGGAAATGGCCGGACTTTTTCCATCTCATTTTCATTCTTTTAATTTCTCTCTTTTTTCTTCAAACACAATCTGTCTTCTAGTGGCGCCCGTGTTTGTTATTATCTATTTGTATAAGTTTGGTTTTCTTCTGGTGAAGGGGCTTTCCCAAGTTCTCAATTATTGTAACAGCACGTTTGATGCATATATTATATAATAAGCTAGAAGAAAGCCCGTCCCAGAACTGGTAAAATTAATTCCCGAAACAGAACAGATTTCACCAAGTTTATGTCCTCTTAGGAAAATTAAAATCAACGTATAATAAACTTTACGTCTAGAATCCTTATTCCAATTTGGATCAAGATCCATGCCATGATTTTGATTCTAGAATATGTCGGAAATTTAAGGCTTAAACTTAAGAAGTCTTGAGAAAAAAATAAAAATTCGGGGAATATTTTTTTTTAATTTCTTGTTTTCGATAAGAATTGATAATTTTCATTATCAATTATTCGGACTACTGTGCTCATATTAGATGTTATTCTCACAACGTTTCGGCCGATGTAAACTCTAACTTGTAGGTGTATAATGTTGAAAGTCAGGAATCTTTCTGCTGAACTCGGGAATCTATACCGAATTTTAAACGTATCCCTTTCTTAAATCAACGGGGGTAGCTTGCTCTCGTTCCATCAGAAATGACCAGATAGAAGTCTTAAGTAATTTCTAATTGTATTCTAAGTATCGTCCGCACTGAGGATTGAAACTTCAACTTCTATAAGTCTGTTACTTAGAACTGATTTACTTAGCGCTTTATCCGTTACACCACGGGTCGTTGCGTGACAGTATTTTGGAGGTTCAAAGTTCAATCTTCAGTGCAGGCGATATTAAGCACCAATAAATAAAGATGTATCACACGAAACCGTTCGAAGGTACGAATAGATTTTATTCCCGAGTGTCCAAACACAACAAAACGTAAACTGAACAAAAATGGAACAGACTCATCGAGCAGACGAGAAGGGCAAATAACTTAGTCATATTTAGTTATCGCCTCCGGCCTATAAGTACGCTTAAAGCTTAAAATACTGGCAAATAATACAAGTATGTTGCGTAGTGGCTCAGGTTGAAAAGTACTCGCCTAGCACGCAAGTGACTCGGCTTCCGAATACTGAATTCCTATGAGCCAAAAGGAGGGTGAAACGCGAGTCTAGGGGTTCCGGTCTGTGGCTTTCATAGTGTGTGTGGGCTGTGGCACTGTCTGATAGTGAAAATAATTATATATCGTCTCACATTAAAAATCTAATATAAATTTACTCGCTGGATTTAGCTTGTTGGATGACATCGTCCTAGCAAGTGTAAAATCCTACTTGTGAGACATTGGCCTGGGTTCTTTGTAGTTAGATGCCCTATACTCCTTTCTTGTATGTGATGTGGTGGCTCAGGTTGCAGAGTATTCGTTTCGCATGCATGTGACTCGAGTTTAGAATCCTGAGTTCGGATGTATCCTACTGAAGAGTCCAAAGGAGGGCGAAACTAGAGTCTAAATCTTCCATTTTGTAGGTTTTATGGTTTGTGTGGGTGTGGCATTTTCTGATTTTGGAAATAATAATAATATATATATATATATATATATTTTTATATATATATATATATATATATATATATATATATATATATATATATATATATATATATATATATTTGTCAGTAAACTGTTCTTTTCGGGGGGCGGGGTTGTAGCTTTTACATTATTAGTTTCTTTTACTTGGTTACAATTGGAATTTCTTACACTCTCGGATGCAATTTCTTTCTGCCTGTAAGTGCTCATCCATTAAGCCTTTGAAAATGTTGTTAGATATTTACATCCAATATAGTTATAAATAGAGATGTAAACAACATTAACTTCTGAAATAATTGAATTATTTGTTAAGATTAAATTTACGAATTTATTCAATTTTTGCTGAAACAAAAACACAAAAGCAATAAACATTATCATAATTAATAAATGCGAAAGTTTGGTTATTAAGACCCTATTAACACTTTCCGGCTTGTTCAAAACCAAAAACAAGAAGATCGTTCTCTAAATGAAAGTGGGCTCTAAGTGGGAGCGGAAAGAAAACGGGGGAATTGATTTGGTGAATGGGTGGTATCTAGCCAAGATAAATACAATTTGGGGGAGGCCGATGTAAAAAACAATGATTTCTATTATAAGGGGGTAACTCATTCACTTGACTAGCTAAGAGGCTAAACTTATCCGTAGGGCTGGAGTCCGACAGGACAAACAACCGCGTGTGCCATGATCAGGCAGGGAACACGTGGTCATACTTGACTCCTTTTCGTACACACAAGCTCGCTACTTGTATCAACCTTTTTTTTCAAAAACCGATAAATGTAATCTTTTTCTATCACATCTGATCTTAGCCTTCAGCTGGTGCTTGAAAAACACGATAATGCCTGATCAGCAAAAAATTAAACCCATTGGTGTTTACTCAGACGCGACGTCGACACTACTATTCGCGCTAGGACCAAGATCGCGAGAAACATCATTCGATCCGACGATGGCGATTACGTAGGATACAGCAGAGGCTGTTCGGGATCGATACGAGCCGTCATTTCGTTGACATACTCCCAGAACCGCCGGAAGGGTCAGTGGACCGAGGAACCTTTTTGAGCGTGGTTCGGTACTCTCATAGACAAAAGGTCAAAGAATAATCAAAAAATAATGTTTCTATGACTAGACATTTTAAAATCAATGAAAAAACGATTTAATCTATTATTGTATCATTTTTTTAATGGTGTGGGTAGTGTAGTACCAGTTCTGTTGTCATGAATGATCTCCTCGTTTTGGGGAAGGGGTAATGTAGTACCTGTTCTGTTGAAGGACTACTATCTCATTTTTAGCGGGGGGGGGAGTGTACTATCTATTCTGTTGTCATGATATCATCTTCCCAGGCATTAACTCTTCCTCTGGGGGTAGTGTTCGTTCGTCATGATATCATCCACTCAGTTATTACCTCTTCTTTTGGGGGTTAGTATATTATATGTTTGTTCACCATGATATAACTTTAGCCTAAAAAAATATGTGACCAGAGGGAGCATGGTTTTGCTAGTTTTATATAAAGTGTAGTTAATATGAAAGAAAAATCCAGTTGGTCCTCGATGGCCGTTCATCTTAGCAACATGACATAAATGCTGGTGTGCCCCAGGACCTTTGTTGTTCCTGATCCATATAAACGATCTCTCTGATGACATAGAGTCTGAGATTGGTTTATTTGCTGACGACACCACGCTTTACTCTCGCCATGTTGACAAAACAGACGCGATCATATTCGAGGCAATGGCTGAATCCTTAGAAAATGACCTCCAGGCTGTAGTGGATTAGGGGTCATAAATGGTTGGTAACTTTTAATGCCGCAAAGACAAAGCTTCTTTCCTTCAATTACTACAAGAAACCTCTCCAACCACCTATTGCCATGGCAAATGGCACCCTACCTGAGAGTTCGTCATTCAAACTCCTTGGCCTAACCTTCACAGGTAACATGAATTGGAACAAATACATTGAAGACATTGCCAAGGCTGCCGCAAAGAAGGTTGGCTCCCTCTGCCGTGCTAATAGGCTCCTCACACCTGACATTATCCTGTATCTCTACAAAGCCACCATCCGCCCATGCATGGAGTATTGTTGCCAGATCTGGGCTGGTGCATCATCTGCTAGTCTCTCCCTCCTTGACAAGGCTCAAGAAGGAGTCGCCAACCTATTAGGTCCCTCACTGTCAACCAAGCTCCAGTCCATGTCCCATCGCCGCAATGTAGCATCCTTGTGCTTGTTTTGCAGGTGCTTTAATGGATTATGCTCCGATGAATTGGCTGCTCTGGTGCCCTCTCGACGCAAATTTACTGGACCAACTCGACAATCAACTAAATCCCATTCATTCACTGTGGAGGTCCCCAGATGCCGGAGAGCCTTCTACTCAAATAACTTCTTTCCTCGTACTGCTGGTCTCTGGAACTCCTTTCCTGCCCATGTTTCCCCGACAGTGCTGGCATGCAGAAATTTAAAACTAATGTAGGCAGACATCTTGCTGCGCAGATCCTAATTTAGGTTGACACCCCCAACCTTCTCCCCTTTTCTTTTTTGCTCAGTAGCCCCTTACGTCTACAGTGGCGACCTGCCTTGTTTGAGGTAAACTATGTTAAAAAAAAAATTTAAGTAGAATTCTTAATGAATTAACTTTCCGGAGAGTCGGGGTAGTATTTTTTGCAACATTAGTTTTTTTATTTCTTCGTAAACATGTGAATTTTGACAAGAAATCAGATATATTTCAACCGTCTAATAGAGAGCCTTTTCTGTTTTTTAACATTATTAGCAAATCCCAAACTATTAAAACATTTCAGGTGTTCATAGCAATACTTGTCTCAATAGATATGCAAACAAAATTACCTTAGTTCATCTGATAATTTAGTGTTAAAACTATACAGTAAAATTAATTTATCTTTTAAAATATTTACAAATTTAGTCCATAATATACTAACAACAAGAAATGTTTACAGAATTTAAAAGATAGATACAATGGAAGTAAAATACTCCTGGGCAATGCTCGGTCCATACAACGAGTGTATATTTATAGTGGTACAATATATGTACTACAAACTGTGTATATATTTATAGTTGTACAATATATGTGGTACAAATTGTATATATGTTTATAGTTGTACCATATATATGGTACGAACTGCGTATACGTTTATAGTTGTACAATATATGTGGTAGAAACTATATATATATATATATATATATATATATATATATATATATATATATATATATATATATATATATATATATATATATACATATATATATATTTATAGTTGTACAATATATGTGATACAAACTGCACATATATATAAATATACAGGGTGATTCATTATTCACTTCACTTAGCTTTTCAAAATGATTACCATATGAAGTACAAACATACTATGAACTTTTGATAATTGTTATCTTACTCTCTAATTACTGTTATTTGTTATTTTAAATTTGTTCGTTTATATATTTGTTTCTATATATATTTATTTCATAATCAATCAAATATGCTACAAAGAGTCGTAAATTCCTTGCAAAAAAGAATAGAGCTATGCATGCAGAACGAAGGTTTAAATTTTGAAAATTTGCTGTAATTTAAAACTCCCATAAATGAATGTGTTGAATAAACTTTCTGTTTTGTATTACCGTATTTTTTAACTTTAGAATTTCAAAAATAAATAGCTAAGTGCCTTATGAATCACCCTGTATAGTTGTATAAAATATGCGTTAAAAACTGTATATACGTTTATAGTTGTACCATATATATGGTACAAACTGCGTATACATTTATAGTTGTACAATATATGTGGTAGAAACTATATATATATATATATATATATATATATATATATATATATATATATATATGTATATTTCGACAGCAAGTCGTTTATTAGACATGTGTCGTTGAAGACCACGAAGTTCTCCCTCTTTATAATCTTTCTGGTCAGTTTCTCGACTCGGCGAGCGATTCGTCGGGTTTCTGGTATCAATTGATGGATCATGGCACCTAATGTTGTGTCTTGGGCCATTTCTCTAGCGCTTTCGGTCTCGCGACCGTCTTCAGGAGTTTACAATATATGTGATACAAACTGTATATATATATTTATAGAGTTACCATATATTTTGTACAAACTGTATATATGTTTATTGTGGTACAATATATATGGTACAACCTTTATAGACATATATATTTATAGTTGTACAATATATGTGGTACTCATTGTATATACATTTATTGTTGTCTATATGTGTTGTACAACTGGATCACCTGTTTGTCTGATAATAGATTCTAAATAAAAATTGCAGGGCTTTCATGTTTGGTAATGACTGATGTACGGGGTTCAAACCTTTTCAAAATGGCTCCTTATGAATTATTACATTTACTATGTATACGTTGTCCTGTGGGTTCATCACACTGATGGAGGAAATGTTTCCAGTTAAGCGTAAAGCAGGATTCTTTTGGAATTGAATTCTCTAGGTTATCAATATCATTAAGGGTTAAGCAATGAATACAAAGATTCATATAAAAAGCGATATATTTTTTTTCCGCTCAAAATTATAGGGTCTTTTAGCTAAAATGATAAAACGTTGATTGCCACGATTAGTGGTGACTGACGTCCGGGGTTCGAATCCTGGAATTTTTATAGTCGCTGCATCCAGCCACACTGACGAATCTTGAAAAAACAAAAAAACTCTCTCTCTCTCTCTCTCTCTCTCTCTCTCTATATATATATATATATATATATATATATATATATATATATATATATATATATATTTGTTATTGTTTATTTATCCATGGACGTATACTCAAACTATGTTCATATTAATATAAAAAGCTGTAATATATAATTAATTAATTTATATATATATATATATATATATATATATATATATATATATATATATATATATATATATATATATATATATATAAATTATTAATTATATATTAGAGCTTTTTATATTGATATAAACATAGTTTGAGTATCCGACAATTGTTTCAGAACTCCCTTAGTTCCTCTTCAGGGATATACTGGGGAGCTAAAGTTAGATCCGCCAATACATAGTTATAAAAAATAACAAAACAAACAAACAAATAACATTTAAAATTATTCAGACCAGACAACCATGTGCGTAAGATGACATCTTCACGTCTACCTCTTCAAGTATGCAGTGCACTTAAGAAAGTCGGTCAACTAAAACTATAGGCGAGACAGACCCGACGCATCTCCCCTTACTTAAATACATGCACACACACAGAGACATACCCACACCCACGCATACACACACCCACGCTTATACACAGACACATACGCACACATACACACCTATATATATATATATATATATATCAAACTGAACATAATTATTCAAAAAACTATTAATTGCAAGCATACTCTACTAAGAAATTAAGTTGATCTAAGTATTGTTTACTCCTCTCAGGAGTTAGGTACAATGCCAGTGTTATCCTACTCCCACAAGTAAGATGTGACCCAAGGTCGGGTCGGAAAGTGGGGGTTGAAAAGCCAGCGCCCGAGGTGAGCACTCTGACCATCAAAAATTGCCTGGGCAGCCCCGTCGGCATTCCCCGGTAGGGGCGCCTCAAGCAGTAAGCAATTAACTTACTCCTCCCCAAAGAGGGGAGGCAAAGCCTGGGAGGGTGGACCTCCTGGAACTGCACAGGACAGACCCATAGACCGGCGTAAATCAAGACCCGAAGGCCAAGACAATACCAGTCTATGGGGTGCAGTATCCATTGGAACAGATACTACACTTTGATCTTGACCAAAAGGCCATCTAAGTGTAAGTTACTCCTCTCCAGGAGTTAGGCACAAGGCCAGTTTTTATCCTACTCCCACAAGTAAGATGTGACCCAAGCTCGTGTCGGAAAGTGGGGGTTGAAAAGCCAGCGCCCGAGAGGTGAGCACTCTGACCATCAAAAATTGCCTGGGCAGCCCCGTCGGCATTCCCCGGTAGGGGCGCCTCAGGCAGTAAGCAATACACTTACTCCTCCCCAAAGAGGGGAGGCAAAGCCTGGGAGGGTGGACCTCCTAGAACTGCACAGGACAATCCCATAGACCGGCGTAAATCAAGCCCCGAAGGCCAAGACAATACCAGTCTATGGGATGCAGTATCCATCGGAACAGATACTACACTTTGATCTTAGCCAAAAGGCCATCTAAGTTTTATTATTTACTCCTCTCCAGGAGTTAGGCACAAGGCCAGTTTTATCTTACTCCCACAAGTAAGATGTGACCCAAGATCGGGTCGAGAAGTGGGGTTTGAAAAGCCAGCGCTCGAGAGGTGAGCACTCTGGCCATTTAAAAATTGCCTGGGCAGCCCCGTCGGCATTCCCCGGTAGGGGCGCCTCAGACAGTAAGCAATAAACTTACTCCTCCCCAAAGAAGGGAGGCAAAGCCTGGGAGGGTGGACCTCCTAGAACTGCACAGGACAGGCGTGCAGTATCCATCGGAACAGATACTACACTTTGATCTTAGCCAAAAGGCGTTATTTAACCCCTACCCACAATAGGAATATGTGACACAAGGTCGGAAAGTGGGAGTTGAAAAGCCAGTGCTCGAGAAGGTGAGCACTGTGGCCATTAAAAATTGCCTGGGCAGCCCCGTCGGCATTCCCCGGTAGGGGCGCCTCAGACAGTAAGCAATTAACTTACTCCTCCCCAAAGAGGGGAGGTAAAGCCTGGGAGGGTGGACCTCCTAGAACTGCACAGGACAGACCCATAGACCGGCGGAAATCAAGCCCGAAGGCCAAGACAATACCGATCTATGAAGTGCAGTATCCATCGGAACAGATACTACACTTTGATCTTAGCCAAAAGGCCATCTAAGTATAATATTGTTCTCATATTTATTTTTTAAATTCAGAACCAGGTTTAACTATCGACTAGTTATTATTCTAATCTCGGTTATTAGGATAAACTACTTAATACTTTATTATTCATTATAATTTTGCGTTATGTTTTGAGGGATTTTAATTTCTTTATTTTATCTTATTTTTTTACTAATCACAGTCTCTATAAGCAGCTAAATATAAGTTAGAGTGTTATATATATTAAGAAAATCGTTATTTATTAAAAAATCGCAATTAATAGCAACCGTATTTACCTACGAACTAAGTTGGTCTAACAATAATATGATTCCCCTATTAATTTGAGAATTAGAAACCAAGTTTTTTTTAATATCAACTAGTTATTATTTTTATCTGGTTATTGATGATAAACTATTTAATACTTTATTATTTTAATAATTTTGCGTTATGTTTTAAGGGAATTTAATTTTTTATTTATTTTATTTTAGATTAATTATGTTCTCTCCCTGAAGTGATCTTAAATGTTGTGTCCATCTATATTGACTCAGCATAACGGACGTTTTATTGGTACTAAATTAAGTTCTTTAATTCTATCATTCAAAGTATATCTTCTTTCAATATAAAGTATTAACTTTGTAACTTAATAATTAATAGATCTAGTTACTAATAGTTATTCCATCACCCGGAGTTATACCTATTTGATCAGTTACATAACCTATTATGTACAATAATAACCTTCTATAATAATCTGAAAACTATACTTATAATACTAACATTACTATCCATACATGTCCAAAATTAAAATCAAAAGCGGTTTTGATTAATCTATACTTATTTTCATGATAATAAAATATATATTGTTATTAATTTCAAATTTAAGATCTCACTATCGAGTTATCCTATTAACTAGTTAGTTGATTTGATCCTTCCTATCCTTGTTTATTATGATACATTAATTACGCAATACTTTATCGTTTGTAATAATTTAATGTTATGTTTTAAGAGATTATAATTTTAAAAATTTATTTTTTCTATCTATTTTATTTTTTAATTAATAAATTATTTTTAATTTTTTAATTTGTTAATGTATTTAATTTGTTCAAGTAAAGTTTACATCGCCCTTACAATACTTATCTAGGGTGAACCTTTTTAAATGCCTGCAGTTATAACCTACCTCGTCCCTTTGGTTTAGTAAAGCATTCTTATTAGGAAACAAAATAATAGCTAGCTTTTCATTTAAACACAGAAAACAGGTAAGGTTGTTTAGTGTAAGTATTGGTACCTTTTTAAAAATACTCCATCTAACTACAGGAAATGTGCCATTTATTTTAAGGGATAAAATATCTATGTTGTTAAATGAGCATTCATGGTTTCTGTACATATCCTTAAAATCTATACTTGCACCCTTTATATAGAATATTTTTAAATTAGGATCATTCTCTGGGAATACAGTGCTTAGATATACTACATTTTTTATTAAGCATTTTTCTTGCAGTGACCACTCACTTTTATTGCTACAATTACATTTATTGTCCTGTATGTTACTAACATTGTTTGTATCATTATCTGTTAATATGTGTCTATTGTGACCTTTGATTATTTTTTTCCAAATTAGTTGTGTAACTATAACCAAGTTTCATTGTGTTTTCGTTAAAGATTTTGTGCAGTGGGTTATTATTTAACAATGTAAGAAACATATGTCTAATCTTGGATTTAACTAGTAGGTTAAACGGAGGTGTATACCAAATAATTTTTCGTTTTCTATTTATCCTAATATTATTTCTATTCCTACTATCTTGATATTCGATAGCCGTGTTAGTATAAGCACTATTACTTAGAGCATTATTGTAAGCACTACTATTGCTATTGAACATTTCTTCATTAGAAGAATTATTGCTAATTCTATGTCCTATGGATAGCGGGATGTGTTTCATAACGCTTAGTTGATGGTTTGATTGTGGGTTTACGTATATTAGATCATAGTTATCCTTCATATATGGTATGTATACTCCTTGGTTAAGATTAAGGGTAATATCTAAAGGTTTATTATGAGAAGGGATAAGAGAACCTTGGTTTCTTTTGTGGAGAAGCCCAACACTGCATCAAGAAAAGATAAGGGTACAAGAAGGAGCATTTCCCCTCGCGATATGCGAAAAATACGCAAACATATCATTAGGGAACCAAATGGTACTAGCGCCTCCATTTTTCGCAAAGCTGGCGTTGTTCCGATGTCCAGGAAGACCAGATGCAATCTCTTGAATGAGATGGCCAGGAACGTGAAGCCCATTTCCAGGCCTCCCTTGAACAAAACCGATAAGAGAAAACGCATTACGTGGGCAGAAAATACATGGATACGAACTTCCAACAGGTTCTAATCACAGATGAAGCTAGAGCCACACTTGATGGTCCGGATGGATGGGCTAAAGTTTGGAGTCCTACCGGAGCTGCTATCTCACATCGCGTTCGTCGCCAACAATGGTGGCAGGGGAGTTATGTTTTGGGCGGGTATCATAAGTGATAAATTAATTGGACTTTTCCGAGTGCCAGAGTGTGTGAAACTCACAAGCCAAGCATACATATCGATGAGCATTTGTCACCTTGGCTGGACTACCTGCCTTTACTTCGTCTACGTCAACTGATTTTTATGCACGACAATGCTCCATCTCATGCAGCAAAGGCTACGACTACCTTCCTCGCATCTCTGGGCATCAAGGGAGAGAGTCTCATGACTTGGCCGCCTTGTTCACTTGACTTAAACCCGATTGAGCAGCTCTGGTCAATTTTAAAGAGGAAGGTTTATGAAGGAGGACAACAATTTACATCAAAAGATGCCCTCTGGAATAAAATTGTTGATGTTGCTAGTAGCATAACACCTTCCCAAATCAACAGATTGACTTCATCTGTTGATGTGAGACTGCAGAGGGTAATTTCAAGAAATGTGAGATTTGTTGATAAATGATTCAATTTTGTGGTGCATATCTGGTGATTTCTTCCTTTCATTTCATTCATATTGTTACTTATGATTTAAATGATTAAAATAATTAACCCTGCTAACTCAAATTTTTTTATCACCTATGGACTGTATTTTAACAAACCTGCAATAAAGCGAGAAATATTATTAAAGTTATTAACAATATTATGATCTGCAATAAAACAAGAAACACAGTTTATATATCTATATATGTTTACGTACATAAAAGGAATCCATGGACACCAGTTACTGGTTATCATCCGTCATCAGCATGGGTAAACTGGGCAAGAAGCGAACTCTCGATATTACTTCTGTAGTCTCGCGTTTTACCACCAGACCACAACACCTTGCCCAAATGTGTAAGAGTTTTTATCGCCATAATCTTACATAGATTAAGTGCGACTTAATGCAATATTCATTACCGCTTAGGAAGTCGAAAATATTCTCAAAACAGCAGTGTTTCTATCTCAAGTAAAAACAATAACAAAAACTACGTAGCATTATGGCGATAAAAATCGTACATATTTCGGCAATGTGTTGTGGGCTGGTGGTAAAACGCCAGACTGCAGAAGTAATATCGAGGTTTCAATTATTGCCTGTGTTAACCGATAACAACTGATCGCTAGAAACACGTGACTATGGATTCCTTTTGTGTACTTAATTAATAAATATATATATTCTTCAAGAATTCTGGGAATAGAACTGACCCTCAGAACTACCGCCCAATCAGTCTATTCCCGATCTTTGCTCGGGTTACTCCTAAAACATTCTCTTATTTGATATTACTGGACAAATATTTAATATAATTAGATCCTTTCCAACCAAAATGAAGATCCGGGTTGTCCCCGATGGCTATTTATCTAACAAACATGACATAAATGCTGGTGTACCACAGGGATCTATCGTTGGAACTTTATTGTTCCTAATTTTCATAAACGACCTCCCTGATGACATTGAGATAAGTTTATTTGGTGACGACACCACGCTCTACTCTCGTCATGTTGGCAAAACGGACGCGCACATATCCTAGACAATGGCTGAATCCTTAGAAAATTACCTCCAGGCTGGAGTGGAATGGCGTCATAAATGAATTGTAACTTTTAATGCCGCAAAGACAAAGCTCATTTCCTCCAATAACTACAAGAAACCTCTTCAACCACCGATTGCCATGGCAAAAAAGACCCTACCTGAGAGTTCAACATTACAAACTCATTGGCCTAACATTCACAGATAACATGAATTGGAACGAATACACTGAAGACATTGCCAAGGCTGCTGCAAAGAAGGTGGGGTCCCTTTACCGTGTTTATAAACTTCTCAAATCTGACATTATTCTAAATCTCTACAAAGCCACTATCCGCCCATGTATGGAATATTGTTGCCACATCTTGGCTGGCGCATCATCCACAAGTCTTTCCCTCTTAGATAAGGTCCAAAAAGAGTCGCTTACTTAATAGGTCCCTCACTATCCACCTAGTTCCAGCCACTGTTCCATTGTCGCAATGTTGCATCTTTGTGCCTGTTCTACATGTACTGTAATGTAGTGTGCTCCGATGAACTTGCTGATCTAGTGACCCGCGACGTAAATACACTAGACAACACCGACAATCAGCTAAATCCCATCTATTCACTGTGGAGGTCCCCAGATGCCGGGGAGCATTCTCCAATAGCTTCTTTCCTCGTGATGTTGACCTCTAGAACTCCCTCCTTTCTCCTGGTTTCCCCGACTTTAACGACATGCAGAGGTTTAAAACTAATGTAAAGAGACATCTCGCTGCATAGTTTCCAACTTAGGATGACCCCCAAAACTTACACCTTAATTCTCAATTACGTGTACAGTGGCGACCTGCCTTGTTTGGGATGAACTATGTTAAAAAATAAATATATATATATATATATATATATATATATATATATATATATATATATATATATATGTGTGTGGGGGTGTGTGGGGGGGGTGTAAAATAAAAATAATGGCAGGTTCTATTACTTAATGCAATATTATTTACCGAAGTTAAAAATACTAAGAAAACAGCTAAAACAATATATATATATATATATATATATATATATATATATATATATATATATATATATATATATATATATATATATATATATATATATATATATATATATATATTACCACAGGCAGCTGTTTTGTCAGTACATTTCCGTAAAATGAATTGAGTCTTTTCTGCTATCCGTATCATAAAAATATCAATTAATGAATAGCTTGATTTAAATATTACAAAATTTCTTCTCTCACTGCCACGAGCAGTTTCGTTTAGCTCAGTTGGTAGTACACAGGCTACCAACTACTGGGATCGAGCTAGAACTGGTGACACAGATGAGTCGTAAAGCCGATTAAACGCGTGTTTAATGACACACACACACACATTATATACATATATATATATATATATATATATATTATTAGTGGAGATCAATATAATTTGAACATTGTTCCAAGAATTCAAAACTTACGATCATTTCCTAGACTTTTGTGGAAATATTTTATTGTTCATTAATTTTGTTATTTTTTGACGATACTAAAAGTCTTCGTCGGGGCTTTTTATAACATCGTGTACAGAAGATTCATGAAAAGAAGCATCAGATCTCAGTACAAAGGATTGATTCCGGCTGACATGATTATTCGGAGCAGAAGGAGAGCGAATTGATTCATCAGTAAAGGTAAAGGTGAAGGTCGCATATCCTGGACCGCACGTTATTGTACATTAATATTCATTCTTGATAAATAAACTTGAAGGAGTTTTGTGCTATAGTGATATTCGAATAGCCTGTAATCGATGAGTTATCACATAAGCGTGTACGTGTTGTTTTAATATCAGAGCGCTCTGTTCAGTTTCGACCTGTTTTACTCGTACAGTTATTTCATTGTTCGCTATCATTCTGTGTTCATTGATATCCTTAAATCGTACTCATCCTTACAGTTTTATGAATCGTACTTTTGACTGTGTCACAACATTGCAAGGTGCGCCACCCAGTTATTATGATTATTATTCTACTTATCAGATTAGTCCTATTTTGAGGCTTCGGATGTAGAGATACGATCGATTTTTTGGTCTATCATATAATTTGTTTAACGTATGTGTGTTCGCGTATGCGCACATTAGTTGAAATACTGTTAACTATATAAATTACCTAGCAAAATACATGTTATTCGATGGGTATTCAGCTAGTTAATGATACATTTAATTCACTAAACAAAACAGTTTTGACCCACTTAAAATTCCGAATTCCTGGAAAGATGACGACAAATATAAAACGAGTGGCCTCCGAACAGAGATCTGAATGCCACGATCGACAGGTGCTCCTTTGATAGACAACATGGGGAGTCAGAATCCTATAAATGTTGATCCTTCCGCTGCCAGATAAAAGAATATCACAGAAAAAAATCACAGGTAAGTAAAAGTAAGGCAATACGTCAAAGACTATTTAGAGAAAGGAATTGACCACGGTTGAAAATAGACTAGTAAATGAGTTCTATTACAAAAGCAACCCCACACGCAGAGGATACATGAAACGCATGAAGAATCTATGGGGCAGGTTTACTGACTATTAGTTAACATAAGTTTAGGACAATAGAGGATAGTTCTTATGGAAATAAAAAGAAAGGTAAGTGATGTGAAAGTAGCAGCAATGGTTTATGCATTGCAGAAATTAGGAACGAGGACATAACAAAACTCTCATCCATAAATAACAAAGAAATTCACATTCAAAACAAAAACGGTTTACAAACGCCTCCCATACATTTCAACAGATATTATTAGAGAGAGAAACAGCTTAATCCATACAAAGGGCACAGCGAAGTGACGAAAATAAAAACAAGACATCGTCTAACGAATGAGCAAACAAAGCTCGAATGGGGAACCAGAGTAGAAACTTAGAGAAACTAACCACAAATAAGATCTGATGCGGTAAATAGGCTCAAAGAGAACATAAAATTATGGAAGAGGAAAATATGGCTGACAAACAAAGAAAAAAAATAAGAAAAAAACATAAAGAACTAAACTAATAATTTACTAGCAATAGACAGAAGACTAGGACAATATAGATATTAGTGTTGGGACGATTAATCGGAATCGGGAATCGGAAAAATTGAACATCTTGGTGTATCAGAATCAGTATCGGAATCGGAAAAAAGTTGAACCTTATTTGAGCTATTCTTTTAATATTTTTCTTGACAATAAAGAATGACACAATCAAGTTATTTGTTTATTAGAAGATTGTTTATTTACAACATAAGACTAAGGGCCACAGGAAGGCATGTTAGGAACCCCCATTCCTATATTTAGCATCGACTCTCCGAGTCAAATTTATTTTTTTTATTCGTAAATCATGGTAAACAAAGTAAATATTCTAGAGTTCATTTACGTCTAATACTCTATCAAAACTTTTGAAATATTTAAATTTCTTTTCGCACTTGTTTGCTGAACGTCTACATGACGCCTCTCGAAGTATTTAAAATTGACTATTAAAACGCTCGGGCAAGTTGTTATTTTATTTTGCTGGCGCCACCCTCACTATTGGCGTTTTCTAGTCACCGTTAATTCTGAAATAATTAATGTTTTATTGTATTTTTTTTTTCGGTTTTCGTCGAAATTGATTAAATCAATTTTCAATTCATGGAGAATTTGAAAACGTATGACTTTTAAACTATCTCTAAAATAGCTATTTTCACTGAATTTTGATAAAAATGACACTGTTAATAACGGCACAAGTAGATGAATAGGAAAAAAGGCACAAGTGAAAAATAATTGATGAAAATATCACAATGAGTTTATGAAAATTTTAGATACAATACATCAAGGGAAACATTTAGAAGTTTATCAAATTTAAACGGAAATTATATCTACACTTCAAAAAATGAGATTCTACATTCTTTATTAAATTACGTGTGAACACACTGATAACAAAACAATAATTTTACAAGTAAAAACATCCCTTAATCTTTGCGCTGGTCGATCTTGAAAAAATGTAGCTCTTATACACCAGTATCTAGGTTTTGCCAACTATGTACTTTAGAAACCATTATGATAATCGCTGCTGCCAAGAGTAAACACATTTTAAACTCTAACAGCGAATATTGTGTCGGCATGCAAGCATAGAAAAACATTTAGATATATCAATTTTATAGCCTAAGCTGATACCCTTTTCCCTCATCACATAACCAAGACTTTCCAAGCTAAAAACGGGCTAGTATTACAACAACTTGCCTCAATTGTCTGAAACATTTTCTTTACCTTATATTTTACAAACATTTTATTTACCTTATATTTTACAAACATGTTCTTTACCTTATATTTTACAAACATTTTCTTTACCTTATATTTTACAAACATTTTCTTTACCTTATATTTTACAAACATGTTCTTTACCTTATATTTTACAAACATTTTATTTACCTTATATTTTACAAACATTTTCTTTACCTTATATTTTACAAACATTTTCTTTACCTTATATTTTACAAACATTTTCTTTACCTTATATTTTACAAACATTTTCTTTACCTTATATTTTACAAACATTTTATTTACCTTATATTTTACAAACATGTTCTTTACCTTATATTTTACAAACATTTTCTTTACCTTATATTTTACAAACATTTTATTTACCTTATATTTTACAAACATTTTATTTACCTTATATTTTACAAACATTTTCTTTACCTTATATTTTACAAACATTTTCTTTACCTTATATTTTACAAACATTTTCTTTACCTTATATTTTACAAACATTTTCTTTACCTTATATTTTACAAACATTTTCTTTACCTTATATTTTACAAACATTTTATTTACCTTATATTTTACAAACATGTTCTTTACCTTATATTTTACAAACATTTTCTTTACCTTATATTTTACAAACATTTTCTTTACCTTATATTTTACAAACATTTTCTTTACCTTATATTTTACAAACATTTTCTTTACCTTATATTTTACAAACATTTTCTTTACCTTATATTTTACAAACATGTTCTTTACCTTATATTTTACAAACATTTTCTTTACCTTATATTTTACAAACATTTTATTTACCTTATATTTTACAAACATTTTATTTACCTTATATTTTACAAACATTTTTTTTACCTTATATTTTACAAACATTTTCTTTACCTTATATTTTACAAACATTTCTTTTACATTATATTTTACAAACATTTTCTTTACCTTATATTTTACAAACATTTTATTTACCTTATATTTTACAAACATTTTTTTTACATTATATTTTACAAACATTTTCTTTACCTTATATTTTACAAACATTTTATTTACCTTATATTTTACAAACATTTTATTTACCTTATATTTTACAAACATTTTTTTTACATTATATTTTACAAACATTTTCTTTACCTTATATTTTACAAACATTTTATTTACCTTATATTTTACAAACATTTTATTTACCTTATATTTTACAAACATTTCATTTTACCATCTATTGACAACTATTACTCGTATTTTTTGCCTCCATAAGTTTAAAACTCACTTTAATTATGTATGGATGGTTTTTCAACCCATTAATCTTGATACCAATCGTTAACTATAACTGTATTTCCCCCCCTAATTTTATTTCTCATTTCAACTTTTAATTTTTTTAAATTTCTAACCTAAGACGATCACGTACCCCCTGTTTGATACCAATCTTTAACTATAACTATATCTTCCGCCTATTTTATCTCTCATTTCAATCTTGGTAGTTTAAAATTCAAGCTTTGATTTTTTTACCCTATGACCACCACGTGCACTCCTTTTTTATATCAACTATTAACTATAACGAAATCTCCCCTGAGTTAACCTTCCCTTACAATCTTGGTAGTTTAAAATCCAAGCTTTGATATTTTATTTTACCCTATGCCCATCACGTACCCCCTGTTCAATGCCATACATTTTCGACACCCTCTATTCGTGATTTTTTACATGTATGTATCATTTAAGTATGATACCATTTATTAACCTTAATCTTATCACTTTCTTATGGTCTACATATAGTTATTTCATTTATTCTAACTCATCGTATTTTTGTTTTCTCATCGTTAAATCTATGTATTTCACTATTTCCACTAACGGTTAATCTTATCCTATTTTCTTTCTCAATGCATACTCTACAAATTTTTGCGGTTTTTAATATCTGTAGCCAACATCCAACTTTTTATAGCCGTATCTTCCACTATATTTTCATCTCACCTTATTTAGAACTTATTCAGTTTTGTTTATTTAATTGTATGCTAAGTCTCTTCTTTTTACACACTTCTAATGCACATAGCCCAACCCCTTACCCCCGTATTTCGACGCCTTTTCACTTACAGCTTCTTTGCTATGCTAACATAGAGCTTCCTTTATTATTCTTCCTTTATTTAAAAATTAGACAATAATTTTATCTAGTTTAATTTAATTTAATTTAATTTAATTTAATTTAATTTAATTTAATTTAATTTAGTTTAGTTTAGTTTAGTTTAGTTTAGTTTAGTTTAATTTAATTTAATTTAGTTTAATTTAGTTAAATTTAATTTAATTTAATTGTATTTCTCATTTTAGTTTCCATTTTAATTTTAATTTACCTTTTTTCATTTCATATTTATATTTTTATATTAATCCTTTTCATTTTAATACCATTCACAATTTTATTATTTTGGTTTTTACCTTTAACTTTTAATTTTAATTTAAGTTGTACCCAACTTTAACCTTTTGCCTATCTCAACATAATTTTGAATAGTAATTTGTTACCATTTCCCCTACCGTTTTTGACAGAACCTTCATACACTTATTTTAAATATGTCACTGTATTGTTCACATCTTATTTTTTAATCTATTTTTACATCTGAAGCTTGCCTGTATCTTGGCGCTCCTGCACCCAACCTAACCTTCTTTACATAACCCACTTAACCCCTCTCACCTGTACCGGAACCTCATTTTTGTTCCGTAAACCACTTCTTTTTTATTCTATTTTGTATTCAAATCCATAACAACTGTATATAAAGCCCATGGGAGTCCTTAAAAATGACTTTCAATTCACAACTTCCTCTAACCAGGGTTGTTTTTAAATATTTCCTGGATTTACTACTATTGAACCTGCTGTTACAATTTTCGCGACGTCGTCAGCGATGAACTTTTTCATATATATTCACCTCATTATGTCTGCGTTGGATATTTTGTATTTATCTTTAAAAAGATGTTATCTTTTCAGATTTTTACTTTGGTAATACTTTTACCAAATTAACTTTCTGAATTCCCCTGATGATAAGAATTCCATTCTTTGAAAAGCCATGGTTTCGGAAGGAAAAATAAATCTCTTGTTTTGAACAGCTGAAGACGTAATAGATGTTGTATTTTTATAATTTTTATTCTCATCACTTAATTCTCTCTCTCCCTCTCTCTCTCTCTCTCTCTCTCTTTCTCTATCTATCTATCTATATATATATATATATATATATATATATATATATATATATATATATATATATATATATATATATACGAAAATGGGTCCTTCATTTCAAAGCATTGGTGTATCAGTATTATAAAATTGAAAATAGAAGCCTTTGTCAATGCAAGATTAATTTATTATTTTTATGTTTTTACTTTAATCTTATTAATAAAGTAATTTTGCATTGACAAAGGCTTCTATTTTCAATTTTATAATACTGACTCACCAATGCTTAAACTTCGAGCATGCCAATGCTTTCTCCGTTCTACAACCAGAATTTGAATTCATAACCACCAACGACATCGCCGTGGATACATCCATAACAAGGACATTTTATCGAAAAAAGAAAAGGAAAAAAGTTTGTTAATTTTTGTTTTTTTTCGTTTTTAATGAAAAAAAACGACACAATACTGGTCAACTCTGATGATGAAACATTATTCCGAAATTAATAAGATTAAAGTAAAAAAGTAATAAATTAATCTTTCATTGACAAAGGCTTCTATTTTCAAGTTTATATATATATAACGTAAATGAATGTTCAGAAATGCGAAGAAACTACTTACTATTATATATATTATAATGAAGATGATGTTTATGTCTGTCTGTCACTTTCTATGTGAAAATTCGACTTCGTTTATGAACTCTTATTAACAAATTTTACATTTTTATTTTCAATCTTCACGAAATAATATCTTATGTTATTTACACAGTTTACATACAAAATGTAATTCATATATACAACAAAATAGTTGTTCACAAAGTGAATAACTTTGTAAACACTGTGTTTAATTAATAATTAACGCTATTGTAGTTTTCTAATTGTTTGATTGCATTTCAATACATATAATTATTTCTTCAATAAATCGTAAAGGAAATTACTAAAAATGAATAACTGTTATTATATTAGTAACTTTCTTATCTACTTTATTTCGTAAATGTCTCCACAAAATAGGAGTGAATGAATAATCCGGTGTCTCTATTCTACATTTTGTGTATACACCTTCAGTTTTACAGAATTTGAAAACGTAGTCGTCTTAGTTTGTCACGCGCTTTCGAATTATTAATAATTAACAACAAAGTTTTATACTTTTACCAGGGATTCTACAACGTATAATGCATTTATATTAACTAAATGTGTATTAATATTGGAACCCGGAATACGCAGGGTGACCTCTTTACAAAATATTTTCGTATAAATATGTTAAGTAATAGTAAATGTTATTTCTGTTGTTGGTTAAGTTTCTTTAAATATTGTTTTTATACTAACTCAAAGAAAAAAAACTATTACCCTTTACGAAAAAATATATATTATAACTACTGCTATTACAGAGAATTATTGTATTTTTTTCATTTTTCCCAATGTCAATTTTGTAATAAAGACGTGCTGAAAAAAGTATCCGGCAGTGGGATATATCTCCGACTGAATGCATTGACAAAACAAATGAACCAACTGAATGATTAGAAAGAGATTCTCCTCACAATAGACCCATGATGAACAAGAAGTTTTATTGTGACAACGAGTGATCCCCTTTCGAGGAAGCTACAATTTTCCACATTTGGGGTCCTTTTGCATGACTTAGACTGCTATTTGGGTGAGACGAGCAGAATCGTGACGGCTCTGAACTAAGGAGGCTGTCAGCTCGCATGACGTGGTCATGATGATATCAAAGCGTTCGGTCGCCGGCGCAAGTTGAATGACGACTCAACTATAAATAATCAAACATTGCCGGGTTCAAGAATTCAGATCGACTGTCATCCAAGATACGTTAACAATTGGAGACAGAGGTGTCTTTATTTTCTGCCTATTTCCTTCTCTCTCCCTCTCTCTCTCCGTCTCTTTCTCTCCTCCTTCCTCTCGCTTAGTCTGACGCGAAAGGGTCTGAAAGCAGTTCGGCGTTTGCTTGCGTATGCAACAGACGTGTGTCGCATGCCAACTTAAATTCGAGTTGTTTTAAATGTTTCTTCGGAAATTAATATATTATATTTTCTATATATAGTAATGTATTGTTCCCTGATTAAAAATCCTTGATTTCAAGAAGCCAAGCAGATAATTAATTATCATGAGTAATCAATGAGGCTAGCCTAATGACGCCGCCGTGCCACCGCCGAAATAACTGTCCGAGTATGAACCACTTATTTATTAACAGAATGTAACGACTGTTTTGTTTGGAAAGCTAATGTAGTACTGTGCCAGGACGAAAAGGGCTTTCAGAAATGTCCTCACGGTTCAGGCACACTAAGTTACACTCCCCAACACCGCCGGGTCACAGTATCAAAAGAGAGAGGTTACCCCTGTAACATCTACATACTAGCAATATTTAATTCATATATATTTAGACTTGAATTATTGAGCCAATATCAGGTTCACAAACCGATGCAAATATATGTCCGGCTTTTTTATATCTGGAGATTTCAACTGGTAAGAAATGAAACAACCTTTAGAAATTAAAGTATTCCACTTTTGATCGAATCGAACAAAGAAAATCGTTGATGCCCCAAAGTTTCAATTTCTATAAAACATATATAAAGTAAAGTTGTTTGTATGCGAGTCGCGGCATCACAGCTAAACAGTTGATCTACAAGCCAAATTAACGTCACATTTTGAACAGGAATCTTCGATCCGATGTCGTTATCGATTTAAACACATCGTTCAAAAGTAAACGTGAGTAAAAAATAAAATTAGAAACAAATGTTCCGACAGTTCTAGCGTCCCTTTTTAATCGACCGAACAATATACTTATAATAAACGTTTCAAATCATTGTGCCTATTTGACGAACCGTTTACTTTGAAGAGTAAACATTTGTTTTAAAATGTTCATTAATAAATTTTTATCTTGATAAAAATGTATTTATGTTTATTTATTCTCATGCGGAGAGGTAATGGCGAAATCATTTAAGTAGGTTAAAAAGACCAAGGTATTATCGTTTGTTGGGTGATGGTTCCATGGATAACACGTTTGACTTCTTTTGTCTTTGGCGGCTTTTAGCTTAATTTCGTGCAGAGCAATGGTTAGTGATTTTTTTTAAATACGCATGAACTGCTAAAACACCCTGAATTAATCGTTATTAATCGTTATTTATCGTTACTTCTGACACAGAAACTGACAGAAAAATGAAATTGTCACTCTTAAAGAATAACAAAGTCGGTTAAAATACTTATAAACGGAAACCTCTTTGTTTTAGCCAATAAACAACACATGGAAAATATATTAGAACTGTAGAAGTTCCTCATTATAAATGTAACGCCTATTAAGATTAAAAGTTAAAGAGGTGTAAATAGTTATATGTAGAATCGGATCTGGTAACAGAAAATAATATTTAAATCGCATTGCGTAGGCAAGATGTCACTGAACACAAACGAATCGGCATTTGTTTAATGGCGCGACTACACTGAAAACACACACACTATATATATATATATATATATATATATATATATATATATATATATATATATATATATATATATATATATATATATATATTCACATTCAACCATAACCACTAAAGGAATACAAATTGCTTGGCTGAGCTTATCCGTTTGTACCTCCATATCCCAGAGGATTTTGTGATTTTCATTTCCCAGTACTGTCTTAGGTGTATGTCTGTATGATTTGCCTGCATGTACAAAATGCAGTTTGCATTATTCCCAGTGTACTGCTTTCCCCACGCAGTCATGTCTGTTCTTGTATTCTTTTGGAGCTAGTTTTCGACATTCACTTATGTGATTGCTTCTTCTTCTTCTTCTTTTTCTTCTTCTTCTTCTTCTTCTTCTTCTTCTTCTTCTTCTTATTATTATTATTATTATTATTATTATTATTATTATTATTATTATTATTAAGACGAAGTGTATGTATTTCTGTGCCCTTCAATGAATTCATAATGATCCGGGTTTTAAACTGAATGGAAAGGAAATACCATTAATACATCAATGGGAATTTCTGCGAATTGTATTTAATAAGTTGTTGTCTACCCCTCATATGATGTATTTGATGAAAAAAAGTAAAAAGCTAATCATTCTGCTCCGACCACATTTGTGAGCTCATAAGAAATAGCTAATCACATTATATCGAACAATTGTGAGATAAAACGCGACTATGTTCGTTTCATCCATGGTACAAGATTATCATACATCAAAAAAGTTGAAACAATTTTGTATTAGCGTCTGAGACTCGCACGGAAGATTCAGAATATCACTGGTGACTTGTCTAGAAACAAATGAAACCACTCTCACACTGAAAAGCTAACAAAACTAGCAATCCAGTATGTTACATAATTACTATCATATATATTAAATCCTAACTACGACTGTTTTCAGGAAAAGATTAATTTAGTCATACATACTTCGTATCGGAGGAGCTTATCAGTTTAATGGAAATAGCCTCATACACCAAATAACAGTCATCAAAATACCACCCTGGCAACTGAAACAGACAAGTTTTATATTTCATTTATTAGAATTTAGAAATAACAAAATAAACCCGATTACATTTTAAGATGGATATAAGGATGTAAATACAGTGAAAAGTGATGCGATGTGTGAAAGCAATGCGTGTTTTACTGACTGTATCAATTTGCATAACTGAGATAACAACATTGATATGTACGTAATCAAAAAAGGTAGAGCAAATAGATGGTCTGTACAGATTAAAAAATCTCACTTAAGAGACTGAAAATAAAAATAAGAGCAATCCACTAATTATTGAACTTTGCAACAAAATCAATAATATCTGCAACATGAAAATCATCATTTTCTGTTGAATACAGCGCCACCAGAAAACGATTTCTACAAAATTAAAAAAGTAGATAAATAAAAAAAGAACTGCTACACAGTACAAAAACTAACATCAAAACTCCATATACAGATCTTTTTTGCTAATGGGTCACCACTTATAAAGACCAAAAGCCACTCAAGGACAAGTTTTAATTATATTAAATTATTGTAAATTGAAGGATGTATTATATTATGAGAGTATTTAACATGATTAATAGAATAAACTGAGTTTGATTATTTATGGGGACGGTTTATGAGAATTTTTTGTGCCATTGGACCATGTTGCAATATGCAGAGAAGCATCCCTGCAGCAATGTGTTACACAGACGGGAAGCCCTTGTAAAGAAACTATGGCTATGGAAATTGCGCCTGCCGCAGAGTTCATAGAGAAAGTAATGACAGATTTTATGTTGTGGTAGAAAGGAACGAGTTTTTGTTGTGAATGACTTACTAAAGGGGAAACCAGAGATTGGAACGCAGTCGAGTATCATCCAAGGAAATCACGACAGACATAGAGAGACTACGAACGTCTTTTCCGTAAGAGAGGGGGGGTTGTAAGGAGCCAAATTGTTTATCAGCCATTAAATTTTGAAGACGATATTCTACTCTAGCAGGGCAAGAAAGAAATCGCTGAGCAGCCTCTCCCAAGATATGACAGCCGTATCCCATCTTAATCTAGCAAGTGCAACAAATCACATGTGAAACTCTTTGAAATAAGTGAACAACTAATAAGCTGAAGAAAAACATCCGCCAACTATAAAAGAGAACGACCAGAATTATATAAGAGTGGGAATCATTGGTCACATATACGTAACGCACTGATATCTGCATAATCGAAATAAACATCCATTCTGACTTGGATGTAATCATCTATTTACTGTGGAACATATATTCGTAAAATTCGTAAATTTCAATGAAATCTATCTAAGACATTACCAGATGAGTGAAATGAAGGGCCGATCGAGGTTTTGATATTCCGAAGTATAGAAAAAGTGTACAAAAAATATAACTACTCCGTCTGCTTTCCCAACAGAATTATTACAAAAAATGATTATTCTATTTTTACTTTAGATCAACTAGTATACCGTAAACAATATAAAACAAATAATTTTCTTTTGTTTTTAAATAATTAATATTGAATCATTTCTCTTCTTCTGTGCTTCCATATTTTTAGTTTTGAAGCATTTATTTATAACTAGCAGGCTATTCGGCGTTGCCTGGGGCCATAAAAAACAAAATAAAAGAAGTTAAATGGCATTTGTAACATCTTTATATTAAAACTTCTATCCCTTTTCTCTCCCTCTCTCTCTCTCTTTCTCTTTCTAACCGTCTCTTTATCTTTCTCTCTTTCTCTTTTAATACTGTAATATTTTAAGGATTCCTTCACAGAACTGTCAGAAGTACCGTTAAAATCAAAATTGAAGATAAATAATGTTGATAATGATTATTGATCCCAGACAAAGCCAAGTAGAACAGATAGTCATGGTCTATTTATAATTATTATCCCCCTCCATTCCAGAATAATATGAAGATAAATGATGTTCATAAAAACAATAGTCCGAAGAGATGTCATATATACCAGTCACCAAAAGTAATACTGTAATCTTACAATTTTTGATCCTGGACAACGCCAAGTAGAACAAATGATCTCGTCAATTCATAATTTCTCCCCCTCCATGGAAACATATTAAGAAGATACGTGATGTTGATGAAATCAATAGTTCGAAGACATTAACTATACATCCCTTACCAAAAGTAATACTGTAATCTTACACTTTTTTATCCCGGACAACACCGAGTAGAACAAATTGTCCCGGTCAATTCCTAAGTCATCCCCCTCCATTTTAACATATTAAGAAGATAAGTAATGTTGATGAAGTCAATATTCCGAAGAGAGTTAATATATTATATTACCAAAAGTAATGCTGAAATCGTACAATTATTGATCCCGGACAACGCCGAGAAGAACAGATGGTTACGCTCAGTTCCTAAGTCCGTCGGTGATAGCGAAATTTTTCGGAGGGGCAAAAATCTGTTGGGGTACCCATTAAATTAAATTAAATGACGATAAAGAACGATTTATGTTTTAAAAAGGAATCCATTACGAGATAAAAACTCGAGTAAGTCTATGTCTAAATATTCCGAAAGAGGTGTGATTATAAAGTATTCATTTGAAAGTTGTTAAAAACCAAATTTTATTTTCTTATGCTTTCTTTTTAAATTATGTTCACCTGAGTTTGAGATTTAAATGATTTAAAATTGCTAGGTGTAACAGAGGGGGAATTTGACCATAATTTGCGTCAAACAGAAGTAAATTATATTTAACCTTCTCTTATGAAACAATATGTTGACTAATAAGAAACAACGGCATTTTCTCCTACGTGTATCCCTTAGAGTGGTGACCGCACTACATTTTTCTTTTCGCCATACATGATAAAGGAGTTGGTATTTCGGTTTTGCTGTAGGGTATCGAACAACCGTTATTTCGGCCGTCGTCTCGACCCTTTCCGCAGGGGTCTCCATCTTGGATCCCGTTTTCATAAGTGTGCTGCCGTTTGCGCGCAGCACATGTTCATACCAGCGCATCAGATTTCTACCAGTGTGTCTGTGATGTTGCAACGGTGGCGAATATCGATATATCGGGTACGGTGGAGGCTGGCCAGACATGAAATCCATGATCTATAATAAACTTTCAACTTCCTCGGTCGCATGGCCAGCACTCAGAGCTGTACAAGACAACCGGTCGTAATGCACTACCATGAAATGAATTCTGTAAATCAAGTTTAGCCCAATGACCAGATAAAAAATATTTTAAGAAAAAAACAATTCATTCTATAGAATTATGATTGGTTATTAATCTGATGTCGTTAAGGTAAAACATTCCGATTTTACCCATTTTCAAATGAATAGTTCCAAAATCAAATTATGTCGCCTCATCGACTAAAACAGTAGAACTATAAATAAATACGTTACAAAAACTGCCATTTGTTTTATTGATTTAAAGAATAGTTAACGGTAAGAAGTGAGAGAATATTTATTGTTTTAAAATTATTTAAATTGCTACAGAAAAAAATGAAGAAACGTATTCATTTTATTTATTTAAAAAAATATTAATTAGCAATATGAAATTGCAATGACAATTACTTTTACGAACGAAGAAATAGTACTTTTTCTTAATAGTATTGACCCTGCCAGACATGTATTATTTTAGAATAAAAATTATTATAAATATTAAATTCTACAGATTGATCCAGAAAGCACTGTGGAATTTCCGCGGGTCCCGCTGGTTATAAATGATTCGACTTCCGACTCGAGTGTGTAAAAGTAAACTTATTTCCAAATGTATTCAACTCGATATGTCAATTCATCTCTAAAGAAACAAACATGTCTAAATACTCAATGTTATTAGTTTCCGATGTTGATATGGAATGTTAATTGTTGATATATCTCGTAGTTATTGTGTTAGCATTCTGATTTTATCAATAGTGGTTCAGTAGCATTTCACGAATGATTATATGACAATGAACACCGAAGACTATCTGATCCAGATTTAACAGAAGAATCTATTGTATATATTAGACCAGTCGAACATGCCCCATCAAACTGCAATAAAAAATGTCAGCCTTTAGCGAATATCTCAAATGTCTTTTATTAATCCACTAAAAAGTAGGATTAAGAATAATTTGCATGGAACAAGCACTGATCAATTGTGATAAACTTGGCTTTGCTCACTAGGAGGAATAAATAATGCTCTTAAAATTGGGAAAAAGCTGTACAGTGTCGTAAATATCTAAAATTACACTCATTAGTTTTTCTCTAAAACTTAACAAAAGTTATGATTAATGTCTATTTACATGAATCAAAGAATAGTGATCGCAGTTTTATTTAGTAAAATTACAGTTATGTTAATAACTAGTGACACACATGGCCATTTGAATTGCGGAAAGCAAGAAAACAAGACAACAATTCTTCCACCGCTTAATTCCATATGAGTATTTTAATCGAATTTTTAACTACCAATAAATATAAATTATTGTGCTCTTTAATTAGTAAAGTAGTATTACTAGCAATGAACCTTGAAACGTTCGTATTATATCGCAACAAGAATGACACATTCGCATCAACGTAGGTACGTAGAGGCAAGTAGATTTTGTGGTTGTATTTGGGGATAAATAGTATGGAGGTACTATCTACGGGGTGAAATGAATTTGCAAATGAAGTCATTTTTCGAAGTATTATTTATAAGAAAATCGGTGCGGAATTAGAAAAATAAACAAATACTGTGTAGAAAAAAACCGTTCTGAATTTAAAATTATGTAAAAAATGTATATATCAGATAATTAGATTCTTGAAATCTTTCTGTCCCTGCACTATCTAAAAGAGATGTATTGCAATTTATTCCCGGCAATGGCTAGAAACCGATACATATTGTGTATAAACAAATGCTACAGTATTAAAAGATCAGTCGAGCAAAAGTATTGACTATTAGAATACGCTCGACCCATTTGTTATAACGACTATAGGACCTGCTAAAACTACCACTGCCTCAGGGGTAAAATTAGAGATGAACATATGCGCGCAATGTTAATTACTGTTAAACGAAAAGGCGGCAGTAATTATACTAAAAACCGAAGTACTCATTTTGTTACGAACGAAAGTGAAAAATAGTGCATAATGTTTATTAATTTGTTTCCAACATCATCGGAAAGAAGATGTTGTATGTTTTTGTATTATTTGCAATCTGAAAACTTAACTTGTAATTCTTTATTAGCCGTATAATCGCTGAAAGGCGTCGTAATTAATATGAAGTTAGCGTGCACAGGGTATAATAAGTAAAAAGTAACCAAAATTAGATTCCTACCGTATTTCTTTACAGAGTTTAGGGTTGAAAGAATAAGGACTGTGGAGGGCACCGAAACAAAACCAACTTTTGTCGACGCAGGAATATGTAAACAGATGAAAAATAAAACACAGTATGTTTCCTTTTACGACGATTCATTATTTTGTTGACGACGAAAATTGATGAAATATATATTTTTTAACGGGAAAGTTAAAACTTAATTTTTTTTTTCGATAAATTGTGTTTTTATGAAAAACTGAAGATTGTGAAATAACATAATCAATGAAACAACGATTTTTACAGCTTTTTAAAGTTTTTTTTGTAATGGTACAATTTGTTAACATGACAAAACCGACTGGGTTACGGGTTAGGATTAGGGTTACGGTTACGTTAAGATTATTTTTTAGGGGTAGGTTACGGTTTATTTAGGGTTAGTTTAAGGTTAGAGTAAAATAAAAACAGTTTAGTTTGTGTTTCGATCAAAAGCTGTAAAACTCTTTTTGCGAGAATTTCTTTAAGTACAGGTAAAGTTCGCATCTGCTTCTCGAGCTTCCTGATTGGCTAAGCGCTTCGGCATTTTCCGGCCGTTTACGTAAACAACCGGAAGATGCCTAACAAAAAGTCGGTATTTGTCTGGTTCAAAAGCTGTACCAGTACCAATAATTGACCTAAATACCGCACGGAGCAGATCATTTTTTGGAATGTCTTGGTTGGAAAGCTATACCCGTGAAATATACAGGGAAAGTTTTATTTAATTGTATATATAAGATTATAATGCAAAGCAAATGCATATTCCATTCTAATTTAATGAGTATTTTATAGGATCTAAATTCTCCCCCTTAAGTCATTCGCTATCGATAGTCGCCATTAAACCCCATGACATAACTTCGACGGATGGGCGAGGCCTGGGGTACATAACAAAGTGATGATGCCACAAGAACAAAATCTGAATGTGTACTATTTACTTCATGAGTGCAGTTATATATCTTAGCTAGTCTTTTGGATCTGTCTATTGCCATTTGCTTATAACCTACGGCCAAGTTCGTCGACTGACTTGCGGTACTTTCTCAGAGGCGCCCAATTGTTGTAAGCGTTAAGTGAGCGTGCACACGGTATAATAAGAAACAGTAAACCACATCTTTTTACGAAGTGACGAGTTGAAGGATAAGGATTTAGTACTTTGGAAGTTAGTCAGTCCTACGTCCGTGCTGACATTAGTAATCAATTAGAAAACGACTGATCGGTTTTAATATAAACATCCATTTTTTTAAAACAAAATTAAATTTTTGTTTTTGAAAATACATACGTAATTGACCCAAATTGTGTACGGAGCAGACTGATCATAGAACGTTTTGGTTAGAAAGCTATACGCGTCAACTGTACAAATGAAATTTTACGAAACTTTAAATACAAAATTTTACTGCAAAAAAATCCATATTCCATTCTTATTCATCGGTGTTCTTATAAAAACGAAATTATCCCCCTGGTCAGTCTTTATCGCTGGATCGATATCACCCCTTATGCTATAACGTTTACATAAGTACTTTGCAATTGCGACAGCTTGACGGGGCCTGGGGTACTTAACAAAGTGACGATGCCACACAGGATGTTAGGTATAACACAACATGTACAACATACGAAGATGTTACTATCTACCCCGGTTTGGTGTAATATCTCCTTTAACTCTGTCTCTCCTCATCCATGTTTAACCTGGAGCCCCGTTTATCGCCCGACGCATGTATCTGAAGCATGACTTTCCTGGAAAAGCCGTGTTTGGAAGCAGTCATCATCTCTTTCCACAATATTGATGTAATCACTTGATGTAAGTATATAAATATTTAAAAAATATTTGAGTTTTCCCATCACAACATATTATTATCATATATCAACTTATTACACACCTTCTTGTTCCTTCATCTGCGCATATTTGAAGTCTTAACAAAAAAATACGAAACTACTTCTGCTCCTTATGATGTGAAAGACATCAAAATAGAACCGTTCTTTACTGATGCATATTTTTCTCTTCTTTTTATTTCGTTATGACGAGCTGTTTATAGCTTTTTCAAGTGTTCGGAAACCATCTGATTCTCAAGTTAAGGTAATGAATACTGATGATCAGAGAAAACAGAAAATAAGAAAAGGAACAACAAATACGAACGGATACTCTTAAGATGCGTCTATTAAATCTACGCGTTTAGCGATGTAAATGCCATTTAAACGTTAAGTGTGACAGGTGGACAGGTAGACTAACAGACGGACAGAGCCTCCTATAGATGTGTGTAGACGCATCTTAACTGCTATTTCGAAATAATGCGTTACAGACGGACGAATATACCATTTAAAACTTTTGTGTGATCATGATGATGATGATGATCATCATCATCATCATAATTATACCACCATCATCATCATCATCATTATAATCATCATCATCGATGTAACGTCCGTTTTACATCCTGTTATATTGACGTCTTTTAGAAATTGACTTAAAAACTTACCTATCCCTCTTTCTCCCAGGTCCATTCATATCACTTCCTCCCATGTTTGTTTGGTTTATGTTTTTTTTGTCTTCACCGGGGAACTACCTCAATTTTTCTACATTTACTAACCCTAGAACTGCCATCAATGTTTTTAAGGTGACCATATTATCGAAGTCTCCTGTTTTGCACACATCTCCATATAATGTACAGATTTATCTATCCTCTGGGGTTATCAGATCTAAAACGGTCTTTAAGACTCGCATTACATATCCATCGTATCATTCTTATATCAGTTCTCTCCATGCAACACATTCCCTAAACCATCACTGGCCGAGTTTCACTTACATACATCATCATATTGTATACATATGTCAGCAGTGGTAATGCTCTGCTGGTTAGTAATGGTAGATGTTCCCTGAACTTACTTCATCCACTACTATCTTTTTGCTACCACACTAGGCGAAAATGCTATTAGAAATTTAAGCGAGACTGTCTGACCGACGGAGTTGTTTATAGAGATGCTTGGACGTAGCGAAAAAATATAGTGTATAAACTTGTAATAAATTGATTTTATTTTTTTGTGTTTTTAGCTAATGTATTTCTGATTGGATACTGCTCTTCAAAATGAATAACTTGTTCTATGTTTGTATGATATAAAGTTTAAGATTATGTAGAGTTGTATTTGATGTTCTTCGGTGTTAAATATTATTATATCGGTAACTTACACGTGGTCGGTTTGAAAAGTAACGGAACTGAGTTACTGTTGTTTTATACTATGCGAGCTATAGGCGAAAAGGAATTACGCGGATTGGGAGTTTATTACAGTAATATCAGACTTGTATATTTAAAAACTAATCCATATTTGAAATGTTTAGCCCTGTATAGAGGGAGGGGGAGACTCTTTGCCTCTTATTTCAAAAATACAAAAAGTACGTTAAATGGTTATAACGTGCTTTTGTTGTGTACACTTTCTCTTTTAGGTGTTTCAGCTATGAACACTGAAGAACGAACAATGAAGACTAATCGACGATCAAAAAGAACATCGCTGCACTGGAAACATTTCCATATTCGCTTGATCTTGTTCCGCGTGACTTTTACTTTTCTCGTAAGCCCCAAAAGATCATCAATTCGAGCCACTTTGTAGGCGTTACAACCATCAATAGTATAGTATAAACGGACAGGGAGCATTCAAGAATATTTTGTAGGCGTTACAACCATCAATAGTATAGTATAAACGGACAGGGAGCATTCAAGAATATGTTGTAGGCGTTACAACCATCAATAGTGTAGTGTAAACGAACAGGGAGATTCAAGAATATTTTGTAGGCGTTACAACCATCAATAGTATAGTATAAACGAACAGGGAGCATTCAAGAATATGTTGTAGGCGTTACAACCATCAATAGTATAGTATAAACGGACAGGGAGCATTCAAGAATATTTTGTAGGCGTTACAACCATCAATAGTATAGTATAAACGGACAGGGAGCATTCAAGAATATGTTGTAGGCGTTACAACTATCAATAGTGTAGTGTAAACCAACAGGGAGCATTCAAGAATATTTTGTAGGCGTTACAACCATCAATAGTATAGTATAAACGGACAGGGAGCATTCAAGAATATGTTGTAGGCGTTACAACCATCAATAGTGTAGTGTAAACGAACGGGGAGCATTCAAGAATATTTTGTAAGCGTTACAACCATCAATAGTGTAGTGTAAACGAACAGGGAGCATTCAAGAATATTTTTTCCAACAATAAGTAAAATCCTGGGAAAGAATTAGGGGAAACTACATTTAACTCAAAATCAAAAGTTCAGTTTGCTGATTGAAATTGAAATATATTGTCCGTCACTTTTCAGGCAGATCTTGTAATCCATTTATTTAATATTTTTTATTTCACATTGATTGTGGAACTTTAATAATTACTTATTGGGGTCATAATTGAAACGTTGTCCACTATATGTCTATAACATTACTGGCATATATGACATTTAATGTTAATGGAAAGAAATAATATGGTTAAGACTACGAGTTTGTTTTGCTAAAAAAAAGCAGACACGGCGTTGTTGATTAATAATGAGCACTGTGTGGACTCCTGCTGGAAGTCGTGGACTTTATATTAGCTTTTTTATTCTTAGTTTTTGATTATTATAATTTTTTAAAACTTAGTTCACCCCAAACACGTTGCGACTGTACACGTAAGGGGCTACTTAGAATTAAGGTGAAAGTTTTAAAGATCATCCTAAATTAGGAGCTTTGCAGCGAGAATTTTAAGTTACAAATGAAAGAGAATGTTTATGGAAAACTATGTTTTTAAAATAATAATAATAATATTTGGAACAGAATATCTGAGAAGAACAAGAAAACTCTTAGAAACGAATTATATAGCAGAAACCTAGTAAAATGAATAAACACTTGGGCAGTATCACTAATAAGATACTTTGGACCATTCATAGGCTGGACTAAAAGAAGAACTCAGGCACCTTGGCCAGAAGACTAGAAAATGAATGATCATGCACAACGCACTACACCCAAAATATGATACGGACAGACTCTACGTGAAAAGAAACGAAAGAGGGGAGAAGACTAGTAATTATAGAAAACTGTGTGAAAGTCACAAAAAAGCTGAAGAATTACATAACTCAGAACACAGAAAGCTTGAAACCTGCAGCAAGATACAACGTCTCAATGAATCAACTGTGGAAGCACTGAACCCAAACACGAAAAGACAATAAAAGAAAGTGAGAAGTAATACAGCTACATGGACGTTTCACAAGAATGACCAGAGAAGAGACCAAGCAACATTCCTGAACATGGCTGAGAAAATAACACCGGAACAGAGAAACAGACCTCTGCTGACAGAACAATGCGATTAGGACTTACTACATTAAAGCTAAAATAGATAAAACCCAGAAAAACAGTAAATGCAGCTTGTGTGAACAAATCGACGGAACAATAAGCCGCATAATAAGTGAATGCAACAAACTAGCAACAGAAATACAAGAAAAGACACGACTGCGTGAAGAAAACAGGATACTGGGAACTATGCCAACGACGGACAAATGGTACAGAGATAATTGAAAGAGATATAGAGCATTAAGAAAGAATAATAGTCAATATTATACCGATAATTGTAGGAGCACTGAGAGGAATTGTCCTTAAAAGACTGTGTGAAATTGGAATCAAAAGGATCACTGAGACTATACAATAGACGGTCATGCTCAAAACAGTTGCAATCTTAATGAAAATCTTCGAATACGGAAATCAATCAGTATAAGCTACGAACCGTAACAAGTCACATGGAAGTTGAAATAGGAAAAATCAAAACCACAATTAGACACCACCACATGAACCCATGGAACAAAAGCTGAAAGAAATATCATAAATCCTCCCCCACCCTCACTCCAAAAAAAGTGGTGGCACCAGCCTCGGTTGATACCACACAAAATAGTTGTGACGGGTCAAATAGGATGGGAGAACCGAGGAGAGAGAGCACTAAATAGACCTCCGCTGGAAGAGTGCGGAGTGTACTGGGATCTTGGGTAAGCTTATTGTCGTTACCAGCCAGAAATTAATGGTTAGCGGCCGTTGCGATACCGCAAAGTCATTTGAAATGGTTATCAAAAAGAGGAGATTATTGGAAATCTGGGGAGACTTCTTGTCACTCAAACTCCAGGGAACACCACCGGTTATTATCAGTGAGCAATCATTGACGATGACGTATGTAAGAACTCGTATTGAGTACAAATAATAATAATAATAATAATAATAATAATAATAATAATAATAATAATAATAATAATAATAATAATAATAATAATAATAATAATAATACAACCATTGGATTTCTCGTACAATTTTACTCGGCAAAACTTGTGTTTGACCCTGGCATAGTGCTTTGTTTTAAATTACATTTCCCTATCAGATAGACAGAGACGCGATACATACAGCATAGATGGACCACCATTTTTCGAAGTGTATTAAATAGTTGACAATAATTAATGAGTTTCTTAAACAGTTTATGTGTAGAATACTACTGATTATTTCTTTAGGGGGTGAAACTATTAGATTATGGATAGTAGATTCACTAATATTGATTTTAACACATGTGAATTAGTACAATCAAAAGACACGTGCGTAAAAGAAACAACTTTCTCAGAGCGCATTCTGGACTGATCTGACATCAGGGTAATATTTGACGAGGTAGGGTCAGAGAGTCCAGACTTAAACCGATGTGCGGATGAGATCGCCCGCAGATTTGACGTCACGTGAAAACAGAGCGAGAAACAATGATAAGATTTTAAAAGTAGACTGTTGTGCAAACTTGAAGCGGATAGTCGCTTAACAAGATTCCTCAAAGCTAAAAGCAAAAATTTGAGAATCGCATGCAGCGATAAGTGTCGATCTGTGTTAGTCTGGTTATCTGTTTATTAGTCTATCGATCTATCTGTGTGTCTATCTATCTATAGTTAAGTTGGGAATATAGCTGTTTGTCTTCTTCATAATTGAATGTAGATTGTACTGGTAACATTTTTTTACATTTTTCTCGAAATAAAATGTGTTATTCAGAATCTCTGTATTATATTTCAATTCTTCTTTCTATAAAGCAATGAAGAACATATGCACACCGAAGTTATTCAAACAATGATAGATCCTAGCCCCGACAAGAAAGAAAGAAACGACTAACAACAACGAGAAAGAAACAACGGAGAAACTACACGACGAAGAGGAAGAACAAAGGAACTACGCGATACTCACGTATATCTCGACATCGAGAAGTAAGAAATGGCAGACAACGCAACACATTAGGACGAAGAAGAAAAGAAAGGAAAAGGCAACAACACATATTCGACATCAACGAAGAAGAAAAAAAATGGACAATATAACACAAACGCAAGTTCTAATTTCAATTAATATTTGCAAAAAGGAGTACAAAGTTAAAGTTAAATTTAATAATTACAATATCGTTAAATGACTGAACCAATTTTACTTTTCATTTGTGTTTTCTTTCTCTGATCAATACTATCATTACTTTATTTGTTTACACGTTGACGACCAGAAATAAAAAAAACTGACTTCGAATATTTATATATATTTTTCTGGGACTGGGACGAATGTCTAGGAAACGCAGTTTACCAAGAATTATGTGATGTTTCGAGCTTCTTTGACATCATGAAAACAAAACCTTACGCCCACACACTTCTTCAACCAGCAACAGTACCTGAAGTTCAACCCTTCCTCACTGTCGTAGAAGAGGTGTTAATGCGGTAGTTTTAGAGCTATGCCGTCTGGAACTTCGCTTCATGGCAGGACAACCCATCATAGACAGGTCGGTATTAGGACCGCTATCCGGCTAATCGGACTCTGGGGAAAGTTCGAGAAGGGGTGGCATCAAGGTCGGTCGTCTTCTGGTCGTCTCTGCTTCTGCACGTGACAAACAAAGATTTATTAGGCGCGGAACCGCAAATTAATAGAATGAGAACAGAAACGTTGTTGCAGTGTCATTGATGTGTGTGTTGTGTTCTAGGCCAAACCATTCCTGTTTGCAATCTTGCAGTTTAACAAATAGCTGTGACGAATAACAAAGATTTGATGCAAGCCAACAAATAATGAGGTGCAATTTTCGTGAGCTCTATGCCGAAGCCAAATTCGCTTAACAACAACAACAACAACAGCAGAAGCAGCAGCAGCAGCAGCAGCAGCACAACCTTTCGTTTTGGCCATACAGCGAGGCGACATTCTCATCCTAATAGCTGTAAGAAACTCACTAGTTTTTCATGAAGACATACGACAATCACTCGTTAGATATCTACAAGATAACTCACCATCAAGTCAAAACCGCACCCTCTCTCTTTCCTTTGAAATGTATTAAAAATATAAAAACTAATTTTCATTCAAAGTGTCATTTCAATAAAACCTTTTAATTTTTCTAGCACTGTGTTTGTTTATCCTTACACATTGTATCCACTACATTCTCTTTTAGATGAAAAAGATGACGCGATCACTACAGAAACAGAGTTTAGTTTAGATGGTTTATGGCATATCAATATTTTGGCTTATTTAATGCCGAAATACGATATGAGTGTAACCGTGTCATTGTAAGGAATTAATCGAACGCGAATCGCTGTAACTGGAGTGAAAGGGCAGTAGGTTCATATCCTTCCGACTGGTATTAGTGTATAGTGAATGTAATTGATTCGATTAAATTTCAACTCGGTTTACGTCTAACTACTTTACCGTCCGCATTACTACCCCAGAAAGAGAGCGAGAGAGGAGGGTAATATCCAAGACGAAATAACCAGTTTGAATAATCCAAATAATGCAAATTATCAATCCTCATCTCAAAAACTCCGAAACATAAGGTCGAAATTGTGTTAAAGGTGGATCATGCAGAGCTACAAAGGTGAGCAGCAATAACTAGCGGAGTAAGTTAATGTACTTATTTTCGGCAAACAGACGAGTTACAATAGAGGGTAGTTAGGAAAACGGGAGAAATTTTTTTTGGGGGGGGGATACAACGCACTAAATGACGCACACTGATGTTTCCTTTTTTATGGCGGTTGTCGGTAGATTCCTGAAATGCGATGATGAAGTGACGAGGATCGAAGATAAATAAATATGTTGCACAAGTAAGAAAAACTTGGTTTTCGAAGGGAAAATGTGTTTTAAAGAATAGAGAATCTATTGAAAATAAAGACAAAATGTTATAATTATAAATATATCTAATATATCAAAGTAAGTCGGTCTATTTTTCGAAGTTAGACAACGATAGCATTGTTTCTGACAAACTGATATTTTAGTTTGACTAGACAATTTGTTTTTGCGTTCAACCATTTTCTATATCATATTTCTTTCAAAATGTTAACAATCCTACCCGAAATAAGTATTTTATTTCAACTAGGATTGTTAAAATTGTAGTTTTTTACAATATTAATCTTACCTATTGAATTACCAACTTGCAACCATTTTTTACGTTTCAATTATCTTATTTATTGACCCATTTTTTTGTATATATATTTTTGTAATATCAATTCCTTAACGTTAATTATCACATTTATTTTTTTAAATATCATCTTGAATTTACGCATGATTGCCAATGTTTATCAATAAGGCATATTTATCTTGAAAGTTTTTGAACTAAGCTGAAAGTAATCTTGTTTTCCTATAAATAATCTTATGTGTAAAATTCAAGAGGTAATTCATCAAATAATCGTTTAATATCAGCAGAAGTAGATACAATAGATAATACATATTTAATGGTTCAAACACGTGCGCTAAAAAGATTACTTTCGTATTAGATTCATAATATATATGTTTCATTAATGAGATTATTAACATAGAAATGAAAATTGACCAGGTATAATTACCGGGATAAGAATCTAATATATTTATTAAATGAGATATTTAGATATTGAATCCAGGCATACCAATGGTTTCACGCCGATCAACTGGCAACCATTTTCTAATAGGAAAAATGTTGTCTTGCTCTGATAAGAATCAACATTTATATTTCTTTATTCTATGTTGCTTTAAAACAGCTGTAAACAACTGTAATTCCTTAGTGTATGCTCTTTATTTAAGACTTGATTTGAAAACAGAGTAACTCTATATCTAAATTCACACAAAGTTATTCAAAATTATTAGACATTAATTGAATCAACATAGAGCAAGGGGGTATGAGAGAAATACATAGATATCCAATAGGTAGATGAGTTACTAGTTAAGTTAATTATAAATTACGGATGATTAGAACAATTGAAACGGAATTTTCTTTAAAACATAACTCAATCCCAGAACTAAACTATAATTAACATGTATTTTGTGTTATTAAAGTATATAGCAAATAAATCTTTGATAAACTAACATATATATATATATATACATATATATATATATATATATATATATATATATATATATATATATATATATATATATATATACACATATATATACATATATACATATAGATATTTATATTTAAGATATTGTGTATAGTGCTCAATTATCGATGTGAGAAACAATATATTTATTTATTTAAAACATATATTCACATGCTGGAGTGTGTCATACTGAATGGATTTGTGTCTTATGACACTTATCAATAAACCTATGACACAGTGTTATGATATATTCCTACAAATTTTCTATTATGACATATTTAAACATGTAAAGATGTTTTGATATATATATATATATATATATATATATATATATATATATATATATATAGAGAGAGAGAGAGAGAGAGAGAGAGAGGGAGGGTTTTTTTTGCAATGTAGAAAAACCCTGCACGGTGAACAAAAACAAATAATTGGAGATAGTATATGCGATATTTTCCTTCAAATATTAATCTATTTATGTTTAAGTAAATCTTTCCCTTATTGCTAATAGATTCCAGCATGGTGGAAAATATTGTGATCTTTCGGGATAAACGCTCCTATTTGTAAAAAAATAGCAAACGTACTTTTCGTTTTAAGAGAAGTAGCTGAAACATAAATAGATATGTTTTTTGGAAAAATAATCTCGCATATATTGTCTCCAATTATAATTTTTTGTTCATCTTCTTTTTCACTGTTTTTTCCGCATTGCAAATAGTCAGCTTTAGTAAATACTTATACAATTATTTACCAGCAATGATTCAAGTAAACTGACATGCTCATATATATATATATATATATATATATATATATATATATATATATATATACATATCACAAAACTGGCCAAACATTTTGGACAGGACTGTCTTACAAATGAGACAGAAAGGGGAACAAGCCTGCCACGGAAATAAGTTATACACCATCTACTATTACTATGCTATCCCTACAGCTACATATCTAGAAAACGGAGCTTTTAGACCTTACATCGTGACATAGTACAAAAGGGAGAAAGTAGCAACACTAGTGAAGGCAGTGTCCCTAATGATGCAGGATTAAACAGAGCTGAAAGGGGAAAAGTTACGAAATACGAAGGTCTTATGTACGACATGAAAAGAAACAAGAATCTTAGGAAGATCTCAATCATTCCAGTTATTACAGGAGCAACTGGACTAATTAAAAAGAATTTTAAAAACTACATGGCGAATATACCCGGTGAGCCAAGTGCAAGGGAGATATAAACAATTGCACTTAAAGGGGCGGTTAGAATCTAAAATGATCTCTCGGCTGGAGTCTCCGAAATAGCGGGTGAATGTCTGGCATCCGGTCGGATGGCCCATCTCCAGCAAAAACAAAAAGATGAGAAAATTTTTTAAAATAAATAATAAAATTATAAGACAACTTCGCGTGTGTCTGTCTATGTGTGTGTGTTTCCTTGTGACTACATGACTTTCACATTAGATTATTATTTTCGTATTTAATTACAGTTTAATTAAAATCAAAAATGTAATAGCATAAAATGAAATACATTTCTGAAAGTTCTATTGAATAATGTAATTTTATTACGAAATTAAATATACCATAATGAATTATGGTTTATTCGTAAATCAGTCAGCCATTTTAATTTGTGTTTCAATAGTTTAATAAAAGAATGGATTACTTCGTAAACCTTCAGTACTTTTAAGGAATCTGAAAGCATTCAAACTCTAGAATAAAAAATCATTCTGGCTTTAAAATCATCATGTATTTTTGCAACGTACATTCTTATTAAAATCTATAAAAACACGCTCTTTTTAAAAATGAGTTTAATTTATCTTTTTGTATCGTTGTGATTGTAAGCAGACATTTCGGAGATTCTACGTCATTTTGCATATAAAAAATGATTTACTTTATATTTTGATTTATTAATATTATTAAAATTATTTATTCTTTCTCTGCTCAAACTATGTGTATATTAAACAAATTGAAAGTCGTTCACGGTTAACGTAAAGGTTAACTTTAATATTAAAAACAAAATCACACCAACATGTTTAAACATAGATTTATATACTATTCACGATTCATTTCGTAAAAACGTATATTCGTCAAATATAATATCCTGTTTAGTGAGTTACCCTGAAAGTAAAAAAAGTGTTTTTCAAAATTTTAATAGCATGTTTAACACGTCACTTAATAAGTCACGGGTCTAACTAATAACACAACAACTTTGATGTAAAATTTGACTTTATTAATCAACCTGGTATCCTTCTCGGCAATTCACTGATTCCAACGTTACTCTATCGATTCGATTCGGTCTTTTACCTTAAAATACGCCTCAGTTTCCGATTTCACTTCTTTATTGTAGCCGAATTGTTTTCCCTGGAAGAATCGCTTAAGCTTTGCAAACAGCTAGCAGTCGCTGTGTGCCGGATTAAGAGAGAATTAGGTAGGTACGAAGCAATTAGAAGTGCAATCTATGTAGTTTTGCAATCGCTGCGATCAACTTATGACACGGTGCATTGTCTTGGTGAAAGTGCACTTTTTCTTCTTCATTTGTGGCCGTTTTGGAAAGCATTTCTTACTTCAAGTGCAACATATATGCTATATAATATTCGCTATTAATGGTTTTTATTTTCTCAAGATAATTAATGAAAAAGTACCTTGTGCATCACAAAATACGGAGACCAAAATCTTTCTTGCTGATGTTTGTGTATTCGGTCGCTTTAGACGGCTTCGACGTGCTGCTGTCAAATCAGCTGACTGTCGATTAGACTCAGGAGTAAAGTAGCAGGTCTATGTGTTATCCCTTGTCATATGTTGAGGCAAAAACTTGTTTATGTTGTGTTAAAACAGTTGCCATAATGCTCCGAATTGTCGACGCATTGGTGTTTTTTATCGACTATGAGCAACTGCGGCACCCACTTTGAACAGAGGTTTTTCATTGACGAATGTTCATGCAAAATGGTGAATATATCTTCAACTCTTTTGTTATCTCACACAACTTTAATTTGCGATCGGCCAAACCTAGTTTATGGAACTTTTCGATGTTTACCGGGACAACTGCTGAATTTTAGCGACCTGAGTATTTAGTATAATTTGCGTTTGTCAGAGCGCGTTTATAGTGAGGATACTACTTCTTAACCGTTGTTTCCGACAGAGCAGAGTCCGAATAATACTTATGTTAACTAACTGTGTCAGAAAAATAAAAGAACTAAAAAAAAAGGTTTTGACTGTAATTCAATTTCCAACCGAATTTCGTGCAACCCATTTTTTCTCTGTCTTTCTCTCTCCAATCCAAATCGCTTCTCCTTCCTTCTCAGCTGTCCTCTTCATTTATATCAGCTGATATCCACATATGCAAATCAGAGACCACCATAAATACCTGCACCTATAAAGAGAAGCCCTTTTTTGATCTGCAGATACGACATGCAAAGCACCTCATTCGTTTTCCTGACGGTGAGTGTTCCTCTTTATTGTCACAACTTATCAAGCCATTGTTTTTCTTTAACAGTATTTTTCCCCATCAGAAAGCAATGCCTTATTAACACACGAAATTCACAGTTTTCATTGTTTTGAAAGTTTGCAACTTTAGCTTCACTTAAATAATTGTAATTTGTAAACTAATAATCCGATTTTGATATAATTTTGACATGTGCCCTGACAAAGTAAGTTGAAATACCGTCAACATGTCGATATTGAACAAACTTGTCAAGGTCATATAAGATGCGGGACATCATTAGCTACAATGTGAGCCAAGTAACGAGTTTCTACGATGAACAGAAAGTTATCGCCAAAATTGTGACTTTTACTTATTCCGTAACCTTCACCTTCACCTTCTCTTTGACGTAAATATCTTAAGACAAATCTGTCTAAATTAGATCATAACCGATATTTTCACCCAGTTTGATGACGATTGGTCAAGCGATGTGGGCGCTAAGCCCAGTACACAAAATAAGAAAGAAACGAACATAGTTACATATTCGATCGAATACATAACCTCTTTGATACTTTCCGTGGCACAGCTTGAGTAGGTATTTTTCGTACCAGTCGGGGATGCGTCTTTGACAATCAGTCAGAGATTGGCTGTGTTCATATTGGGCTGAGGTATGGTTCTGTTCAGTGCTCGAAGATCAAATCTCTTAGGCTTTTCATTCTCTCTGAGAATGGGTTAGTTTATTGCTAATCACCCGAGGCGCCCCTACCGAGAAATGCCGACAAGGCTGTTCAGGCATTTTTAGGGAAGTGGGGGGTAGAGTTCACTTCACCTAATGCGCTAGCTTTTCAAAACATTACCTGACCTTGTGTCTTACTTCCTGTAGAGGGGGTAAATAAACATAACCTTCGTGGTGGACGTAACAATTGATTAAAGATGCTTTTTAATGATTAAGAAGGAATCACTGTCTTTTTGAACAGACAATTATTGCTCGTAAGAAAGGTTATACCTTGTCATACAAAGGAAAAACGTAAATCTGTCTGTATGTGTATGCCTGACTAAAGTTTGAAACTACATAAGATAAACCCACAAACAGCACGTCGTCTGGTTCCGTGTGAACCGACCTAGTCATAATTAAAAATAAATACTGTAATGGTGATGCTGAAACTAAGTCAAATAGTCAGATTTTGCTTTCTTTATTTCTTTTATCTTTCTTTCTATTATATTGAACCAGTTGCGAAAGAGATAAGATCAGTTAGTGAGAGCGGTAAAGATAGACGTTGTTTGAGGAAGAAGTTGAAAGAAATGGCAATCGGGATAAGAGTTACAGGTAAAAAGACTGTTTTTAAAGAAAATGTTACACACTTTTTTTTTCTTAACTGATCTATGTTGTTATCCATGTCCCCGGGCAACGCCGCGGAGACATACTATTAATAATTATTATTTGACGTGAATGGATTGCCTAAACTCGTGATGTAGACAGACATTTCTATAGATAACGTTTCGATTTCCAAATAAAATTGTCTAAGCTTAACCCCTCTGGAAAGAAAACTTTTATATTGGTTTACTTCCATGGTAATAATGGATTATTCTTGAGTAAACGCTTTTCATTTCCCATTCTTTCTCTAAATCTGGCTTTTCCTAACTCCAAGACAATCAAATCATCTTAAGTCAATCACTAGGTTCTCGCTTAATATTTTCATCATTTCTGATTCAAGATTCCCATCATATCAACCGATTTATTAAGTTTGCCTTCCAGGAATACTTCATTACTTGTGTATCGTAAATAGTACACGTAAACTTATATATGACTTGTAAAGATCTTTTCGAGAATCTACTGTTAACAAAATCAGAAGTGTCAGCTGCAGTTTTACCCCAAAGGGAAGCAAAATCTCACAGATATATGCAAACCACCGGGTAAAACAGACTAAAGAAATAGACTTATCGCATTATGTGTCAGACCGGGTCAGAATAAGGCGATCGCTCAAGGCACAATGTCTATTTTATACACAACACTCGAATTTTACTAGTAGACTTATACATATACGCCTGTATGTAGTGTCCGCATATCATTTTCTCACGCTAATATATTAACGGCCTTTATTCACGTATAGACGGAGACGACTTCAAACCACCCGTGTGTACGTTAACCATCTTCCTCTGCCCCTTTATTTCTTCTTTTTAATTAACGTTTATACGGGAATGATATCATGCAATTCCCATCCGTATCTGCTTCTTTCTTTCTTTCTTCATTCCTTTCTTTAATGATTTATTACTTTCTTTTTTTTCTTAAGTGCACCCGCTGTCTTTCGATCTCTCTTTCCCTCTCACTATCTGCGAAGTAATCTGCTTCCCTCTTTCTCTTTCTCTCTAAAACCAATGCTATTTTACGTGGTTTACTTCAGATTAACATTTAACAGAAGACAAAGAGCGTGTAGAATGTATAAACGATCACAAAAATGATAAAAAATAACATAAACATAAAAAAGCTATTAAAACATTTTATTTCAATTGTTTAGTTAAAAAGCATAATTCATTTATCAAAATGTCTGCTTACTTTCACTTTGATGATTTCGCGTAAAAGAAAATAATATGCTCTTATTTGCTAGTCTCTGGTGTCGTTATTTGTAGAAAAAAAACAATGTCCAATACATTTTGAGAGGACTGCATTTTTCTGAATCCAAAAGGTGTTGTCGTTACTTGAAATCACTAAATTACTACGACTTTACGAGTTCGCACGCAGGAGGAGAAGAGAGAAGAAAAAGAGAGTAAGAATTCTCATCCATGGACATTTTTATGTAGTAATTTAGCAAACAATGATGACTAAAAATGGTATGAGAAAAAATGTGTTTAATCAAATATATAGCAAAAGTAACAACAAAGTGAATAAAAACCAATAAAATATTGAATAAATAATATTTTTTATTTTTTTAATAATTTTTATAGTTTTACTTATTTAATGTATTTTATTCAGTTTACTATACATTTTAATCAAATATTTTATATTTTTAAATATATGGTTGATATTATTATTTTATTTTACATATATTATGGTAAAATATTTTACTGATTGTTAATTATACTTTTTATATTATTATTTTTTGTCTGTCTTTTATTATGTTTGTCTGTCTGTCTTGCATGGTTTGTCTGTCTTTCACCATATTAGTATATATTTCATTATGTATTTCTGTCTTTCAGGTACTGGTACACTTTTTGAACCAGACATAACCAATATTTACTGACGCAGAAATAAATTATCAACCGGAAAAAGCCGAATCGAAACGAACTGCTTTTCAACATGAAAAGGATAATGAACGAAAAATACCTCACCGTACGTTTATGTTTATGACAATTTATTTATTATTTGGTGAATAAAGTCAATGATGTTTTTTTAATGGGGAAGTTAAAAGTGAAATTTATTTCGATACATTGTGTGCGATTTTTAAACATAATCAATACAACAATCATTTTTACAGGTGTTTTTCGATTTTTTGGAGGGGTGGGGGTGAGTGGGTACTACTACAGCTTTTGAAACGGACAAACACGACTAATTAATGGTTAGGGTTAGGGTTTATTTTTGTCTGGTACATTTAGCAGATTTTCTTTTGGAGCTAACGCAGACTACAAAGAAGAAGAAGAAGAAGAAGAAGAAGAAGAAGAAGAAGAAGAAGAAGAAGAAGAAGAAGAAGAAGAAAGGAAGCAAATTGGTCGACAGGGTACTATTCTGCTATATGTTTCTTTTCCTAACAAAATTGGATCACTGTTTCGGGTGACTGAATCGCCTGTGCTACAGCTAAAAGAATAATTTTCAATTTAATCACATTTCTTCGATTATCGCCTGCCTGCCAGTATTTTTAAGATTTAAGCAATTTACAGGTAAATTTGTCGTTTATTTCTAGAGCATTCTGATTGGGTAAGTACTTCTGCATCTTCCGAATGTTTACGTAAACGGAGATGCCGAACAAAAAGTCGGTTTAGTCTGGTTCAAAAGCTGTACCAGTACCGTCTGTCTGTCTTTCACTATATTTGTCTTACCTTTGATTATGTTCTCCGTCTGCCTGTTTTTCATTATGTCCGTCTGTATTTCATTATGTTGGGCAGTCTGTCTTTTATTATTTGTTGTTTTACTTTCACTACTTTTTCCTGTCTGTCTGTCATCATGTTTGTCTGTCTTACCTTATGTTTGTCTACCTGTCTTTCTTCATATTCGTCTGTATGTTTGTCTTTTACTTCTATTGTCTGTCTGTCTTTCATTATGTTCTTGCATATTCATTCTTTATGTCATATGCTTCTTGTTCTTCTTGTCTATCTGTATAACTTTCGTTTTCTTTATCCTTCGATTGTCTTTGTTTTGTCTATGTGTCTCTCTCGTATCAATTATGTATCAGAAACTGAAACAATACATTATGTTTCAACTTAGATAAATCATAAAATAACATATATGTATGAAACACACCCGGTATGTGTGATACGCTGTAAAATAAACAAGCTAGTAACTAATTAAAACCCAATCATTTTGTTTGATCTAAAACGTATATGTCCAAATGATGGTCACTAGTACTTAGTGAAGTTTGTTAGTGATCAGTTTTAATCGAAGAGTTCTCTCTTTTCATCAGTAGAGCAAAGTAATCAATGCGTAAATGGATCAATTCGTTACAGTATCATTACCAATTGAGAATTTTAATCGGAGACGTAATAACAGAGCATTTCACATTTCAAACAATTATTAAGTTTTCGGTCGAATTTGTCACTATGTTTGTTTGTGTATAACCTAGTATCGACATCGCTTGACACATCGTCACTAAACGTGGACAAAATCTCATGCATGGATCTAAATTAGCACTGATTTAATTTTAGATATCAAAAGTAAGGGTCAATGTCACGGAATAAATAAAAAAAATCACAATTTTTACTATACTACATTATATATAACCTTTAACTTTTGCTACTTTCTTCTTTTCTTCCTACTCCCCCGTTTCCTTTCTTTCTTTCTTCTTTTCCCCCTACTGCCACGTGTTTTCTTTATTTATTGTTTCCTCCTACTTGCACTACCTACTAATATCTGCCACTATCCACCATTATCCGCCACTATCTGCCACTGTCCGTCACTGTCTGCCATGTAAAGAAATCACCAACTCATAATTCAAAAAAGGAAATGAGTCAGCATATTTTAAATGTTACATTTTAGTAGACGATGGCTACCACTACTTGCTAATATCCGCCACTATTCGCCCACTTTGCGCTAATGTCAGACATTGTCAGTCAATGTCAGCTATGTAAAGAAATCGCCAACTCATAATTCAAAAAAAGCAAATGAGCTAGAATTTTTTAAATGTTACATTTTAGTAGGCGATGGCTACCACTAACTGCTTATATCCGTCACTATCCGGCAATGTCCGCCACTATCCGCCATGTAATGAAATCGCTAACTCATAAGTCACAAATGGAAATGAGTCAGCACGTTTTAATTGTTACACTTTAGTAGACGATGCCTACCACTACCTGCTAATATCTACCACTATCCGCCACTTTCCGTCAATGTCCGCCACTGTTCGTCATGTAAAGAAATCCCAACTCATAATTAAAAAATTGAAATGAGTCATCATTTTTTAAATGTTACATCTAAGTAGACGATGCCTGCCACTACCTGCTAATATCCGCCACTATCCGTCAATGTCAGCCATGTAAAGAAATCACCAACTCATATTCAAAAAAGGAATTGAGTCATTTTTTTTTAAATTTTACATTTTTGTAGATGATGCCCGCCACTACCTGCTAATATCCGCCACTGCTCGCCATGTAAAGAAATCGCCAACTCATAATTAGGGGGCGTTACATAAATGAACATGATTTTCTTTAGGGACACAAATAAACCCTATGGGTTCTTTGAAATGACAGAGGCGCATTAATATGAGTTATTTTATATAATAGGGGCGCTCCATAAATGTACATGATTTTTGCTCGGGGGCACAAATGAACTATATTGATTCATTGATGCGACAGATACGCATTAATATGAGTGCTGATATATAATAGGGGCGCTACATAAATGAACATGATCTTTGAGTTCTTTCACATGGCAGGGTGATACATAAATGAATATGATTTTGTTCAGGGACACAAATGAACCATATGGGTTCTTGGATACACCAAATAATTATGAGCTGAGTGGAATTAAAATAGAGAGTTGGTAGACGGAAGGGAAATAATAGGGAATGGGGGAAAATTAGAAAGATAGAGAGATAGATTGAGAGCAGTAAATATTAGAAGTTTTTCTTATAAAGATGTTGCACACACTTTGAAACCTCTTCTATTTTGGTGTTAATGGTACCGGGTAACGCCGTGTAACCCTGCTAGTATATTATATCAGGGAAAATGTATTTGTGTGTGTGTATGTGTGTATTTGTGTATGTGTGTATGTGTGTATTTGTGTATGTGTGTATGTGTGTATTTGTGTGTGTTTTTATGTCTGGAAAAAGCTCCCAAGATATTGTACAGTACCGTAAAAGTTGATATTTTCGGAATCATCCAGCTTTCGGTGACATAATAGCGAAACATTTGCAAAAGAAAAACATCGATTTCCTCATACCGAACGGACACGGAACTTTTGGGGGTACCAAATTTCTTGGTATTCCAATAATTTCTATGTTGTGCGCATGCGCTGTTTGCAAAAAACTAAGATATTAACATGACCTATTTTCCTATAGTTTTTGTTAAAGAACGAAGATCACGAGGTCAAGCGTTCGAATCCCATTGACCAATAATACTTCTTTTTCTTAACGATAACTTAAATATGAGATCGGCGATTTCTTCGGGTGTTGTTGAAGAGATTGTTTTTTATACCCAATATATGGAGTGAAAAGCGCTGGTGCTTGTGTGTACAATAATAAGATGGGTGTTACTACAGTTATAAGCGCAATTTTAATGATACATTTTAAAATTGAGAAACCAGATGACTTGACGCGAGATTTTTTCAAATAAATTAAACATTTATGAAATCATTTTTTTAATTCAAATTTTCGGTTTTATAACTCCTAATCATAGTAATAATATTTTTATTCCCCCCCTCCCCTCACCATTGAGGCGTTACGGCGTAGCCGAAGATTGGCAATTTCTCGGGTGTTTTTGAAGAGATTGTTTTTTATGTCAGATATATGTAGTAAAAAGCGCTGGCGCGCGTGTGTAAAATGATGAGATGGGTGTTACTACAGTTATAAGCACGATGAGGAAAAAAGGGAAAAAAAGAAAAATATTGAATCATTAAACCGAGCAGAAAGCACTCCATGGTCCCCATGAGATGAAATGGGCAACACGCATCATATAAGTTCACACGAAGTACGCGTCCGGTACATGAATGTTTGTCTTTAAGGAAGATTTGAATCATCTATAAATAAAAACATTATGCCTGTCTTCCGATTCCGTTTTTCTAATTGAATGGGAACGAATTGTTCGGATATCGACATAGGTGGACTGATCTTGGGGCGATTTGGTTCAATTGGCGTAAATTGGTCCCGCGTGTAAGGAAGTGTCGTTCTAGAATAACCTTCTTCAACCGATCAAAATTTATTTGAGATCGACACTTCAACAATGATATAATGTCAACTCTGTCCATTGTTGTCGGCACCGACGCAATGAACACAATGCGACGTTAAACTTTTCCGTGTCTTTTACGATTTCCTAGCTGGTCCTCTTCAGTTCAGATAATGGGAAGAAAGTTCATGCTAGAAAAAAAAAACCAAATTTGATCCTTTCATTCGCTTTTCGCCTTCTAGCGTTTTCAGCTGGTATTCCTTTGTTTAGTCACACCGGCGCTTAGTGTAATTAGTGATGTCTTCTGACATGTTACAGAGATAGATTAGTTTAGTATATATTGTATCCTGGCTCATCCTTAGAATCAGCTGTTTGTTTCTCAACGCACTTGACTTCCGCTAAAACAGCTAACATTAAGAACGGCCTAATAATATTTATTATTAAATTATTAATACCTACAGACGCTAGTGTTTCAAGCTGATTGCTCTCATCAGTGCAGAAAAGTAACAATTTCAGACGGTCGGGAGGTGCGAACTCGGTTCACAGAGTCAGCCTATAATCTGTAAGCAGTCGCCATATCCACTCGGCGAACGGAAACTGTCACGTATGTATGTATGTATGTATGTATGTATGTATGTATGTATGTATGTATGTATGTATGTATGTATGGGTGTATGTGTGTGTATATATATATATATAAATATATATATATATATATATATATATATATATATATATATATATATATGTTGTAGTTGTTGTTATTATTATTATTATTATTATTATTATAATAATAATAATAATAATAATAATAATAATAATAATAATAATAATAATACAAAATATGTGTTCATCAAGGTGTGTTTCCATAAGGCAGTTGTTCTTTATACTCTTACCAAAAGAATACCCGTCCTATGATGGGTAAAAAAATTCGTTGAACAGAACTTTTTGCACCACTTTTATGTCCGAAGGTCAAAATCAGAATATATTTTCTATAACCCTCATTTATTATCACAATTTTGATCAAAATGCATTACCTTACTGTTTAAATGTCTAAAATCTACACCTTAAAATTTAGGGGTCTATATAAGAAAGTGAAATTCAGGAAATATGGCTGAATTAGTGTTTAATGTTTATCAATACAAATTTAATGAAAATCTGAAATATTTGAATTTTTACATGGGAGGTTGCTCATACTATTTCCCATAAAATATCTTTAAAATTTGGAGAATATTTGTTAATTGATGACTAATACTTTTTGTAGCAGTTTCTTAAGATTCGGAAGTATCTGAATTTTCATAAATGGTTTTTCACCCCTTCCGTTGTTTCGCTTGGCGTGAAACTAAATTAAACTAAATATTACCAACATTACCACTCCTAAGGCCTAGCATCTATGTTACGAAATTCATACTGATCAGGTAATTAGTTTAGGAATAAATATTCTACATGCAAATATATAAACATATAAATGCTTAACTTTATATAAATAGAGATTAGCCGGACCTGGATCCCGGTGTGGCCCAGGAAAATAGAGGAAACCAACCTCGGACCCATATTACTTTTTTAATTCGAATTGTGTTCTTTTAATAAATATCAAAACATCAAATTATATATAAAAGAAAGTAAAATGTTTCATTTGCTGCGGCGAAAAATGACCTCATGAAATCACTGTTAAATCAAACGGAAAAATAAAAATAAAAATTGTAATTTCTGAATTAAAGCTATTATATTATTAAGTTGCAAATTGTATATGAAAAGGTAATTTGGAATGCTGAAAACGTACGAAAAAAGGTAATTTCTTATGGAAAATCGCATTCGTTTATTAGTAGACATATTGTTTAGCTAAGTTCAACAGTCAAGAACTGGGTGAAAAGTGTACGTTACATTGAAATAGTAGAGTTAAGCCAAGTTATAAGTTAAAAATATGTTGTTATTATTATTTGTGTTGCTATTGTTATTTTAATTTGCCCCGATATTTCCAGGGTTTTGTCACATACTCGCGCAAAAAGAAAGTAGTGCAATTTGAAATGATGTTAAAAGTGTAATCTCTAATGTTTGGTTATTTTTAGCGTTTTATATTTTCTTGAAATCAAAAATAAATTGTAAAAAAAAGTTTAAACGTCGTAATTTTACAGATATAATCGTCATGTGATTGCTGTTCTATTTGTAAACTTAGCGAATGTTTTTAGGATAGAACTTTATCTATTACATCCGACTGATCGTAGTAAAGTTGTCTACGTTAAGATATTTTGTTTAGTACATGATTGTAAAGACATAAACTATAAGAAAATAATCAATTCTAAAACGGTTGGTCGTAACCTGCGTAATATTGTGTGTTTAGGCCAATGTTTGCAGTAATAATGTCAATAGTTTATGTTTCTATTTGTGTGCGTAAACACAAATTGACTGTGGTTGTCTGTAATTGAAGTGAAACAGTATTGTGTGTTTGTAAATTCACAGAGGGAAACCGATACGTGATATTAGTTTAGTCCTCCGATGAATGCATGGGTAAATGGAGGATGACATTTGTATTTGAGGTCGGAAAAGAAGGATTAACATAAATGCGAGGAACCGGGAAAGAATATTAGTGGTCGTTAGTTAAAGATAATAGAGTATTTAACAAAATTAAATCGTTTTTTATTATTATGTTCAGCGATTTGTAGGGTTTATTACTGATTTAATGTATAATATAATGAACTGTCTTCGCTGCAAATGAACTTTTCTTCTTTTGTCGTTATGCCTGAAGCGCATAGAGAGAGAAAGAAGGAAGCGCACGTGCTATGAACGACTTAGTAGAAGTTCTGTCCTTATTTAAACTTACAGCAACTAGAATTAAGATGTGCATGAGAAATTGTGTATCAAACTATTGTGGAAGCTGTAAATAAAAGGGAATGAAATAAAACGTTGTATATAAGTGATTTGGAGGCACAGAAATATAAGGATAGAACGTCGTATTTCCCGATTATGGATAATGGAAAAATTGAAGGAGTGATTCAACGCACTAATTGCCGGTGAACATTCTCTTGTTCTTATAAAGCGTAATGTTTTTAGTTAAACAATTTCATTAGTTATTAAGTATGAATTTGGTATGTTAAATTAACGCGAAAAAGAAACCGGATTAGCTAGTAGTATTTTAAACTTACTATTTCAAGTGATAATTAAATGCGTTTCTTATTAAATGGTGGTTACGGTGTCGATGGGGAGAGTGGGAGTACATATCAGTGGCAGGGTAAGTTCTTCTCCAACTTCCTCTAAATCCTACTAGAATAAAGTAAATAATTAGTAGGAGTAAATATTGAACTCGGAGAAAGCATTCAAAGGTAAAATGTTTTCTAACAACATAGACCAATATGTAACAAAAATCACTAACTGAACAGGTTTATCTATGTGCCTTTTGTTACCGAATGTATCGAGAACTCATGTAGAAGAGGGAAGCTAACTTTACTTGATATATCAAATTATATAGTGTGTCTGTTTCGCAGCAAATAAAGACCTATGGTTTATTAAATGCTAAAACTCAATATCTATTCCAAATAATTCATCGTATCTTTTTAATTGAATAGCGAGTTTCCATTTTAACCCATAGTTGAGGGGAAATTGCCGATTCATACTTTTCACAACAATACTAGTGCTTAAATGACCACAATAGAGACGATAAGATTTGAACACGGCATAGCAGATTACATAAGCCGCGACTGCATAAGTAATGCCAATGAAGCATTCCCACACATATGTAAATATATGTATCTGCGTATGTCTAGACATATAATCATTAAAAAAACATTATTTATCTAGCAGAATAATCAGCGACTGTCAATCGAACAAGGTATCGCTATAGATATAGTATTCTTCTTAGTTGATTTTATTGTTAAATATATTCGAATATTACGGTACGTTTTTAAATGTTTTACTGCGAAAAACATTATATCTAACGGAGCAAACTAGCGCGAGATTTGCAAAGGAAAGAAAAGTGAATGCTAAAACCCACAAATAGACAACCATTTTTCTCTTTCCTTTTTTAACCGGCAGCAAACCGGACTCAAACTTGGGGAAATAATGATGGCTAAGTGTTCAAGTCGTAAAGAAAGTGGCTTGTGTTTGGAACAGAGGAGATAGCGTTTGTTGCCGCCACCGGATCAACGACGACCGACATAGACACCAGATGTGTTTGTGCGACGCCATTGGGTTGGGGACCGCGTAGAAACACGGTGTCCTACTGAATGACCTCATGTCTGACCAGAGTGAGTCACTGCGCTAACTATACTGACGCACAACGATAAGACATACTTACATCTTAATTCTGGGTTTATTAAAAACGAATGATTCTCCTAGAGAGATGTGAACAACGAATCGATTCATGACTATCTCTTTGAATGGTGTTTATGCACGTGGAATAAAATATAACACGCCGCACATGCGTGCTCGCATAAACAAGGAACTCAGTTATATCACTGGTTCTTAAACTTTTTCACCCCAGTGTCCCCTTTCTCATTATGGCGTGTGCTGGCGCCCCCGCTCCCTTCATGTTAAAATCGATTTCCAAATGGGTATGTGCATGACTAACCTCGTCTTCGGAGCATATTTATTTATGTATTCCTCGACAAGGAATACATATATATATATATATATATATATATATATATATATATATATATATATATATATATATATATATAGTAGTGTGAAAATATATCAATGGCAAGTAAGTTACACATCAACGTTTATGTTTTATTCCCGACGGAAATTATCAACTCCTACGAAAAAACGTCCATGTTCATTTCCGCAGGAAATCATTAGAGTAAATGCATTTAGCCTGATGATTTCCTGTGGGAATGAAACATGAATATTTTTGTGTAGCTTACTTGCCATAGATATATTTTCCTACTATTACTAGTCTGTACACACGTATTGAGCACTGGTGAAGTGAATACTGAATACACAATATATTATATTACCTTATATTATATATCTACATATATGAAATAGTGATATAATATATGGAATGTACATACAACGAGGGAAAAGTTTGAATTTAAAATTGTGAGGCCAGGAACATTTAAAACTTTTTATTATATTTGTCATATTAAAGCATCTAATATAATAGATATGAATTTAAAAAGTGTAAAATGTTTCTGGCTTCACATTTTTATATATATATATATATATATATATATATATATATATATATATATATATATATATATATATATATATATATATATATGATCAGATAAGTCAAATACACAGACTTAGGTAGTATAAAAATGAACAATTATTAACCCCATCTTAAAGATGTAAAGGCGGTTGAGTCAAATTTAGAAGCGTATATACTCAGAAATACTGCAGGTATCATGTAAGCTCAATATTTTAAAACAATTAGGTTAAACAGAGCTATTATATTGTTAATTGAAATAAAAGAATTTATGACATATTATTTATATCAGTTACAGGATCAACAGAATTTGGCGTACAATCGTTTTTAAGACAAACGGATTTGATTGATTCCAAGCTGCCTCTCCGTCAACACCGATTCCAGATATCACCATTAGAAGTCAAACGAATACATAAACATCATGCATCTACAAGTACATAATTAATTGATAAAAAACACATACATAAAAATATATACGGATATATAATAATAATAAAAAATAATAAGGAATAAAGACCAAAAGAAAACATTATAATAAAAAATAATAATAATCATAAAATAATTATAATGATTGAAAAATGAAATATCAAAGTATAATGAATAATAATCATCACTATAAGTATAATATAAAAAGATATATGACAAATAAAACACACACACACATATATATATATATATATATATATATATATATATATATATATATATATATATATATATATATAAGAATAATAAATATAAACTACAGGTATATATAGGAATTTATTTTTAGTAAATACATATTTTTATGTATAAATAGGTAACAAGTATCTTAACCAAATATAAGGTCAACAAATACAAAAGATTATATTAAATTCTAAATTCATTTAATAATATACACATACAATCTAAGATATAGATATACACATATATAGATACACACTAATATATATGTATATATATATGTATGTATGTATATATATGCATATATGTATATATATGTGTGTGTGTGTGTATGTATAAGCAAAACGTATATCAAAACACTTAAAAACATAGGCAAAGCTATCTTTCTCTCTATCTATCTATCTCTCTCTCTCTCTCTCTCTCTATATATATATATATATATATATATATATATATATATATATATACACGTGCATATAAATATATAAGTAAAAATACAAGAGCAAACGCATAAGAAAAAAGTCAAAAGTAACATATACACATAATATATTAAGGTACAAAATCGAGAATCATATAACGATGCCACAAACCCAATAGAAGGAACTTAACCCAGAGGTCCTTATCAAAGAGTGGGATCTTTAATTGTGTTGTTTAATATTTGTACTTAATCAGGTCGACAAAGTATCAATTCAGAGAGTTCAAAGTCTAAAATAAAGAAAGTCGTATTACAATGTCAGAAACAATTTCACCGGTATAATAAGCATTTTTAACGATAAAAATCGTAATTCCCGGTCAATTCCGAAAGAAATGAATTTAAATGAAACGTATATATGTGGCTGTATAACACCGCCGGTGTATATTAAAAGAGGTGGGAGTATATCTAAAGCAATGACTTCATGGCAACAGGCTAAATAGCTATAATGCAAGGGCTATGACTCTGAGAACAGAGTCATAGTTTTACATTTGGAGTAAATACCGTTAGGTTAAAACTAAAAATATTATAGAGACAAGTATATATTAAAGATAGAAAGTATAGGTTGGCTATTTTATTCTAGAAAGTATAGAGATACGTGTATTCAATAATGTAAGATAATAATTAGAGGTAACCCTTACCTCTAAATATTATCTTACATTATTGAATACACGAATAGGGTAGATCACCATCACACAATAGCATTGTTTAAATTAACTTCTATTGATATCCTGTTACTAGTGATGTTTCCTACAATCAAGATATTTTGGAAATATCATACATGAGCGTTTAATAATATTTCTCTGAAACTGATATTACTCTATAACCCTTATAGAGTAATATCAGTTTCAGAGAAATATTATTAAACGCTCATGTATGATAGTTTTAAAATATATAAAATTCTCAGAATACGCCACGGGGCATAACAAAATAAGAAGAGGTATAATTACCCACAACATGACGCTGAAAAGTGGACCTAGGCGCGGTTTTATTATAAATAATGCGAATAGGGAACATAAATATACCTTACACTATTATTGAGTTCATTTCGATCCATAATATCATTATTATTATCATCATCACTAGAATTATTATTACATTTGCGTCCTGGTGTGTACCATGTATTACTGTACCTTTTTAAATGATGCTCTCAGGCGTGCATGAGCCATTTAAAGGGCATTACTTTCTATTAAGACAATTGCATTCAGAGTCAGTAAAAATAGAGTCATTACCTTTCTGGGCTATATCTAGGTTTACTGTACTGTAACCTAGTATATGTTGTTCTAAGTTAGGTACTGCGAATAAAGAGATCTAATAGTGTTTCCATTGAAGAGCTTACTATATTTGTGTGACGCCCTAAAGTTGTCTGAAATAATTTTAAAGAACATCTTACGAATATTTGTTTAGACATTCATGCAGAACTCCAGATGAAACCAAAGACAATTCTGTCGCGTCTTCCGGTCATTTTTAAAGTTAGAGTCCATTCAACATATTGTTGATGTAAGGTATATTTATGTTCCCTATTCGCATTATTTATGATAAACCCGCGCCTAGGTCCACTTTTCAGCGTCATGTTGTGGGTAATTATACTTCTTCTTATTGTGTTATGTCCCGTGGCGTATTCTGAGAATTTTAGATATATTCTGGTCGTAACCCGAATCTCTCATAGCATTGTTATAAAATTAATCAAATATATGGCTGTTCGATGACATTCTGGAGATTCTCTTAGCGACATTAAGTGTAATACAATTTATAATAAATCTCGGGTGATTGGAGTCGCGATGCACATAATATGATGCTTAATCAGGCTTGTGGTAATGTTCGAATGTTCTAGTCGATAAGCTATGTTTTGAATCTGGAAAGTTAACTACTCTTTTATTAATGGCAATTATAATTTCTAAACCAAAGTTTTTTTAACAGTTATATAGTCCCTTTTTAGCAAATAAAGTATGGTCTATTGGTTACACCCTTGTAACTCAAGGTCGCCCTTAAAGTGATTATTAATCTCATTAAGTAAATATAATCTTACCAGATTCGTAACCACACAGAGTCCGTGTATCCCATTAAAATATTAAAATGGTTAGCGGGTATCCTTCCTAGTCTAGTATTTTATCTTTTTACTCATGTATTCATATCTATGTGTGTCTATATATATATATATAGAGAGAGAGAGCTTTGTCCATGTTTGTAAGTGTGTATTTATATTCGTTTTTACATTTATTTATACGTATACTGTTTTGTGTGGTATCAGCCATCGCTTGTGCCATCACTTTTCTGATGGGGGTATTTATAAAATCTCTCGCAATTTATGTTCCTTGTGTTCTGGTAGTGTTCTTTATGTAGTTTTCCCCCTATTTCATCTTGCAGGTTCCTAGTTAGTCTTCGTAGCTTAATATGGAAAGAAAATCCTTGAATGCAAAAGCATTCAAGGATTTTCTTTAAAATGTCAGCTGTTTTTTATCATTGCCGTCCATTGCATGGTCTCAGTGTGCCCTTTGATTTCAATTTCTCACAGTCGTTTTCCTAGTTTCTTCGACACTGTTGCTAGTTCTCCTATGATTATTGGTATTATATTTACTTTCTTAATACTCTATATCCCTTTTAATTCTCTGGCGAGTTAAGTGTATTTGCTTCGTTTTTCTGTTTACTTGGTCTTCACTCTGTGGTCGGCTGGGAAGGCAAAATCTACTATTTAGCAGGATTTTCTTGTTGATTTTATGTCATCCGGTCTCCTTGCTTGTATGAGTTTATATGTTTGTGCTTTCATATCCCAAAGGATTTAGTATTTTTCGTTTTAGAGTACTGTTTCTATTTTATGTTTGTACCACTTTTCAGAGTATCCGAAATGCATTTGTTTGCATAGCTCCAAGTGTACTGCTTTCCCCACGCAGTCATGCTTATTGTTGTATTCATGTTGGGGCAATTTTGGCCATTCACCTATTATGTGATATACTGTTTCGTCTCTTTGTCCGCACAATCTGCATTTACTGTTTTCCTGGATTTTATCTATTTTAGCTTTAATGTAGTTGGTCCTAATCGCATTGTTTTTTGTAGCCGTCAGTAGGAATTCCGTTTCTCTGTTCTGATGTCATTTACTCAGCCATGCCCAACTATTTTCGTGCGTCTCTTCTCTTGTCATTCTTATGAAACGTCCATGTAGTTGTTTGTCTTCTCACTTTTCTTTTCTTGTCTGTTTTTTCTTTTTTCTGTGCTTCCTGAGTTGTTCGTTGGGACGGTGTCTCTAGCTGCGGTGATCAGCCTTTCTGTGTTCTGTTGTATGTATTTCTCCAGCTTTTTTAGTGTCGTTCACACAGTCTTCTATACTTACCAGTCCTCTTCCCCCTTCGTTTCTCTTCTCGTAGAGTCTGTCTGTATCGTCTTTTGGATGTAGTGCGTAGTTCATGGTCATTAATTTTCTAGTCTTCTGGTCAAGGTGTCTAAGTTCTTCTTTTGTCCAGCTTATGAATGGTCGAGAGTATCTTATTAGTGATACTGCTCAGGTAGTATTTATTCCTTTTATTAGGTTTCTGCTCTATAATGTTGTTTCTAAGAGCTTCCTTGTTCTTCTATATTCTTTTTTAATCTTCCCTTTCATTTCTGTTGATTTGATAGTGTCTGCTTCCAGAAATCTAAAATATACATAGCTATCTTGTTCGCCTAGCGCCCTCATCTGCTCTTGGTTGGGAAGTTCCATGCATTCAGTCGTCTCCAGCTTTCTTTTTTATATCTAGCAGTACACACTTTTCTATTCCAAATCCCATTTGAATGTGCTGGCTCAAATTACTAGTCGTATTTATCAGCTTTATCAGTAACTTTATTATCATAATAATAATAATAATAATTATTATTATTATTATTATTATTATTATTATTATTATTATTATTATTATTATTATTATTATTATTACTTGTAATCACTGAGAGTTCTCACACAGGTCATCATCAGCGATTGCTCACCGACAACAACCGGTGATATTCCTTGGAGTCTGAGTGACAACAAGTCTTCCCAGATTTCCAGTATTTCCGCCTCTTTTCGATAGCCATCGCAAATAATCTTGCAGTATCGCAACAGCCGTTTATCATTGATTTCTCGCTGGTAAGGATCATAGGTGGCAGTAAGCCTCTGCAAAGTTCCAGCACTCTCTGCACTTTCTCATCCTCCTTTACCCTATGCAAATATTTTGTGTGGTGTCAGCCTAGGCTGGCACCATTTTTTAGGGCGGAGAAGTTGAAAGGGAGAAGAAAGCGGGGGAGAAGAGCAGAGGAGGAGAGCGTATAGTGTGTCTTGCTATTTCTGTTCATTGGTTCATTTTGGTGTTGTGTCAGCTGAGGCCGGTGTAATTTATTGGGGGTGAGCCCATGAAGTGATGTTTCTTACATTTCTTGTTCCTTGCTTTGTCATGTGGTGTTCTTTCTGTGGTCTTGTTTTATTTTTGTTGTAGATTCCATGTGACCCTTCGTAGCTTAGGATTGCAACTGTTTTGATCATTGCCGTCTTTTGTATAGTTTCAATGATCCCTTTGTATTCCAATATCTCTCCAGTCTTTTTCCAGTTTGTTTGCCACTGTACCTAGTGCTCCTACGATTATTGGTATTATACTGACTTTTTCATGCTCCATATTCCTTTCAGTTCTCTGGCTAGTTTCGTGTATTTGCTTCGGTTTCCCCTTCCTTTGATCTTCACTCTGTGATCTGTTTGAACGGCGAAGTCTACGATTTTGCAAGATTTTTCCTTCTTGTTGATTATTATAACATCCGGTCTCCTTGCTTGTATGAGTTTGTCTGTTTATATATCCATATCTCAGATGATTTTGTGGTTTTCGTTTTCCAGTACTGTTTCTGGTTTATATTTGTACCATTTGCCTGCATATTCGAAATCCAATTGTGTGCACAGTTCTCGATGTACTGCTTTCCCCACACAGCCATGTCTGTTTTTGTATTCTTTTTAGGCTAGTTTGCTACATTCACGTTGATTCCCTTTTCGACTAATTGTGATGATGGGAATCCTAGCAGCAATAAGTTGACTCTGTGCCGAATTTGTATCATATTTATTTTCTTTCATTTAACCCAAATTATTCATAACTTTCTTGATCCAAACGGACTTGCACTTCTATTTCATTCTGTAATTTAAGGTGATCTTGTAGCTTTATCTCCACAGTACTTGCATCAGCATAAAGTGGGTTTATAAATCAGGTGAGTGTTTTGAGTTCATTAAGGTCTTTAAACCTGTTTAAGATATCTTCATTAACTGCGTTCATATCCGCTTCTAATAAAAATAGTCGTTTTCCTTCAGTGGTTGTAAACATGGAAACTGTAAAATGTTCCGAGTTTCTATCCCTTTTTCATAAATAATTATCTTGTTGATAAACGCCATTTTTATAACTTTTTGCTTTAATAGGTACAGTTTACCTCCTTGAAATTTCATGCTTATCCATACAATGTCGTAAAAATATCAGCAATATATCAGCATTGTATGCATCGTATATTATACAATACCAGTTCTATTGCTTTTCAAAACAAACCGAATCAAATGTATTCGCAAACATAGCAAAGTGCAACAAGCCATGTAAAATAGAATATGTGTACGTCTATATACAGTCTGAATATTTGTCCCAGATGACTTTTAACTTGGATATGATAGACATTGTCACTACCGCCTCTGATAGGCTATGCCACAGAGCAAAAACATGGACAGAGAATGCTGTCTTTCTTCTAATGAGACAAAAGTGCCTATGATACATCTTTTGCTTGGTCCCGTCTAGACCACGACTTGGCGCTGGGGTGCACAAACTCCTCGATAGGTATATTTAATTCTGGTTGATCATTTTTTTACGCCAGAATTGCGCACCCACGCCCCTCCACTGCTCAAGTGAGGGGTAATTATCCAAACTTCAACGGCCATGATTCATCCAGCGCTACCTTGAACTGTTTGGTCTTCTGCAGCCTGTTACACGGTACAGCGACCCGAACCGAAAAAAACGCCTTCTGACGATAAAATCGAAATCGTCTGAGATACAGCTTCTCTGAGTTTCCACAGGGCTCTCTCTGCGGACGTGTTATCAAAAAGAAGTCACGTGGCACATTGTAGTTGCTGTGTATGATGTTAAAGTCGATGTTTCAGATAAATGCAAATCCTTTCATCAACTTAATTCTAACTAATCTAAAATAGATTGAAAAAGGTTATTAGAACGATGCAGATAATTTCCTTTCGAAAACAAATTAACTAATTGTTAATTATATTCTAAGTATCGCCTCTACTGAGGATTAAAAGTTTGACCTCCAGATGACTATAACTTACAACTGGTTATTTCTTAGAACTTGATCCGTTCGGCCACCGGGTCATGTAATTTCTATGAAATCCCGTACGGATTCCCGCATTTAACATAAAGATTACCGAGTTCGACAAGACGAACCTGGAGAAGGTCTGAGGTTATATCGGCCGGAATTATGCGTGAATAACATCCAGGATAAGAACAGTAGTTCAGGTCGTGCCAATTAAACGAACACTTCTGTCTTTAAGCAAAGTCTCAACTGTAAATTGTAAAACGACGAAGTAATCAATAATGTCCTGATTTTCGCTATTTAAATACAATAGTAGTAAATAAGCTATTTATACAGAAAATAAAAGAAGAAAAGTCATTCATAGAGAAGATAAAACAATATCAGCCATTAATAGAGAAGATAAAAGATAAGCCATTAATAGAGAAGATAAGAGAAGATAAGCCATTAATAGAGAAGATAAAAGAAGATAAGACATTAATAAAGAAGATAAAGTAAGATAAGTCATTAATAAGGAAGATAAAAGATAAGGGAAGATAAGCCGTTAATAGAGAAGATAAGAGAAGATAAGCCATTAATAGAGAAGATAAGAGAAGATAAGCCATTAATAGAGAAGATAAGAGAAGATAAGCCATTAATAGAGAAGATAAAAGAAGATAAGCCATTTATAGAGAAGATAATGGAAGATAAGTCATTAATAAGGAAGATAAAAAATAAGGGAAGATAAGTCATTAATTTAGAAGATAAAAGATAAGCCATTAATAGAGAAGATAAGAGAAGATAAGCCATTAATAGAGAAGATAAGAGAAGATAAGCCATTAATAGAGAAGATAACATAAGATAATCTATTAATAGAGCGTTTGTATCGCGCAATGATGTGTCATTAACTAATAAACAAAGTCCGTCTGTCTTCAAGTTTTCGCAGAGTTGTTTTTATACTGTCATTTGCAATTTGATCAATTCTCGTCGATACTGTACAGTTACGAATTGAAATGACTGCAGATATATCTAGCGTACCTTTCTCTGCGTTACTCTGTTAATATGCATAGACATAGACCGAATACGGCGGATGTAGAGGGATCAACAATGACCACAAATCTTGCTATTCCACGGGTACCAATAATTCCAGTTGCTCTTATAGACAAATTGATGATCTGGTTCTGAGAACAGCATTTCTTCGCAGTTTATCATACATATTTAACAATGGCGTGCCATGGACTGTGTGCAGGTTTGGTATGCTGCGTGTACAATATAACTTAGGAAAACATAATGAAGTTCTGTTTCGCCATCAGGTAAACGGTTGTTGCGAGAATGCAAAGTGATTTTCCACGGCAATAGAAAGAAGCGAGGATTTCTGGAAGTTTGGGGAGACTTGGTGTCACTCGGATTCCAGCGAACACCACCCATTCTTGCTAGTGGGCGATGATTAGTAATGGCTCGTGTGATAAGTCTTATTGAGTAAATAATAATAATAATAATAATAATAATAATAATAATAATAATAATAATAATAATAATAATAATAATAATAATAATAACGTTTTTGAAACGTGTTCTAAAAACAGGACAGCGTAAATACTACACTTGTGTTAGGTTAAACTTACTATTTATAAGCATTATAAATTGTGTCTAATATTTCGGACCAGTGGACTCTTCATAAACTAAACAAAGGACACCAGAAACTTGATTGACGAACCGCAAAAATAATGACAATATACAACGCACTGTATCACACGGATAATACTGACCGACTTTATTTAAAAAGGAATCAAGGGAGAAATTAATTGGTAAGTATTTTAGATTGCGTAGACGATGCAATCAAATGACTAGAGAAATACATAACAAAAAATATGAAGTGGCTGAAAACAGCGCCAAGTTGAACATATCAAAAAGAGGCTCTATATGGACTATTAAAAAGAAACGTTTAAAAAAAAGCGTACGAGAAAACATGAGCAAAGTTACGAAAGGGACGCTTGAAAAGAGAAACAGAATCGATACAGTCAGTGACACAAGGCAACACCACAAGTGTTGGATAATGGCCCTATGGGAATGGACGTATTTTTTGGAAATCGTTAGTTTGACTTGCGCGAATTAACGCGGGGTGTACCCTCCAGTCGAGTGCAGAATAGGGCCTGTTCTCACAGTCGGAAATCACAGATGTGACATGGTCACCGTGTGACGAGATCCCATATCAAGGGTCAATGTGCACCTGTGACGTCACAGGCCCTTGCGTGGGAAACAGAGGGATCCGTGACGTCAGTCGTTCTTCGTGAGAAGCGAGTTTTAGCCAGTCTGGGTTTTGGAGGCGAACTGATGAGACGTGAGTGTTACCATGTAAACTACAACAGATAAAGGAAATATTTCCCTAAGCAAATACAGGCGAGAGATATCCTTTCCCCCTCCATGAATGGTTAAGGAAATAATTGTTAAGTAACTACGATGAAGTAGTGATTTGCTCTCTCTCTCTCTCTCTCTCTCTCTATCGACGTAGTGAATGTCTCGAAGCCGATAAATAACTAACGACTGAAATAAAAAGAATTGAAAGTAAAAGGATTGTTTGTCTTCGGAGTCCTACATAAAGTGTTTGTTGTAGCGGCGATGTTCACGGCAGTACAGAAGAAAAGAAGCAAGAAACCCACTGAACGACACGCACCCTCCACGCGACGAAGAAAGAAGAAAGAATTCATCCACTAGACGACATCTAAAGGAAGAAATCTAAAGGCATGCAAATAATATATGAACTATGTGATTTATGATGTTTTCAAAATGACTAGTATTAAATGTGAACTGCCACGGCCCATAGTGGGACTAGTATAGTAAATGAGTGCCGTCGCGGACCAAGAGTGGGGCTATGCAACACAAGAACGAAATACACGCAAGCCAAAATATAGACAAAACCTAGAAAAACTGTAAATGAAGATTCTGTGCACGGAGACAAGAAAAACCGTTATCCGCACTAGAAGTGTATGCAGTAAACTATCCCAAAAAGAATATAAAATAAACATGAACGTACAGACAAGAAGCACAAACTGGAGCCGGTATAAGAAAATGAATGGCATTAAATCCTCTGGGTTGTGAAAATACAAACGGACAAACTAATCAAGCAAGAAGACTACATCAATCTATATAACTTTCTGTTAAAAAATATTTCTTTTGAAATAATAAATGTATATCAGGGTCACTATTATTAAGAGAGAAAAAATGACGCTTTCTTTGTTCGTAAAAATAATTGTCATTGTCAACTAAATATTCTTTAAATTAAAAACGAATTATTCACTTTTTGTTTTCTTTGTTTATTTATTTAAAATTGTAGTAATTTAATTCTATTTTAAATAATAAATATTCTCTTTTTCCTAACCGTAAAAATAATTTTCGGCTAATTATTCTTCAAATCAATGAAACGAATGTCACTTTTCGACATGTATTGATTTGAAATGTTAATGTTTTAATCGACGGGACGACATAATTTTATTTTTGAACAATTCATTTTAAAATTGGAAAAGTCGGAATTGTTTACTTTACTAACATCAGATTAAACACTAATCATCTTCTTTCCTGACTAGACGATCTTATTTTAATGTGTGTGAAAGGTGATAGCGTACGTACGAACATTAAATGCTTTAACTTATTATTATATAGATTATTCGAGTATTCCATAAGGCGTTATCACCGAGAATTCAGTTGTAATCTGCTGACGAGAGATGACGAACATACTGACATAGATAGATACATACATTAAAAGATAATAGAAAGAATGAAAGAAAGAAAGAAAGAAAGAAAGGAAAATGAAAGAGAAATACACTGAAGCTCTGAGTTCACTAAGCAATAACATGAATATTTATAGTAACGGTAATCGTCATCGTCTTTGTGGATAATAAATGCATACCGAAAGCAAAGCGTCATATTTTCTCAAACAACACGAGGAAATCGTGTGAATCACTAATCAATATTTTTGATGTTCATAAAAGAATGCACGTTACTAAAAGTCTCCAGTGTACTTTCATTCGAACGATTAACTGTGAACAAAATAAATAAAGACATAGAAGAACATAAAGAAAAGATAACATTAGCTATAAAAGAAACGACGAAAAACGTATCAATCGGAAAGGAAAAAAGAAAATGTTGTATTATGGAAATAGAGTGAGATTGAGAGGAGATTGTCTGACCTGTCTATTTGCTTTCTTCCTTCCCCTTTACATTAAGTTGATGAAATAACATCTGAGCTTATATTTAAAAGCATGAGTATTTACGTGCTAGAATATAAATCTTTAAAAATAGCATGCTTCTACCATAAGCCACTTTTGATATCAGGACATGTTCCTATATTGGAACGTTGCCGAATTATGAACAAAATCATCCACTCTATAATAAAGACCAATGTGTATTTATTTGTATCCATATACATATTCATTCCTTTACGCAAAGGTTAGCGAGTATAAACACTACTGGATGAAACCATTTCAAGTGTTTAGGGGGAGGTAGTAAGCAAATAGAGACGTCAGACAACTCCTGCTATTTGAAGTGAATTCGGAACGAAATCCCCCACTCTATTTCCATAATAAGACGTTTTCCTTTTTTTTCATTTTTCTCTCTATACTTTTCAAACTTTACAGTTTAAGACGTGTTCTCCTCCGCTCAGACCATTCGTCTCTCCTGTTTTAATGTGTTGAAAAAAATAATGGTGTAATTCATTTACCCCCTTTTAAATGGCAGACTGTAATCTTACATGTATCGCTCCTGGACAACGCAAGGTAGAACAACATGCAATGAAATTCTTGATGCCGGGGATATCCGTTCCTCCCACCCTCTTTCACAATGATGTGAAGAGAAATGATGTTGATAATGAAAATAGTCCAAAGAGATTTACATGCAATACTGTAATTTACATTTATTGCTCCAGTACAATTCCAAGTAGAACAAAAGATGTTGTTACTACCTCCATCGCTTACCAAATATAATAAAGTAATGTTAATTATAACGATTTGTTTGCTCCCGGATAACCCTGAATAAAAATTAATTCCGTTCACCCCCTTTGCTGCCTCACTTACAACATATAATACTGTAAAGAGGCATTCGCAGCATTGCCAAAACTCCGGTTAAAATCTACTTAATGTCTACTTCTTCGTTAGAAATGCATTTGAAGTATAAGAAAGATATGAAAATCTTTTTCATAAAGGTCTTCAAACTTTTAGGACTGTATGTGTGAGAGTTAGTTGCTCTCAGAGAGAAAAGGATAAGTGTGCCTTGTATCTAATGATTATCATACGGTATTATTATGGGGCGCCACACTTTCCCGGGTAATCAAATTTAGCTTCGTCTTCTTCAAAGCGTTGATTGAACTCTTTATGGTGACAACAAAAGTATGTTGTAATCATATCAATTAGTGGTAACTAACAAAACTAAGCCACACCAACATAAACCCACCAAACACTTATCACAACTTCTCTTTAGTAAAGATCTACTTTCGGCTGCGCAGTAATTTTGTGAATGTAATGTGGTTTGAATCTTTATGTTTCAAAGTATTGGGCGTAAATCGCTTCCAACGCTTTCAATATTTAATACATAATGATTTGCTAAGGATTTTAAAGTTAGAATTGACTTTTGATTTGAGTTTAAGTGTATTAAAATTCCTTGTAGCCATTCATAATCTTCTTTCAACTATTACAAAAAGATTTAAAATACTGACTTATTAAAAAGGGAAAGTAAAGGCATTCTGGTTGATTTAATTCTGTAATTAAATTATTTTCAATAGAATTTTTTTAAATGTCGCTTTATTTTATTTTTAAAATATTCGATTAATCTTATATATATATATATATATATATATATATATATATATATATATATATATATTAAACTGAACGTGTTCCCTTATTTCGTTTACCATTATAGCTTTCAAACCAAAAGTTGCATCTGCTAGTCTTTTTCGACTGCCACTTAGGTCTATTCTTGATGTGCGCTTTTAAGAAAATATGCATTCGATTCTTTTTCCTTTAATTTTTTTTAATGTTCCCGGTTCAACAGATTCTCCTAACACAGTCACCGACACAGGAAGTCGAAGGTACTTTCACTCCCACGCTAACATCTACTCCTACGCCACCAGGAACTGTTTTCAATAGGTTCACTATTCCGGCCTAACACTATTGGTATTTCATTTTGACGCTATTCATATTTTCTGTTACCTAATGTACATGGTTAACCTAAATATACAGCGCTTCTTTGAAGTACGCTTTGTTTCTGATCGCGTGTATTGATTGTCTATCCCAAATACTTTCTTCTCTATTCCAGATTAACGGAATAAACAAATATACGATTGGCTGTCAAAAAGCACAGCGTGGTCTCGAAGTCAACACGACAATAGTAACTTACAATATTCATATTTAAACTATGCCTTTCTTTTTACTTTATTTTCGTATCACATTTTCTTAATCAAATGATTCATGAAACAAAAAATAATTCCGTGGTTACGCCAGGTACATTGACCCTTGAATGTTTAATTTTCTATATTGGTTTGAAAAGAATTTTATCAATTGAAAAACGTTTCATAGGAGTAATATAGAGTTGGAAAAAGTATATATTTATTGAATAAAAATGAATGATGTTGCAAAACTGCAACAAATGGCATAATTGGATGGAGATAGGTACGTATATAGTAACTGAACCGGGGCGGAGGTAGGTATGTATATAGTATGCGCACCGGGGCGGTGATAGGTACGTATATAGTAACTGCACCGGGGCGGTGGTAGGTACGTATATAGTATGCGCACAGGGGCGGGAATAGGTACGTATATAGTAGGTGCACCGGGGCGGAGGTAGGTATGTATATAGTATGCGCACCGGGGCGGTGATAGGTACATATATAGTAGGCGCAGACAGAGGTAGTAGTTTTAATAGAAATATGTCATACTTTAACCCCAGGCAACGGAAGAGGAGTAGTGGGGAAGATACAGCTTTAGCCGAAGGCAGCAGAGAGAAGGTGGAAACGGGGAGAGGGGCGGTGAAATGTGCCTATAAGGGAAGAGAGAGTCCCAGGCAACGCCGGGTACCCCTGCTAGTCTTATATAAATAGAGATGTTATCTGTCTGCATGTCTATATCTCAGTCACAATTCTTTTAAATATAATAAATTCCCAAAAAATAAAAAGGATGATATAACCGAAAATCGAAACATGAAATCTTCACTCTGAAGTTCTATACATTGACTTATTTGAGCTTTCTTATATATAAATATACCTTAAAACATTACTTTAACAACATAATTATAGCTTTGGTGTGAAGTCATATATGTATTATTTATGTCATATTTCTAAACATGAATTTAAACATAAGCGATAATAAAATATAAATAAATGAATGGGCAAACATTATCAATAACGTTGACAATTATTTAAATAGTCCAAAACAATTTATTTTGTTTTCGATATGTAGTTCTTTCACAATTATATAATCCTGACAGACTAGTAAAAATATGCGAGTGGAGGAGGCCCTCCGTGAAATTCAGATTTTTGTGAAATGTTAATGTTAGTTATTAGACATTAATTATTAAATATTATCTAGAATTGTTATTTTAATGTTGATCCAAATTCATTATATTATTTTGTTTCTCGAAATGTATACAATTTAAAGCTTTGCCTTAATGGTTCTTAAGCAGAAATTTAATTCAGAGAATTTTGCTCAATTGTTATCCAATGCATATGACTAAAATTTCATGCAAATCTGATATATTTAAATTTTCAAACAAAACGTTGTATTCATGTTATGCCCCATAAATATCCTTTAAAGTACTCTAAAGAAACTAAAACTGGGGAAATAGTATCATTATATCTTTATTTTAATTTTCGTAAGGGGATATAAAATTGATACTAAACTGTTTGTTCGGGGAAGTTTACCTGTCCTGTGACGGGTACTCTTCTAGTTAATAATAATTTTGAGATGTTAAAAAGTGAAAGGGCAATGTACTGCTACAAATAACGAATAAAGTGCTACGTGAACCCTTACTCTATTCATGTATGCGCCATATAAGTAAGACTTTTAATCTATAACCAATTTATAAATCTATTTTGGGAAGTTTTGTAATTTAAGTTACCAGTTCATGAGAACTAGTCGGTACAAACATAATTCTTCTAATGACTCAACTGTAACAGTGTTATTCTTATCAACTTCCGGCCAAACAAGCTCGTTAAAATGAACAAGTTGATCTCTTTGTTGCATCCATTTCTTCAGATGACGCCACTCTTTCTAAAATGTGCAACTGATCTGTGGGTTCTATCTGATTAAGACAATGGATATTTGTTTTGTTTTTTTGTAATATTATTCCCTCTTTTTTAACTTATATAATATTCACATGCTGAAAGCTTTATATGTACGTCCCTTATTAGGGTGGCCAAATCAGTTACTTAATAAGGTAAAGCATATTATAACATCGCAATTGATTTATGTAAAATGACATGAAAGGATTTAGACTTATATTTGTAGGCATGTAGGTAATTTAAAATAGATAAATTGCATATCATAATACCTATGACTTCAAAGATGGCATTTGAGTTGAATTGACAGATTCAACGTGAACAATAAAAACCTTGAAAATATAGTATTTAAAATAATAATTAAAGCAGTAAAATTAACTAAATTGAAAACACGAATTCCTTCATTGCAACCTTTGCAGAGAAATCATGTTGTTTAAATTAAATTTAAGATAACAGAATATGCACTGTGTTATCAGTTTGTGAGTGTATAGAAATGCACCTCCATTTAATGTAGATGTTAACGCTCCGACATATTTCAAAAAATAACAACGCGCATGCGTAGAACAGATTACATACGCAGAATTCGACCAAGCATACGGTTTTGCGCCCAAATTAAAGCTTCAAGAATTTGTCCAGCTATAGTGTTATGAAAGACAGAATTTAAACAGTCTAGAAAAATCAACAAGGTGTAGCACAGAATGTACTTCCGAAGTCCACACATAGTTCAAACATATTTCTTCGCACCCCAACGAACAGCGCAGATCCCCTTACATTTATAAACTTAGAAACATAGCACGCTACAATTTCACCTCAACACACAAAGACACCAACGATCTCATTTTTCGACCCATTGCAAAAACAATGTAACAAGATTACTCCATTAATAAAACCATGTTTGATTTTAAATTAGTATTTTTGTTTAAATGAGGTATTATTCATTGGTTTTATCTCTTCAAACATTGTCGATTTTATTATTTTTTATTCTGATAATAATGCTAAAGTTGCGATTATTATAAAGAAATGCTTTGATGAGCTAGCCTCTGTTCGCTCTAAACTCTATAAAAAAATAACTTGATGAATCTCTGATACTGAAAAATTGCTTTATGGTGTCAGTTTTCAAGAATTCCGGCGTGAAAAGTGATCCGCAAAATCATTGCTTAATAAGTTTGCTCCCGTTCTTTTCTAAAATCTTTTAATCATTAATGAATCTATGCGATAGTTCACAACACCGAAAATGATGAACTTCTATCTTACCAACAGTATGGATTTAAGCCATTCCATTCTACAGCGGATATCCTAACGGTCATCTCCGAACGTATAACCGCACACTGTATAATTTAGGTGAAATTATGGCGGTAGCGTTATACATCTCCAGGGTCTTTGACAAGGTCTAGCATGAAAGTCTTCTCAGGAAAATAAACTCGTATGGTATTACTGGACGAATATTTTATATAATCAAATCTTTATTAGCTAAAAGAAAGTTCCATGTAGTTATCGATGACTATATATCCAAATTACACCACATCAATGTGGGTGAACCCCAGTGTGAGATATTTAAACCTATATTATTCCTAGTTTGAATAAGCGAGCGCCATGATGCAATTGCGTATAAGATGGGTGTTTATGAGACAACGCTGTATTCCCTATCATGAGGGAAAATCGAAATCCCACTAGCAAGGAAATGGCTGAATCCCTTGAAAATGACCTCCAGTCTGTAGAAATATGGGTTAAAAAATGGATGGTTACATTTAATGCTACCAAGACAAAGCTTATTTGCTTTAAAACTATTAAAACCATTTCTAACCACCGATTGTAACAGCCGATAGCACCCTTACTGATAATCCAACGTTTAAAATCATCGGCCTTACATTCTCGGGCTACATAAAGTGGTATTAGTACATAGAATATACTACTAAGTCTACCGCAACGAAGGTAGACTCCCTCTACCGGCTAGAAAACTTCTCACACCTGCTAGTATTCTATATTTCTATAATGCCCCCATTTGCCTGTGCATGGAAGATTCTTGCCATATCTGGGCTGGTGCACCAACAGCTTTCCTCTCCCTCTTAGTGTGCAAAAAATAATCTATAACTTCATAGGTTTGGCACTGGCTGGCAATCACATAACCGCAGTGTTGCATTCCTGTTCTTTTTAACAAATACTTTCATGGCATTTGCTCTGCTGAGCTACTGCATTTGTACCTCAAACGTAAATACCACCAACCCACACGATTAACAGCAAAATGAAACCTCTTTTCCGTATAGGTTCTTCGATGCCGGTAGATTTTCTACTCTAATAGCTTCTTTTCTTGGACCGTTTAACTTGGGAATTCCATCATTGCTCTCTGTTTCCTCGACCGAACCAACATGCAAGAATTAAAATTTAATGTGAAAAGATATCTTGCTTCCCATGAAAAGTGTAATGGATTTTAAGAAAGGGACTTTTATATTTCAAAGCGGGGTAAATACCCTTTGTTTTGGAGGGAAAAGATGACTATTAATTTTTATAGGAGAAATTTTTTTTAATTTATTGTTGTGGGGGTTGTAATTTTGGTGGGTGTTTGATCATCTATGGTCAGAGTTAAGCAAGAAGTTGTTGAAAACGCATATAGGAAAAGAAATGACGGATACATTTCAAGTGAAAGAAACATTGATAAAGTTTTTTTTTCGATTCTAAACATATCATAACCAAATAAACAAATAATGAGTAACATGTATTAGATAAGAAATTTTCGAAAGAAACCGATTTAAGAGAGAGAGAGAGAGAGAGAGAGAGCGATATTTTTGTCATGTAAATTGTTAGAAAAATAAAGATGTAGAAATGTTTTTATGCATGATTGAACTTGATTGTATGTGGTGTGAGTGTAAGTGGCAAAAACGTATAATTTATTTTTTAATTAGTGTTTACTTCTAATTGAAATTCATTTTCAAATTTCTTAATTAATAGCAACGTTATCAATCGAAGTGGGAGTTTAGCTCAGTTGGTAGAGCGATAAACGACAAAGTTGCAAGTTCGAACTACGCTCTCGGCGTCAAATATATTTACTGTTTATCTATGTATTATTTAGTAGTTAAGATGTGTCCTAATGTATTTCTTACGTTTACAAATATTATCTTCCAAGGACAGACAGAAATCGTGACATCATGACAGAGAATGTCCTCCTTGTATTATAAATAGACGTAACATAGATAGCGAACACTGAAAGAACTGAATGCAAGTATTATGTGCACAATAAAATAGATACAGATCATAGTACAGCAGACAATCAGACGCAAGAGGGTCTATTAAAGTAGTTTTATATTTTGTGTTTACGGCGATTTGTATATATGTACGTAAAGTATGATTAACAGTACTGAATGAAAGGGACATCATATCTGAAGCAGCACTAACGATTATGTTGGAACACTTATTTTCTGCTTGAATTATGATTTTTGTAAACCAATGTTATTAATCGAGCATTTAAACAAATTATACGTTGATGGTCAGAACTTTAACATAAATATTCTAGTTGTTCGTTGACTTGCATACATAAGCGGCCATATATATATTTGTAGAACCCTAAGCGGCTTTTAATTCGGGATAGTTCTGCAGAACCATGGCAAAATAAATACGTATTTCAAATTTACATGTTGCATCGGAGTTATACTTGGCATGGTGTCTATCTAAACAAACTAGATGATAAAGTCAGTACTAATTCGTATAACTAAAGTAAGGAAATGGTGACAAATAATCCGCACCAAAGCAGGGACAGATTTACACAAGGTTTTAAACGAGTGGCTGAGGGAAGTAATTTTATTTTTTGAATTTCATTGATTTGACGGAGAAGGAAGAGATAATGGCAGGCGGGCTATGAATATTATTAGAAAGAAAAAAGAGTTTATTTATTTAACTCTTATGAAAAACGGGGGAAACAAATATACAGAACTCTGACGTTTAAATACGCGGAAAGAGAAACGGTTGATAATGTATGATGAATGGACACAAGAAATGGTTATTAATCCATTTCAAGACTATTTTAAACCTATGAAACTACTAACTATAGACAGAGTAACATAAGATTTTACAACTAATTGTTAAACTTTAAGTAGAGTTCTAAAGACTGTGAATGGAACAACGCAAGCAAGAACGACATTGTTACACTACACATAATACAATAGAGATTCGACCCTGACACAGTTGATCGACCGATAAAAAGCTGTAGAACTGAGTAAAAACATTCACATTTTTTAAAATCACACACTAGATTTGTCAAAAACGCATATGGCGAGAATATCAATGCGACTGAGATAAATATAAAATTACCATTGCATTTATTGCTAAATAAACTATGTAAAAGTCAGGATAAACTGCCCGCCGTATGATGGCGAATGATTCAAGTGCAAACGAATCAAACCACTTCGCTCCACCAAAAGTCTATAAGCCTAATCAGAAGGAACAAGGAATCAATGAATATCCACACTTTAGAGGGGAGACAGTCCAGAAAGATAATGTGAATTTTAATTTAAATGGGAAATCTATGAAATTCATGCTAGATTCCGGAAGTAAATGTAATTTCTACGCCATTCGTAAAATATAACACAACAGAAACCTACTAATACAAGTTATAACTGAAGAAACTATGAGAGTAAATATTATCAACCCTCTCAACAAATAAAAGTGCAAGTTTTAACCATAATTGCAACTGATTTTAAACTACAACATTCGGCAAAAGTTTAACCCGACTGTTTCGACTGAAAAATGCCTCACAGCAAGCATACATAAAAAAAGACAATGATAATTCAACCGAAATAAGTTTACTTGTAATTATAAGATGTTTTCATGGTAAAGAGACAAATACAGTTCCTGTACTCATAAGAAGTATTATATTTGCAGTGGAAGAGCAATTAAAACCGGATGGAGAAAATGGTCAGATATGGAATCATTTAGAAATTAGAATGGCCGATCTCAACTACGGAATAGAAAGTAAGAAAAGCCAACGGAAAGCTCCGAATATGTGTAGACCCATACCTATAAATTAGGAACTGGTTAAAAACTACAACGTCCAGCTCTGAAGTAATCAGACACAGATTTCAAAACAGAAAATCAATAATAATCAGCACACTGAATGTACAAAGTAGATTCTGTCGCCGTAAGATCAATAATAAACTACAAACAACGAACATAGTGATAACTAAACTCGACTGAAAACATAACTTCCGCCTTATCGGAGGAAAAAATGTAATAATAAAAAATTATCCTTATCTGCTTATATTGGAATTTACGAAGACACTATCAAAATTTATGGGAATGTCACCAGCGCAGAGATTACTTTAAAGGCAATTGAGATGTAACATGTAACATTTTTATCTTCAACTGATGTGAAAGAAACAAAAAATTGAAATACTAAAAGCAAGGCAACACCAAAAGAAATAATATTACAAAAAACGCCCACAACCTGACAGAATTTAGAGAGGGTGACGAGGTGGGAGTTCAATCTCTATAGCAAGAACAAATATTGGAGAAAAGTAATCGCCATAGAAAAGTTAGAAAACCGACGATACACGATTTATGTAGTAAATAGGAAAATATTATCTAGAAATAGGAGACACTTATACATAAAATTGAACTATTAGTCGTACTGACATTAATATTAAAAGCCCTCTTTTCTATTTATAAAGTAAACACTACCTAATATACTCAGTCGTGTATATGCAAGCGACTTCGAAAAAGATAACTAATTTGAACTCTGATTAATTCACTATTGGTTTTATCTTTGTTCTTTTTGGATGATTGGTTTCATTTTACTATTAAGCACAGTTGTATTTATATATACTTTCTACATTGTTCATAATTGTGTAGCATTTGGGGTTAAAAGTTTAGCACACACATGTATGTATATATATATATATATATATATATATATATATATATATATATATATATATATATATATATATATATATAGTCTCGGAAGTTTCTCAACCATTAAAACTATATTTTAAAAAAAAACAACAAAAAAACTTATAGTCCCAAGTTTTCCAGTGGAAAATCACTCATGTAAGTCAATTTATTTTTTACAGTTATTATATTAGTTTATTTCTAACACTATTTTTAGGGATCATCAGTTGTTTACCATGAAAAACTGTTTCGGGAATATATATATATATATATATATATATATATATATATATATATATATATATATATATATATATATATATATATAATATTTTTCTAAAATGTGGGGGAAACAATCAGAGTGCAATATATGTATAGATTTTCTGTCTCAACATCTTCCTTGTCAGTATCAGGAGTAAAATTCAGTTATGTGTAAAAGTGAACGAGAGAACAGAACGATAGAAAATTGTCAACAAGTGCTGAGATGTAGAAGACGTTAAAATTTAAAAAGGAGAAAATGACCGTTTGTCGATGACTCGAAAAAATTAGGTCGGAAAATGGAAAAGGTACGAATCATAATTATTTATATGTTAATAATTGTTTATGCGTAAGGAAATTAAATTGTGATCATGCTATCTAAGTAATTATGGTATATTAAAATTTAGATATTAGGTGATAATAATAATATTTAAGATCAAATTATTTTTAAGGTTAGCAAGAACAAAATTATCTTAACGAATAACATTATTTATCTACCAAGAAAGAGCGATTAAGAATGTTAGCGAAAAGGGTTTACATTAAGGTATGAATTTAGGTTTCAATTAGATTGAAGAATTAGGGTTAGGGTTAGGGTTATGGTTTTAATGATATTGAAGGGTTTAGATTAAGGTATGAATTTAGGTTTCAATTAGATTGAAGAGTTAGGGTTAGGGTTAGGGTTTTAATGATATTGAAGGGTTTAGATTAAGGTATGAATTTAGGTTTCAATTAGATTGAAGAGTTAGGGTTAGGGTTAGGGTTTTAATGAGATTGAAGGGTTTACATTAAGGTATGAATTTAGGTTTCAATTAGATTGAAGAGTTAGGGTTAGGGTTAGGGTTTTAATGAGATTGAAGGGTTTACATTAAGGCATGAATTTAGGTTTCAATTAGATTGAAGGGACATCTAAGATCGGAAGGGAAAATACGAGATTTTTATTATATATAATTAAGAAGTTTTTGAAAGAGAATATTTAAATAATGTTAGTTTAGAGGCTAGATAATAATGACAACAGCGACAATTAAAGCAATTTATAAAAAGATCGGTAAGATCGATATATTTAATTGGGAATTAGTTTTGCTAAATATTTAAATTAAAATAAATTATTTATTTAAAATGTGTTTAATTATTTTATTTATGCTTATCTATGTTGTGAGGGGCAATAAAAATATTAACAAGTTGGCTTAAGGCGCGCTCGGGAACTACAGAAATTATGCGGTTGAATGGAAAATTAATAGCGGAACAATAAAAACACAACGGAAAACGAACTGTTTTTATTACAGTTATGGGAAAAGGAAGTTATGAAAATGATATTTGAAATGTTAATTAATTAATTAATTAATTAAGCATAATGAAATAGTATTTAGAGTCAAGATTACGTACCTAAACAAGGATCGATAACAGTAAATCGATTAAAATTAAGAAATATATTAAATTTAAAGGAATGTACATATGTGAATCCGAGCATCGAAATATGTCGACAAACCGTAAAAGTGATGTCATACTGTTATGCGGAGAGGCAAGCATATTTGAGAAATTGTAAAATACAGAATTATTTAAAATTCGATTTAAACATGTTATTGTTAAGGCTACAAGATATAAAAGTTTGTCACTTAAAGGTAGCTATTGATTAACGAAGTATTATGGAACAAGTGTATTTAATAATAATATAAAGCAGTAGACCTCTTCAAAATTGACCTTTTTCTTCAAACATATGGAAACTGATATTATTCCCATTCTCCAAGGTCTAAATTAGCTAAATATACCAGTTATTGTGATCTTGGACCTTGGCTATGCCTACCTCAAGAGCCATGTAATTTTATTGTTGACGTTTTTCAAAAACGCTGCAAAATTTGGGATATTATGTCCTTATTTTCATTGTAGCTTTCCAGAGGTTGATGTTATAGCATTGAAAGTGGTACCAAATGAAAGCTAATAAAACTTTCTTGCATATGGTAGTAAACACATGAACACCTATGTTAATTTTAATCAATTTTAATGCACAAACATATATATTTTTTATGCTTGGAAAGGATGCCATCATATAATACATAACTTTATCTCAAAAATGTTACTCTTAATGTATGTATATAATTTATTATCACTAAGTATGTTTTATCTTTTCATTTCAGATTGTAAGTTAAAGCTGATTTGTTAAAATTTGTGAACTGCTGACAACATGGCATCTGGAAGACAACTATGCTGTGGGAAAGTGGTCAGCGATACAAGTGAACGGGATGAACCAACTGAAAAGAGAAGAAAGGTGGCAACTCCTGCCACAAGGTTATTCAGTGATGTGTATCTCATTGGGCAACCCAGCTCCAGCATCAGGGGCTTTCAACTTCCTACTAATCGCCAGGTGTTCCAGTATTTCCTGCATTTTAGGAATGATAATCCCAACAGTGACAATAGGTCTTTAGCCCATGATACAGTGGATGTCGTTTTGCCATTCTGGAATATGGCAAGGATTAAAACACTAACTAGACCAAATGCAGTCAACCGTTTCATGATCCTCCATGAAAAGTACAGGAAAATTGTTAAAAACAAGGGAAGAAATAACAAACCAGAGGAAGAGAAACGAGCTAACTTTCTGAAGGACTTAGACAAGTTATTTGATATTGGAGCGAAGGATGTTGTGGAGGAGATAAGAAGCAACAGGCTGCTCACAAAGGAGACCAAGGAAGAGGACGTCAATTTCTACTTGGACCAACAGACAACTCGCCTGGCACACATGTCAGGTCATGATAAGGTGTTTGAGAAGAAGTCTAGAGAGAAAAGCCTCCGATAAGAAAGAGAAGAGAGAATGTCATCATCAGTGACTGCTGCAGCAGCAGAAGTTGGGAAAATTTCAAGTGATGAAGACCCAGAGAACAGTCAAGGCTCTGGTACTAGTGAGGGTTCAGAATACACTGAGACAACACCAAGCTGTTCATCAAAACCAAGTACGATAACCTTACACTTTCCACACTCAGTCATGACCAGTGAAGAGAGTTGTAGCACTGCAGATCGGTTGTCACTCTCTGACAACCAGACTACAGCCATGGTGTCTGCAATGTTGAAGGCAGGAGGCGCAGATCTTGATGACTTTGTTATATCAGCCTCTACTACAAGACGAAATAGGATAAACACTCGTCATAACTTGTGCCAAAGTTACATGAATAACTTCAAGGAAAGTCCGCCAGATTACTGCACACTACACTGGGATGGAAAACTTCTACGGGATGTTCTTGGTGAAAGATACCCAGTGGAAAGTCTTGCAGTGCTCGTCTCTGGTACTCCACAGTATGAAGAAGGGAAGCTGCTTGATGTGCCCTTCATAGAAAGTTCCACAGGAAACCAACAGTGTAATGCTACATTGGAACTGATAGAAGCATGGGGTCTCACAGACAACATTGTAGGCTTGGTATTTGATACCACAGCAAGCAACAGTGGCATCAACAAGGGTGCAGCGAAGCTTATTGAAGAAAAACTAGGCAAAAAGGTATTCTACTTCGCTTGTCGCCATCACATATCAGAGGTAATAATTGGAAGTGTATGGGAGGCTGAGTTCAGCAAGGTCAAGAGTCCTGACAACCCAATGTTCAGCAATGTGAAAGAGAAGTGGGACAAGTTGGTTAAGGACTGCCCAAGAGTTCTGGGCCTAGTTGAACAAGACTTGAAACAGAAGAAGACAAGCACAATTGCAGTCTTAAGCAATTTCCTTGAGGAAGCAAGTCCGAGGGCAGATTACAGAGAGGTGGCAGAGCTGTGCCTGATCCTGCTTGGTGAGGAACCTCCTCGAGGTATCCACTGGGCCAAGCCAGGTGCCATTCACCAAGCCCGCTGGATGGCCAGGAACATTTACTATATGAAGATGCTCATGTTTTCCAAGGAACTAAAATACAACACGGACACTATCTTCAAGCTGGAGAGGATGAACAAGTTCCTGACCTTATTCTACACCAGCCACTGGGTGACCACCACATCTGCAGCTGATGCACCTATCCATGACCTCCAGCTTATGAAGAACATGCTGCAATACAAGCAGTATGACTATGAACTGGCAACCTCTGTTCTCAAGAAAATAAACAACCACCGCTGGTATCTGACCCAGAAACTAGTGCCATTCACCTTGTTCAGTTCACATGCCAGCATGACCAAGTCTGCAAAAGAGAAGCTCGCAGTCAAGCTGTCAGAAACAGAGAAACCTGAGAGTTACAGGAAAGGCAAGCCAGTGTTTCCTGTCATCAATGCAGCTACAGTTCTCACAGACCTGGTAAGGCCAGAGTCTCACTTTCTGTTTGATGCTCTTCGAGTGAAATGTGACTGGCTCATTACTCCTGCTGACACCTGGGAAGACAATGACAGCTACAGGAATGCACATAAGTTTGTGAGGTCAGTGAAAGTGACCAATGATGTGGCTGAGAGAGGTGTGAAACTAATGAGTGACTTTGCAACTCAGATCACAAGTGACCCAAAGCAAAGAAGCTGCTTACTACAAGTTGTGGAGTACCACAGGAAAAAATTTGACAGTTTCAAAAAAGCCACATTGAACAAGTGATAATACATGTATTAGTAACATCCTATCTGACAGTTTCTTATGCAATATATGTGTCAGTGCAGTGCTATCATACTACCAAACTGATTTTTTGTAGTGTCCCAGCTGTTTGTGCATTAAAATTAGTTAGAATTTACACAGGTGTTCATGTGTTTTCTTGTGCTTACTACCATATGCAAGAAAATTTTATTAGCTTTCATTTGGTACCACTTTCAATGCTATAGCATCAACCTCTGGAAAGCTACAATGAAAATAAGGACATAATATCCCAAATTTTGCAGCGTTTTTGAAAAACGTCAACAATAAAATTACATGGCTCTTGAGGCAGGCATAGCCACGGTCCAAGATCACAATAACTGGTATATTTAGCTAATGTAAGCCTTGGAGAATGGGAATAATAGCAGTTTCCATATGTTTGAAGAAAAAGGTCAATTTTGAAGAAGTCTAATAAAGCAGCAACACCCACACTAATAACAATTACAATGGCTATAATTACGATAACAACGATGACAACAACAGCAACAACAAATATTATGCATGGAAGCCTTGAATATTAACAAATAATATCAAAAACAAAGGTCGAGTGAGGGAAAATTACTCTATTTCAATTTAAAGAAATGATAAATGATGACTATTTAAATTGTAAGGTTTTGAACATATTTCGACACATATGCACGTGTGAAAAGGGGGATAAGGTATCATTTCAACTTTACCTGTTTAAGAGTTTAATATTAGATTTTAGGTGCGCGAAAGAAGTAATGAAAGTTGGTGGAGAGTATAGAGAAGTTGAAGCAATGTATAGGAAGAAAGAAATATGAAGAAAGATAAATGATACGTAAATAAACCTCAGTACAGAAGGATAATAAATTAATTAGGATATATATATATATATATATATATATATATATATATATATATATATATATATATATATATATATATATATTAACATATCTATCAACATTAACTGGTGCATATGGAATAACAAATGGATGTAAAAATTACGATAGTGGTCTGGAAGCCTATATTAGTAATTTAAGTAATTTGAGTAAATGAGATTTATGTATTGAATTAAATAAGAAAAAGTTAAAGATAGATGAAGGGAAAGAATAATCATGGCAAAATAAAAAAAGAATTTAATAGGGTTTAACGAAATAAATATTAGATTATTATAAAAACTTAATGACATTATATATGGGATAATAGGATTGTAGGGATTAGGGAAATATGTAAGACATTATGACGAGATTAGAATAATTTAAGGATAATTACAGAATAAAATTGATACTAGATAGTAAAACATGGAGGTAAAACTAATTGAGATTAATATATCTATAAATTATTAGTTAATATAACTGAGAAATGGAAATTTGATTATAGTTCAGGAAAACACGATCAGAAGTGGTTTAAAGAAACTAAGTAGAGTAGAATGAAAGGATTATATAGGGGTATCATGATATTAAAAGGGACTATGGATGAATACAGGAAAGTTTTTTGAAACACGCTCGAGTGAAGTTGGTGAATGACGTGGTTAGTTTCGTAGCATATAAATACTTTGTTTGTCTTGTGTGCTCAAAGTGGCAGGGAAAAAACAAACTCTACTGTCGAAATTACGTGGTATTACGCCTCCTGATTAATTTAGTAGGATTGATTGATTAGATCTGTATTAATTTCTATATGTAAATAGATCAGAAGTATTGATACAATTTACTGCATGAATCGGTTGAGATAAATACTAATTGGAGAGTATTAGAGTATTAGATAAGGGGTTTTAGTTATCAGAGAATGGATTATCTCTTTAACGGTACAAGCATATACTACGTCATTATGCACACAATTTTCCTGAAATGGACATCTTGTTTGGCTTGGCAACTGCAATTATCCACGTGAGTTTAAATTGGGGAAACTAACTGGACATTTTTTTTTAATTATCGTTGGCAGCAATGATTATTTGTGCTAAATTAGTCATTTTCGAGTAGGAAATTTATATGGTATTTTATTTAGTATACTACTATATTTGTGCGGGTGTTTGAAATATTTTTCTATATTTTAAGAAATATTTGCATATCGTTATTGTTATAAAGAAGATTGAACCATAAGATTTTCGTTCGTCTTATATGATTAAGGTGGTTTTATTGTTGGGAGGATGGAGTCAAGTTTAAAAATGTATTTGTTTGTCCGTCATGATTACCGGTATTTGAGAGTCCAATATGGTCATTATTGTCAATCGCACTAACTATATTGCGTTTGCTTCCATTCCTACTACTGGCACTATTTCTATCCCCATTCTTAGGTCTATGTGTTCTCAATGTCATATTGTGCGTTATGATGATTTTTGTATTGCGACTGGTAGTAAAATGTTCGTATTTGTATGATATTCTTTCAGAATATCCTGAGTTTTCTAAAGCGTTATTATAAAATAATGAGTTCTGATGAAATGTGAGCTTATTAGCCGATAGCCTAGAAATTCTTTCGTATACAACTTGGACAATTGATCTTATTACTGATTAGGAGTGGTTTGATTTCTTGATTTACGTAAAATAGAGTTAGAGTAGATTTATGAGAGGGGATATAAAAGCGCATAATCTCTATAGAGTTTTTAATTTATAATATAATTATCCCAGTAAGAATGAGTCATATACGTCAATTACCTGGGAAAAGTCCGATATACTCATTATAATATCGTAATTATTCGGGTATCCGTCATTGTCCATAGCTTATTGACGAATAGAAAAAAGGAATTCCTGGCAAATAGGATCAATTTAATTTCGAAGTATGTTATATATAGCTTTATTTAGTAGAATAGGGGAAATGAATTGGTAGTAATTATTAATATCGTAATGAAGATGAATTAAGATTTAGATTTTAGATCTGAGAGCTATTGTATTACTTTATCTGTAGATTGCCAAAGTGAGAAAATTATATTTTATTCTTAATTTTTGGAATTGTTTGATCTAATGTATGTTTAATTATAATACCTAAGTCAGATTTGGAATGACAAATTAGTCTGATAAAAAGGATTATCCTCGAAATTAACTTTGTGATCTTTAAGGGGAAATCTAGTAGTTCCTGTTGTAACAATTTCAGTGTACTTGTGAATGTTCGATTTTTTGTGAAATGGTCGCTAATTTGATCATTTGAACCCCCACCACCAAATGTCTAAAAAATCGAAATTTCCATTAAAGTACACTCCCATTACTATTTAAAACAATTTTCCCGTACAAAAATTGAGAAACTATTCGGTTATACACGTCAATTGGCCGCTAACTGGGCAGGAAGTGGGTGCTCATTACTCGTTCATTTTATATAGGAAAGTAATCCCCCACTTTAAAATACCAAATATTTATTTTTTTTGTTCTTATTTTCTTTTTTGATGATATTGTTTCAGTCTGCTTGCATGTAATCGTAGAAAAATGGAATTTGAAGTGCTTGAAGGGGTAAACTACGTCCGGCGTGATAGTAAAAATTGCTCGTCTATTTTTTTCAACCGCTGTAATTCCTATTTGAGTCACGTAAATTACTGACAGTTGATTCCTTTTGTTATCTTTTATTCATAATTGATAATCTAATAGTTATTTTTTTTAAACTTTAATAATTCTTTTATATTTCGCCGAAACACTGGGTTGGTGTCCCGGCTGTGGGTGAGAAAAATAGAAAATAATGATTGAAGCTTAAAGAAGTAAGTATTAGTTTCGTAATAAACATCTGTGGGATAGTGTTTTGTTTTTTAATTTCTTGTGTAGCGGATCTTTTTTCTGTGACTTAATTGCGTGAAGATGTCACGTGTTATGTTGTCCGGCAATCAATTCTACAATAGTGAAAATTCGCGAACGTTATGAAATAATGAAAAAATATTGTTTATAACGCCCCCCCCCCAACCGAGATGAATGGAACAAAGGAAGAAAATAATTATTTTTCTGGTATAAATCTGTTAATTAATTATTTAACGAAATGAGTATCAACTTTTGCGATCTAATAACGATCCATAAATAATGACTTGCAAAATGTGGTAACGCAAATAGGTCACTAATCGTTCTCGGTCAATCGTAGAAAATATGAAATCGTGATGGAATGTTTAAAAATAAGTAATATCAGATTTTCAGTTAAGAAGAAGGAAGACTTAGTAAGTCTAATGAAAATAAGGGTAAAAGTGTAACAACGCTGAAATTGAAAACAAAAACTTTCGAAGAAGCGAGAAATTACTACACGTATAAGATTTGAACTGAGTAAAATTATAGTTTATTACAGATATGTTGGGATGAAACGTAGTTGTCGAGTTTGTGTTTTGATTTACATTAAAAGATATATTAATACCTGTTTTTTTTTAGAAAAGGTTACTGGGAGTCTGACTAAGACGCAATTTTGAATATGATTTGAGGTGTTCTGTAATCTATTCTTGCATTCTGGAGAATTATGAATAGCCAAACTGCACTGCTACAATAAGACCATTTCCGATATTCTCTTATTCTGCGAATACATTACGGACGCAGGTACAATCCAAGTGAAATTGACAGAGCGTTTCTTTATGAGTTAAAAACTGAGATGATAAACGGTGACTTAATAATAATTATACATATTATGAAAATAACACGATGAATATTAGTGGAGTATGAGTACTTAATAATAGGAGAGTTAAACGCTTTGCTACTTTTTTGTGGCAATTTGGGAGAAGAAAATGTATTTTTTGCGTTGAAACAATTGAAAACAACGCTCTGAATCGTTGGTGTGCTGTTGCTTTGTATCGACTTTGAGCAAACGCGGCACCCACTTTAAACACAGCTTCCTCATTGATAAATATCCATGTAAAATTATGAATAAACTTTCTAATACCCTCAACTTTTTCCTATCTCACGCAACTTCAATTTATGATCGATCAAAATGGGTTTGTGTACTTTGTTATTTTTTCCAAGACAACTGCCAAATTTGGGCGACCTGAGCTTTTAGAATCATTTTTGTACGACCGCGTTTAAAGTCAGCATATTACTTCTTACCCGTTATCCCCGACAAAGAAGAGTCCGAATAACACTTATCACGCCAAGTATTTTCCATCAGAAAACTATGCTTTATGAACACACAAAATTTAAATTTTCCCATTGTTTTGAAATTTTACAATAGTGATTTCACTTAAATAACTATAATTTGTAAACTAATAATCCGATATGGCTCAAACTTCGACACGTGCCATTTGAGGATTAGTACTTTATCAAAATCATATAGATTTCTTATTAGCGATGATGTCTATTTATAGGTCCGGGACTTATTGAGTAGGGTGTTACTTGAAACTAAGCTAATTTTATTTTGCAGTGAAACTTGTTTTTTTTTAAGTAAAAACGTTGTTATTACCATGAGAATAATTTGACACAGGAGCATTATATCTGATGAGAAATTGATTTGCTATCAAGAAAATTAGAAACAAGAATCGGGGTCATGTATATGAATTAGATTTGATTAAATTTCTGCAGATCATTAATAAATAGATTTTAATAAAGCAGGTGTGCGAGTCTTCAAAATCGGATTCTTGTAATTGTTTGCACAGTAATATTATTCGGAAATGTATGAACTCGCAATTCCGTTCAGCTATGTGTAAATTAGCAGCCGTATATTACAATCAAGCCACTGATCTATCGGGAGTTGAGTTCTGAGCTACAATGGGTGTGTGAACAGCATGATTCCCCATCAATTGATTAATGACTCAATACAAGGTCGCAAAAACGGGATTTTAGATGGAGGACCTCGGGAAAGGTTCGAGAGACGTCCGAAACAAAAGTGGCTAAATATCCTACACTAAGACCTCAAGAGTGCCGGAATTTAGTCTTACCGAGTTTTTAGTCGTATATGGTTGATGGGAAATCTAGTGCGGACCCTGCAACGCGGGTAAAACGCAAAAAATACGGATGAAAAGGCATTGCGTCTTGGAATTAACTAAGCTAAAATAAATGGTTGATTTACTTGAAAAGAAAACCAACTAAAAATAAACTAAGAGAGAAATCGTTTAGTTGTGTTATGCGTCATTCACATACGGAATACGATGCTTCAACGCACAATTTATTCCACTAATTAAAACCGTCTGTACAATAATACGCTACTTTAATAATTACATTTTCACTACGTATTCGTTAATTAATCTATTTTAGAGTGTAGTAGATTTGTTTTAGTGCAAACAGTTCGAGCAAATGTTTGATCGCTTTCAAATGTTTTGTTTCATGTCTGTCTTGGCAGCAATTTTCAATTAAGTAAAATTAACATGTTATTTTTATATTTAACTAGAGGACACATGGTCCGTTATTTTATTGTCCATTGGTGTATAGATTTGTGTAATTAACCAATTGTTTAATATAGAGACGGACATTTTAAAAGTACATCCAGGGTATTATTAGAGAATAAAGTTACCGGCTGATTTCAATTTAAGGGGAATTAGCGAGATTTCACAAATAAACGTCGGAAATGTCAGTTACAACAAAAAATAAACACACAGTTTTTCCCTTTCAAAGGCAGTTGTTGCTGAGAAAAAAGCCATGTTTACGTAATCTAATCAAAACTTTCGTTGCTATGGAAACCGACCAGAGAGAATCCCCATCTGTTTTGGGTTGACCCATAATTAACGTCATTTTTCACCTTATCCTCTTATTCCACTCTTGTGCTGCTCTTTCTACAACTACTACTTCTACTACCCTCCATCGACACAACCTTTTCCTATCCCCACCAGTAACCACTTCTCGTCTCATTCGCTGCCTTTCCAGCATCTAATACATTCAATGTTCAAAAAAGCATGCAAACAAGCAAAATAGTGTAGTAGCAGAGTTTATCCATGCCATTTCTTAATGAATTATTTTGATTTATTCATAATGCATCATAAATTTCCGGAGAAATAACATCCGGCTGATTGAAGCAGACACCCACATGGTCGGAAGTATATACTAACGATGATTTGACGCAGAGACACCTGCACGCAAATCGTGAAAATGCATCCCTTTGCTAAATAAACTATACATTACTGGAAGCCATGTTCCGTAAGGGGAGGGCGTGGCTACATTGACTACGTAGGCGTAATCCCGGAGTAAGCGTTACAGTTGTAGATGCGTCGGTATCCAAAACTGTTATGTTAACTATTCGAATTGGGATTAGGAGACAGATATTGGCTAGCGAATTCGAGGAATCAAGTTCCGTCAATTCTCACTCGTTTGCCGCAACCGAACAATAAAAATATACCGTTACATGCTTGTACATAAGAGTTCGTCGTTATTATTTTAAGCACATCAGCAATATACAACATTACCATTGTTCAATATTTCTTAACAGCAATATACTTCTGAGGTGAAGTGTATACATAATTCTCCAGGTGCAACGATTCATGCAAGTTGATTAACTGGGATCAATTAGGCAGCAAATAAAATATACAGTTAATTGGTTAGCGTAACAACGACACCTATGAGATATTTTAGATTAAATTAAGTTGCTGTCGGAATTTTACCTTAGGTACACGTCATTTAAGGTCTTAGAAGATTGGAAAAATAGAACTACTTGTCTCCCCTTTCCTATAAAGAGAACTGTAAGAGAACTACCAATAACAAATTTGAAACAACAAAATTGGAGACCAATTAAATAAAATGTACTTAATATTAAAATCCTAACCGTTCGTTCGTCATGAATAATCTAGTTCCCATACAGGACCGAGAGAAAATATTCACCGTTGACCCTCTATACGAGTAATATAATGAAAGCATGGTGTATTCAAATATTTCGATAACAACTAAATATAATCTAGATTGAATAGTTTGCTTTAATTTAAATGTATAAGACACTAACATATTACAAATAAGCATTTATTCAAATAGTGGCAAATATTATACAAATACAAACATAACATGTCTACTAACCTAATACATGAACTGAACACTTCACTTTTTAATTTTAAAAATAATTACAAAATTTTAATTTATTTAACTTTGTCATCCCCTCAGTTTAACCTTATATTCTCTAATTTGCCAGTACACAACTAGATTATGAGTGCAGTCCAGTTGAATCGTTATTCTTCTGCGGCTCAAATTATGTGAGCGTTACAAGTGAGGATGTTGCACTTCCATTGACGAGTTTTGGTCTGTATCATTGGCGGCTGTAACTTGGTACCTTATCGCAACGATCAAAATGTAGTATCTGTTCGTACTCCAGTATGCATATCAACCAAGGTTCGCCTTAACATCATTTTGACAATGTAGAGTCTGATTAGCGTAGCACCACACTTTTGCTGTCAGAATAAAATACAGTTCGGCTCCGTCTTAGAGTCACCCTCTCATGCATTCGGGGGGGGGGGGATAGGTATGGGCCGCTTCCTCGAGTGCGGCAAAAGTTAATCTAAGAAATGCACTTTCAAGTTTGATAGAATACATCAATTATTCGCCAAGATATGACATTTTTCTCTCTTTTCCAAAAAGTGTCAAATGTGCCTCTTAATAATGGGTAAAACTTTCGTCATCAAATGTTAATTAATCCCAAGCTATTTTGGTAAGAGTAATTGTGATTGGGCGTTAATTGATCGAATGTAGGTCGATGTATGACTGAATTAAAATGTTCAGATATTCTGTATCACTTCTACGCGATTTGCATGGCGCCCCGAAGCCTACAATTTAGAAATATATAGTGTATCAATTGATATATCTTTCCATGCAGTCCTCTGGAAGAAATCTGTTTCTTAACAGTCACTGTATTTCATGTTTACTGATTAAATGTGTAATCTCAAAGCCGGGCTTACATAAACAGAGATAATCTGGGTTGAAAGCAATGAATAAACATTTATACTTTGCGTTCAGAAATATCAGATCATTCTTATAATTGTCAGATCTTAAAAATCCAAGGTTAAAAACAACAGAGGCGTTTTTGTAATTTCTTTACTTTCTGAAACACTAAAACTTTTCGAATATTACTATTACCTTAAAATTGAACATATTTTATAAAAAAATCTTTATTTATAGAGCAATATCAAATTTTAAAATCTTACAAAAAATAGCAGGTTCCTACAAAATTACAAACATTGAAGAAAGCTTCCGATTTCAATAGAATTTTCTCTACTTATGCATTAATTCGGAGAGTAGAAAGTTGACCTTGGGTTTACTTTCGGCAGCTTCGTAACTCTCGCTTCCATTACTTTTTTTCCTTTAGTCTTCACATTCCATGAGCGATGTTTCTGACAAAGGGGAAATAATTGCTGTCTCTGTGTGGAAATTTATCCATGTAACAGTTATTGTTGGCTGTTTTATTACATTGAAGTAGTATTTTATCTCCTTATATAAAGTGGCTTCGTGCCTTGTCTCGAGCGATTTCTATAAAAAAATTTAGTTATTTTCATCATGCATAAGTTTAATTCCATTGGAAGAATTTCAAGTCCAATCTCGACAAAAATATCTTTTCCTTTCTAAAATAATAAATCCCTGATAAAATCGCACATTAAAAAAAAGAATAAAAAACAAAGAGACCAGGCATCGAAAATATGGCCAGAAATTTAACAATCTTTTTTTTTAAATAAATATCTTTTTATGGATAGTTGAAGCTGACTTTATTTTTAAATGAATACATTTACTTCATATGTTTATAGAGCAATATGATATTCGAATATGATTTATTGTTAAATAGATTTACACATGAATTTATTAATACAAAAATATTAAAATAATTTGATTGTATGAAATAATTTATTGCATAAAAATTTAATTAATCAGGAATTGTAAATGAAAAACAAGAGTTTTAAATATTTTACGAGAATTGTATTATTTGGATTATTCAGACTACTGTTCTTATCTTGAACGTTATTATTGCAACGTTTCGGCCGATGTAACCCCGGTATTCTTCAGGTGTGTAGTGTCGAACGCAAAGATCTTCATGTCGAACTCATACAATCTATACGACATTTCGAACAGAACCCTTTATTTAATTAAGGAGGGTAGATTGTCCTCGTTCTCTCAACCATGATCGGGTAGAAGTAATAAGTAATTCATATTATATTCATAGTTAGTATCTCCTGTAGTGGGGATCGAACCTTCAACAACCAGAAGACTGTCGACAGGAATGATTATCATATAACACTTAATCCATTGTGCATGAGTCCAGAGGAATTGTTTGTTTTTATCTACAGTTTACAAACCATTTAATTTTTTTATCTACATAAAACCAATCTCGCATAAAAAATTAAATCATCGCCTAAGGATATTATTAGATGTCTGGCAAATATGTTGTTAAAAAATTTCCTATCAATTGTATATCTTATCATAATCATGATAATATGTGTGTCAGTAACCGAAGTTATGTCACGACTAGCTTTAATTTATTGTTTCAGATTTTATTTTTTAAACTTTTAGGCAATAAAAATGTTTGATATATTTTACACTATTGATTTAATCTATCTAATTTATTTTATTAACTAATTTAATGTATATATTAAACAAAATTGACGTTATTCATAGAGTGAATGCTAATTAGCATATTAATTAAATAGTTTGTAATGCGTAAGTTATAAGCAGTAAGTAATTTTAGTTAATTTACTTTTATTTTTGTAAATATTATCAATAACTGCGTAGTCAAATCTTAAAGAAAAGCAATTAAAAAACTATACTTGTATTATATACTTGCTCTAGTTAAAAATGTTAACTTCGGTAAATATTAATGGAATTTTGGGTCAATTAAATAACTAGTGTCTCTATTCAGTCTATTTCTGCTTTCGAATAACGGAAATTGCCGAGAATTTACAGCTTGACAAATGCTGTGTATATATTTTACGAACAACAATAAACACACAGTTTTACAGTTTTACATATGAGTAAGCATTATACTTATTAATCAAATTGTTGAATTTTAAAGATAACATATTATATAGTATTTTTCAGTATTATTATTTAATTTTTAAACAAACTTCGATAGACCTGTCCACAGCAAAACTTTCTTTTTATTGAAACGTTGCTTATACTAATTTATTTCTTCCAGAAACTATCGATTAAAGCACCGAAGGGGGGGGGGTCGGTTTTCACTCTACCTGGTCAAAAAATGTTAATCCTAATTTTCTAAATTCTTTTTAATATTATTGGTAAGCAAAAAATTTTCAGATTCTAAAAATATTTTTTTTAATAATAATTGTTCAATTTTTAGCAGGCGGTTCAGTTTGTTATATGAAATTTTAACGTGAAATCACCTCCTCTCCTAGTTGATATTTCTCGAGGATTACTTCACCATCCCCTAATATTTTCTCACTGAAAATTTTCGTTATGACCTTAAAGGTCCGAAAATAAATAACAGAACGTAATTAACACGAAATTGTATTAACAGAAAGTACAGAAGTAATGGGTTGACAGAAGCTGCTTACTCACTTCTACTGATTGGTCATAACGACTCTATTCATAAGGTAAGAAAAAGTGTATACAGTGACGGAATACGGAAGATCACCATAAAAATTGTATTTAATGATTAGTATATAAACCTACCTCATGTTTATTTACAAAAACAACAACAAAAAGTATACCCTGGTCGATAACACTCTTCACGTGATTCGCACTTTCCTCGTGCCCTGATTTTCTATTCACGCGTTTTGTTTCATCTGACCTCGCCTGACAACTCTTTTTTCTGTCTGAACTTGAATGCTTATAAGCGGTTCGAAAACCATAGTAATTTGGAAAGCTTCTTCTTGTTGAACGAACAAACCCCAACTTCTAGTGTTAATTCAAATAAAGCGAACTAACTGTGTAATGATTTTCAAATTGGCAGCTTGTTTCATTTATATCACAAGGTGGGTTGGGGGAGGTTACACTTCTTTACATTTAAACCACTCATTTATAAAGCCGCAATTTTAACGTTTAATACGACTCGCTAACACTCACTTTTCATTACTTAGAAAATATTTTCCAACTTCTCCCTGACGCCACTCTTCGCGTAATTCACACTCTTCTCACTCATTGTTTTTCCGTTCACACGCTTTGTTCCATCTAACCTTCTGACCTCGCCAGACAACTAGCTGTCTTGTCTGTCCTTGAATGTCTCCAAGAAAACAAAACTTAAACAATTATTTTACACGAGCTAAAATACCCAACTTTCAATACACTACATAAACTAGTTAAATACGTTTAAATCAGAGAGAAATTTAATTAATAATTACGTGCGCTCGTATTTTTAGTACAGAAATTTCGATACACACACCAACAAACACACACACAAACAAATATATATATATATATATATATATATATATATATATATATATATATATATATATATATATGTATATATATAGACACTGACGAAGACCAAAGGGTCGCGGCCAAAAATGTTGTTCTCGTTTTAAGAAATACTTTCTTTTTTATACATAAAGGACAATTGATATTTTTACATGTAAAAATATACAAAATTACTAAAAGATATATTAAAATATATACCGTTCACATTGATTTTTATACAGACTTAAATATATATATATATATATATATATATATGTATATATATATACATATATATATATATATGATTCGACGAAGAATCGAAAACGTTCGTGAAACGTGTGAAACCTATAAAACAATTATTATTGTTTTTATTTTAATACACAAAAGCCATCAGAAAAATTGAAAAAAAAGGTATAATTAAACAAAATCTGTTATTTTTAACAATGTTTGCATGAATTATAAAATGCTGCCTTAATACGCACAATATATATATATATATATATATATAATTCAAATTTAGTTCTTCTCTTGAAGCATCGTTGAAATTTGAATATATTTAAAAATTTAGAAAGCCAAATAAACAATGCGTGTTTTTTTCAAAATAAATCATTATTTTAAACACATTATTATTTGACGCAAAGCGTTATTAAAAAATAATAGACATTTTTTTTAATTTTTACCTCTTACTAGTGGCATATCTGTAATTAGTAATAAAATCCCGCTCGATGTTGTTGACGGTTGGGGTTCGATGTTGATATGTGAGATTACGCGCTGGCTTTGCTTGCTGAAATAATGAAAATGTAGTGGCACTCTTGAAGATCATATAATGGGAGAACAGACAATTAGGGGTCTATGTACTAAGGTGTTGTTTGATTTCAGTACAAAGGAAGACTAATTAACATACCGGCCCATAAAAGTAGACTTCCTGTAAATGGAAGTAAGAAACTACCTCTGGAACGTTCCACAAAGACATGTAAAAAGGGAAGGCAGTTATCATTCTCACATTCTATAGAGAACTGTAGAGCCTTATGAAAGGAATTCAACTTGTTAAAGAAAGATAACGCTTCACTTTGCGATGCAAACGTGGCAAAAGTGTCGTCAACATATCTAACATACGTTGTGAGTGTGTTTACAGAGCTAAAAAGAATTGATTCGTAGTATCCGACGAAAATATCAGCTAAGGTATGGGTCAATGGACTCCCAGTTGGAACTCTATTAAACTGTCTGTACATAATATCAGCGAAGCTGAACTCCACCGATTTTGTGTAAAGAAATATCAATCTATCAAGTATCTGTCAAGCTGTCAGGCGACCACTATAGAGTGCGTGAGCACAAATAGTACAGTCTTATCTAGTTGTATATTGGTGAACAGACTAGATACATCAAAGGAACACATAAGGGATGTCTCAGAACCTGAATCTTACCCACGTATACGGTCAACAAACCGGTAAGAATCAGGTATGCAGTGCGTAGTGTATAACTCACGCGCAGTTTGTGAGATTTCTAAAAGAAACTGAGCCAAAGAATGATGTGCAGACCCTATCATAGATAACATTGATCTCAGTGACACAACCTGTTTGTGTATTTTCGGAAGACATTATAATCTAAGACGAATTAATTCAGAAAGTATAATCCTGTCATAGATTTCATTAGAAAATAGCTTCTTTTTAAATAAAGCAAGTAAACGTTTCTGAATCCAAATTCAGAAACGTTTAAAAGAACGCTTTGCGTAGCTGTATAGAGCAATTCCAAGAACATTTTAAACTTTTGGAATCTGTCTCTATTGCTAAACGTAAACTTTCCTTGTGCCGCCAGGAGCAGTTTGTAACAGTTTTAAATCTCTTTGGTGAACTTTGACACCCCACCTCTTTTTTAATCCCACGCTGTGCCCTTTTAGTCGTGTTTAAACGACTATTTAATTGGCAATTATTTATTTTAATCGCATATCGGTATTCACTGGCACTTCAATCTCCCACCGTGTGCTCTTTAATTTCCTTAATATTATTGATTAACTTATACCATCGGTTTCACCTGACGAGATGATAGTCGAAAGAGCTCTAGAGAGTTTTCCGCGAATTATTTTCTAAAATATTTATAAATTTTGTACCTCCAAACATCTGTTATATATATATATATGGGAGGGTTGTGTTTGTGTGAAGTATATTTAGAGGATTATAATATATATATATATATATATATATATATATATATATATATATATATATATATATATATATATATATATATATATAAGTCAGTTCATAGTATATTCCAATAACCAATGTTTCATTTTATTATTTTTATTTTTTCACATTTCCAAAAAATATAAAGTTTCTGTAAGATATATTTTTACGGTCCGTTTCATTTGCCTTGTGCCAAACAACATTTTCTATCAATATCGTCTCTGCAACACTACAAAATCATCAGAAAAAATTCACAAAGAGTAAAAAGTTCTTGGATTAAAGTGTCTTGAAAAAAACTACACTATACAGTAGTTCATTTTAGGGTGAAAACAAACAAAAGAAAACAAAAAGAAAGAGCAAAAACTCACACGTGGGAGAGCCCACTAATACGCCATTTTGAATTTTTCGTTCAAAGCTAGTACATCCTAAATATTTTGCGAACAATTATAAATTTTAATTCAGTAATATTTCCTAAAATAGTTAATATGTTCTATAATTTATTTATACAAATTCTAATTTGCTTAAAGATAATTTTTTTCTACTAAAGTTACATCAATGTTTATTTAGGTCATTTGGGTACGAAACTCATTTAAGTTCAACATTTTAGAGCTAGTTCTATAATGTCAGCCGTCCATTTAAGCAACTATTAAAATTATTATACTTCAGTGTTTTTTGTGGAAGATATATAGTATTTACTAATAATTCGTTTCCATCAATAATAAGATAAGCTTAATTTCCCAGAAGTCTTCACTCAAGTAGTAAGTTTCTAATTAAATGCGAAACTAAGGGGGGGATTTTTTCACTCACGACGAAGATATCTTTCAGTTACCTAGACATGATTCCAAAATACCGAAGGGAGCTATTAAATATTTATCTATTTATTTTGTTTCTAAAAGTATTATGAGGATTCAAAAGTAGTTTTTTACGGACATCTGTACCTAAAATTAATCTTGACTACGTTTTAAATCTAGTTCGAATAGCGACAAGCACGAATGTAAATACTAGGTTTCACTTTAATTTCATGCTTATATTTAATATTAGGTCGTGTGCATTCTATTATTTATTTATTAATATGTCTATTAATGTACATATACGAAGATGTTTAGAATCTATTAATAATTCGTTTCCATCAATACCAAGACAAGCTCAATTACCCAAAATAAATTTATTCACTCAAGTAGTAAGTTTCTATTAAATGCGAAACTAAGGGGGGGGGGGGCACTCACAACAAAAATATCTTATAGTTACCCAAACATGATTCTAAATACCTATTTATTTATTTTATTTTGTTTTTTATAAAATGGTGTTAAAATACTCCACCTTAAATTATTATGAGAATTTAAAAGTAGTTTTAAGGACTTTTTATAGTTAAAGTTAATCGTGATTACGTTTTAAATCTATTTCACATTATTATGTGAATACCGACAAGCACCAATGTCAATTTTCAGGTCCCGCCCTAATTTCAAGCTTTTATTTAATATTAGGTTGTGTGCATTCTTTAATTTATTTATTAATATGTCTATTAATATACATATACGAAGAATGTTAGTGTTTATTAATAAATCGCCTCCATCAATACTAAGATAAGCTTAATAAACCAGAATTCTTCACTCAAGCAGTAACCCCCTATTAAATGCGAAAAGGAAAAAAACAGGGGGGGGGGGAATTGTCACTTACAACGAATATATTTTATATAGTTATCTAGACATGATTCCAAATATCGAAAGGGGCTATTAAATATTTATTCATTTATTTTATTTTATTTTTTATTAGATGATTTTTTTAAAATACCTCATTTTTAAGTATTATGAGGATTCAAAAATAGTTTAAGGACATTTATACTTCAAGTTAATCGTGATTACGTTTTAAATCTAATTCGCATTATCATGTGAATACCGACAGGCACCAATGTCCATATCAGGTCCCACTTTAATTGTATGCTTATATTTAATATTAGGTTGTGTGCATTCTTTTATTTATCTATCAATATGCTTATTAATATACATATACTAAGAGATCCGAACGCAAAACGCGACAAGCGGCATTTTCAAAATCACGAAACTGTCCCTACACAATGGTTGTATTTCAACACACGACAACACCCTAAAACATGTGTTAAATAATATGACACCAAATAGTTTCTTATGATTTCCATTAAAATAAGCTTTCAATCGAAGTCCAGATTTAATATATTCGTATTTTTTATTGTTTAAGGTCTCAATTTAAACGAATTGGAACTATCGCGCTTAGCGTCCGAGCCTCCCACACACATATACATGCATACACACACAAATATAATATATATATACATATCCAAATACACACACTCATATATGCACACAAAATACACATACATATATATATATACATTTTATGTATTTATTTAATTGTTTTTATTTATTTTTTTACCTATTGAACATTTATTTGGCATTATATTTAAATATATTATTGCATTATTAGTTAATACTCCTACCAAAAACATATCCTATTTACTAGTTACCATTTCTTCACTAATTAATACAGATGAAAACCAAAATGAAAAATATGTCTACTGATGCTCTCATAATCTAGTCCTCTTGCCATTTTATTATAGGCTAGATATAAGCTTAATTGCTTCGGTCATTTTAGTTATAAGTAATGGGTTCTATATCTAAATGTTTTATAGTGAGGTATTAGTACTCTGTCATCTACTATTAGGTTATGGTTTCTATTGTCAAGATAGTCTTATAATATTCCTATACCTTAGATACTTTCATATTCATGTTGATAGAAAAGGTGACTACCACAGGTATTTTATATGGGTCTGTAACGGGATAGGATATATGCGGTTCTATGTAGACAGTTCTGAATTACTTCCTGTCTTTTATTTAATAAATTTTCTTTAGACATAACTATATTGTAGGATTCCAGAATGCAGAGGTTACATCTCTTAGATTTGTTAGGTCTATATTTCCCTGCTCTACCTAGTATAGACCATTTTAGGCTGTATTGTATATTTTAACTGTTTAGTTCTCTTACATGTTTAACTAAAGTCGTAGGGACCTTCTTTGAATTTGTATTATGTTCTTTGGAAAAGTGTATATGGTGTCTAAATCTGTCCTTAAAACTACATACCGTCGACCCAATGTATGATCTAATTCTGTTTTCCTCTATGACGTTACACTTATATACTATATCTTAAGTTAAACATTTCCCCTCTAAAGGGCACTCATTGACATTTCTACAGTTACATTTGGAGCTGTTATTCTGGTTCTGGACTGTACTAGTATCTAAGTTACTATTCTTTTTGATTTTGGTGTTATTTGAACTTACTATAGTTGATGTTAAGTTTATCGATGTTGAAAAGGATAGCTTTACTGTATTTTTATTTATCACTTTGCCTAGTCTACTATCTCTAGGAAAATTTCTCTCGATAAGTTGGTAAAATTGTTAAGGTATGTTAGTGAGAATGTTTAAGCCATAAGGAGGGTTGAACCAGAGTGAATTTCTACGTCTGTTTTTCTTCCTAATGATATTTAGTACGGATGGTGGGTTTGTTGATCCCCTAGTGTTAAGTGTAGTACTAGGTGCAGTATCCCGCGTATTATTAGTATTTATTCTCCTATTGATTTTTCTGGGATTTCCCATAGCCATGTGGTATGATATTATGTTAGGTGCATTCCTAAGTGCCCTAGAATTCTCATTGTGCTTCACCGAGCTTTCTTTTATGTAGTTTATTTTCTCAGTATATCCAGATCTGGCTAATGCTTCATTATAATATTTTTTTCTTCTTATTGAATAGTGACTCGTTAGATGATAGTTTTGATATACTCTTAGAGATACTAGAGATTATGGCTTTCTTAATGGGTCCCGGGTGATTAGACCTAAAATCTACATGATAGAGAGTTTGGTTGGGTTTATGATATGGTTCATATGTTCTAATGTTTAGGTCTAAGCTGATGTCTAGGAAATTAACTATTTGATGGTTTAAGTCTATTGTTACCTTAAGGTCCAACTTTAAAAAAAAGTTATGCATATCCTTTTTGGTATTCTCTAACCTTCTATTGCCAGAGTTAACGAAGAATAGTGCGTCATCTCTGTAAAAACCGACCCTTAATTGTGGTAATTCTTTATGGAGCTCCTTCAGGATGTAAAGACCTACCAAATCCGTTACCTCTGCAGAGTCCGGGGCCCCATAGTAATGTCGAAGTTATTTTCCCTATCTCGTCTTGTCCATAGTTTGTTATTATACAGAATCAGAGTTCTTCTAGCTAGTTTTATAATGTCTATTTCTAGTCTAGTTATATTCGTTTCTATTCTAGACATATCAAGGGCATTTTCTAGAAGTGTGGGGGAAATTGATGGGTAATACGCATATATGTCAAACATGATGAACTTCCCGTTAATCCCTTGATGGAGTTTTGTAAACCAATTGATGACTTCGTCTGACGATGACCACAAATTGTGAGTTATATTGGATTTAATGGTGGGTATGATTCTATCCAATATCCTTTTACCCATTGCTCTTATGTCCGATATACATGGGGAGATTAATCTGATAGTAGGGTTATTATTGAAATCCTCCTTGTGATCTTTTAACGTAAATCGCCCCTTAGCTTCGCATTTAATTAGAAACTTACTACTTGAGTGAAGAATTCTGGGAAATTAAGCTTATCTTAGTATTGATGGAAACGAATTATTAGTAAATACTATATATCTTCCACAAAAAACACTGAAGTATAATAATTTTAATAGTTGCTTAAATGGACGGCTGACATTATAGTACTAACTCTAAAATGTTGAACTTAAATGAGTTTCGTACCCAAATGACCTAAATAAACATTGATGTAACTTTAGTAGAGAAAAAATTATCTTTAAGTGAATTAGAATTTGTATAAATAAATTATAGAACATATTAACTATTTTAGGAAATATTACTGAATTAAAATTTATAATTGTTCGCACAATTTTTAGGATGTACTAGCTTTGAACGAAAAATTCAAAATGGCGTATTAGTGGGCTCTCCCACGTGTGAGTTTTTGCTCTTTCTTTTTGTTTTCTTTTGTTTGTTTTCACCCTAAAATGAACTACTGTATAGTGTAGTTTTTTTCAAGACACTTTAATCCAAGAACATTTTACTCTTTGTGAATTTTTTCTGATGATTGTGTAGTGTTGCAGAGACGATATTAACATAAAATGTTGTTTGGCACAAGGCAAATGAAACGGACCGTAAAAATATATCTCACAGAAACTTTATATTTTTTGGAAATGTGAAAAAATAAAAATAATAAAATAAAACATTGGTTATTGGAATATAATATGAACTGACTTATATTTGCTCGGTTATCAATAATTGACAAGCATTGAGCTGAATTTTTTTAGGAGACTACAAAGTAAAAGGAACTGATTGTATATGCTAATACATATATTGTCATTAATAATTATATATATACAGGGTGATTCATAAGTCACTTAGCTATTCATTTTTGAAATTCTATAGTTAAAAAATACGGTAATACAAAACAGAATGTTTATTCAATAAATTCATTCATGGGAGTTTAAAATTACAGCAAATTTTCAAAATTTCCCCCTTCGTTCTGCATGCATAGCTCCATTCATTTTTGCAAGGAATTTACGACTCTTTGTAGCATATTTGATGGATTATGAAATATATATATATATATATATAGAAACAAATATAGAAACGAACACATTTAAAATAACAAATAGCAGTAATTAAAAAGTAAGATAACAATTATCAAAAGTTCATAGTATGTTTGTGCTTCATATGGTAATCATTTTAAATAGCTAAGTGAAGTGACTTATGAATCACCCTCTCTATATATATATGCCCGAAGACATAGGTGTAGGATCGTGATTCTAGGCTGAATGTACGAACTGCGTTCGACCCCATGTGACCACCTGCAACCGCCACTCTTGCATTGGTGAGGGTAGAAAACCCGAAACGATATCGTTTATAATTATAAAAACACTTTAATATTTAAAAATATGTATAGTTAATGGGCATTTAAAATGTAATACTCTTAATAGTAGAACCCTGTTTTAATGGGCATTTAAAATGTAATACTCTTAATAGTAGAACCCTGTTTTAATGGGCATTTAAAATGTAATACTCTTAATAGTAGAACCCTGTTTTAATGGGCATTTAAAATGTAATACTCTTAATAGTAGAACCCTGTTTTAATGGGCATTTAAAATGTAATACTCTTAATAGTAGAACCCTGTTTTAATGGGCATTTAAAATTTAATAGTCTTAATAGTAGAACCCTGTTTTAATGGGCATTTAAAATTGTATAGTCTTAATAGTAGAACCCTGTTTTAATGGGCATTTAAAATGTAATACTCTTAATAGTAGAACCCTGTTTTAATGGGCATTTAAAATGTAATACTCTTAATAGTAGAACTCTGTTTTAACTTACGAGATTGTTGACACTAGCGAGTATGCAAAATTCCGCTCGAGCGTCGAACACTTTTGACAAGACGCTTGCCCCCTCCCCCCCCCCCCCGTCTTTCAGGTAAGAGTACGTTAATTTCAATTACTATCTGTGCCGATTTTTCGAGGCCTCGTGGCCATAGGTCTTGGGCTTGTGATCCTAAGCTAAATCTACGTACTGCGTTCGATCCCATGCGACCGCCTGCAACCACCACTCCTGCACTGATGAGGGTAGAAAACTCGAAACGATATCGTCTGTGGGTATAAAAAACACTTATATATATATATATATATATATATATATATATATATATATATATATAAACAATAATATATGTTGTAAATTGTAATACGAATACGTAGTGTATATGGGAATAAATGTAAACAAATGTTAAAACAAACAAAATCTCATAACGTATTTTTATCGACTTTTCCCGCGTAATTAATTTTTTTCTCAATCATTGAGATAAAAAATGAAGTAAACATCCTAAAGTCATTATGTGTTGATTTTTTATTTTCATATCTCTATATGTTCCCGTCGATCGGATATTTACGCTAGCATGTAGAATGGTATCATGACGAACGAATATATACGACACTGCTTCTCCAAATGAGGAGTTTATGCACATATATATATCCATATCTTTATATATATATATATATATATATATATATGTGTGTGTGGGGGGGTGCGTGTGTGTGTGCGTGTGTGTGTGTGTGTACACTGGCAAGAAAACAAGCATTTAAAGGCGGAACATCTTGGACAACAGAACAAATACTATACCTATACTACCCCCCAAAAAGGGGGTAATGCCTGGGTGTATAGTATTACCACAAACAAACATATACGATACTATTTAGCATTTAAAGATAGTACTTTAGTCTGAAATAGTATAATACATTGAATTGAGCATTGCAAATGAGTTCAATAGTACAATTAATAGAAATAATAGTATAGTTTCGGCTTCAGATAGAAATATTTCAAGTCTCTATTAGCAATAGAAGTAGAATACTGCAAATAATAGACGTAATAGTATAGTATCAGCTATTAGTAATAGATGATGTAAGTAATTCTCCTGTGTTCTTTTGAATGTCTATGTTTTTCTCTCCTCTACGTTACTTGCACATTATTATTTTTTTATTTACTATGAATCGATTTTTATTGAAATCAAAATTGCAATGGCGTAAAGTAAAAACAAACCTTTTTATTATATTTAAAAAAAAGCGTTAATAACAAAATTCAATCCACAACAATGTATTTACGTTTGCTTTCAAAGTTATATTTAAATCTTTATTGATAGTAAACTAAACAAGATAAATTACTTCGTGATCGTTCGAATTTTAGAAGGAATTTTTCCATATTTAAAATGTCGAATAGAAAGTCATTTCTGGCTGTAAAATTCCTAGCAAATCCCCATGTATTAAATATTGATAGTTTTGGAGCCTATTAACACCACATATTTTTTATAAATAAATAATATTAAAAAAGCATTACCTTATTACAATTAGTTATAGTTTTTTAACAAATTTGGTCCAGTAAATAATTTAATAACAAAATGACGTCGTAATAATTCATTTTAACTTTCAAATTTCTATAAAAATCGAGTTGATAAAAAAACACCATAAAAAAAGCATAATAAAAATTAAAGGAAACAAATCCGGATTATACAGCGACGGTAAAGGTACTATTTAAACAAAAAAAACATAAAATATTTCTACCATTACATTGTAAAGATTTCTAACGAAGGTATACGCCATTATCTCTCGGTGGTGGTTTATGTCAATTAAAATCTTAGATAATGAGAAATCAACGCTGACGACTTATGTATATTTTTAAACTGAAGAATCTAGAAAAACAATTTAACTGTTGTCTATTCCTTTCTAAAACGTTCGTTTACACACACACACACACACATATATATATATATATATATATATATATATATATATATATATATATATATATATATATATAGTCTCGGAAGTTTCTCAACCATTAAAACTATATAAAAGAAAAAAAAAATTTTAAGAATTAAAAAAAAAAAACCTTAAGCCCCAAGTCGTTCAGTGGAAAATCACTCATGTAAGTCAATTTAATTTTTACAGTTATTATATTAGTTTGCTTATAACATTATTTAAGGGATCATCAGTTGTTTACCATGAAAAACTGTTTCGGGAATTTAAATATATATATATATATATATATATATATATATATATATATATATATATATATATATATATATATATATGTTATTGTTTATTATCTATGTACATATACGTTTCTTCCTTAATAATCGGGACTAATCAGCATACAGATATGACTATTCACTACCGGTCATGCGATTCAAAACCCCGTATTACGAGTAGTTTGCAACTCAAATCCGACGCCCTAACTACTCGGCCAATTTTGAACAGCGAATAAACGGTGATAATTTTAACACTTTACACGGCAGCTTGACGTCATAGAGCGTTCGACTTTTTTAATGAAAAGAAGGATGCATTTAAAGCTAGCGTCATGTTGTATTAATACTACACTTACAGTGCTCTACTAAACGGGGTTTTCTAGGAGCTAAAAATAATAATAAATATCTACTATTGTTTATTATCTATGTACGTATACGTCTCGTCCTTAATAATCGGGATTCATCAGCATACAGATATGACTATTCACTACCGGTCATGCGATTCGAAACCCCGGATTACGAGTATTCTGCAATAACCACTCGGCCAATGTTGAATAAACGGTGATAATTTTAACACTTTATACGGCGGATATATATATATATATATATATATATATATATATATATGTATGTAAACAGCTGTTTCGTTTCAGTGTAACTAGACGTGGCAAGTTTTTCACGCTGAGATTTGAAAGCTGATTGCGAGATCGCTTGTAACTGTGAGTAGTAGTGTCAGGAATCTTACAGGCCACCAGCAGTCAGAGAGATAATAGCGATGTTTGTTTATAGTCAACATTACTGTGAATATATCTCTCTATCTATCTCCCTCTCTCTCTCTCTCTCTCTCTCTCTCTCTATATATATATATATATATATATATATATATATATATATATATATATATATATATATATATATATATATATATATATATATGTTCCGTGGTGTTCGACTACTCCCAGAACCATTGCTATTGGATATCCTATGTGCATCCAGGGACTACAGGCCCCCTTTTAATACCCATCATCCTAACATTTATTCCTACCTCTACCTTCATTTGGCTAGCATTTTTTTTATTATTGGCGGTGGTATTAATACTCAAACTCGCCTAATATAGACCTCCTGTAAGTTTCGTAGTTTTTGTTATTGTTTTTACTAGCGATAAAAACAGAGATGTTTTCTTAGGAAAGAATATTGCATTAAGTTAATAAGACGTATCATTAGTTTTATTTTATATATATATATATATATATATATATATATATATATATATATATATATATATATATTAATTAGTTTTTATGTACATAAAATGAATCCAAGGACACAGATCGAACTCTCGATATTATTGTCAGTAGTCTAAGTATGTGCCTAAAAATTAAATAATAAATATATATATAAAATTAAGATAATTGCATGTCCTATTAAAAGGTCGACTTAATGCAATATGCTCTACCGCTTAGGAAGTGGAAAAATACTAAGAAAACATCTATGTTTCTATCGCCAGTAAAACAATAACAAAAATTTAACATTAAAAATCATACATATTTCGGCAAGGCGTTATGGTCTGGTTGGTAAAACGTCTGACTACTGACAATAATATCGAGGGTTCGATCCTTTCCCAGGTTAGTCATGCTGATGACGGCCGATAGCCAGAAACACGTGTCCATGGATTCCTTTTATTTACGTAAAAATAATTAATAAATATGTATATAATAAAAATCATCCGCAGTAGTAGTGATAATATCTCCTTACCATATCCCAACTATCGGTCCCTTTTATATGTACCCTATTTGGACATTCAACCCTTTTTCCCCTCTCCCCGCACAAAGATACGCGAGGTATATTTATCCCATATACAAATACTTTAATGCAAAATATCACAAAAGCTAAATAAAGTTAAATAAATTAAGAAGTTATAAAGTGTAAATAAAGTTATAGATTGGTTATGATAATACTGCAATTTTCTACTTAATCTACTTTAATATCTAATTTCTTTCTAGTTATAATATTTAATTTATAGATTTATTATAATTGGTCAATTATTATTCGACTATATCGTGAGATCCGCATTTAAATTTTAAATTCTTTTGTTAAAGTGGTTCAATACGCTGGCGATATATAAATTGAAAATCTCAGACCTCAACGATGTTAGGACTATAAATAGTAACAGACACTAAGTCAGTCCAACACTAAGACGAAGGAGGGTAAACATGGCACTAGATATTATATTGAATACTGGTTGAACCCTACTGCTGCCTCATTGAGCGTATTCTTCTCTATCGGAATGGTAAACCTCATCTCTCCCTTCACTAATACGGTGTAAGTGCCTCATCTTCTCAATATACTTGTGAAAAGCAAACTAATAGCACCTGACGAAGCCGACGAAATAAATTATTGTACAATGTCTTGAAAATGTTGCTTTAAGTTTTTTTAGTTTATATATATATATATATATATATATATATATATATATATATATATATATATATATATATATATATATATATATATATATGGGAAATGAAAAAGGAAAAACCAGGAGATAGTTTTTATATACTCATCAATGTTTCGTCTTTATTGAAAGACTTCTTCAGTATGAAATTTGAAGAAAAATGTCATGCAAGTACATCAAAGTACTTGCATGACATTTTCCTTCAAATTATCATCCTGAGGAAACGTTGATGAATATATAAAAACTATCTCTTGGTTTTTCCTTTTTCATTTCCCATTACGTCGGATTACTCTCATCCTTCCTTTTTCATATATATATATATATATATATATATATATATATATATATATATGTGTGTGTGTGTGTGTGTGTGTGTGTGTATCGACATATGGTATAAAAAATAATATAATATATTACCTATATATTCAGTATTTAAGTCAACAGTGCTCAATACTTGACTAGCTTAATAGTTATATGAAAATATATGTATGGCAAGTAAGCTACACAGAAACGTTTATAATTAATTCCCGATAAAAATTATCAGGCATAAAGGTATTTGTGTAGCTTACTTGCCATAATTCTGTGTAGCTTACTTGCCCTAAATATATTTAGTAAGAAATTATTAGTACGACTAGACAGACAAGCGCTTTAAACATGATTCAAACTCGACTGTTTTGTTTTTTACACTCGGCTTTTCTAACTACTAAGTAAACTCTTAGTGTTTATATGAACAGTATTAGCACCGAAGTGTGCTCAATTAGTTTTGATAAAGAGCGTTTCATTATCGCTGTGGGAGGGAGTCTATATAGTCATAGACGGATTGGCTCGTTGGATCACAGCTCCTTAGTATGGCTGCACAGGTTCTGTATATACGGTTGTCAGAATTTATGTCCCTCGGGCTTAGTAATAAAAATGCTCAAATAAGGCATATAACATTTCCGTTTCTTTTTGGAATTCGAACCCGCAACCTGGACACAAAAAAGAAGGTTAATAAAACTAAACCTTTTCTACTGAACTTTGAAATAAAAGAAATTAAGCTGTTTGCACCATAGGCATGATAGACAAAAAAAATTAAAGTTTATAGTATCCTGTGTATATTACTGCTATTGTCACTACCAGTTTTGTTTGGTTGATTTTTACGACATATCACCTCTTTTTGTTTTATATAACGTCGAAACGAAATAAAATAACTGTCATAATAAACGATTTATGTTAATCGATTTATTGCATAGTACTTGCTATTTTACCCGTAGTGAGGAGGATTAAATCGTGAGTTCATAGTTTTTTCCAACAGTATTAGTTTTTCAGTGAACGTAATAGATCCGCCATAGCTGATTTTATAGTGTTATTATATATTACATAAATTGCAGACCCATAGCTTTCTACCTACTTATATTACTATACTTACCTGTGTTATTTAATTAGATATCTTAACTCTGTTGAGTTATTACTCGTACATATAAAAATTAATGGTCATGTTGATATCTTCTTTTTTTAAATTAGATGTCATTACCCGGCGTTTCCCGGTAGTAATTTCCATTTTATTTTATTGTTGCTTATATTTACTCATTTTTCTTTTCCTTAAATCCTTTCTCAAGATCCAACCAAACCTCTGACAACAAAGTATTTCTTTTTTAGTGTTACATTTATAAACAATAATAATATTTAATCTGTAACTTAAGTTAATAAAGAGAATTTTAAAGTAATTGTTGATTCAATATTATTATAAACTAAACTTAAACACAACATTTGTTTTTTTAACTCTTAAGTTTATAAATAAGATTTAATTCGTTTACCTTTGTTAATAAAGATAATTTAAGTTTTGGTTCGAGATTATTATGAACTAAATTTGCGCACAGCATTTGAACAATTTTAAATAATAAGATTTAATTTAAAAAAGTAACTTTCTGTTCGAGGCTATTAGCAACACAACTTGCGGTGTATGTATTATTTTCAAACAATTATGTGTACTATTTTAGATTATCATGCTTTTTTTACTTTTCAAAATGATACAAATAAATTATTTTTAAATAATTAAATGTATAAATAATAAAGGTTAAAGAATAATCAGATGCTGAGAGCCGTGATTGAAAAAGTTACATTTTGATATTTCGAGCAATTCTAATCAGTTTTATTTGTACTAGATGCAGCTGTTTCTGTTGTTTTTGCTGTTTAAGTCATTATTGAAACATTCTTTCATTTCTACAATCTTGTTTTTTGCAACGTAACTAAATCGAAATATATTGTTCATTTAAAAGCATTGTGCAACGACCCAAATAAAAACTGGCTAGTCAGAATCAAATAGTGATCTGTCAGAATCGGAGTTATCGATGGCAAAAACGAGTAGAACACACTAACTGTGCTTTACATCTTATATGACATGTTTTCGCTATGAACTGCCAATTTTAGTTTGTAAACAAAAGAGTCGTGAGAGAATTTTTTCTTAAAGAAATAATTGACAGGGCTACGAGTCGAACAATGAAGACAGTTTCGAACTAGCAATTAAATGATTAATACATTGAAGTGACATCGTTACTTTTTAAGTAACCTTTCTACTTCCGGTCATTATGCGATTACAGAAGTTAAAGTGAAGTTATTTTTGATAGGCTATTTATTTATGAGATACAATGTTAGATAGTACTCTGGTCGTCGAACAAAATAGCGTGAGTTTAGAGAGAGAGAGAGAGGGGGAGAGGGATGAGGGAGAACGACTGAGTGAGAAAAGAAAGACAACTACTTAAATAGCAATGAAGTTAAGTCAATTCGTTAGAAACGGGGCAGGAGCAGGGGGCGTCAGCGCAGTCTTCTCATGACCTCTATGAAAAAAAGAATAAACAGTGTAAAGTCCTAGGAAGAAGAGGTTACATCGACCGAAGCATTGAGAGAATAATATCACAGATGTAAACGGTATTCTAAGTAATCGAAATTATACAAAATAGCTCATTACACTCACTATAATGTCTACTATCTATGTTTCAAATTCTATAAATATCAGTGAAATTTTGTTCTTCCTATGTCTGTGAGAGACACATAGGCGTTCATCTTTACTATAAAAAACTGAAGATTATTATTTGTTGTATTTAAACATTTGTGGTGAAATACAACATTACGCTTAATTATCATTTATTTCCAATTTACTTGATAGAGAGCAAACTGAAGTGCCGATCCAAATGAGGTTTCTCAAATGTTTCTTTTCACATATTAATACGGTGTGACTTAACAATTAATAATTACACATTTTAACCAGCAAATCTTTTTCATTAGAAAACACATCATTATAAATTAGTTTTCCACTAAATAAATAACATGTAGCGATAATTATTTTTTAATGTAAGAAAGTAAAGCATAAAGATATGCGATTTACTTGTACTACTGATTCAGACACAGTACATATCAGCAACAGGGTCGATAACAACGAACGACGTAGAGTGTTTATCATATAAGTTTATTAACTTAACTCAACAATAATCACCAGTCAGTTGTGTCATCATTTTTAGAACTGTACGCTATCCATTTCTGTTTTCATGGTGGCCATGAGGAGAGTTCCTTCATGGAAACAATGGCAACCTGTTAATAGCCCCGTATCTCACCAATTGACTTAACTGAATTGCTATTTACCGAGTACTCTCTCTCGCTCTCTCTCTCTCTCTCTCTCTCTATCTCTCTCTCTCTATCTATCTATCTAACTATCTATCTTTTAAACTCACGTAACTTTGTTTGACGAATCAATCTTAAGACTTCTACTCGGTCATGACTGACGGAACGAGAACAATCTACCCCCGTGAATTAAATAAAGGGTTTCGTTTGAAATTCCCTACAGATTCCCGAGGAGTTCAGCATAAAGATTCCCGACAAGACACACCTATAAAAGGCTGGAGGTTACATCGGTAGCAAGGTTGTGAGAATATCATCTGAGATGAGAACAGTAGTATGAATAATCAAAATCATAAAAACGATCAATCCTCATCTAAAAAATTGCGAAATACTATCAGCCTTTATTAGTGCTCAGTTTCTATTACATTCAGTTTTTCGTTTAAACGTTTTTAAACTATTAAATTGTGAATTTCTGTGAATTGACAAATGTTGTTAAATAAAAAAAAAAGAAAGGGGAAAATATTTAAAAGAGATAAATATCCTCCTTACGCTTGATTGGTTCTAAAAGCAGGTTCTAGTGTTTAAATGTAAACTCGATTAATACCATGACGGCGGACATGTAAGTCCCAATGTGTTTTATTGCTATAAACACTTTAGTGGTTGGTACACTATCCCAGATATGTCAACAATACCCCATGCACGGGCGAATGGTTACCTAATAGTGATACAGAATACTGGCATGCGTGAGAAGTTTTCTAAATCAGTTAAGGGGGCCGACTTACTTTGCGTCAGATTCCTTAAGGTACGGAGATTTACAATTGGTATGCATTTTATGACTGCATTTATGCGTAAAGCGGGGAAAAAACGTATATAAAACACAGACAATGTCTGTCTTTTATATAGAAAATGTTGATATGAATCACGCAACGGATCGACTCGAAATCAAGGAAACAGCGACAAAAACGAAAGGTCATTCGCCTCGATTTTCTTTCAGCAGGAAAGGGAAATAACACGAGAAAGAAACAAGGAAAACGTCTGTAATGTTAAGAACACATGAAGAAAGACAGAAATAGAAGCAGGCGCGAAAGTCTTAGGTTGTGAACAGATGGAATAAATCAGAAAGTGCAGAACAAACTAGACTTAGCGGTTGAACCTGTCATTGGTTAATATTTAATCTATAATCCAAATGGTTCAACTACTTACACTGATAATAGGTTGCTATTTTTTTGAACTAATTCATTCCATCGCGAAGTGTGTGAATATTACTAAGTACTAGTTTATACCCGCTCCTGGAGCGATGTTTGTACAGTAGCTGGGTATGTAGATTTCCATCTTTATCTAGCTTCTACCGCTTTATAGCTATGAAGAAGATAGATAGTTGCGAAATTTTGTAGAAAAAATTATGCTTTTTAGCATTTGCATATGGGAGTAAGTCATTTTGCACATGGGAGTAAGTAATTTTGCATAGGGGAGTAAGTAATTTTGCATATGGGAGTAAGTAACTACACTGAATGTATCTATGTATTGTTTTTATTGGCAAAACCATTAGAAAGTACATTTTTAAACAAAAATAATTTGCTTTGAACTAATGGTGAATATATAAAAAAGGTCACTTACTTTTTAAAAGAATATTCATATAATGTTTTATGTTATGTTATTTTCTTTTAATTTATAAAACACGTATCCAGTTTTTTTAAAAATCCTTTAGTCTTATGTGAGATTTGAACCTGGGTATTGACATCGTAAAAAACTACTACCATAGTAATGTGTACTCTGCCTATGTTTAGGGTCAACAAATCTCATGCTTCTATTTGCGTACGAGCAGACAGACATAAAAAACACCATAACTGTTTAATAGCATATAGATATGGGATGATGCGTGATTGTCAATATGGATGCCGTCACGGACTTGTAAATCAGCGATGTCGAGTTCAAATCCTCTTGGAACTGTGGTGCTCAGTAACACACTAATACTGTTGCAGAAAATATGAGATTACAATTTCCACGCAGCCATTAATAAATTAGCAACTCGTGTTCAATTAATAGTATGCAATTAATCTTGTACAATAGGCAATGTGCTTCGGCATGAAAATAGCAAAACGGGTGTATTTGTCGTTAAACAAAAAACCAAATGCATATCAACATGAAGACAAAATGTCTTTCTTTTTTAGGCTGTTTAAAGACTTTTAATATTCCAACACTGTTTACATAACTTAAAGTTCGACTTTTATCTTATTGTTTGCTTTTTTTTCTTTCATAATAATTTATCAACGACGTCTTTTCGCACACTAAGTACTAGGACAATACATATTATTTTCTGGTATTTAGAACCCAATATCTGATATAATATTTATCTCTACTCATATTTCATGTTCTAGTCGTATATTGTAGTTAATTAGCGGTTGTTATAATTGTTAGTTTGGTTTCCAAAACTGAGATTGTCATGAATTCTGATATGTGGTTAATCTCTAGACTTACATACTTCAGAAGTAACGACCCCCTTGATGAAATTGTGTCCGAGATGGGTATATTTACTAATGACACCACGCTCTATACCGGAAATGTAGGAAAAACCAACGTATGTACATATATCCAAGGGAATGTCTGAAACTTTAGAAAATGACCTTCAGTCTTTAGTGCAATGGATAGTAACATTCAATGCTACTAAGATAAAGCTTATTTCCTTCAACAATTACAGGAAACCTTCTGAACCACCGATTTCCTCAGAATTCATCATTCAAACTCCTCGGCCTAACATTCACAGGCAACATGAATTGGAACAAATACAGAAGACATTGCCAAAGCTGCTGCAAAGAAGGTGGGATCCCTATACTACGCTAGAAAATGACTCACCCATGCCAGTATCCTTTATCTCTACAAAGCCACCATTCGCCCATGCCTTGGGTATTGTTGCCACATCTAGGCTGTTGCATCTACCACCAGTCTCTCCCTATTAGACGGGGTTCAAAAAAGAGTCTCCAATTTAATAGGGCCTGCGCTGTCAACCAAGCTCCAACCCCTGTCCTGTCGCCGCAATGTTGCATCCTTGTGCCTGTTTTACAAGTACTTTAATGGAATGTGCTCTGACGAACTCGTGACCCTTGACGTAAATACCCTCGACTAAGCCGACAAGCAGCAAAATCCCACCCCTTTACTGTAGAGGTTTCCAAATGCCAGAAAGCTTTCTACTCTAATAGTTTATTACTTCGCACTGCTAAAATTTTAAATCCCCTCCCTGTTTCCTGCTTCCCTGACTGTACTAACAAACAGACATTTAAATGTAATGCGAACAGACATCTCGCTGTTCGTCCCTACTTAGAGTGCCCCTGTAGGCACGGTCCCTACGTCCAAGTGGTAATGTGCCTTGTTTCGGCTTAATAGTAGTAAAACATTTTTAAATATATCGGAGACTATGCGCTGATTTAGAGTATGAATAAAAATAAAAAGAATGCAATAAGTATGTTTTTTATGATAAATTCGGCGGGACGACTGAATTGGATTTGGGAACAATTAATTATAAAATGGGTAAAGTCAGAATATTTTACCTTACTACGACACCAGTTTATTGTCAATCACTTCGACGATTTAAAGATCACATTTCCAATGAGTGTGACTGGTGATCTGTATAACCGTGAATAGACGTATTATTACACAGATGACATTAATAAATAATGGTAAATAAATTGTATTTAATTAAACTGCTATTCGAAACAATACCACAAAAATGATTTTTAAAGCAAAGAAAACACAAAGTACAAACACATTTTTGATTACCTAAATGTCAACAACATTTTGTTAAAGATACATTAAAGACATGATATGAGGTCTCGTTTAAACCAATTGTCCACATTTTAATGAATATATACCTAAAAAAAGTTGTGTTGACTATTTTTCTCGACTAGAAAATAAAATAACATGCAGCTGGTTTATATTGCTGTTGCCCTTAAAACTCGACGGAAACGTATTCATATAAATATAATGGAATATCTTTATTGATCGTTTACGGTGAATGATTAGAGCAAACGAGACGCACTGAAGAGTGAAAGGTGCGGAAATTAACGAAAGTTATCTCTCGCAATCGCTAGCCAGCCACTTTCTGTCGTCCAAAACAGAGTCGGGTGCTATAAAATGTTTGGACATGCATTTATCAACAACTGTATGGCTTCCCGCTTTGGTTTTTATTTATTTAGCAAACGAGTTATTGTTTCAGGTATCTTTGCTGATGTCACTGCATGTGTTTCTGTAGGTGTCTCTGCGCCAACAGTCGGATATTATTCTTCCAGCCAAGTGTTATCTGTACGCCACCTGCATAGGAGTACAGTATCCCAGCGACCGATATCCAAGATATATTACCAAATTCTTAATATCTACTAATGACATTATGTAAGAACAAATAGTATGTGTTAAATATCTCTGAGCAAAATATATGCAACATTAATGGAATTATGATAAAAGTTGCTATGATTTGCATCTGTTATTTCGTTTTATTATAATTCTTGTCTCTTTTTGTCTCAAATTTCAATGAAATATACGCAGGTTGCCCATTATATTTAATTACCATTAATATTATTTAAATAATAATTGTTATAATAATATAACATTATATCATGAATTAAATATTAATTACCATTATTTTCAGATCTAAACGACGAAGCAACGGTCCACTAAAACTAATCAATCAAGACTAATCGATAGAACATAAGACAACCGTGGAAAAGAAGACACTCACTTCGTTCAGCTTTGCCCAATGAACACAATGGCGACAATGTGTTAGGCAGTTCTGTTTTAAAATGAAAACTAAGCTGTTACTATTTTTAATGTCTTCTGGAAAACAGATCTCTCATTTATATCCACGTAGTTTATGAAAGGAAAAATTTTAAGATTAAAACAAGTGAACACACGCACACACGCGCACATACACACACACACACACATATATATATATATATATATATATATATATATATATATATATATATATATATATATATATATATATATATATATATATATATATATATATATATGGGGGGGCGTGTTTGTAATACTAAAAACAACTTCGTAAAAATATAGCTGCATGAAAGTATTTTAAAAGTATTCTGAAACAAAATAAATAAATTATATATCCTACTTGGCTAGAGATATTATGTAACTATATTTGTCCATAGAATGTATATATATATATATATATATATATATATATATATATGAAAATATTTGTTGTTGTTTATTATCTACGGACGTATACGTTTCATCTTTTTTCAATCAAGACTCTTCAGCGTAGAAGTTTGACTATTCACTACTGGTCACACGATTCGAAACCCTGGATTATATATATATATATATATATATATATATATATATATATATATATGTATATGAATATATATATGGGGGTGTGTGTGTTTATGTGTGTGTAAAAAATATACTACGTTTTAAAACATTACTGCTGTTTCACAGCATCACCGATCATGAAAAGTATATCCGACAATTCTATAATGTTTGGCATGAAGCTAAAAACGAACCCGAAGAATTAACCACATACATACTTGTGATAGCGGGGTACTTTTTACAAGAACTAGACAACGAGTGCGCAGTAGCACATAAGTATGAGAGGGTGGTTTCCTTATTTTTATACGTGTATTCGTGTATATATATACAAGGACTTTTTTTCTATGTTTGCTTGGTCGATATAAAAACCAACTTAACTGCAGCAAATTGTGTTTAAATTAGTGAATCAGATGTAACTATTCACGAGAAATCTAATGATGTTAATAAAACTTTCGAGATTTTATATGAAAAAGAGTATGAAAGCGCCACTGAAACGTGTTCACCTAATAAGATTTAAACCGTAGTTATGTAATACAAGATTATGTTAATTTTGAAAATTCTAATACATTTCAATCATTTTAAAAGCCTCTAATCCTTGTTTAACACCACATAATTTTTAGCCGATGCGTTATACACCGGTGTCGTGGTCGTCGTGAACCCAGCTTCTTGCTTGTCTGTCGATACAAAACCACTCAGACGCCGATGTTGATTTAGAAAAAGATTTATTGAAAACGAACAGAACAGTCACATAAAATATCAAAGAGGCAGGTTACTTCCTTACGCGTGAGAAAAAGAAAGATGTATAGATAGACGAATATATCGTCTCGTTATACCCAGCCGTACTGTGCGCCCGAATTGGGGACAGTACCCCATCCACGTATTTCCTGTTTCAGTCTCTCCAGACAAAGAGACAGAAAATCTCCACCCGGAAATCACGTGGTTTCGCGACTTCCGTCTGTGGTCACCTCTGACGCTTAAAAATTTCACTAAAACTTCTCCATTAAAACATAGTATTCATTATGTAACAGCTTTGAAAGGTTTATTCTGACGGATATTATATGTATTAATCTACTAAATGTTAGTTGTATCAACGTTTCCTTCCTTAAAGTTATCCTATATACTTTAATAACGCAAAATACATGCTTAAGTAGAACTTAGTTCTGATGTTGAAAAATGCTTGTAAAATAATTCTGTTTTAATAAGTACGTGTAAAATCAATGGCCGTTCCTTAAAATGTAAAAACATTTTGATTGATTTTCTAAATTTTGGTGAATTTTTAAGTGAAACCCCCTTTCACTTAAAAATTCACCAAAATTTAGAAAATCAATCAATTTTAATGAAACTTTCAATATTTATTAATCAACAATCACGGGATATAATGATATCATGGGTTCTTTTTAAATCTTAGTGATAATGTATCATTTTTTACGTAAAACATTTTATAATTAACAAGTATTCATCCCTTTTTTCAATATTAAGTCTATAATTCAGAGAAAATAGACAATTAATTTTTATCCTAACCTTCAAATCTCACAAATTCATACCTAAAATAAGATCTTCAACTGAAATACATCTGTCAATTGTTATATAGGTTTGGAACATAGATTATATACAACACATCTATGATGAACTTATTAACCAAAAACATGTAAGATCTTAATTCTATTTAAAACCGTGAATCTATATATGTAATAGTCTAACAATACATTAAGTAGAGTAATGTCGTGCAAATTCATTACTTAATGTAATTTTACACTTTAAAAGTATTAACCATACTTGAAATCTGATAGTATATATCTGGATCAGTGCAAACAATTTTGCAGTACTTCTTGTTTCTTGTTAACTAAATAATCTTTAGATGCTATTCTATTATAAAATTCCAAGGTTCAAAGATTGCATCTCTTGGATTTACTAAGTTTTTAATTAGTTGCTCTATCAAATATACACCATTTCAATTCGAAGTGTGTGTTATTTTACGTAACTTCCTGACACACTTAACTAGAGTTTCTGGAATATCTTTAGTATCAGAGTATGGCTTTATCTTGATATATAACTTATGGTTTTGGTACCTATTTTTAAGATAAATCTGTAAATACAATATATGGCATGATTCTATTTCTCTCTACAATGTTGCATTTATATAATATATTTGAAGTTAAACACTTCCCAATCTACGTTTCCACAATTACAATGGGCATCATTAGAAGCTATAATAATATGTGCTCAGTTTATTGATGTTGAAAATGATAATTTAATCATGTTTTTATTAATAATTTTACATAGTTCGCTATCTCTGGGGAAGTTCTTTTCTGCAATATGATACATTTCTTTAAACATGTTACTAAGAATGTGTTAACTATATGCGGGATAAAACCAAAAGGGTATTATTTGCCTGCTTGGTTGATAAGGAGTTTAGTTAAGTTAAGAATCATTACTATTACATTTGTTTACCCTAAATGTTATGTTACCCATAGCCATGTTATATGATACGATGGGATGAGGTCTCCTATTTCTAAACCTACCCCCACATGTTCATCCGATTTATTCTTAACAAAATGTATTTCTTTGCTGTACTCAGATATAGCCAATGCTCTATTGTAATATGTTTATTATTATTGAATAACTGCTCACTTGAGGATAGTTTACATACTCTTTGCAATGTTCCATTTTTCTTTATTTTTGCGAGTACTTTTGATTTGATTTATCAAATAATCATCAGGTGGAGTTAGTCTATGTATGTGTTCACAACTATATATTTACTGCTTAATTCCTCCAACGACTAGTAATTTACGGCTATTAAAAAACGTATGTTGTGATGGGATGCCGCATGTGAAACGTGATCACGTGCGAGGCGCGTGCCAAAATTTAAAAGGATGATTTTTACGATATACTTATTTTAGCAAAGAATAACGATGAGAAAAAAGCTATAAAAAGATTTTCGAAATAACTCCGTATTTACATTTACTTATGATCTAACCGTTAATAACAGAATTCAGTTTTTATACGTACAAACTGATTCTAGCAATGATGCATTCATCATCTCACTTTATAAAAGTAACCTCTATAAACTCATGCATTCTAAATTATAGAAGCGAATTTTCACATCGATATACAATATCACTGATAAAAATCTCGTAAAACTCGCAAAATAATCTTTTTAACCAAAGAAAATATTTAACGAATTAAAAAAACATTAAGCACGTTCAAGTTAACAATCAATTCCCCGAATTATCTTGTAGACGAACAAATGTAATTAATGATTAGAAACTTGACATACAAATAATAATCAGCTACATAAGTCCAACTATATGCATCTATTGTATTGTAACCAAATGCATCCGAACTTTAAATTGGATTTTAAAAAGTCCTCAAAAATATAATACATCGATAAATATCCCCCATCAACTGAAATAACAAAATAAGATTAATTAATTATTATAATAAATAAAAAAGTTCAACCAACGTACATAACACTTTCCATGGCCAAAACACAGTAGAAATAATCAAATTAATATACCAGTTTCAATGCAATATGGGAGAATTATTTCCGACAATCATAATAATAAAACTAATTGTTAAATCGGTTTAGCACCACAACAATTTCCCGAAGGCTCACCATGCATCTTCCCGATACTAGCTCAATTTGTTAAAACCTAAAGACATGACTGCCTCCGTCTGAATATAGACACATCCTAGTAAATAATAAATATAATAATACACCACAATGTCAACATCAAAAGATTTACAATTCTTGAAGCTATTTACATAAAAACCAGACATCCCACTATCAATAATTTTAATTACGAAACGAGTCACATTTATTTTAAGATTCTAGTATAGTAATTAACATTAACAAACTCTCAGCCGTTAAAAAAAACTTCCTTTTTTATTTTTTTCACACGATCAATATACAAATGTATAACTATGTTTCTATATATATGTGTATACGTGTGTATAGATAGATAGATAGATAGATAGATAGATAGATAGATAGATATGTTTTCGGATACAAAATTGCATATGGCTTCAAAAAAGTGGGCGATGTAGATTTCTCTAGAGCTCTTTTTACTATTATTTATTCAGGGGAAAATCAATGAATGATAATGGGAGGAAAGGTGAAATCTAAATGGTTCATTTTCTATTGTTAAAACCTTATGCATACACAAACACACACACACACACACACATATATATATATATATATATATATATATATATATATATATATATATATATATATATATATATACTAACTTTTTAGACTGGATTCGCGCCTCCCGACCGTCTTAAATTGTTACTTTTCTGCACTGATGAGAACAATAACCTTCAGACGCTAGCGTCTGTATGTTGTAAATAATTTAATATTTATTTATAAATATTATAAGTCCCTTTAAGAAATTAAAGGCGAGCACTCTCGGGGATGTTAAAAATAGACTGTCTAAAAAGCTATAATGGAAAGTTCCGAATACGTTCGTCGAACACTCTCAACTAGTCTTCTAGGTACATATAGATCTTAATTTCCCTTAATTACGTGACAGTTTCTGGTGGCCGAGTGTATATAACGACTGCTTGCAGATTCTAGGATGACTGGGTTCGCGCCTCCCGACCATCTGAAATTGTTACTTTCCTGCACTGATGAGAGCAATAAGCTTGAAACGCTAGCGTCTGTATGTATTACAATTGTAATATTTATATATATATACATATATATATATATATATATATATATATTTTTATTTATAAATATATATATATATACATATATATATATATATGTATATATATATGTATATTTATATATATATATCTATATGTATATATATATATATATATATATATATATATATATATATATATATATATATATATATATATATATATATAAATATATATACAGGATGTTCAACAAGTAGATGGAAAGTATTCTATTTACCAATAGAATTATACATTGTATTGACAATAAAATTGTATCAAGTGCATACATTGTATTAAACCATACGTTCAAACTGTTGTTCATCACAATTTTCAGAGTTGTGTACTCAACATTTGTACTTAAGTTAATTTGTGCATTCATTTCTTGAAATGCATCTACTATGCAATTTTTCAAATCACAAACACTTTTTTGGTTTTCGACTATGAACATTACCGTTGGGTCTTCCCGAAAAAGTTGATTAATATAGTGGAGGAGCGACATCTTTTTGTAAATAAAGCTCATGTGAATTCGCCTGTGTTCAAGATTTACATACTAAGGTTTTTGTTGGTGAACCATTTTTGATCAGTTCTTTGTAACTTTCTGTGCTGACTGTTTTGGGTGGCCAAGCTTTCTGGAGCATTAAGAAGTTAGCCAGTGACATCGAATTTGTCAGGAATGAGAATATGGTACTAAATGTTTCAATCCATTTTGTTCTAATGTGTTCAGCATTCTGAAATACTCGTTTCTTTAATCGGCATTTAAACTATTTGTTCTTTTAATTATGTGAAAAGAAGATAGATTAAATTTAAATGAATTTACTTATATTATTTAAAGTGCTATAGAACAAAAGCCGAGGAAATGTTTTCGGTCGAGTTTGTTTGTCAGTATGTTTATGTACAATGTAGCGTCAACATCTGTTGACCAATCGTGACCAAACTGGGTCAAAATATCGGTCCTGTTCAAACTTAGAACTTAGGTATATGGGGATATCTAGGTCAAATGACAAGGTCAACGAAAGAATGAAAGTCATTCTTTTAGCGGGAACTTGAGCTTCGTCCATCGTAGAGACTAGCTGCATAGCTCATCTAGCTCTACAGAGAAATATCGCATCGTATTTGACTTTGATTTTGACCTGGAAATTGATGTTGAAAATGTCAGACTAATCAGATAAATAGTTTTTGTGTGACATAATTCGAGAAATTTTTCATACAACATAGAGAAGTAAGGTCAATATAAAACCTCGGCCCATCTTTACGTTGCCAGGCGGAAGTATGCAGTTTAACGAATGACATGTTCTCCTTATAATATAACCGGTAAAAGAAACTATTCTATTAATATATATACATATACATATATATATATATATATATATATATATATATATATATATATATATATATATATATGTATATATATATATATATATATATATATATATATATATATATATATACATATATATATATATATATATATATATATATATATATATATATATTAAATATAAAATCGTTCCAAAGTTTCGTTGTGTGAATGTATTTTTAGAAGAGATCCCAGCCCAAATAAAGTAAATGATATATTCTAGTCAAGTGAAAGTATTATGTAAATATATTAGTTTGGCGAGTGAAGTATTTTTCATGTGGGAGACGCAAAACCTATTCTTTGAACAACTGCAAGAATATGTTTTCAACGCATACAGAATGATATTCATGCTATTGACATTGGTAAGAAGATATGTAAGTTGCTTTCTACAAACATGCAAATCCAGGGATGTGCCAAGTAAAATATGAAAGTATGGTAGCAATGAATAATTAAAAAATATCTAAAACTCATTAAATAAATGAGTGCATTATGGTGGCAATGAGAATAACGTTTGACGAAGATAGAAATGTTTCAAGTGCAGAAATTTATGTATATTTTAATTTTATATATAAGGTAAAACCTAAATTTTCCTTACTTCCTTGCTCCGTAAACAAAAGCTGCATACAGGAATTTCCTTTGTGGGTGGTTTAGTCGCTTATTGGTACGTGCAACAAGAATTCTTTTTACTTTGGTTCGCATTCACCGATTTTTATTTTTTTTTATCTGTTTAGCCGTTTCTTTTATTTAGTAATCTCAGCACGGGAGTATGAGTGACTAACTCCCTCGGTAATAATTCCTCAACCTTCGACCCCAAAGACCGAAAGAGAATACGGTAGAAATCTAATTATATTCACTTTTTTCGTAAAATAAAACCTCTCCCTTGACTTCATATTAAATATTGGGCCAATCAGCAATTACACGTCTTTTACAAAAGAGTTTCTAAACTTTTGTTTTCAGATTACCAATAATACACAATCATCTTAACTGTTTATTATAAAGACGTTTTTAGAATATACATAGAAAAACGTCTCCTATAATTGTTCTATATTTTGCACAGTTTTCCACTATTGTTCGTAGTGTGTGCGTTCTGAGGTTCTTTGATAGCTTAATGGAAGTGGAAGAGTTCATATGCATCCTAGTATCAGTTAGCTTACTTGCGCACGAACGTTTCTCACGTGCCGGTTTGCACTAGCAAACAAAAAACAGTATTCACCGGTCAGCGAGAAAGTAGGTTAGTTACCACAGAAACAGCCGTGTTTAGGATCAATTTCTAAAGCCAATTAATTCATTTACAAAATACATGTAATCAGATGAAATAGTACCTTCGTTCCAGTGTTTATTCATTTTTATGGATTTAATGTTTATTCATTTTTACCTTTATTTTAAAATTTAATTTAGATGTTACTTATTCCATTCAAGAACCAGTTTTTACAAGGAAATATTTGCTTACTCTTTAAATTAAACGCCGACCTGCTTAAAAATATCAGTAGAAAAATTATTTCATGTACATTTATATTCCTATCGAATAGTAGCTTCACTTCAGTTTTTGTGTATAGAAATCATTATTAAAATCACTCCAATTTATTTTAGATTAATCGCCTCTATGCAAGTGTATTCTTGCAACAGTGTTCTTTTGTAGTATGAAATAATACAAGCGTTTAAATATTCATTATTATTTCAGATTTAAATACTTACAAAGCACTACAATTAATCGTTATGGATAGTTTTAGAAAATAATGTAAAAATAGTTACACATCGTTCAGAGGTGGAAGCAGGAGTTTCTTGGTTTCTCCGATTTTACCGGACAACGAACTGCTGCTAGTTATCGATTACATACGCATTTTGTAATCTATTATATAAAGTAACGTTGTGTTTCCATATGTGGGTGTCTGATCTTATCTCGGAAACTACACAAAATACAATTACTAAGCTTATATATTTTAATTATGCATCACTGCGGCCAGGTTTTGATGAAAAGAAGTGTTTTATATAAGTGTAAGACACTACAATTAATTAATAATAACGATGAAATATAACGATGCTATTTTAAGGCGTTTCAGAGGTTACAGTAGACCTAAACGGTAATACTTACATTTTTTCGATTTTAATTCAATTTTTTACTCATAAGCATTTCACTTAATTTGTTCAAATGAATAAGAAAATTAACCTTTTATCAACTTGAAAAATTTTAAGCATAAAATACTGTTATTAAAATGAAACATTATTGAATTTTTAAAAAATAGTTTAATACAATTATCAAATAAAATACGCCGTAATCAAATAAATGTTCCATATAGAACTTTTAATTTAAATCCAACTGATTCTATTATTTTCTTTATCTCTCTTTTTCTTTTTTCTCATATATTGAAGCAGTCAGAGGGAGATGTATGTTAACCAAGGACAATGGATAAAGAGCTAGATAGGCCGTCGGTGGAAAGAGTGTGTTCAAAAAGTAAACTGACTGAGCATTTGTAGAATGATGGGGAGCTAAGAAATTTTAAAAGTTGAATTGATCTGTGAAAATTGTCACAGGTCCGGCTTTGATATATTCTCTTAATTAAAATATTAGTATGAAAACTATTTTTAATATTAATTATTTTTTATTTGAATGTTTTTACCTAAAATTATAGGTTATTAGAGACTTCTTTAAATTAAATAAAGTTTTTTTTATTTTATACATATGATTTTTTTCTGTTATTAGTGGAAATGAGAATAATCATTATCGAAATTGTGGACTCATCTCCACTAGTCTTCTATTCTATGCGACCATCAACAGGTTAAATGCTGGTCTTTATAGAAAATCTGTATAAAGGAGGAAAGATGAACATTTGAGCTTGCATTAGAAAACTTTAAAGATATGTAGAAATCAATGATCAGATAAAAAAATTAATCAGGTAGTTAGGATTATTATATTGGGAATCAAAGCCAACTCACAGAACCGAAACATTTTGAATGGAATCATTTTGAAACGAAGGACTTTAAACAGATAGTATGAAGAACTTATTTATATGTCCTGTTCGAGATTAACTTTTATAAGCGGGTAGCTTTGAACGTCGCTTTTACTTACAATGTTGATACAAAGATTTTAACATATACTACGGAAACTGATAGGTTATTACTGTTTATGAAATAATTGTGTAATGCTTCATTAATTTAAAATTAATAATCTTTAGGCATCGTGAAGAACATCGAAGAGTATCACAAGCGAGACATTATGAAAATGATTACTACAACTACAGTCTGGGAGGTGACGGTGGTTAAGTGGATAACAACACGGACTGAAGACCTGGGTGTTCCAAGTTCGAATCCAGTTCGAATCCAGTCGGTTCCACAGTACCACTTTCACTTAGGCAACCTTCTCGTGGTCCTTCCCGTAAGTAGCTGATGTTTTTCCAGTTAGAAATCTTTCTGGAAAAACATCAGCTACTTACGGGAAGGACCACGAGAAGGTTGCCTAAGTGAAAGTGGTACTGTGGAACCGACCGGGGGAACTAATGCCAACACCAGAATCATCTGATTCACACGAAAGAAGAAGAACTATAGTCCGAATTATGTAAAAATTGCCGCCATGCTCCGAGATTATTGTTGATTAGCACAAATACACCCGTTTTATACAGGTTGCCAGCTACTGCTGCTAGCGCTGCCTCGATAACACTTGATTGGTCAACGGAAAGATAGATATGCGCAGAGACAGGAAATGGTGTCTTTCACATATTTGTTACATGCGTCGAAACCGTCTAAGAGTTTTGTTATTAGAAGTACCTAGTTGATCGTGGCACAAGATCATCTCCCTAGACGTTTGATCGTATCAATTCGAAACGTTGACAAAATGGATGTCCACACCTGTTGGAAGTACGTCTGCAAAGATGATTGAAGTGAGGAGAGCAACTACTTCTGCACTGTGGTCTAAATCAGTGCTGTAATCGGGTTTGCACTGTGACCCAAATCAGTGGTTCATGTGAATATTGCAGAGACTGTACTGTTTGCAATGATGATTGAAAGTAGGTATGCACTGTACTTTCGTCAAGGATTTAATAAACGAATGTTCTGTTGCCGAAATCGGTGATGCTAGCGAGTCTGCACTATGATGGAAGTCAATGGTGCAAGCTGATCTTCACGACTGATGGAGGTCAATTTTGCTAAGCGGGTCTGTTAATTTTACGAGTGAAAGTGGGTTTGCAGTCTTATCGCAGTGCATTTTTGAAGTTGATGAAACAATCGTCAAGGAATTAATATAACAAACGGCCATCGATGAATAATATTTTGGCTCATATACTGTTGTGAAAACGCAATGTGATTTACAATGGTGATCAAAAGAAGCTGAGACTACTTAAAATATGGAAAGACTTGTCGTCACTCAGACTCCAGGGAACACGACTTGTTATTACCAGTGATCGATCCCTAGTTATTTCTCATCTTAGAACTCATTGTTAGTAAGAAATATTAATAATGATAAACAAGTATACTTTTAAAGTATTGGGAGAAACTGCAGCAAATTTAGTATAAAGAGCCTCAGCATGAATATAATAAAATTAATAATAATAAAATTAATAATAATAAAATTAATAATAAAATTAAGAATAATAAAATTAAGAATAATAAAATTAATAATAATAAAATTAAGAATAAAATTAAGAATAATAAAATTAAGAATAAAATTAAGAATAATAAAATTAAGAATACTAAGCGCGATGCTTAAATAAAGCCGTTCTTTTGGTGGCTTTTCAGCTAGTTATTATAAATTTTCGAGGAGATCATTCACTGCAATCGTGCAAATGAACAATATGTGTCCATTACTCGAAAATACGATATCCAAATGTGGAACTTAGTTCGATCCAATTGTACATACATACACTATGTAAATAATTAGTTAGAAAGTATCAGCTTTTAAAAATAGATAAAAAGAATCTCATTAATGGAGTTTACAAGAAAAGATAAAAAGTAGCACTTCCATTATGATAATTGAACATGGTGTGTGACAAATAGAACAGAAAAGATAAGCCCGCGGTGTTATCACTTCTGTAAATCATTGGGAACAAATTGCTAGTCTCCTGCTAGATCAGACTAAAAGCTCCTTTTTCATTTATTACATTTTGTTTTTATTATAGAACGGGCTTTCTTTTAAAATAAAAATCGCATTTCTGATCCGATTCTTGTAAAAGAGAAAAAAAAACGAGAATATCGGAACATGAAAGAAATACAAATAAGAAGAAACAAGAAATAACACGAATAATGGAAGAAGATATATATAAGCAAATAAGAAAGGAAGTTGAAAAAAGGGGCAAGAAGAAAGAAGAAAAAGACGAAGAAAGGAAAATGAGAAAATAAGCAACTAAGAAATACAAATAAGAAGGAACAAGAAATGTCAAGAATAATGGAAGAAGATATATATAAGCAAATAAGAAAGGAAGTTGAAAAAAGGGGGTAAGAAGAAAAAAGAAAGAAGCCGAAGAAAGAAAAAAGAGAAAATAAGCAACTACGAAAGGAAAAAAGAAAACATAAGACATAAAAAATAAGAAATTAATAAGGAAATAAGAAAGTGGAAGAAAGAAAGAAAGCACAAGAAGTAAGAAAGAAGAAAAAAAGAAAAGGCAACTAAAAAAGAAAGAAGAACGAAAGAAGGAGACGAAAAGAAGAATAAAGGAATGAGGAAATAAGAAAGTAGAAGAAATAAGAAAGAAAGAACAAGACGTGAAAAGAATAACAGAATAAGGAAATAAGAAAGGAAGAATAACGGAAAAACAAAACGTAAGGAAGAAAGAAAGAAATTAAGAAAGAAAGAAAGAAAGAAAGAAAGGAAGAAGCACAAGAGCAAGAAAGAAAAAAATGAACAAGAATAAGAAGGTAACTTAACAACAAAACAAGAAAGGGACGAAGAGATAGAGAAAAAAGAAGAAGAGAATAAAAAAAGAATGAACCAAAACGAGATGTAGAAGAAATAGAAAAGAAAGAAAGAAAGAAAGAATGAAAGAAAGAGGAAAAGATGAAAAATAAATAAAGGACAATAAGTATAAAGAACTACAGGCAGAAGAAAAGACCAGAAAGAAGAAAGAAGGAATAGGAAGAGGATAATAATAATTAAAATAAAAAAAATTCTAGCAATTGTTACTAAAAAAGATGGTCGTAACTTGTCAGTCGTAATGCATATTCCAGTTATTTACCAGCTGGAATGGAAGTTTGCGCGCCAAACAGACAAGAAGAAATGGGGAGGGGAAAACAAAACAAAAACCTGGCAAAGTTGCTATGGTAACTAGGTTAGATGGAAACTCGCCATGACGGCACGATGCCGCCAGTAAGAAAAATAATAATAAATAAATAATAATGAAAAAACTAAGAGGGTTCGGTTTTCACCTCGAAGGTACAAGAAAACTCGAATAGCACCTGTAAAAGTTTCGTTGTCTCTGTGTAAGGCTGGTTTGAACGATGGAATAAAGTTGAAACAGATTCTTCTTTGCTTCTACATTTCACTTTTCTTCTTTGTTCAGTTTCTCTGTCTCTTCTTGCAAGCGCTACCTCAGCACAAACAGATCAGGAACTTTCACAATTACTGGTTTCCTTCCAGAAATAAGACACACGCCATATAAACCAAGTTGCTTTCCTTTCTCCTTCAAAACTCCGTTTTACGATAGAGATCTGTATGTCGGTTTTCCGGCATATCAACTCTTTGGGGTTATTTTAGGAGCAATATGTTTTATCTTTTCTGATAGTACATTTCATCTTTTCCGCCCTTGTTCAGTGAAGGAGGAATCCTTCTAGCGACAATCTCAATTTTTGTCCCAATCTAAAGTGCCCCTTTTGGGTGGAATTGAATTTTTCCCACATTAAGAATATTGTTTTCATCACTGCCCTCGTGGAGAGACAAGTAAATAGGCACAATACTATTGTAAACATTTCATTAAATAGAAGTGGATATTTCATAGCTTGAAAAGAATTACGTTTGCCCACATTATTAATGTGTGTCAATCCTCTCATAGTAGTGTTCATCATCCAACTGAAAATTTCATTAACAATTATCGTCGAGTGGCTTTTGGCCTAAGTAAGTTTTCGCCTTGATAAGTGGTGAGTCATTAGTATAGGAAAAAGAAATAAAACTAACAAATAGATTCGCTAGGATTTTAACTCGCGATATCCAATGCTAAAATCCTCGATGGTATCGATTAAGGCAATTATGAACTCAACACACATTCTAAGTATCACTTTGATATTCTACAACGACATTTGAGGATGTCGTCCCCTAAAATCAATGTTTCTGCATAAGCAATATTATCGCATAGACGCAGAAACACTGATGCTTATTTCTATTATAGTGAGCCAACGACTACCACTCGCCCAGGGGGCTTCTAGCAATCATTAACGCGTGGATCAACGTTTCCAAGAGGGTATCTCACTCCTAACGCAATCCTTTACCTGTATAAGAGCCAAAATACGGTCTAATATGAAGTACGTTGTCAACATTTGGGGAGATGCCGCTTAGAGCACATATTCCTGTTTTGACAGAATACAAAACCAGAATCGAAATCTAATAGGGGATGTCTTATTCCATTACCTAAAGCCTATTTCTCACAGAGGAAAGGATGCTAGTCTTTCTCTACTCTATCGTTATTTTCATGGTAAATGCTCGACTGAGCTTAAATCTATGGGTCCCCCTGTAAAACATTCACAACGAAACTCGTCTAGTTACAACCACTGTAAATTTCCTTTTCTTCCTCTGTGTGCCTAAGCGCAACTTCCATGAGCAAAGTTTATTTCCAACAACTACCCGTCTGTAGAACACACTACCACGGGGTTTCTTCCCAGCTGATTACAAGATGTTCGTGTTCGTGTCTAACGTTAACAAATTCTTGTTGAGCCGTCCTCTTAAATAATCAAATTCTGCCCATTTACAACCATCGTTACCAATTTTCACAGTGTTGTCACACCGTCCACCTGATAAACTCAGTAACCCTTTTCCTCGAGTGGCCTTTGGGCTTTGATAAGTGCCGACCCCTTAGTGCATAAAAAGATACAAGTAACAGATCAAACGGATTATGGAAAACGATGTAATGATAGAGTTAGATACATCAAATGGAGAAAAAATTAATATACGTTATCTAGGAGACCAGAAAATGCTTTGACGCACAAAGAAAAATACCGCCAACGCTGCGAACGAAAAAAGCTCTACTCTAGCTGCCCACCACCCCTGAATAAGATGCACCGTCTTCGTTGTTTATGCTATGAATTGATGTAGAAAGCCACCTAATGACTTCAGAGGCTGCATAAAATCACTGGTGTCTCGCGGTCTGCTCGGTTCTATGCATAGATATAGACGACAATCACAATGTTTATCTATGAGGAAGTTCAAAACATAAAATAAAATTTAAGACAAAATAAAATGGTTAATCATCCTTTCATCTTTCTTCAGTTCGAGATCATGTCTTTGATTTTAATCGTTTCTCTTAGAATCACAAGCCAGGTCTTGGCTCTGCTCGTAATATTCAGCAATTACAAATCCGTAATCGTTAAAACTGAACAGCCCACATTTAAAAAATCAAATGTTTTTTAAAAATACGTATAATACTACTACTACTTATAATAATAATAATAATAATAATAATAATAAGAAGAAGAAGAAGAAGAAGAAGAAGAAGAAGAAGAAGAAGAAGAAGAAGAAGAAGAACAATAAGAATAATAATAATAATAATAATAATAATATGAAGAAGAAGAAGAAGAAGAAGAAGAAGAAGAAGAAGAAGAAGAAGAAGAAGAAGAAGAAGAAGAAGAAGATCACACGAACCGAAGAAAGCTGAAACTGCAAGAAATTCCATTAACTGACATAAGCCCCCAAACACACACACACAAGTAGTGGAACCATCTTCGGCTGGCACCACAATAAATACTCGTGAAGGGTCATGGAAAATTGACCCAGAAGGGAGAACTCAAACAAGGCCTCTACTAAAAGACGCAGGGAGTATTGGAACATTGTGGAGGGATTACTGTTGCAATGAAGCAGAGTGATTTGCAACAGTTATTAAAAGAAGAGGCGTTTGCTATTAATCTGCGGAAAATTATTGTTACTCAGACTCCAGGGAACTCTACTAGATATTACCGGTGATAAGTCACTGATACTGACTAGTGCAATAACTCATAGTAAGTAAATAATAATTAGAAATAATCAAATACAAATAGAAAAAGTATAAATAATAAATAAATAAAAATACAAGTAAATAAAATACAAATGAATAAATTTTTAAAAATAAACGTTTTTACTTTCACTTTTAAAGTAATTAAATTTATTTTATTTATTTTTATTCTTCTTTTTTTTAATTTACAAAATAACCTGTAGTTGTTTTCGTCATAAAAATAAAATTCATTTTATTTTTATGATATAATAATATTATTAAAAAATAGTTAAACTGAGATATTACAAGCCTGCTAACAAAACACTCTCTATACATTGACGATAAATTATAGAAGTCGAAATCTTAAATAATTATAACTGAGGAATTTAGAAATTTAGCTTTATTCTATATCTCAAGAATTGGTGAGGGTGATAAAAATACAACCGTTATGAAACGTCAATTTCTTTCAACCAACTTTGTTTTAATTTTTTATTTATAAAAATTTGTTTTATTTTATTGTCAGATTGGTACTATCCTGCTTACCTTCGTACTGTGTCTACCCGAGTTTCGTCGCCGCTTGCTGTGTATCTCTGCGGCACCACACGAACGCCGAACATCGGGTTCTAAAGTATTTTATTCAAAACAACACAACGACAGAATCAGGAGATAGTTTGTACGAGAGAGGGAGAGAGATAGTGAAAGAGGATAAATGAATTACTTAGAGGGAGATTTACCATATCAGTCAGGCCATTTTTAGGGCTACACTGCGCCCCACCTCTTCCGGCCCCTATCGCTGCAGAAGCCCACGTTTAGTTTGATTGCTGGTCAGGATCCAAAGACAGAATCAGACCCGAATGTAAGTGATGTAATTTCCGACTTCCGCTTTTACTCTCCTCCCTACATTTTAGGGCGTCTTCCCTCCGGCCCCTTCACTATCTAACAAAATTAACGTTTCAATATATGTGCATCAGCGAACTTTTTACTTGACATACGTAAGATTTAACATTGAAATAATTAATTTTTAAATAATGGATTGTAACGCTTGCGCAAAAGTAATTGTATTTGTAGACTTTCGTTTTTTCGTAAAATTACTAATTTCGTAATATATCTTTTATTTTTACTTCTCCATTTCCGTTAAGGTCAATGTCTCATTTAATTTTATTTCAAAAATATACCTATTCTTTAGTCGATAATGGAAAGTGAGATGTTATACGATCCTGGTTTCTGTTTAATAACATTTCCATTTTGATGCAAGATTTTAAATAATGTTCGAGAAAGTATCAGTAACAGAGTAACGATTACTTGAGATTTATATAGCATTCATTTTTATTATCTGGTAAAGATTTATCTGATCATCTTTTATATACTGTTTATGTCTGTATAAGTTCAACAGTATGGATGTGCGATCAGCTATTTCCTTTCATTCGTTTTGGCGCAGGGATGTTGGTATGACGTCTCAAAGCTCGGTCTCGTCTTTAGCATTCAATTGTGTCAACACTCTGGACAAAATTCTTCCATAGTCAAAAATATTTTCTTTTATCTTAATCTTGAAGCTCCAAGAATTGTTTCGATAAATCGCGCTTAAGGGATGTTTAATCAACATTATTTAAATTGCGAGCTGGTCATGTAACCTGGTTTTGCGGACGTAGTTTTAAGTAACGGTTCTAATTATATATCACTTTACTTTTTCTGTGAGTGATGCTTTTTAGAACAGAAAGAAAAGGAGGAAAGAAAAAAAAGAATCAGTAAATCCAGACGAGCAGAGAAGGAAATGCAGTGGCTTAGGATACCATTTACATACCTTAATCTTTCGTTTTTTTTCTAAGCAAACTACAATTCTATAATTAATATGTATGTATTTATATTATCAGTTTTGCATCGTTTATCTTAAACGTGTGATTTATGGTTAAATTGTGTATAACCAATGCGTTTAACCTATCACCGTCTTTTGTTTCTCTATTGTGTTTCTTACTTTAACTGGAGGGGATTTCTGTACTATTTACCCTGTAGGGTATAATATTTACAGGTTGTTGCAGCAGCATCTGAAGCCAGAGCTACGCCCAAATGACCGCTGACATGGACTATCACAAGTCAATTATCTGCCGAACGATCAAGAATGGCATTGGTTACTACTCCTACCGCAAGTCTACCTGTATGTTAATCACGAATGCCTTTAAGAAGTCGAGAAAGATCAAGACGCCGGCATTGCTGAAAGACATCGAAGAGGTTCCAACCGTGAAGCATACGAAGTTTCCCTCCTCTGTCATGGTCCTTGGCGTCATCTCCAACGAGGGGGTGGGCTTCATGCCTCCGTTGGTTTTTCATAATCGCCTGAGATCCATAGCCGAGATCTACCAGGAGGTGCTGAAGAGCGTGGTGAAGCCCTGGATGGACAAGATCGCTATCAGACATCCCATACGTCTTCCAGCAAGACTTGACTCCTGTACCCTCTTGGACTATTTTTCTAGGGTGTGATCGAAGACAAGACCAACAAGCATGCCAACGACACGGTCGATTTTCTGAAGGTTATCATTGTGAATACGTTCAACGCTATAGACAAGAACATGGTCGCCAAAACGTGTGACTCATTTCGCGCCCACCTTGAGATGATCGTCTTCAGCGGCGGCGGTTACATTTAAAAATGATGTAGTATCTAACGCTAACTGTGGCTAAATTAACTGTCGAGTATTTGCATATACAACTTGTGTTTTCATTGCTTATTTCGTTTTCTTTTTGTTAAGTGTCAGAATTTGCTGACACACCCTGTATATATATATATGTATATATATATATATATATATATATATATATATATTCCAATTTAGACGCGAAGTTATATATCAATTATTTATAGAACAGATGTATTTATATTACATTTTTGTTTATCCATTTCAAACATGAAACACTATGAATAAAGATAGACACTAATTTGTATTTAGATTGCCTGATTTATTTTGTTATTCAAATTATTAATGCCTTACTATGTTACTTACAAGAAGCCACACTCACTCGTGTCTAAAAATAAGACAATGTAGACTAAATTACAGCATGAGAATATGTATATATATTTACATATCGAGAAGAAAATAATAGAATAATGAGAAAAGTAAAGTTATATACTTTACAAGTTTATTATCAGGTATTTAAACAAGAAACATAATAAAATAAAATGACATTTAATCCATGGATTTCCAAAGAATAACTTTCATCTTCAGAAAAGAAAAACAATAAAAAAAATGACCAACTCTTGATAAGTATTAATTTGAAAATTAGCAACAAAGTTTTAAGATATACTTAAAGCAAAAATAGTCCGAAGAAAAGAAACTTCAATAATGAGGAGAAAGTGAGTTGTATCCATGCAGATGATATATATATATAACAATATTTTTAAAAATATGTTAATTAAGTCATTAGTGTTTCTTGCTTTCACATTTATCAGTGTAGAAGATAAAACTTATAACTTTCTTAAATCATATTTAAAAGTGGTTTTAGAACAATATTTCTTTAATAGATAAATAATATTGAAACCTACTGACACTAGCATTTCTTACTTTCGCGGTCATTTAGGAGATGACAATTACTGCTGGTCGTAGGATTCGAGCCCAGTCCACCTTGACTTTGCAGTCTGGCATTCTTTCCCCTCCGCCACCAACAATTATTACAGGAAAAGATAGAGAATTAAGATAAATATTACGTTAAGGCAGCAGACAAACATAGAAAGCTAGTCAAATAATGTTCAACTACAGACGTAGGAACATTGCATTATGCTAAAGTAAACAACGTATTATAAATCTTTTAAAGAGGCCACACTCCTAGTTTTGAAGGGAGGTTATAACAATATTTTTTAATAAATAAATATTAATTATCTTTAACTTATAGACACTAGTGTTTCTTGCTTACGCAGTCATCAGTGTATGAAGTGACAATTACGGCTGGTCGAAGGATTCGAACCGGATCACAAAGTCACCCCTGACTTTGCAGTCCGCATTCTTCCCCTCGGCCACAAACAATTATCACGGGAAAGAAACGAGAATTAAAATCTATATTACATCGAGGGAGCGGACATACATAGAATGCTAGACAAATAGTGTTCAATTGCAGACGTATGAACATTGCATTACGCTAAAGTTGACAGTTTATTATAACTTTCTTATGCTTCACACTTGTAGTAATAAAACGTTGCAATGTAATGTAATTTCCCTTGCGCCGTTGTTAGAGTAAAGGTGTAGGCCCGTCGACCCGGCATAACACTTGTCCGTGGTTGTCGAGAGAGAGAGAGAGAGAGAGAGAGAGAGAAGGAGAGAGACAACCATATATATATATATATATATATATATATATTATTATTATTATTATTATTCCTATACCTTAGTTACTTACATATTCATGTTAATGAAAGGGTTACTACCACAGGTATTTTATATGGGTCTGTAACGGGATAAGATATATGCGGTTCTATGTAGACAGTTCCGAATTACTTCCTGTCTTTTATTTAATAAATTATCTTTAGACATAACTATATTGTAGGATTTCAGAATACAAAGGTTGCATCTCTTAGATTTATTAGGTCTATATTTCCCTGCTCTACCTAGTATATACCATTTTAGGCTGTATTGTATGTTTTTGCTGTTTAGTTCTCTTACATGTTTAGCTAAAGTCGTAGGAACCTTCTTTGAATTTGTATTAGGTTCTTTAAAAGAGTGTATATGGTGTCTATATCTGTCCTTAAAACTACAGCCCGTCGAACCAATGTATGTTTTAATTCTGTTTTCCTCTATAACGTTACACTTATACATTATATCTGAAGTTAAACATTTCCCCTCTAAAGGGCATTCGCTAATATTTCTACAGTTACATTGGGAGCTATTATTCTGGTTCTGAACTGTACTGATATCTAAGTTACTATTCTTTTTGATTTTTGTGTTATTTGAACTTACTATAGTTGATGTTAAGTGTATCGATGTGGAAATAGATAGCTTTACTGTATTTTTATTGATAACTTTACCTAGTCTACTATCTCTAGGAAAATTTCTCTCGATAATTTGGTAAAATTGTCTAGGTATGTTAGTAAGGAAATTTAAGCCCTAAGGAGGGTTGAACCAGAGTGAATTTCTACGTCTGTTTTTCTTCCCAGTGGTATTTACTACGGATAGTGGATTTGTTGATCCTCTAGTGTTAAGTGTAGTACTAGGTGCAGTAATCCTCGTATTATCAGTATGTATGCTCCTATTGATTTTTCTGGGAGTTCCCATAGCCATGTTGTATGATATTATGTGAGGTGCATTTCTATGAGCCCAAGAATTCTCATTGTGCTTCACCGGGCTTTCCTTTATGTAGCTTATTTTCTCAGTATATCCAGATCTGGCTAATGCTTCATTATAATATTTTTTATTTTTATTAAAAAGTGATTCGTTAGATGATAGTTTTGATATTCTCTTATATATATATATATATATATATATATATATATATATATATATATATATATATATATATATATATAGGGAGAGATAAAGAGAGAGAAAACCACGGACAAGTGTTTAGCCGGGCAGATTATCAAAAGGTATTCGATAGTGTGTTCCTACACATCGCTTCTGCTCTGCCTTGAACTATATCAGATCGATCCGGTCATCAAAAAAAACATGGCAGTATATATAAATATGTGGCAAACGACTATGGCATTAAGCCACAGTAATGGAACAATAAAAATCCTTGACGTCAATATCCGAAGAGGATTCTTCCAAGGAGAGAGCATATCTCCTCTACTCTTTTGCCTGGCGATTGATCCGCTAAGTAAATAACTAAACAAAATCCAGGGTACTTACAATCTGAGCCAGGGCCGCCAACTAGACACAAACAAAAGAGTCATCCACCTGCTCTTCATGGATTACCTCAAGCTGTATGCTAGTTCAGATGCTGACTTAAGCCGACTCTTACAGGTTGTGCATACCTTCTCCAAAGATATTGGAATGAAGTTCGTCCTTGACAAATGTGCCAAGTGCTCACTCAGAGCTGGGAAGATGATCCAAACGGAAAACATACAGCTTGATGAAGATACTTACATCAAAGACCTTGAAGAACAGAAACAATACAAATACCTTGGCATAGAAGAAAACGATTCAATTCAACATGCCAAAATGAGAGAAAAAATTGGCAGAGAATGTATACGCCGTGTTAGAAAAATTTGCAAATTTTTCTAACACGGCGTATACATTCTCTGCCAATAGCCTGGAAGAGCCGTCAGAAATACACTAAGACCTTCCATTGCAGAAAACTGGAAGAATGGACCAACCAATAACGTTCTAAATATTTCCTAGATGAACTATCCCATGGATTATATAGACAAGGAAGGCTTTGTAGACTGACTGAAAAAAGAATCGCTTCACTATTTTCAGGAGAGAATGATAATGGCTGCTCAAGATCAAAGCTTGATGACCAATGTCTTTAAAAAGATTAGTGGTCTCAGCAACAATAACAAGTGCAGGTTCTGCCACACAGAAGTGAAGAGTGTGAGCCACCTGACATCCAGTTGTAAGGTTCTGCTGGGGGATGGCTACTATACAATGCGATACAAAAGAGTGTTCAAATATCTTCACTTGATTATATGTAAAAGGTTAAATAGCCAGTGTAGTAGTAAGTCCTAGGGGCATATTCCAGAAAGAACCGTTGGAAATAAGTTATACACCATCCACTATGACTATGCAATCAACACAGCTACATATTTAGAAAACGAAACGGTTGAACCTGACATAGTAATATGGGAAAAAAGGAAGAAAACAGCCACCCTAGTTGAATTCATTGGCCCTGATGATGCTGGCTTGAACAGAGCTGAAAGGGAAAAGATTACGAAATACCAAGGTCTGATTTATGACATGTAAAGAAACTGGAATCTTAGGAAGATATCCACCATTCAAATAGGAGCAACCGGACGGATGAAAAGGATTTCAAAAACTACATGGCGAATATACACAGTGAACCAAGTGCAAGAGAGATACAAACAATTACACTTAAAGGGACGATTAGAATCTTAAAAAGATCTCTCGACTAGAGTGTCTGAAATAGAGGGTGAATGTCTGGCATCCAGTAGGATGCCACATACCCAGCAAAAGCGAAATGATAAGAAAATAAAAAAGCATACTCACTTCACTGTCACATATACTAATGAATAAGTATATAAAATTCTATGTACACAGACCTGGATAATATAATGATAAGCAATCCTTAAAAAAACGGAATGTATCCTTCTTATTTCAAATTGCACAGCGTTTTAAAAACAAGTAACTACTAAATTAGAATTATCTATTATAGTAAACTGAGGATTTAGTCAATTAATTTATATTCAAACTAGTTAACTGTAGAATCCAACCGGTATTTACGAAACACATTAATTGTATACTTATTACTAATTATATAATAACAGGGAAAATTGTCAAGACTTATATTACAAATAATTATGAAATCATACGTCATAAACCTAAAACCAGCACAGGCAAAAATATATTTAAAAAAACAAACAAAATAAAATACAAAATGTGGAAATTACCCGAAACAACAAAAAAAAAACTAGTCATAACACAAGTATATAAGTATATATGCAAGTTAACGTAAATAACAGACCAGTCACACAATGGGATAAAACAGTATTAAAATTTGAACAATTCTGAAAACGACTAAATAATCCTTACCAGCGTAAAATATAATTCACTATACTATCCATTTATAGCAATTAATTATGAGCGTTGAATTAATTTGTCTATTTGTTTGATTATTAAATATTGCTTTGTTCAATCGACTTATTATATTCTATATCGACACAATAATTTACCGTGGTTTTTATATTTAAAATCACCTATTAACTTGTTAGCTTTATACTTACTTTCATTTACTTACAATTAGTAAAAGATTAAAAGTAGTATTCGTTGTATACTTATCAGGAAAGCTTCTTATTGTTATGTAATACCAGATAGTAGGTTAATTAAGGTTTTCTTATGTAATGTTATTGTTAATTTCCTTCGCTGCTAATATATTTAAATAGGGTGAACTTTTTGAAGTGTCTACAACTAATACCTATTTGATATATTTTATTCAGTAGTTTATCTCTATCAGGGAACGTAATAATAGCTAATTTTTCATTAAGACAGAAAACAAGTGGGATTGTGTAGCGTAGGAGTTAAATCTTTCTTTACAAAGCTCTATTTAAGTACAGACACCTTATTGTTTTCCTTTTATAAGATAATATGTATTTGGGTACAGATGTGTCACCTTTATAATCCAAGTTATTGAAAGATAATTGATGGTTTATGTAATTAGTCTTAAAATCAGTATATGTACAACCTATGTAACATTTTGAGTGCGTGTTATTTTTTGCTTGCATGTACATATTCTGTTTACGCATGTATGTGTCTAACACCTATAATTCTCTTATGTGTAAAAGTGTATAGGGTGAATTATGGTAGTCAGTGATGATAAAATGTAGTATTCTTCAAAAGTCTTCTCCCCTTCCCACTCCCGTTGTTATAATTTAAGTAGAACACGATCGAAGTTTTGCTGGTCTCAAAACCCCTGAGCTTCTTTTGACAATTTAAATTATTACCATGACAGTCACGACGACGTGTTCTTAGCACAGAAATGTGAATTGATTTGCTTAAGCTGTTTTAATGTTTATATAAAGTTTATTTAGAAAGTTCCACTTTGTATAAAGCACTTTTGACTGAATATTGGTTTTCAGTTGATTCTATTAATATTTGAACTTGCTTAATTAACTATATATATATATACATTAAATTTAAAATCAAAATGTGTGTTTGAGATGAAAGAGAAAGAATAAATACCCATTGAAATACGGAAATAAAGAAATTGAAAGAACAAATGAAAATTATGGTTTTGGATTGATTTTTATATAGTCATAGAAATGTAAAGTATGTATGCTCTGAATATTGTAACACAACTTCATTGAGCTTGCAATTCGAAATATTTCGGATACTATAGGGGGTATACGATTAAAAAAGTATATGTTATTTATATAAAAACCTATATATATATATATATATATATATATATATATATATATATATAGTTGTTACTGTTTATTATCTATGATGTAAGTATACGTTTCGTCCTTAATAATCGGGACTCATCAACATAGACATATTACTATTCACTATCAGTCATGCGATTCGAAACACCGGATTACGCGTATTTTGCAACTCAAATCCGACGCCTTAACCACTTGGCCAATTTTGAACACTTTTTAACACTTTATACGGCGGCTTGACGTCTAGAGAGTTCGACTTTTATTTCTTTTTTTTAATGAAAGGAACGATGCATTTAAAGCTAGCGACGTTATGCTGTGTTAATACTACACTTACAGTGCTCTACTGGACGGGTTTTTCTAGGAGCTACAAATAATATATATATATATATATATATATATATATATATATATATATATATATTTATGTGTGTGTATATTATAGTATTTACTTTTACTTCAATAAATTGTCTGTTCATAATAAATCATTTTTGTTGTTTGTATTATTCTAAACTCGTACCTATATGATCCTAAGTGGGAACAAGTTTAAAGTATGTAAATGAATAATTCTTCGGGATTGCTTTTTCTTAATGGGCAATGGAACTTAAGTTGGGCCGAAATCATAATGTTCTTAAAAAGAAGCTCCTCTCTTGTACATGGAATTCCAATAGTACACGTTGCTTGTTCTGTACATTGTATTATTTATATTCTTCGTGCCAACAAACATTTTAACAGAATATTTTCTCATGTAAAGATCCGGAGATGGAGGCGTGTTTATTTACGTTATGTATACATTAGTATAAACGTGTGATCGCAATACGAGCGGAAACAGTCGTGGCCATCTTGCAAGAACGAAAACCCTAACGTAAAGCAGCCTGTTAAAAGTAAAACAAAACAATTTAAAAAAAGCTTAACTAAAAAGACATTTTAAATTAATAGCAAGTAATAAAAAAGCCATACAATTCTATGTTGTTTGTTAATCTTTTAAGCGGATATTTATTCGAGTTTATATATTGACTAGACGGATTGCAGAGCGTTGCGAAGGTCTACCGAATAAATCAATATCGCCTAAATTAAGTAGATTTTTACAATTGTGTTTACACCAATCGATAATCAATTTTACTAAAAGAACATTTCTAAATAGAAATGTTCAACATATGGAAAATCCATATAATGTTATATTTGGAAAAGTGTATCTCTATTTATATAAAGTTAGGTATGTTTATATGCTTATATATTTGTATGTACAGGACTTACTCCTAAACTAGTGTGTGCTATTTTTAGTCTAATTTAGTTTCATGCAAAGGTGGTAAAAGGAGTTAGATTTCTTCGTGAACATTCAGATACCTTTGACTTTTGGAAAATTTTAACAATTAGTATTAGACATACATTCAATATTATCCTCCAAATTTCATATTTTAAGGAGTTTGAGGGGGATAATATGGGCATAATCTTCAATTTGAAATTTAAAATATTTACGGTTTGCATTGAATTTCGTCAATAGTCATGAGACATCAATTAAGAAAGATCGCCTGAATTTACATTTTTTCTTAAGACCCCTTAAGGCCTTAAATATTATAAAGTTTTTAAATTTAAAATGGATTTTAATAAAAATTAGAATAATGATTCTAGACATACGACTTAGTATAATTATTTTGGGAGTTCAATCTTCGGAAGTTGTGCAAAACTGTTCCGTTCGGGAAAATAAATCTTTCGCTCCGATACTGAATGTGAGTGTTCCCGTTTTTATTGGAGATGCATGGACATTAAGCATGTCATCTCGTGTCATATTTTGTTCTGGTGGGATTCGCACCTGTTGAAATATTTCACTTTAAATTAATCTTAAATTCTTGTCAGATATTATTCAAAATTCAAAAACATAAAATATCCAAAATCTAGTGTTTTTATGTTGCATCCGACTTGTTTCATGGAGGTAAGTAAGCTAGGATAAATGTTCACATACAAACGACGAAGACATTTTTGTATATAAAAATATTTTTTATTTTACTTCACCATGGTGTGGATCCCTTCCCTAAGTATATATTATACGAGGCCTGTCTACAACGTATCCGACTTTAGGCCAGGAAAAATATACTTCAAATACGTGACGCGGTTGGGACCCTAATCCTCTTACAAGTAGGTCCTTTGTACTTGCACACACTTAGTCCACCGATCCATCCACTGCCGGAAACACCTCTGGAAGTTTTATTTTGTAATAGTGTTCATCTCCGCCGTCGTGTTATATTCAGCAGGTGTTTGAAGAATATGCAATGGGTGTAAACAAATTAAGAAGTGGTTCAACCGATTCAAAAATGTCCGCACATCAGCGCAGAGTGCCAAGCGTTCTGGTAGACATCAAACTGCTCGAAGTGCAGCTGTTCTTGTAGGGGTGCAAAAAAAGAGATAATGCGGAACGCGACGACGGAGATGAACACTATTCCAAAAGAAGACTTCCAGGTGTTTCCGGCTGTGGATGGGTCGCATGGGCTTAGTGTGTGCAAGCACAATGGTCCTACTTTAAATGGGGATTAGGGTCCCAAACCAGTCATGTATTTGAAATATTTTTCTGGCCTCGTATGTTCTTCAAAACCGTAATTTTTACACCGTTCTTCGTGCAAATCCCTTCACCTCAGAATAAGCTAAGCGATCTAAAATGCTTTAGCGTCACATGAGTAATTCAATCTAATCAGATACCCCAGAGTTTGCCACGTTACCCCTTTTTGATTGGGGAGCCAATCAACAATAATCTGTTATCGTATCGTGGCCCTGCGTTGTGCTTTTCAGTTAAAAAAATCAGTTTTCAATCATTCTGAAAATATTTATACTTAATCATCCGTAAGCCTACTAGAGATTCACACCGCACCTTTCAAACCTTATGACCTTTCAAGACCATTACGGTTTAATAATGAACAACAAGTTCCCAGAATATAATAGGTATCACTATTAGCCTGTCACGATGACCACGTACGAGAAACACGTCCGTTCGAGGTTTTATAAATAAAAACAAGAACATAAGTCAGTCGGTAGAGTGCATACCTTCGCCTGGCAATGCAAAGATGAGCAAAAGTTTTATCTGGGCTTTACTTCTCTATATTGTATGAAGTATTCCACAAGTGATGTCATGAAAACGTTGATAACTGAAATATAATCAAGCTACAATATTGCAAGGTGGTTACTGTTATCAAAGAGCATCAGATTCACGCATCAAATTTGGAAAAATCGGAAGTTGAAATTCCGTCAAAATGTCGACATTGATCAAACATTCTAAGGTTACTGTCAGAGGTCAAAGGCATATAAGATGCGAGACTGAACTACCAACAATATGGACTTAGTAGAAAGTCTCTACAATTAACAGAACCGGAGTTATCGCTATTTCTGTAACTTTTACCATGACCATTTGACCTAATTATCCTCAAAATTAAATCAGTTCTAAGTTGGACCATCACTGATATACTGAACAAGTTTGGTGACGAATGATGAAGTGATCTGGATGCTAGGCTGTACCCAAACAAACATAGTGACAAACATAACCTCCACCTTGACGGGGGTAATGATATCTCTAACAGGTGAGCGTCCTGGCATTGTAACGTGGCCAGAAGAAAGCGTGCTGTCGTAATAACTATATCTTGGGAGGAGACCGGGAAAGAGGCGCAAGGTAAAAGAAAACAGATATGTAGCGTAACGTGTGAACCGAGGGCAAAAGTTATGGACATGCATTGTGATGCCCATTGAAGTTAATTATCTTTAAAGAGACTAGATCATATTCTGCATCTAAAAAATAAGTATGACTGGTCACAGGTTAAAAAAGTGCTTCACATCTTCTTTAAATCATAGTTCACCAGGCATCAAGCTGAATTTGATCAAAATATGACCGAAGATAAAACGCGCGCAACAAATTACTATTTCCCGTATTTACGTGACATTAAGCGTGTATTTTCAAATAAGATATTAATTTGCAAATGTAAAAAAATGTTATTTGTATACCTTGCTCGCTAGCAAAAGCTGATTGTCGCACGAGAGGTGGAAATACCGAAACGTTGTTCCTATTTCTGGTTCGCTGCTGATTGGATAAGGTTTCGCGTCTGTTATGATACGTTATTATATGCAAAAAAAAATCACAACTTAAAAAAATTGGGTGATATTATCCCAGCGATATTGGTACATAAAGAGATTTTACAAATCAAATGGGGTTTCAACTCAGAATACCGATTCCAGAATCCGCGCTGGTAACCATTAATCTTCAGCCATGAAAGATTTCTCATAATGGTGAAAGACAGAGTTATGTATTAAGTTAATGCTTTACATGATCACTTAATCTCATGTTATGTTAAAGTTAGTATATAATGAGTTAATTTATACTATGTATATGATGAGTTAATTTTATATTATGTTTATACTTATATATTATGAGTTTATTTTATATTAAGTGTATACTTGTATATGATAACTTAATCTTATATTAAGTTTAGACATTTTTATATAGACTTAATGATGTTACATTATAAACTACTATATATTTTTATTGTTAGATTTTACTGCTTGTATATAATGAGAATATCTATATTACATTTTGACTTGTATATAATGAGTTAAAATCTGTATCGTGTGTACTTCTCGCCTATAAGAGGCTTTGATGACTAAACATTATGCTTTAATATTAATAATCAAATATCTATTGAAATTTACAACAAAATAATCAAACCTGAAACGAATCTTTTTTACATCCCATTTTTTATTGTAAATATTACTAGATTCTTATCATATCAAATTGAACACACGCTTTTTCTTTGTTTCAGTTGCATATTTGAACGCTACTTTCAAGAAACGTTTCACCATCCCCGTTTTAAAAAAACTATCAGACAGGATCTTGTGTGCATGGGTGTATTTCTTGCCTGTACGTAACTTTGATAAATAAACATTGAATTATTATTTTTTTTACTATTATCGAATATTTACTTAAATTTAAAATTCCGTTATGTTCTTAAAAATAGTTCCACTCCGTTTTTGCCTATTTCTATAGTTGTACCGATCACTATTTCATTTTAGAAGATACAGTATTTCTTCTCGCTAGTGATAAGTAGCAGAAAATCATATCGACATAGACGGCGCTTTTCCGTCGCGTGCTTTACTTACAGTATCAACAATTATTATTTTAACAAATTTTATTTAAAAATTAAAATTAGTTCGCCCTTATTTCCGCGAAATATTAACTTATTTCGTGTTCTTCTTTGAAATCAACATGAGATTCTATTATTCCTTTTTTTATTTTTTGCGTGCCTACTTCTGTGTTCGCCATCTCAGATTTTCACAGGTACGCTTAACATTAAAATTAAGCTATTCATGTTCGTTTTTTTCAGTTATTTTTTAAATTACTTAAAATGTTTACTATACTTACGTATACTTACGTATTTATTTGTGCGTGCCTCTTATAATGTGTACTGTTAAATAAGCAATACTATGTATTGTACTTGACAGCATAAAAATATTAGTTAGGCGTAATGTCCGTTCCGTACGTCGTCTGTAGAACAAGAAGTGATCAAAAGCAAAGCGGAACTGAAATAGGGATCGCAACGATATAGGTGCAAATAATAATAATAATAATAATAATAATAATAATAATAATAATAATAATAATAATAATAATAATAATAATAATAATAATAATCTTGACTGATGGCTTCACAAGACAATGCAATTAGGACAAACTATATCAAAGCTAAAATAGTTAAAACCCAGGAAAACAGTAAATGCAGACAGTGTTGACAAAGAGACGAAACAGTAAATCATATAATAAGTGAATGCAGCAAACTAGCACAAAAAATGCAATAACAGATATGACTGCGTGGGGAAAGCAGTACACTTGGAACTGTGCAAACGATTGAATTTCGAATACACAGACAAATAATACAAACATAAACCAGAAACAGTACTGGAAAACAAAAAACACAAATCGTCTGGGATATGGATATAGAAACAGATAAACTCATACAAGCAAGGAGACCGGATGTTATAATAATCGACAAAAAGGAAAAATCTTGCAAAATTGTAGACTTCGTTGTTCCAGCAGACAACAGAGTGAAGATCAAAGAGACGGAAAAACGAAGCAAATACACGGAACTAGCCAGAGAACTGAAAGGAATATGGAGCGTGAAAAAAAATTCATTATAATATCAATAATCGTAGGAGAACTAGGAACAGTCCCAAAAAGCCTGGGGGAAAGACTGAGAGAAATTAAAATCAAAGGGATCATTGAGACCATACAAAGTATGGAAATGATTAAAACAGCCTCAATCTTAAGGAAAATCCTCGAATGCGGAAACCAACTCGCATAAGCTACGAAGGGTAACCAGTCACATGGAATTTACAACAGGGAGAATGAAAAACACATGAAGAACACCACATCACGAACTAAGGAACAGAAATTGCAAGAAACATCACATCATGACATGTGTGATAACGACTAGTGAGTAATAATGATGGCGACGACGACGACGACGACGACGACGATGATGATGATGATGATGATGATGATGATGATGATGATGATGATGATGATGATGATGATGATGATGATGATGATGATGATAGCATTAGTATTAGTAGTAGTAGTTGTAGTAGTAGTAGTAATAGTGATCAAAATCAAAATCAGATGAGGAATAAATTAACACATTATGGCCGCTTGACATTAAATATCAAGCCGGGCAACGTCGGGTAAGTACTGCAAGTTAAAAATAAAATAAAGGTAAATTAAAATGAATGTGTAAACATTCTAGTTTTTATGTAAACATGGCTATATTTTAAATTATTTTGCCGTAAATGTCTAAGCCATCTACGGGTCAATATGTCTCCACCCAAGAACACCGGTGAAAAAATGTTAATATTATCATACGCCCATGCTTTTATATGATTAATTAGTCTGATATTACATTCAAGTTAGATACGAAGAGTTACTCTTATATTATGTTATATTAAGCTTACATATCATAAATTAATTATATATTAAGTTTCGACTTATGATAACCTAATATTTTATTACGGATAGACTTGTATATTATAAGTTAATATTACAGTATCTGAAATTCCGGTTTGTATACGATAAGTTAATCGTATTAAAATTAAAAAAAATATTTTCAAGTTGTATGTTGTTGTGACATGAACACAAGACTCATTGAACAGCTTACTTCATAGATGTTTCAGCGATTATGGGTTCCGTGTGTGGATACATGGTATCATTGTTTATGAAAGGTGATATTGGGAAGAGTCAGGCCGGCGCCTCGACATGCCTAATGTAAATACGTTATTGACGTCGTCTTCGTTCAGATTAAGACGCTACTGCTAGAGGCTGTCGTGACGGTCACTCGAAATTTGTGATCCAGAATAAGCACACGCGTCATCGCAAGAGAAAGATCTTATTCTGACCCAAGAGCATAAACATCCGGCTGTTTTCTGTCATCACTGTTTTCGTGAACATACGGTGAAAAATTACGTAAAATACATCGCTCCTTTCTTTTCTAATTATTTTTTTTGTTTGTTTTTTGTTCAAGTAGTCACAAGAAATGAGATGTGACTTGAATGCTTATTCATGGCGATTTCTGCTTCACAAAGCACAATCGTTCTTCAGTCTATATAAAAAGACAAATATTTGTTGAATATCTTTCGAAATTCCTGGATAAGACATTAAAGACATTCATATAAGTATAAATTCAAAATGACTGTCAAACCCAACAAGACATCTTTATTTTCAACCACAAAGTAAACAAGGGTATCATTTGCCTGCCAACTTCACACGATACATTAAAAGAATCAAGCCGACAGGGAAAACCAATAACGTTAAACGTTGCTATTATCAGTAAAAGTAAAAAAAAGCGAAAATTAAAATCAAATATATTTGTTCCACTAATACATTTTTGGGCATTGACCATTATTAGATCGGATATATATATATCACCAACTTTACTACTAAGTAATAACTTTAAATTTACCTTATATATATATATATATATATATATATATATATATATATATATATATATATATATATATTTATATATATGTCCTCCACATAATAATAATGAGCAATGTATATATATATATATATATATATATATATATATATATATATATATATATATATATATATATATATATATATATGTATGTATTTAAATATATATATAAATCCGTCCTTTAACACAAAAGTAAGCGTGTTAAAAACAACCGCACGAGTTAATTTGAAGTATCTAGGTAAATAAAGAAACAAATGACAAGTCAGACTATCGCCGTCGTCAATCTATTTCAACAACGAGCCGTCGTTTTATTTCGTTTTTTCTGTGTCTATATCGAAAAACAGAAAAAATGAAATAAGAACTTTATAAGTTTTTATTTAGTTTTTTCTGCTTTCTGTGTTGATTTATAAAACAACACAGAAAGCAGTTTTTATTTCATATTTTCTGTTTCTATGCTGATTTAGAAGGTTTTATTTCATTTTTTCTATACTGATTTATAAGTTTTTATTTCATTTTTTCTGTTTCTATGCTGATTAAGAAGGTTTTATTTCATTTTTTCTATGCTGATTTATAAGTTTTTATTTCATATTTTCTGTTTCTATGCTGATTTAGAAAGTTTTATTTCATTATTTTCTATGCTGATTTAAAAGTTTTTATTTCATTTTTTCTGTTTCTATGCAGATTTAGAAGGTTTTATTTCATTTTTTATATGCTGATTTATAAGTTTTTATTTCATTTTGTCTGTTTCTATGCTGATTTAGGTTTTATTTCATTATTTTCTATGCTGATTTATAAGTTATTATTTCATATTTTCTGTTTCTATGCTGATTTAGAAGGTTTTATTTCATTTTTTCTATACTGATTTAAAAGTTTTTATTTCATTTTTTCTGTTTCTATGCTGATTTAGAAGGTTTTATTTCATTTTTTCTATGCTGATTTAGAAGGTTTCAATTTAATTTTTTCTGTTTCTATGCTGATTTAGAAGGTTTTATTTCATTTTTTCTATGCTGATTTATAAGTTTTTATTTCATTTTTTCTGTTTCTATGCTGATTTAGAAGGTTTTATTTCATTTTCTCTGTTTCTTTGCTGATTTAGAAGGTTTTATTTCATTTTTTCTATGCTGATTTATAAGTTTTTATTTCATTTTTTCTGTTTCTATGCTGATTTAGAAGGTTTTAATTTAATTTTTTCTGTTTCTTTGCTGATTTAGAAGGTTTTATTTCATTTTTTCTATGCTGATTTATAAGTTTTTATTTCATTTTTTCTGTTTCTATGCTGATTTAGAAGGTTTTATTTCATTTTCTCTGTTTCTTTGCTGATTTAGAAGGTTTTATTTCATTATTTTCTATGCTGATTTCTAAGTTTTTATTTCATTTTTTCTGTTTCTATGCTGATTTAGAAGATTTTATTTCATTTTTTCTATGCTGATTTATAAGTTTTTAATTTTCTCTGTTTCTATGCTGATTTAGAAGATTTTATTTCATTTTTTCTATGCTGATTTATAAGTTTTTCATTTTCTCTGTTTCTATGCTGATTTAGAAGATTTTATTTCATTTTTTCTATGCTGATTTATAAGTTTTTCATTTTCTCTGTTTCTATGCTGATTTAGAAGATTTTATTTCATTTTTTCTATGCTGATTTATAAGTTTTTCATTTTCTCTGTTTCTATGCTGATTTAGAAGATTTTATTTCATTTTTTCTATGCTGATTTATAAGTTTTTCATTTTCTCTATTTCTATGCTGATTTAGAAGATTTTATTTCATTTTTTCTATGCTGATTTATAAGTTTTTCATTTTCTCTGTTTATATGCTGATTTAGAAGATTTTATTTCATTTTTTCTATGCTGATTTATAAGTTTTTCATTTTCTCTGTTTCTATGCTGATTTAGAAGATTTTATTTCATTTTTTCTATGCTGATTTATAAGTTTTTCATTTTCTCTGTTTCTATGCTGATTTAGAAGATTTTATTTCATTTTTTCTATGCTGATTTATAAGTTTTTCATTTTCTCTGTTTCTATGCTGATTTAGAAGATTTTATTTCATTTTTTCTATGCTGATTTATAAGTTTTTCATTTTCTCTGTTTCTATGCTGATTTAGAAGATTTTATTTCATTTTTTCTATGCTGATTTATAAGTTTTTCATTTTCTCTGTTTCTATGCTGATTTAGAAGATTTTATTTCATTTTTTCTATGCTGATTTATAAGTTTTTCATTTTCTCTGTTTCTATGCTGATTTAGAAGATTTTATTTCATTTTTTCTATGCTGATTTATAAGTTTTTCATTTTCTCTGTTTCTATGCTGATTTAGAAGATTTTATTTCATTTTTTCTATGCTGATTTATAAGTTTTTCATTTTCTCTGTTTCTATGCTGATTTAGAAGATTTTATTTCATTTTTTCTATGCTGATTTATAAGTTGTTATATTATTTTTTCTGTTTTTATGCCGATTAATAACTATCTTTTTCATTTTTTGGCTTTCTATGTCGATTTATAAGTTGATATTTTATTTTTTTCTGCTTTCTGTGCCGATTTATAAGTTTTTATTTAACTTTTTCTGTTTCTATGCCGATTAATATTTTTTACTATTTTACTGTTTTCTATGCCGAGTTATAAGGTTTTATTTCATTATTTTCTGTGTTCTATGCCGATTAATAAATTTTTATTTATTTTGTTTTTTTTTCTTTCTATGCTGATTTATAAGTTTTTATTTTATTTTTTCTATGATGATTCATAAGTTTTTATTCAACTTTTTCTGTTTCTATGCCGATTAATAATTTGTTGATTTAATTCTTGCTTTCTATGCCGATATTTGAGTTTTGTTTCATTTTTCTGTTTTCTATGCCGATTTTTAGTTTTTAGATCATTTGTTTGTTTTCTATGCCGATTTATAATTTGTTTTTACTTATATTCTGCTTTTTCTGTTGATTTATAATTATTTATTTTATTTCTTCTCTTTTTATGCTGATTAATAATATTTATTTCATTTTTTCTTGTTTCTATGCTGATTTCTAAGTTTTTATTTCATTTTTCTGCTTTCTATGTCGATATATAAGTTTTTTATTTTAGATTTGTCGGTTTTCTATGTCGATTTATAGGTTTTATTTCACTTTTTCTGTTTCTATTCTAATTATCCATTTTTTCTTATTTTTTACTGTTTTCTATGCAAATTTATATGTTTTTATTTGATTTATTCTGTTTTCTAGGCTGATTTATAAGTTTTTATTTCATTTCTCTGCTTTCTATGCCGATTTATAAGTGTTTTCCATTATTTTTCTGCTTTTTGTGTCGGTTTATAAGTTTTTATTTCATTTTCTTTGTGCCGATTTATAAGTTTTTATTTAATTTGTTTTTCTTACTGTGTCGATTTATAAGTTTTTATTTCATTGTTTTCTGTTTCTATTCCAATTAATCATTTTGTTGTCATTTTTGCTGCTATCTGTGTTGATTTATAACGGTTTATTTTATTTTTGTCTACTTTCTGTGCCGGTTTCTAAGTTTTTATTTCATTTTTTGTATTCTATTGCAATTTGCAAGGGTTTAATTTTTCTGCTTTTTATTCCGATTCATAAGATTTTATTTCACTTTTTCTGTTACTATTCCAATTAATCATTTTGTTGTCATTTTCTCTTCTTACTGTGTTGATTTTAAGTGTTTATTTCATTTATAAGTTTTATATCATTTTTTCTGTTTTTAATTGCAATTCATGATGTTTTTTCTGCTTTTTCTGTCGATTTATAATTATTTATTTCATTTTTTCGGCTTTCTATGCTGGTTATTTAATTTTTTCTGCTTTTTGTGTCGATTTATAAGTTTATATTTAATATTTTCTTGTTTTTGTTGATTTTTTAGTTTTTATTTCATTTTTTTGTTTTTTATGCCGATTTATAAGTTTTTATTTCATTTTTTTGTTTTCTATGGCGATTTATAAGTTTTTATTTCATTTTTTTGTTTTTTATGCCGATTTATAAGTTTTTATTTGATTATTTCCGTTTTCTATTCCGATTTATAAGTTTTTATTTCATTATTTCCGTTTTCTATTCCGATTTTTAGTTTTTATTCCATTTATTCTGTTTCTATGCCGATTGATGTTTTTTTTCTTTTTTCTCGTTTTTAAACTGCCCGTTTGAGACGTTTACTATTACTGATTTCACCGATTTAGAAGTTATTTCACATGGCCCTAATCTTTACAAATCTGTTCAATCGTTTCTTAAGGAGAATTATTTTGTCCCTTTGGAAGACTTCGTTGGTTTGCCTAGTATTTTTAAATACTTGAGATCGATCCTCTGCATCCCAGTACAGACCGATCAGTCTACTGTGCGTCATGAGTAAGTTGCTCGGATCTATAATAAATCAAAGAGTTGTCAACCATCTCAGCAAAAACAATTTTCTTTGTGATTAGCTATATGGATTTCGTCCTGCAAAATCTACAGCTGACGTGCTAACTGAGATATCGCACAAGGCCAGTTAATCTAGCGACGGGAGCGTTTTTCTAGGGCAATAATTCTCGATATATCAAAGGTCTTCGGTAGGGTTTGGCATAACAGTGCTCAATATCCTAGATAGAGCAGGTATTTAAACGCTTTGTGTCCCAGGATAAAGAACTTCTCTGTCTTTTTTTATAATGTTGTATACCCCGTGGACCATAATCCTTTATTTTCATATTATTGTGAAATGAGCGATTAGTTTTTTAGCGGTGCCATTTGTTCTCCTCGGCTTTGTTCGAGATCCAAAATTGTAAGATTACATAGATATATAGTAAATCTCTTCGGACTGTTGAATTCATCTTCTGATTATTTTGAAATGGAGCGAGGGGGAAGAAATTCGGAATTGACCGTGACCATTTGTTCTTCTCTGCATTGTCCGATATCAATAATTGTAAGATTTCAGCATTATTTTCGATGACTCGAATATATTAACTCTCTTCGGACTATTGACTTTATCAACATAACGTATATTCTTAATATGTTGAAAGTGAGAGAAGGGGCAAGAAATCATGAATTGATCAGAACTATTTGTTCTACCCGGCGTTGTCACAGATCAATAAGTGTAAAATTACAGTATTACTTTTGGTAATGGATATATAGTAAATCTCTTCAGATTATTGACTTCATCAACATTACGTATCTTATTAATATGTTCGAATGGAGGGGAGAAAGAAATTAGGAATTGCCCGGGACCATTTGTTGTACTTGGCGTTGTACGGGATCAAAATATGTAAGATTACAGTATTACTTTTAGTAACTGGTATATATTAAATCTCTTCGGATTATTGTCTTAATCAACATTATTTCTTTTCATACATTGATTTTAACGGTACTATTGGCAGTTCTGTGAGGTGCTCTTTACTAACATTACAGTATTATATTCATTAAATGAGGGGAGAGTTACAGAAACTTTTGTTCTACTCGGTATTATCCGAAAGCAAATAAAGTGTAATTATCAACTTATTTTCTCTTCATACTTTAACCGTACTTTTGGCAGTGCTGTAAAGACCTCTTTACTAACATTACAGTATTATATTTGGTAGGGGAGGGGGAGTAACAAAACTTTTTGTTCTACTCGGCGTTGTCCGAAAGCAATAAATTGTCATTATTGACATTACTGTATTATATTAGGATGTAACAGAATCTTTTGTTCTACTTGGGAGCAATAAATGTAACTTACAGTATTAAATTTAAATCTCTTTGGACTATTTTCATTATCAACATCATTTCTCTTCATATTATTGTGAAATAAGGTGGGGGGAACAGAATTACCCGGCATCAAGAATGCCATTGTGTTTTGTTCTACTCGGCGTTGTCAAGTATCAATGAATGTAAGATTATAGTCTTACATTTAAAGGAGATAGCTTCGGTTAATGAATTACATTATTATTTCTTTTTCAACACATTAAAACAGGAAAGATGAATGGACTGGGCGGGAGAGAAAGAAAGGGTTTGGGAGAGAGACGGTAAAATAAGGGAGAGGGAAAGAGATAAAGATAAAGAGACGACTAAAGAGAAATAGAGAGATATAGAAGTTTTAATATAAAGATGTTACACACGTTATTTAACTTCTTCTACTTAGGTTGTATAGGCCCGGGCAACACAGGGTAGCCCTGCTAGTTAATAATGAAAGCGAAAAACACAAAGTAACTATTTTAATTTGCTCCGGGATATATAATTCTTTTGTGTGTCCAATAGACGTTCAACTTTTGGCGAGTATCAAAGAATAATCAACGGAAGGAAAATGAGCACAAAAACAAATAGTCAACAAATAACTATTAACAAAAGAAATAAAACTTAATTTTCTACCTACTTGCCTTTTTGTGTTTTGAAGTATTTCAAATCAAAAAGTTCGGTCAAATATATTACGTTAGACTGAAAAACAAAGATGGCTGACAGTCGATCACCGACCATCTACGAAGTCTGGTGATTATTTTTGCACTTTTATTATTTTCAATTTCGTAGAAAGTAAATTTTAAAGCGTTTGAGACAGTTATTTGTTGACTATTTGTTTTTTGTTGTTTACCCCAAAAGACGAAAACTCATTAAACACACTTCGGGGATGTTCGCTTACGTTATATTGAAAATAGAACTGTTGCGCGATCGGATGTAGACGAATAATTTAAATGCAATAAAAACTGTTTAAAATATTTTAAAGCACACACGTAAAATAGGCAAGTTGGTAACAGTTATTTGTTGATTATTAGTTTTCTTCGCCCTTTTTTCTGTTGGTTATTCTTGACAATCGCCCCGATTATCTGTTTATTTCTTTCATTATGAGTAATTGATTTTTATGCTTTCAGCATTGGAATATATCAAATAACACCATGACAATCATCTTTTTGTTATATTTCTTCAAATTACCAAAATGTGAAAAACAAAATTGTTTATTTGTTGTTATATAGATAACGCTACAGCTAGATTAATAATTTCTCAGAGTGCTGTAGTTTTTTGCTAATATATATATAGAGAGAGAGAGAGAAAGAGAGAGAGAGAGAAAGATGTGTGTGAAAATATATGTTTTTACGTATACTTTCTATTCTTTATATATATATATATATATATATATATATATATACATATATATATATATATATATATATATATATATGCCAACCTTTTAAAACTAAAAGCTCGATGATTACCAACTTATAACAACAGATCATATATAAATAAACAATATTTTCCTACATTCCAATGACCAATATTGTATAGCCCTTACCAATTATATTTTAAAAACATAAAACTTCGGTGCAATTATTGAACCATTTCGTTTACAGAAGAACAACCGTTATTTGTATGTTTATCCCAGATCTTTCCGCCATGAACCCATCAGAAACCAAAAAGCTATTCTTCAGGAAAAATACATATCGATGCAGTAAAAACAAATTTTTAAAAAACAGACAACTCACATTGATTACATCTCCATTGAAAAAGAGACTTGCGAATCGCTACATAGAAAGAACAGCGATCTTGTTTTAGGACCCATGAAGAGCAGCCATCTTGTTTTAGGACCCATGAAGAGCAGCCATCTTGTTTTAGGATATTTGTTTGGTTTCTTATACGTCCATGAAGTAGAGATCCGAGATTTACATGCAGATATCGTTTGTTATTCTGTGAACTAAAAGGTTCTGTAATCGTACCGAAGTTATTTTGTTTTGAAAAAATAATTGCTCAGGTGAATAAAATCTTGGTCATTTGAATGTAGCAAAATGTTGTTATATATATATATATATATATATATATATATATATATTAATAATGGAGATTATGTATCTGTCTGTCTGTCTGTCTGAAGCCGAAACTCCATCAGAGTAATATTACTATTTACTTAGTCCGCCAGCTTCTTTATATACTACTACAAAAACCGCTGTAAACACTATGGGCATTTCTCAATTTACATAATAAATTGCTTTTAAACTTCTAATGAATTAGTATTCACAAATATACACTCATGATTGTTTTCTTCAGATTTCCACATGTAATTACGCTATTTTGCTCGCTTATAATCTTACTTATAAATTATAATTATTTATTTTATTATTTATATATATACATACATGAAATTAGTTACGTAGTAAATCTATCTATTGTGAAACTGATTGAACAGCCAGCGTTACTCCATTGAACTGGTTACCTCCCTCTGATTATTTAGTATGGACGTAAGACGGGCGCGTTATTTTAAATTTAAAAAAAACGCTGGCATTTACCGTGTTACTTTTACTCTGATTTTTTTTATTAAAACGTTTTGAGTTTGTTTATTTTCTTAATTTTATTAGCAATTATGTTTTAAAACACCGATTCACTGAATCAAATTGTTTAATTAAAATAATAATTGATTTAAAAATTACTATTTAAAAACACATACACACATCATAATGAATTTAGTTTAGGTAAACTTTTTCTTTTCGAGGGCATTTAAAAAACTATTCGTGTTTACTGTATTTGATTTGTTAATACTTTCATTATAGGTACACCTTTTCTTCTGATTTGAAAAACTTCCAATATTATCATTTCTTACGACCGCAACTCTATTTATGATTTCGTTTTTACCTTTTACGCTGTTAAGCTTTTATTTACAAACTGTTTTTATTATTCCATGTTTTATTTATTAAAATAAAAGATGTGATTTTTTTTTCCTTTTCTGTCAACAAAAAAACTAACACATTGTACTGGAAAACTGTATAACTGATTTTAGAATTAAACTGTTTAATTAAAAAAAGGTCATTAAACAAACACATACACACACACATTCTAATGAATTTAATTTAGGTAAATTTTCTTTCCGAAAGAATTTACATAACTAATCGTGTTCACTGTATTTGATTTTTTGGTGGTTTTCACTGTAGGACCCGCGCTAATTTTGACCCCGTCGTTAGGGTTAGGGTCAAAGTGGGAGTTAGGGTTAGGGTTTAGAGTTAGGGTTAGGGTTATGGTCAAAGTTAGCGCGGGTCCTACAGTAATAGAGTACCGATTTTTTTATTGTTTTAGTTTAGGTACACCTTTTTCCGATTTGAAAAATACTGTTCGCTGTATTTAGTTTTTTAAATCGTTGATTTTAACAATTTTATTGAATCATATTGTCTAATTAAAATAATAATTTATTTAAAAATTACTATTTAAAAAAGAGACACATTCTAATGAATTTAATTTAGGTAAACTTCTTCTCGAGAGCATTTAAATAACTAATTGTGTTCGCTGTATTTGATTTTTTTTACTGTTTTTCTTTTTTTCTTCTTTTTAAGTAAAAATATTTATATGTATGGGAGGATAAAAAAAAATGGGGCTGGGGCTGTCAAAAAATTTTTTTTGTGTCTTAACTAAAAATATTTCTATGTATGGGGTAAAATAAAAAATTTGAGGGGGGGTCCAAAAATGTTGTTTTCTTTTTTTTTAAACTAAAAATATTTCTATTTATGGGGGAGAGTAAAACAAAAATTGTGGTGGGGTCGAAATTTTTTTTTCTTTATTTTCAACTAAAAATATTCTTGGTCTTAAACAAAGAAAATCAATGTCTAACCACCCAAGAAATATAACTGGGGCTCCATCGGTTACGCGTGAGCATTCATTTCTGGCGCGGCAGCCTAGCAAAAACATGCGACCGGTAAGAGCATATATTTGCTAGTATATATAATTTTGTATAAGTATTTTATATCCTGATGAATTCTCTTTGTGTGGTTTCACAGTTAAATAGCGCAGAGAGTGCAAATGGGATGCCATTTTGCTCATTTGTTTATTCCTAATTATTTTGATTGAATTGTATTTTCCTTTCTTTGAGCAAAATCTCGTTAGTATTCCGGAGAGTCTATTTCATCTTAAGTATTCTACTCTTTTATTACCTGTCTGGTGACAAAACACCTACATATCTGCTGTCAATCTAATAACCTTTCAGTTGATGAGGAAGCGTAAATAACTTTGCTACGGTCAACAAATTCTCAGACTCCAGTTTTGTTTCCTTTCTGTATTTTTCCGCTTTTAGTTTTTGCTTTTCGTCTGCGATTGTCAATTTTTGTAAAATTGTACCTCTGAATGTGTATAAAAAATAAGAATGCAGTTCTTTTTATTAAAGAATAAACAACCCTCACTATGTGGCCGACACGATATTTTCAATAGAAAAATGCGATAAACATTCAATTTTTTAAAACGCTTCATTTCACAACTAGAACAGATCAAGTCAATGCGGATGCAAATTGTAATACGTTCAAATGTTTGTATACGAATATCATTCGCTTTACCTATTCATCCACAACACGCTATAAAATGATAACATTTACTCAAAATATTTCACTACTTGTTATTCTGATCTACCCTATTTCGTCACTGTGTTGTCTCTTTCTGACTCTATGAATCGTTATGATCAATCAGTAAAAGTGAGAAAAGAAGCGAAGTGTCAACCCATTACTTCTGTACTTTCAACCCATTACTTCTGTACTTTCTGTTAATGCAATTTATAGTTAATTTACTTCTATTTGTGTTAGTTTTTTTCCGGCCATTTAAGGCGACTACACAATATGTGATACACTTTTTCAGCTATATTATCATTTGAACACACAATTTCCATATCAGTAGTAGAAGCTAAATAAAATGATTTATTCTAATACGAGGGAAAAACATTACTCATAGTGTTATATACTGAAAGTTGAAAATGTTAGCTAGTTTAAAACAATCATTTCAGTTTTTTGTACTTTTAGTCGTTTAATCGTTGTCTGGCATGGTCAAAAGTCCAAATCAGACATACGTGTGAAAATAGAAGAAAGAAATTAACCGGATAGAGAATTCAATCATTAGTAAAGAGAGAAGAGATTTCTAAATCATATATCAGTTAGTGACTGGAAGCTAGTAGAATAACACATGAAGATGAGGTCAGACTCTTTCGTTATCTTACCCTCTCTGTGTCTACTGTATGTAAAAATCAATGACAAACTGTACAACAATAAATCATCATAGAGTGAGATTTATTGATTTCAAAGCTATATTCAGTCAGAAAGAGTTTGATTTAGCTTCTATTATAATTTTTAAACGGCCACCCCCAGTATATAACAATGGTGCCCTAACAGTTTAAAACATATTAGCGAATAGATCTATTATTCACAGACAGTACAATTTGAGAAGAACGTTCCATTTTTGAATAGCTCAGTTTGGAAAGCTCTAATTTTGTAACACCCTTGTCTCCATGTCTTTTCGTGGTATTTTTGTATTGGGTCCACTTGATTGTCTCGGTATTTTTACGACTGTGCAATCTTTTGTTGCCAATTAGTTTTCTAATAAGTTTAAATCATGAGCGCATCACCCGTCTTACACTGATCTTCCAGTGCAATAATTTACCTTAATGTATTTCTATATGGTGTTGTATATTGAGATCGACTTGAAGGAGACAGTATCAGAAGTAGTTGTAAAAATAGTTCAAAAGTTGCATGCATGGAAAAAGTGATCGATTAGCATATGCAGAAAGAATTTGTTTAGAAGCGAAACAAACGTATGTGTGAAGTGTAGATCTTAAAAATGTTAGATTCTAATTTCTATTTTCTCCGTCCAAAGAATATGTCTGAAATGAATAACGATAAATAATGTTTAGCGATGGTAAACAGCATATTTGTGTTACAATAATTCTGAGTTAGCTATTTATAATTAACAAAGACCCAGCAAGACAATGATTTCCAAAAGCATCGCCGTCAGACATGTCTATCCCAGGAGAATTGAACCTTCAACATCCAAACTAATATTTATCCCTTGGGCCTAATATTTTCGTCTGAGGAGACAAAAACTATTATATGCTTATATTGTCAGTAGCGGTGAACGAGTAGGGTAAGTCAGAGAGGTGGAGTAAGCACATGAACTGACATAAGTGGTTTTCTCGAATTTGATTCCTAGTATACCTTTTATCTCAATTTGGGTTAGTTTATATAATGATTTAGGATACAAACGCATACACATGTAAACGCCCAGTCTGGGAGTTAACCATCGCTGGCACTGTAATCATGTTCCTAAAGGGTATTTCTGTCTTTTTACGAATCAGCTTTGCAGGTGATTTGAAATCAATCAACAAATATTTATTCTTCGCAGAGTTGTGTTTCCGTGTCAATCAACTGTGTAAATCAGTCACGTTTTATTTCTCTGTGACATGTGCGTGTCTGTGTCAATTACGTTTTTTCCCTGTCGAGTGATATTTCCAGTACACCAGACCCGATATTCAACAATGGTTACGCAATATTCAATTGCACTTCTTCTGACTCACCATTGCTGAAACAAATCTCAGAAACCGTACGTATAATAGGATAAGCGAAGAAGGATTTGTCTCGATTCAGAGTTTTCTTTATCCTAGACGAGTTGAATTGTCTACCCGACTATTGTTGCATAACAAAAGCTGTTATTTAAATGAAAAAGTCTGAATGGTCTATAAGGGTCAGCGGTGAGCCCAGAACAAAAGTCGACGAAAGCACGTTACTTCCGGGCGGCGATTTTTTTCTCTCTCCCTGGCAACACATCAATCAGAGGAGACGTGTTGAATATGCCGTCCCCAATGAAGGGGTCGGACGCGCACAATGTAGCTAGATAACGATACAATCTATCTATCTGTTTGTCAATCTGTCTTTCTCTCTATTTCCGGGCACACGCAAGTAACCAGTCTCTCTGTTTTTTCTGTGGCTATTCTTCTCTTTTTAATCAACCTTTTCATAAAAACATCAGCGTCCGAGTGATTTTGTTAAGAGACGATCCAGAACCTAGGATCCCGACAACAGGTGTATAATGATTAAAGTCCATGCGTTTGGTCAGAGAAAACGTAACGCTATCTACGCCGATAGATAGGGAAAGTGAGTTCGATTCATATTGTTCATAGTGGTATTATAGAAATGGCATTGATAACCGTATGCACTACTTAAATTAAAACACATGGTATTACAAAAGGGTCACCCATCTAGTCATTGACTAGGCTCAACGTTGCTTAACGGGACTTGACTGAATACTGGCTGGCAAACTTGGCTAGTCATTTCGAACCTCATGGGTGGTCCATACCTCGTGCAAAAATAGAACAAACATTGGTTATAATGAAATGAATGCGTTATATCAATACGAGAAAAAAGCGGCAATTATCAGCGGCCATTAATTCGACGTGACGCAGTACAATTTTGCCTTTAACTAAAGTAGGCAAACAACTTACATGTTTCAGCGCTTCTTTACTCTCGGCCATGAAACAAATGTGTCTTATTTTTCTTCTAGATATGCCAAGTGTTTTGGGGAGGGTACTTCTTCAATAGTCATAAAATTCGTAGAACCTGAGTGCACTTCGATAACAAACAAGTTGATTTTTTGTGTAATCTTAAATTTTATTTGCTACAATATAATATTACGAGTTTGCTTTTTTTCAATACTGAACTATGGTAGCACAAAACGCACACTATTTTTATATTTGGATACTTTACGAACATTATTTTCAGTGTGTCCTTTACTTAAAAAATAGTTAGCGGCAGGCGACACCTGTAATATTATCTATACACGCGGGACCCATAGAAATTCCACAGTGCTGTCTTGGAGGGCTTCGTTCAGTTTCGAGAGACAATGGATACACCATGTTAGGGTACTTGTTCGGGATCTAATTGCGAAGCAAGAGTTGTTTGAGTCTAGTGGCAAGGAGTAGTTCAAGACGACCAGAAACAATGCCGCGATAAGCAGAGAGCTCTTCAACATACTGCATCTGGTATTACTAAATGGTGACGTATTTTAATACTGACTAGGCCCAACGTCGCTTAACTTCGGTGATCCAACGAAAACCGGTGTGTCGACCTAATTATGCCATATGCATCAATCTGTATGATTTACTGTTAATAATAATATTCTTTTCAAATAATAAATATATGTCATGGTCAATACTATTAAGAAAACATAATGACTATTCTTCTTCCATGAAATTAATTGTCCTTGTCAGCTGAATATTCCTTAAATAAATAAAACGAATATGTTTCCTATTTATTTATTTAACATTGTGGCCATCTAAATCGTTTTAACACAATAAATATTCCTTCTCTTCTTTTTTTCTTTTTTTAACATAGTTAACCCCAAACAAGGCAGGTCACCACTGTAGACCTAAGGGGCTACTGGGAATAAGGGTGTAAGCGAGATGTCTGTTTACATTAGTTTTAAATTTCTGCATGTCGGTACAGTCAGGGAAACAGTGAGCAGGGTGAGAGTTGCAGAGGCCGGCAGCATTAGGAAAGAAGCTATTGGAGTAGAAGACTCTCCGCCATCTGGAGACCTCCACAGTGAATAGATGGGATATTGCTGATTGTTGAGTTGGTCTAGTGTATTTACGTCGAAGGGGGCAAGTGCATTGGAGCCTAACCCCTTGAAGTACTTGTAAAACCGGTACAAAGATGCAAAACTATTCTTGAAATCAATAAATAAAAAAAATGTCACTTTTTGATATTTATTTATTTAAAATTGTATTGTTTTAGTTGACGAGACGACATAATCCGATTTGGGAACAATTCATTTTAAAATTAGTAAATTCGGTATTATGTATCTTAGCAACATTGAAAGATCTCAGATTGGATATCGTTTTTTTATGTGTATGAAAAGTGATAACGTGCGTATGAACATGAAATGCCGAAGAACATTATTCATTATGGAAATTATACGATTGTTGTAATCATCTACTTTCATGATTTACTGTTAATAATATTTCCTTTGAAATAATACATTTATGTATGGTTTAATAATATTATGTAAAGATTGTTCTTTTTTCCCAAACATAATTACCATTGTCAGTGAAATATTCTTAAAATAAATAAATAAAATATTCTTTTCTTTATTTATTGAAAATTGTTACAATTTATATCTTTTAAAACAATAAATTTCCTCTTTTTTAACGTAGAAATAAATGCCAACTAAATATTTTATTTTCAATAAATGAAACGAACTTTTAACAGTTTTATTTAATTTATTGTTTCAAAATAAATACTCTCTTCCTTTTTAACGTAAAAGTAGTTATCTTATTCTTTAAATGAATAAACCTTAGGCGATCGCATGTTTTATTAAAGTAGTGGTGATGATAACGTACGTACAAACATGAAATTTCCTTAGCGTATTATATATACATAAACATATATGTATATATATATATATATGATGAATATATATATATGCCTAAATGAATTTTTCATTTACCAGAACTATATTACCAGTAAAACGAGTTACTCTAATTTAAATTAATAATGCATAATAGTATTTTGAAATACTGTATATATAGCCACAAACAAAGGTCTAAACACATGTATTTGTTTAACTCATTTGCATAACTATATTTTAAATAGCTTATAATAAATTAAAGTTTGGTGTTATAAGCGCAGTCGTTATATATATATATATATATATATATATATATATATATATATATATATATATATATATATATACGAAATAATGTGTCGATAATTTAATTCTAATTAATTCAAGTAATTTAAAAAACAAAAGATGAATTACAAAATATGTTACAACTTCTAAATAAGGCTGTACGCACACGCACACACACACACACTAAAATAGGTATACCTACAAGGGAATAATTCATTTTATAATTTTTTCTCCCCCGTCTCAACAACAATCGACAATCAAAACAATTTTACCGTAGCTAATTATTTGCATATACTGCATGCCCCAGCATTTTAAACTTTTTCCTAAATTATTCTTGACGGAGAATTCTATCAGTAAATAAAAAGTAAGTGAAAATATTTGTTATAGCGAAACGGAATTGTTTAACTTCGCTTAAAAAATTCATTTATTTTGAATTTTAAGCATTTAATTTTTGATGATTTTACATTTTCAGTAAAAAATACACAAATAATGTTGGTAATCATGTCATTCGCACCCAGCATGTCGACAGAATGTGACGTCAGCACATTGGGGCCGGTGTTAATCTAAAACAGCAACCTAGCTTACGAAAGCCGGCGAATTATAATTTGTTATCTGTTTTCATAATTACATAAGCTGAAGCAATTTGTTGTATAGCTTTTAAAGCCAATTAATTAACACAAAGTGTTTCGAGTTATTATTATTAAGCTCATATCATAAAATGTATGTATATATATATATATATATATATATATATATATATATATATATATATATAAATAAGTTAAATGGACAATATTTGAATGTGTAATAAATTAAATTGTGTTACGCTAATGTTATTTTAATCTCTATTTATGCAATTATTGGATGTAAATAGCTTCCAAAACCTTCACTCTTTCTAATACATTAGGGTTTGTTAATAATTTTAAAGCCACCAATGATTTTCTATTCGACAGTTTAAATGCTATCAAATTTCTATCAAATATCTAAATAATTTATTATTTTTTACGCTATAACGTTTACATTACGCAATGATATATATTTTGTTAAAGTAGTTTATTGGTTGTTAAATTGTAAATTAGTAATCTGAAAATCAACAAATTACCGTTTATTATATATCAAATCCATTTATAAAAGAAAATGTTATTTTCTCAATAAAAATGGAAAAAAACAATTTCGTAATATATTATTTTTTTAGCGCAAAAAAAAACCAACAAATTACTATTCGCCTGTCTTCGTCAACTAAGTTACTTCGTCAACTAAGTTTTTTTTTTCATATTAACACCGAGCTCAAAATTCACATTGGCGTCACATTCTGTCGTCAAGCTGGGTGTGAAGTAACATGATTACCTCACTTGTTTTAGTGAGCTAATTAAATGTGTAATATTGAAAGTTCAATTAAAATAGTAATAGTTTGTTATTAAACTTATTGAAAAATTAAAACAAGTTTAGTTCCTCCACTGATCTATCCAAATAATAAAAAATTAGATTCAATTTTGGTATTATTGTAAATTTACACCCTCCGTTAAATTCTCCCTAAAAATATAGATTTTACTTTTTAAGCGATTACGTGTGAAACATCATGAAATGTTTGCGGAAAGAAAAAAAGAAAAACAATTATTTTAGAATTTAAAGTAGGAGATAAGTTTCACATATAAATTTAATGTAAAATAATCCCTTATTTCGTGGCCATTGTCGCGTTTTAAAGTAGTTAATCAAAGAAACAGTTGCTATGGGAAATAAATCCTGCGCATTATTTTAGGGGTGGATACTTTTTTTAGGCGATTACGAACTTGTCAATCTGACTTAGATTAGTGGAAACAAATTTAGTTAACCGCCCTAAAAATAGAATGGCCCGGAAGTAGGGGATTAATTTACATGTAATTTATATACCAAGCTGAAACCCACTCTAAATTCTAAAATAATTTTTGTTGTTTTTCTTTTTTTTTCACCAAGTTTCTCAGTGTGTTCACACGTAATCGCCTAAAATACAATGCAATTTTTTTTTTTAGATTTCATCAGATGCGCTGTTGCATCGAACGTGAAACTCAAGCTAAAATACAGTTTCTTGGCCTTCGGGCTAGGATTAAAATGTAGTATCTGCTTTGTCCAAAGATGGTACAATAATGTCATGAGGTCTTTGTTCGCGTCGAACGTCTCTAGAATGGAAATATTTCATAAACGCCATATCCACATATCTTCTGAAACTACATTAACCAGCATACTTAGATAAAAAAAAATGTTTATGTTTGAACAAAGGTGACACTATAATATGTTGGGTCTGCGTATGCGTAAAACATCCATTTACATCAGACAGTAGATTTAATATTTGAAAGACACTCCAATCTTTATGACTAATTATAGATATCTCTGAAAAAATACAGATGTTGCTGAAAGATGGTGAATAATTCTTCTGGTCTTAAAAATGAACTAATGGGGTAAAATGTTAAAGAAATTGGATCCACAAATATTTCAAATAAATCAAAGACATAGTTGATATAATAGAAAATTGTGAGACTTAAACCACCGGAGTAATGAGCTTTAAAAAAATGGGAGTTAAAATGATTTTAATTTGATCACATAATCAGAATAAGTAAAATTTAGCGTAATTTCTCTCTCGTTCAAAATCAGAAAGTAACACATATTTTGCGGGACTTCCATGGCTATTCGCTGCTCTTTTATACAAAATCAAGACGGAACGATGGAGATTCTTATAAAGATATGTGATACATCTAAAATGCTATTTTAAACCTTAAACGTGAAAGACCGACGCCAAGGGCCGCTTATGTAGATATGTAAACGCATTTATAAATGCTACTTAAAACTTAAACGATAAGATATGTAAACGCATACTTAAAACTTAAACGTTACGGACCGACGACAGGGGCCGCTAATTTAGAAAGGTGAACGCATTTATAAATTATATTTTAAACTTAAACGTTACGGACCGACGACAGGGGACGCTAATTTAGAAAGGTGAACACATTTATAAATTATATTTTAAACTTAAACGTTACGGACCGACGACAGGGGCCGCTAATTTAGAAAGGTTAACGCATTTATAAATTATATTTTAAACTTAAACGTTACGGATCGACGACAGGGGACGCTAATTTAGAAAGGTGAACGCATTTATAAATTATATTTTAAACTTAAACGTTACGGACCGACGACAGGGGCCGCTAATTTAGAAAGGTGAACACATTTATAAATTATATTTTAAACTTAAACGTTACGGACCGACGACAGGGGACGCTAATTTAGAAAGGTGAACACATTTATAAATTATATTCTAAACTTAAACGTTACGGACCGACGACAGGGGCCGCTAATTTAGAAAGGTGAACACATTAAGAAATTATATTTTAAACTTAAACGTTACGGACCGACGACAGGGGCCGCTAATTTAGAAAGGTGAACACATTAAGAAATTATATTTTAAACTTAAACGTTACGGACCGACGACAGGGGCCGCTAATTTAGAAAGGTGAACACATTAAGAAATTATATTTTAAACTTAAACGTTACGGACCGACGACAGGGGCCGCTAATTTAGGAAGGTGAACACATTAAGAAATTATATTTTAAACTTAAACGTTACGGACCGACGACAGGGGCCGCTAATTTAGAAAAGTTAACGCATTTATAAATTATATTTTAAACTTAAACGTTACGGACCGACGACAGGGGCCGCTAATTTAGAAAGGTGAACACATTTATAAATTATATTTTAAACTTAAACGTTACGGACCGACGACAGGGGACGCTAATTTAGAAAGGTGAACGCATTTATAAATCATATTTTAAACTTAAACGTGACAGACCATAGTGAAGTGTGGCAGACCACCGGCGAACAAACCTCACATAGAGTTGCAAGGACTTATCTAAAAAAAATATATATATGTAATCGACATATGTAGTTGATTATTTCTACTCAATTTCAACTACTTTTTGTGTAATAGGCTAAGTATAGTGTGTGTACACACAAAGGATTAAATGAAAAAAAGATGTGTGACCTGTAAAAAAGACAGAAGTTGCTATGCTAGTAATACCAGAAGAGAAGATGCCACCCTGATCCACCTACGCATACCCCACACCGGATTAACGCATTCCACCGTTTTAAAACAAGAACTTCCACCTAAATGTCGATGTGGAAATCAATATACAGTAAAACATTTTGATTGAATGCAGAAATCTCGCTCGCATAGCAACAAAAGTTCGTATCATTAAAAGCATGGAATAATTATGTGAGGCAATAAAACTCAAGTGTATAATTAAATTTCTCGAAGAAATCGGCCTCCAATTAATGATGTAGATTTGTAGACCGACTAAATACTCTTGATGTTCCTGAAGAGAAATTATCATTTTGAGTAGATAAATGAACTCATACAATTATATACAGCTACCAAATGGGTAAAATTAATTCCCTGAACAGAATAGTCTTGCACCACGTGTATGTCTATTTTTTACTGATGAGTCAGCACTCATCAAGGACCAGGGGTCACTCGGTGGGCAAGGGTTAAAAGGATCGGCAGTTGGACGATGATCGCCACCGCAAAAGAATGTTAAACAATGGGTGGAATGGAAAGAAGATTACCACTAATATGGCATCGAGGGACCCCACCAGAAGCTACTGCATGGTTCAGCAAAACAGCAGCACGGGTATGTTGCACCCACTAAGATGACAGCCTCTTTGGGGGTTACAACAAGGTTCGGGTCCTTGAACTATGAGGCGGATAACGTCAGCCCAGGTACAATGTTTACTAGTGGCATGGCAACAAAAATAGAAAGTAAGAATTACTCAAGTCATTTCCAGATACTGCGCACACTAAACTGCCGACCCAGAGAGCATCGTTGCCTTCTGTATTTGTCAGAAACATCGCTAATGGAAAATGAAGGCTGGGAGAAAAAAGTGTGAGAAGGGAGAAGTACATGGCTGCTAACAGTGCATCCACAGTGCATTTTGTGCTTCCCAAAAATGTCTCCTTATGAAGATTAAAATTAACATATAATGTGAGTAAGCCTTATCTCTAGAATTCTTATTCTAATTTTGTTTTAAAATCCATTACATGATTTCATTTGAGGAAATGTCTCAAATTTAAAGCTTAAGCTTAAAAGTAATTGAAATTCAAGGAATCTTGCTTGATGCCTAATACCTATGGTCAAAATTTCATCAAAATTAGAAATATCTTAATTTTCATGAAGAGCTTTTACCCTCTATTTGTCGCTTTTGCTAAAACTAAATCAAGTTAAGTATAGCCCACAATACCCACCCTTAGACCTAACAGTTGTGTTCCAAAATGCATAATGATCGGTTAATTAATCCTGTACATACGAATATATAATTATATTTTGAAATTTTAAGATAAAGATTAGTAGTTTGTATTCATTTTGGATAAAAGTGCTAAGTATTAATAAGCTCAATGAGACAGTCTTCAATTCTCAGTGCGGGCGATACTAAAAATGCAATTACAAATTATTTAAGATATGCAAACGGTCATGGCTGACGGAACGAGAACAAGCTACCCCGGTGGAATAAATAAAGAATTCCGTTCGAAATTCCGTAGAGATTCCTGAGTTCGACAAGACACACCTGAAGAAGGTCGGGGGTTACATCGACCGAAACGTTGTAAGAATAACATCGAATATATAAATAGAGATTACAAATAGAAGCAAAACTGTGCAATCATACGCAAGTCACAATCATATATGACAAACAATGAATAAAATAAACTTGTTCGTTATAAAATAAGCAAAGGGGCGACATGTCGTATAAAACAACTGATCAACGAAAAATAGGAACAGTAAATAATATTGTCTATCATTTGAATTAGCGGATTTTAATCGAAAAAAGAATACAGTCCGCATAACAGTTCATTCTACCTGTCTCTTGTACTGATTAACTTTGCTATTCCCACATGCTGCGTACCTGATCTGCCTCCCTTACAACATTATCCTATTCTGCCATCCTGTTTTAACTCACCTTTTCCTCTGCCGTCAGCCCATGGTCATATTATCTGCCCTCGCCCCTTTCCGCTCGACCATACTATCTCAGATGACGAGTGAAAAGTATAAAACATTGCCTATCTTCCGTACGTATACTAACCTACTCACTCTCCATACACTGTATTCTTTATCTTAGCTTATAGTTAAATTCGTTTACATCTGATAGCACTCGCCATATATTATCACTATCGTAAAAGATGGAGCTAAAAATGGAGTTTTAAGAATAATATAGTTTATATAGTTGATACCCAACATATTAAACTGAACAGCATCGACGATAGATTAATTGCTGTACATTTCTCATGATGTTTGTTCTCGTTTGTTTTTATTGCGGCATGTCAACACTTTTGTGTGTGTAATGTCGAAATAAAATAGTTAGAAACGAGTCATTTAAAACAATTCATTGAACACAAGGTTCCGACTACGACACTAAACTGCCTCAAATATTTTAGGCAAGGTGTTTTACCTTGGTAAGTGATGAACCCTTAGTATCTAAACAATATATATATATATATATATATATATATATATATATATATATATATAAACATAAAGAAAGAGGCAAAATGCCTTCTAAAACCATATGTTAGATGCAGATACTTTTATTAAAATCAAAATCAAAAATAAAAACTTTCTTTTTTCTTTTATTCATCTTGACTTTTTTATCTAATATTTCGCTTGATATAACAAGCCTCAACAGAGTTTAGACGAATAGAAGGTATTAACCTTTTTTTTCGTAATAATCCTTCCTGGTCTTCTAGAAGTGACGTCCGATGTTGTGTGGACTAACGGTGTAAATGTCTCTTTTAAATTGAACTTAAATCGCGCATGGTCGCTGGTAGGTATACATTTGAGAAAGTTCATTTTTGTAGGCATCTTTAAAATTTTAAACATAAAGAAAGAGGAAAAATGCCTTCAAAAACCATGTGTTAGATGCAGATATGTTTTATTAAAATCAAAATCAAAAATCAAAACATGTTTGAAATTTTAAAGATGCTTAATGGTTTCGGAAATAACCCCTACATAATCACATGTATTCTGAAACTACATTAACAGACTGCTTACGTAAGTATGTTACAACAATATCGTGGGATCTGCATTCGCGTCGGATGTCCATAGCATGCACAGCGGCAACGTGTGTCAGTTGAGGGATACAACTGTGGAATTTCCACGGATCCTACTAGTTATTATTATTTGTACTCACTAGGAATTATCACACAGATCATCGACAGTGATTGCTCACCGACAACAACCGGTGGCTTTACCTAGAGTACGAGTGACCACAAGCCTCTCCAGATTCTCAGTACTCTCCACCTCTTTTTTTTTCATAGCCACAGCAAATGATGTTGCGGTATTGCAACAGCCGATTACCATTGATTTCTCGCTGATAAAAGCTATTGGTCTTCTCTGGAATTTAGGTGGCAATAAGCCTCCCCAAGATCCCAGCACCCCCCGCACTCTTCCATAGAAGGTCTGGTTTGTGTTGTCCCTCCTCGGTCTTCTCATCTTCCTTTACCCTCTCAACTATTTTGTGTGGTGTAAGCCTAGGCCGGTGCCATCTGGGTTTTTTTTGGGGGGGGGGGACAGCTTATGATGTTTCTCGCAGTTTCTGTTTCTTGGTTCATGCGATGGTGTTCTTACTGTGGTGTTATTTTCTTCTTGTAACTTCCATGTGACTAGTTAGCATTCGTAGCTTATGCGGGTTTATTTACGCATTCGAAGATTTTTCTTTAACATTGCAGCTGTTTAGATCATTTCCGTCTTTTGTATGGTCTCAGTGATCCCTTTGATTCCAATTTTGTTCAGTCTTTTCACCAGTTTTTTGGGGGACTGTTCCTAGTACTCCAACGATTATTCGTATTATACTGACTTTCTTTATGTTCCATATTCCTTTAAGGTATCTGGCAAGTTCCGTGTATTCGTTTCGTTTTTCCTTCTCTTTGATCTTCACACTGTGGTCTACTGGAACGGCGAAGTCTAAGATTTTGCCAGGTCTGTCCTTCTTGTCGACTTTTATGAAATGTATGAGTCTTTCTGTTTGTACATCTATATGCCAAATGATTTTGTGTGTTTCGTTTTCCAGTACTGTTTCTGGTTTATGTTTGTACCATTTATCTGCGTATTCGAAATTCAATCGTTTGCACAGTTACCAGTGTACTGCTTTCCCCACGCAATCATGTTTGTTCTTGTATTCTTTTTGGGGTTAGTTTGCTGCATTCACTTATTATATGATTTACTATTTCGTATCTTTGTCCACACAGTTTACACTTACTGTTTTCCTGGGTTTTATCTATTTTAGCTTTAATGTAGTTTGTCCTAATCGCATTGTTCTGTGCAGCCGTCAGTAAAGATTCTGTTTCTCTGTTCAAATGTTCTTTTCTTAGCCATGGCCAGCTATTTTTGTGGGTTTCTTTTCTTGTCAGTTTTATGAAGCGCCCATGTACTTGTTTTTCTTCACACTTTTCTTTTCTTGTGTTTTTGGTTTCTGGCTTCGGTGCTTCCTGGGTTGTTCGTTAGGAATTTGTCTCTTGCTGCGGTGATTAGCTATTCCGTGTTCTGAGTTCTCAGCTCTTTCTTGTGGCTTCTACACAGTCTTCTATACTTACCAGTCCTCTTCCCCCTTCGTTTCTTTTCATGTAGAGTGTGTCCGTATCGTTTTTTTAGTGTAGTGTGTTGTGCATGGTCATTATTTTTTTAGTCCTCTGGTCAAAGTGGCTGAGTTCTTGTTTAATTCAGCCTATGAATGGTCCAGACTATCTTATTAGTGATACCGCCCAGGTGTTTATTCATTTTACTAGATTTCTGCTACATAATTTCGTTTCTAAGAGTTTTCTTGTTCTTCGTAAATATTCTCTTCCAACTTTCTCTTTTATTTCTGTAGATTTGATGGTTGTTGCTTCCATTATTCCCAAATATTTATAGGTATCCTGTTTGCCTTATGCTTTCATGTCTTCTTGGTTGAACAGTTCCATGCTCTCTGTCGTCTCCAGTTTTTTATTATTATTATTATTATTATTATTATTATTATCATTATTATTATTATTATTATTATTATTATTTTGTAGAAGTAATATAATTCTTTATTATTGCTATGAATATTGCTTATGATAGAAATTTATTAGTTTGCCATAAATTGTTGCATACATACATATGTAAATTATATAACAACGCTGAGAAAAAAGAGCCACTCTTTCTTTAAATTCTCAAAATATACACACCAGAGAGTGGTTGAATCAATAGAGTGAGAAGTGGCGCATAAAATGCACACTTAGCTAACAAAGAGGTGGCTGACTTGTTCAGTTAATTATAAATAATGTTCAATTAGAACAATTAAAGCAGAATGTTTGTCAAACATAACTCAATCCCAAAATCAAGTATATTTAGTATGTATTTTGTGTGTATATATGAAATAAGCCTTAGCCAAACAAACCTTAATGAACCCACATTTAGTATAAGTATGATATATATATATATATATATATATATATATATATATAAGTTAGATGTGTATTTATATATATATGTACACACACACACACACACACATATATATATATATATATATATATATATATATATATATATATATATATATATAAATGAAAGAAACGAGATAAATATGTACGAATGACAAATCTATTTTAACTTCGATTGTTCAATGCAAGGTGTACTCGGTAAAAACATGTTTATTTTTCTTTCCTTTAGCCAGGCCTTTTCGAAGATGCAAATCTTATCATCAGAGGAATTACAGAGATGGATAAGTTGGCAGTTGAAAAGCCAAAATGCAACATTTGAAAAAAACATAAAATAATGAAAAGTAAGAGTGTAGGTGTAAAAATATGGAGTCTGTCCAGTTGGTGAAAGTCCGGTGAAAGGAGATTTAAAGATGGTAAAAAGGGTTTCGTGAAGGCAGCGTTCAAAATGTTCAAAAATGAGGTAAATCCAATAGAAAGATGTTTAGTTCAATCGTTGAGAATGAGCTGTGTATATTAAACGCAGGCAGTTGGGAATTTAAGTAGTGATTTCGATGAGTCTAAGAAAAAGTGGCATCTCTGGTTGGAGACAAAAAATCGAAGTTGAAATAGATTTGTCATTCGTACATATTTATCTCTCTTCTTTCATTTATCTTTATAATTTCTCTATCTCGTATATTGAGCTTAAACTATTTCACTATGGGTTCTATCCCCTAAAAGTATACTTTTAGTTTCATATTCATATATATATATATATATATATATATATATATATATATGTGTGTGTGTGTGTGTGTGTGTGTGTGTGTGTGTGTGTGTGTACAGAGTTATCTCTTATACTAATGAGCGGATCCTTATGAATGTTGGTATTTCTATTCTAAAATATACGGTGAGTAACATGGGAACATTATGTTTTTGTAAATAGTTAGGGGGCGTATATACATAAAGTTTTGTTTTTTTAATTTTATGTTTTTTATAAAGCGATCATGAATTCTAGAATATATATTTGTCGGCAACACGGTGAGTAACATGGGTACATTAGTTGTTATTTTGGTAAACTTTACCGCCCCCCCCCTCATTTCAAATAAGTTTAAAAATTAATACAGAAAACAATTGCTCTACATCAAATTTTGAATTATATTAAGTAATACATTTTTAAAAGGATCGGTGCACGCGCGTGAGCATCACTAGTATTTATGTTCTCTCAGAATCCTAAACTATTGAACTTATCATTTTGAATTTTGGAATATGTATTCTAGGTACCAGGATGAGTAACGTTGGCACATTTATCTCAATTTTACTATTTAGCAAGTTTCTACTGAAACTGTACCATACCCCGCAAAGAAAGAAAAAACATAAAATTCAAAACTATTGCAATATTTATTACTTATATCCACCTTTTGAAGGGGTATTTTTCTAGAATATATATTTGGTTTTATCTACATACGTATACGTTTCATCCATTCAGGAATCGTCAGTGTAGAGATAATTAGTCATACCGGTCACAGGATTCGAAACACGAGTCATATTATAACCGAAATTCCGACGCGTAAACCCACAATCTAATAAATAAGTGCGAGTTTAAATCTGCTACTAAAAAAACATGCATTAAAGCTACGATTACGGCTGTGTTAATACTACTTACTACAGTGCCCAGCCGAGATTTAGGGCGACAAATAATTATAAATATTTGTTTTTATCTACATACGTATACGTTATATATATAGGGTTTGCAAATAAGTTCTTGGCGGTTCTTTTTTTAATTTGAAATTGTTTTCAAATGTTGTAATCTATTTTGTTATCTATTTAGCTTCTTTGTGTACGATATATCATAAAATGAAATGCCGTAGAGACATGATGTGTGAAGACATGTGTGTTGATACAAACGAGACCGGTAAATCTCTCATTTTGATGATTTCTTCCTGTGTTTCATTGTTTTTCCTTTTGTCTAGAATATTGATATCGATAGGCGATAAAAAAAATCGTACATGTTTGGACTAGGCGTTATGGCCGGATTGTAAAGCATCAAACTATAGACATTGACATCGAGCGTGCGATCCTTGACCAGGATAGCCATGCTGGTTGCAGCTGATGGCCAGAAACACGTGGGCATGGATTTATTTTATGTACGTAAATTAATTAATATATATATATATATATATATATATAGAGAGAGAGAGAGAGAGAGAGAGAGAGGGGGAGGGAGGGAGAGAGAAAGAGAGAGAGGGAGAGAGAGAGAGAAAAAATAAAAATAATGACACGTTCGTTTAGGGACGACTGAAAGCAATATTATGCATAGTCTTAAGCGCTGAGAAAGTGGAGAAATACTAAAAAAGACAACACTGTTCTATCGCTAGTAAAAACGATAACAAAACCATATATAAACATTGTGTCCTAGTAATTCAGTTAGCATATGCTATTTATAAATAAACAGAGTCAGACTAGAATCTGCAAGCAGTCGCCATATCCATTAGGCCACCAGAAACTGTCACGTGATTAAGGGAAATCAAGATCTATATGTATCTAGAAACGGGCACAAACAGAAGACTATATATATATATATATATATATATATATATATATATATATATTTAATTAAAGATGATAGTGTTTTTTATATTTAAATATTAAAGTTAATATTAAGTAAAATATTAAAAATTATATATATATATATATATATATATATATATATATATAGGAAATCTTCTAAACTATTAACCACACTCAAACCCAAACCTGAACCCGCCACCCCCCAAAAAAAACTACTGAACAGATCATTATGAAATTAGGTGAGTAACGTGGCCACATTCTTTTTTCGTGAATGTTAACATTTAGTGGGTACATATATATAAAGTTTTTTTAGTTAATTTATTTTTTATGAACCGATCATAATGAATATTGGAATATATATTCTCGACTACAGTGTGTAACATGGGCTCATTATTTATTTCGTAAACTTAAAATTTAAACTCGCACCTGCCCTCAAATACATTGAAATAAGTTAGATACAAAATAATTTAATAGAGAAAATAATTGCTCTACCTGAAATTTTGAGTTATATTAAGTAAAACATTTTCAAAATCAATCACTGCGCGCGTGAGCGTCAATATTATGTATGTGCTTGGTAAAATTATAAACTATTGAACTAATTATTATGAATTATTGAATATGTATTCTAGGCAACAGGGTGAGTAACGTGGGCACATTATTTGTATTTTGTAAACTTTACAATTTAGGAGGGTGCCACCAAAACCATACTATATCCCCCATAGAATGAAAAAACATTACAATTTGAAACTAATGCTATTGTTATTGCTTATACTCGTCATGTGACGGGTATTCTACTTATACATATATATATATATATATATATATATACATATATATATATATATATATATATATATATATATATATATATATATATATATATATATATAAGGAAGTGGTAGTTTTTTTAAAGATTGCTGGTAAACAAGTAAATATGAAGGTGAGAATTCTGAGGTAGGAGGAATATATATATATATATATATATATATATATATATATTTATATATATATATATGTGTGTGTGGGGGGGTGTAAAGTTAGGTGGCGAGAACCCCGATAAAGTGCTCGATTATTAAGAAAATTCACAAAATAGAGTGTAATATTTATTTATATATCTATTACAGAAGATCAGAACAACATCGGATGTTGTATGATTTTTTAACGATATGTCGATCTTCTGCTTAATTTTTATTTTTATTATTTTAACTAATTCGGCATTCTCACTCGCATATTCTGCCGATATTTGCGTTGTGTGCAAGTTAAAAAAGTTGTTATTCTTTGATCTGTGAATTTAAGTTTTTTTTCTATAATTTATCGTAAGCTATTACCACCCATTATTAATTCACAATACTGTGTCCCCCCCCCTGTTTTTTTCCTTTTTCAGTAGTGTTTTTTTGTTTTGTTTTTTATTCTTTGATTTAAATGTGTAATTCTCCGACGCCAGAAATGAAGACAAGGCGATCGATTCACATATCATAGAATAAAAACTCTTTTCAGTTGCACTCGGCGCAAATATCGGTCGAAATTGCGAGGGGCCATGAATATCGAATTAGTAAATATGATAAAAATAAATATAAAGCAGATGATCGAAATATCGTTAAAAATCCACACAACGCGCAAGCCGCCATTTCCGGGGAAGCAGACATAGACAGAGGCTGGAAAGAGTCAGGTAAAGAAGACCAACTATAGGTCCCCTTTCTTTGGATTTGAAACCGACGGTACCGATGTTGTTCTGATCTTCTGTAATATATATATATATATATATATATATATATATATTGGTACAGAAAAATGAGTACATCATTAGTACCGTCGATTTCAAGCTCAGAAAGACTCAACCATCCGGATCGTTTCAGCTTATGTTGTCACCTTTTACAGAAATGTGAATTCACGTATCACTCTCGTTTGGATACGTTATTTGCTTTAGAGTTCTATGTACATTTGTTTAAAATCAGTGTTAGGGACGTGTTAGACTATAAAGGTTTGAAAAAAGGGGGTGAAATGTAACAGTTTAGATTTTAAATCGGAAAAAAATTTAAAAATATAAAAAATAATATTTTTTATATATTTCTACCCAAGTCCCGTGATTCAATGTTTACTAGGGGCGAATATTTGGCTGTTAATGTTTTGAGGGATAACTTTGCGTCGTCAAGAAAATTCGAAGGCGATAATATGGGGGTAAGGATTAAACTTCTGATATATTAAATGTCCGTATGAAGAAAAACACAGCAAAACCAAATAAAATAAATATATAAATATATGTTAAAACAATGCAATATGTTACAATATCCACTAATCAGCATCAGTATTTATTTTACCACTCATACCACGCACTTATTATAAAATATGGGCAGTTAATTAAAAGTATATATATATATATATATATATATATATATATATATATGGATTCAACAAAAGTATGTTTTTGGATTGATATGTTTGATGTTATGTATCTTTATGTATTTGTGTATATAATTTTATATATTTTCAAAGCGTAATTTTATTGCCTGTAGTAGTATAACTGCGGTAATGGTCCTCTGAAGAGAAGAATTATCTTTGAAAACTCATGAGCTAAGGACTTAAGGATGCTTTGCATGAACTTTGAATTCTAATAAAATTTGATTGACACCTTATTTTATTACTTCATTTTATATTATAATATTAATGCTCTATCCAGTATATTGAGCTTCAGTTTTTTATCCGGATGTTTCACTAATTATAAGATATTAGTTGACGCTTATATCTTTTGTTGGATTGCTTCATATATATATATATATATATATATATATATATATATATATATATATATATACCCACATATCTCCGCATACACACCCACGTATAACTCCCCCCCTCACACACACACACACACATCTTCATTCACCACAAATCCGAACTTTCTAACTTATTCTTCCCTAACATTCTTAACGTAGCAAGCCTGTCAAACATTCCCACTTTTCAAAATATTTCAAATATTTCACACCTAATCACAACAAATCTTCCCTCTCCCCCTCACCCATTTCACACTTTCGTCCACTTCTCTCGCACCCTTACCTCCCCATACCTCTCACTCTTAAACCACCTCATTTTTTCAAATCTTCTCGAAAACTGTGACGTTACCCACCCACCAAAATCACAGGGCCTCCCCCTCCTCTTTTTCCCTCACCTTCCACTTCTCTGCATACACCCCCCACACACACACATCTTCATTCACCACGAACCCAAACCTTCCAACCTACTTATCCCTCACATTCTTGAAGCAGCCACCTGGTCAAACATTCCCCCCTCCTCTTTCCCCACCCTCCACTTGTTCACTTACAACCATCCACATTATACCTGCTCACCCCCACCCGTCCACTTTTTTCACTCAGGAACATCAACATTCATTTCATTCCACGCGACTGACATCACCAAGCCCGGACGTCGGTCCTACTGCTTCCAGTAGTGGCTACTACGTCTTCCCATCAACCCATCATGTCAACCCAATACGTTCACGTACTTGCATGACATTTTTCTTAATATTATCATCCTGAAGAAGTCTTACAAATAAAGACGAAACGTTGATGAACACATAAAAAACATCCTTTTTGGTTTTTCCTTTTTCATTTCCCATATATATATATATATATATATATATATATATATATATATACTATGAGTAATACTATACAGTTAAAATTCCATTAGGCATTGATTGATACCGGTTGTTTCAGAAGGTGTAGGAAATCCGGCCTGTGTGCCTAGGAATTATTCTACATCTCCATCTTCAGTCAGCAATCCTAAATCCTTGGATTGCGATTTATAATATTTCCTAGTTGTTTGCTCACATTTTCTGAAACCGCCGGTATAAGTCAATGCGTAATCGAATTTTCATTGTATAGTATTACACACACATGTATATATATATACATATATATATATATATATATATATATATATATATATATATATATATATATATGCTCTTACAAACGTAATTGAGCTGTCTGTGCTTATTCTTTTCTATATTCTTCATGCTTTGAAATAATTATTTTTAAAAGTAAACGTTAATTATGTATTTAGAAATTGAATATAATTAATGTCCGTATAAAGAAAAAAAACAGCAAAACCAAATAAAACAAATATATAAATATATGTTAAAACAATGCAATATGCTTCAATATGTCATAGTCAGCATCAGTATCCATTTTACCACTCATACCACGGACTTATTATAAAATATAGGCAGTTAATTAATAGCTACACAACAGTCGGTGCAATAGCAATTACATTTGTGTTAGGTGGGCATGCTAACCATGCAATTCTGTTGAATCTGGTAAGCAGCCCATTATTATTATAAAAATATGGCACTTTTTTATTAATACTTGTTCATTATATTTTCAAAAAGCAAACATTTATTAGTAAATGAAGTTAATTACAGTTTTGAAAAGTGAAGAAGCAAGGTGCATTAAGAATTTTAATTTTGAACTGTGAAAATCGATTATAGCTGACCTAAAAATAATAAATTGTTAATCAACTTTTTCAGGTATAGAATTAATAGCTTAGGATTTCGTACAAAATATGTCGCTAAAAGCCTGGATATTAAACAAATGTTGGGTTTAATTATCTTCCACCGAAAAGGAAAGTTGGATGAAAGGATTGTGAGTCAAAATGTCGTGAGTGAACCCTAACTCCGGCTGCCAGAACTTCCCTCTACTTCTTCCCTTATCAATGTTGTAAAGCTTAGTCTACCCAACTAGTTTACTCATAAAATGATTGAATTTCGGATCCATCCAGAACGCATAGTATACTCCGAGCAGAGACGGGATGGTCCGTTCGTCCGGCGGATGCGAGTGACGTTCGCTGCGGGTAGGCTAGCCTAGCCACCACTCTGTAATTTTGGGGCTCCCTGTGCTGGCTGCAAATTAGTGGTAGCTGTAGGCGTGGCGAACGTGCGTCGTTGTCCACCGACCCGCCGTTTTCTAACTGAGTATCTTCTGCCAACGCTAAAAGGGCTGGTCTACCCTACTATTTTAATCAAAAGAGATGGATTCAGTCTGAAAAGTCTCAAAATTGTTTCTTGCAAAATAATTGATAAGAATCAACATGCTGAGCTTATAGCCTATCCAAGCAGTGAAATATTTCGCCACTTTCATATTAACTAAAAAATGCAACCAGAATTCAATTTACGTCGATAATTTCTATACAAAACTGTTCCTAACTGGTATTTAACTACAAAAGACCCTCTATAAAGATGCACAATCGCTCTACTGTGGCTTTTACAGCTTTTCAAAATGATGACAAATTGAATTAGCTGCATATTTATACTCAACGTATCAACCTTCTACATACAAATTACTTCTCGGAGTAGAGGTTAATCGGAGCGGGTTTAAAAAAGTATTCACAATGAATTCGTTTTTAACATGGCGCGTATAAAGATGGCACCGTAATAATTATGCAGTAATAGTTGTCTATAAATTAATTTAGGTTGTTAGAAGTAGCAACGGCAGTGAATGTTGTTATTACGTATCGACTCTTGATTAGAAAAACTCTTCAATCAGACGTTCTTTCATACAATCAAGAAGCAATAATATTCACTCCGAATTTCAGCGCGTAATATAAAAACCAAAACACACAGCTTTTTTCTCTTTTTTACTTTTCTTTCAGAGACAACACACGTGCGTACGTCGCAATCTAGCCGGGCCCTTTGGGGTCGAAAGATTCTCGGCAATAGCATGCACATGACGAGAGACATATGAACGTCTGTATGTCCAACGAAGCACACATAGGTCGCTCACCGAGTACATATACACAGTTCGTACAAAACCGGCATGCGAATACACACACACACATATCGTCTTTCGTATTCCATTTACACACATGTAAACGCACTCGACGTTAGCCGAAACAAATATGTATATTTCCATCCTCTTTACAGACAATACAACTCACTTTCACCAGTACGTTCTTGGGCTTCTCTGGTCATTCGTATTCTACGAACACTTTCGTTGTCTTAAAAATTTGTCAATAATGTTTTTGTATGAATAAACTTTGTCATTCTTTCATTTGGTATCAGCTAGAAACACACATAAAAAGTAGCTAGATGATTAGTTAGGTTAACCTAAGATGATTTTAAAATGTGTGTTAAATTCAGTTTCTGCCAGAATTTCAGTTAAGCCATCCATCACGTAAGGTCATTAGAAATAGGGAATGCTAAAAACAATCGTTCCATTTCATGAAAATAGTTCAAAAGAAACTCTAAGTTTAGGAATTGGGTTTCCGTTTTATTAAGTAAATAAAATCGAGTAAAGATCTATAACTATCATTGTCTCTTTCCTGCGTATTGGCGTTAAAAACAATTTAGTATTTAATAAAGTACTAGAATTTGGGTCCGTTATGTCCATGATTTTAGTACTTTAAAAAGTACTAGAATTATGACCTAATGGGATGGTAATACGCCAATGAGGAGGAGGCGACAACGACAACCGTTTTTACTTCACTTTTATTCATCTTTAATTTGTATTTTTTGGATTATTCAGACTACTGTTCTCATCTTGGATGTTATTCTCACAACGTTACTTTATTCAAAGGTATAACATTACTTAAAGTGTAGAAGACATGCAAACAACAACGGGTAAGCTATAATCTCTTTGTTTCAGAATAATAATGTACAAATAGTCAACTTTTTTGTTGTTTTTTTCTGACTGAAAAAAAACAAAAAATAATACGTGAAATAACATGACATTATTTGTTTGTTATACAAAACGTCTACAAATACTTTTCTCGTTGCACGAAAGCCAGAAATAGGCAATGTTCTTTTTTCCATGGCGACTGTGGAGTCGGTCATATTTACTTGATTCAAGGTGTAACATAATTATTGGTGAGTGCGTGATTGGTCTAAAAGATAATGTTAAGGACTATGAATGCAGCTATACCGAGTTCAAATCGCACTAAAACTGTTGGAAAGGGTATGAACTCACAATTTTTCAAAGCTCTGCGTAACATAGCAACTTATGTTCAATTACTCGTATACATTGAATCATTTAGAATATATAATTATGTTTCAGAATTAAATAACCCACAAATGGCTTTTTGCCGATGAACAGACAAAGCAAAAGTATTCGTGTTTAGGGAAACGAGTCGATGGTCTTTGAAATAAATACATAGAAGATACTGCCAAGTCTGCTGAAAAAAACAGTGGGCTCCCTCTACCTGCCAGTATCCGATATCTCTATAAAGCCATCATTCGCTCATGCATGGAGTATTGTTGCCATATATGGGCTGGTGAACCTACCACTAGTCTCTCCCTTTTGGTTCCGTATTGCCTACCAATCTCCAGTCTTTCTCTCATCGCTGCACTGTTGCACTTGCTTTACAAGTACTTCTTCTACAGAATGTGCTCCGACGAAGTTACTGCACTTTTACTCCCTCTGTGTAAATACACAGACCAACCCGACTAGCAGCAAAATCTCGCCCCTTCATTGTAGAGGTCACACGATGCCGGAAGACGTTGTACTCTTATAGCGTCTTTCCTCGTACTGTTTGCTTTTAGAATTCGAACCCTGCTCTCTGTTTTCCAGATTGTACCAACATGCAGAAATTTAAAAGTAATATGAACAAACATATTGATGCACAACTCCTCACATAGGATGCTCCCTATAACTATGGTCCCTAATCAGAGTATTGATTTACTCCTCTCCAGGAGTTAGGTACAAGGCCAGTTTTTATCTTACTCCCACAAGTAAGATGTGACCCAAGGTCGGGTCGAGAAAGTGGGGTTTAAAAATTGCCTGGACAGCCCCGTCGGCATTCCCCGGTAGGGACGCTTCAGGCAGTAAGCAATAAACTTACTCCTCCCCAAAAAGGGGAGGCGAAGCCTGGGAGGGTGGATCTCCTAGAACTGCACAGGACAGACCCATAGACCGGCGTAAATCAAGCCCCGAAGGCCAAGACAATACCAATCAGTCCCTAATCAGAGTAGCCCCTTACGTTTCAGTAGCAATATGCCTCGTTTGGGTGTGAATAAAAGAGTAAAACAAATATTTAAAAATAATAATGGTATATCAAGTTACTTAAAAATAAAATTGATATTTGTCCATGTTAATGTTTTTGACTAAATCATACCGAAAGCAAAATCGATTACTTTCTTACACAACCAAATTGAAACGTGTGTTTTCAGTTCTTTATTATGGCTATGTTGAAAACACGGTTTCTTTAGCGAAGGCAGAACTCATTGGAAATGAATTAGATTTAATTTCCTGAAATTTGAATGAACATCTTAGTAGATGTTACCCGTTTCAGTTCGAGGAAATTATTATTTTTTACATTTATTATTACATGATCATTAATTCGAATTTATTTCTTGTTTAATCTGAAATAAAACAAGATATGCACTGTATACGGTCTCTCTACTTATATAAACTTAGGTATGTGCTAATTTTCATACATTTCTATGTATAAGATTAACTCCTAAACTAATGAACCGATGATTATAAATTTTGGAACACAGTTGTTAGACGTAAGGGTGAATAATGTGGGCTATATTTAGTTTGATTTAGTTTTATACAAATTGGGATAGAAACCCTTCGTGAAAATTTAGATACTTCTGGATTTTGTGAAATGTTCACAAATGTACTAGACGTCAATTATAAAATATTCCCTAAATTTCAGTTTTGGAGAATAGTTTGGAAAAATATGGAAACAAAGTCCCATTTAAAAATTCAAATATTTCAGATTTGCATTAAATTGTATCTATAGTCACTAAGCACCAATCAAGCAAGATTCCCTGAATGTTAATGTTTGCTTAAAACTCGTTAAGCTTAAGTTTTAAATTTAAAACATTTTCTAGAACCAAAATAATGTAATGGATTTTGATCAAAATTGGAACGCAGATTCTAGACATAAGGTTTAGTAACATTATAAAAAAGGTAACGGTCGCATAGCCTGGACGCGCACGAGTGTCGTTGCCGACATCGCACACTGCCCATGGGCGTAGCGGCGGTGATTTGTTAAGAATCACCGTGTCTAGCGCACAGCATATGGAAGGCGGAGCCCATCCCTCTCCTTCCGCTGCCTTGAACCTTCCCTGAGTTTTAGTCAGGTACCCATTTACTGCTGGGTGGACAGAGGGAGTTTTCAGACCCGAAAATTCGCATGCCGTGAGTGGGATCGAACCCGGGTCGTCCAGCCCAAAGACAAGTGCTATAACCACTCATCTTGGTAATGGGACAAAAAAATAGTACTCTTCGAGTTTTATATAAATTACTGACCTTTTCACATATGGCAAATTGTGTTTTGTTATATTAGACTATTAATCATCATACAACAAATTCCCAAATACCTTACACTGGTTTACCTTTATTATAAAAAAAATATATGGGGGGGTATCAATAAATAGAACGTTAATATTCTAATATTCCACAAAGTGCATAATGAAGACATTTTAAAAGATAACTATATTTTATAATTGTAATAGAAACTTGCACGTTTGGTAAAAGAAGTATTTGGTGCTTGTATAATAAAAAGCCAAAAAAAGTTTTTTTTTGTCTTTTAGTGTTGGAGAGGTAAATAAGGGGCAGGTAACTCTTACAACGAATTTTAAACACGATTTTCCAGTAATCAAAACTGATGGCTTTAATTGGCGTTGCACATGTGGCTACTGTAAAATTAAATAGAAAAGCAAAAAAATATATTAAAAAAACCGTTATGTATGATGTCGGAATTCACAAATAAAAACTAAAGTTCACACATTCAAAATTTAAAAAAAAAAAAACACGCTTAAAGTTCCCAAGACGCCTTTCAACCGACTCTCGTCAGGGGAATCGTCGGTAGACTAAATAAAATACACGAAAACGATAAATTGGTGTAAAATCCAGTTGCAAGCAAGTGGCTACAGGTGATATACGTGCGAAATTGTATATATAAATTTTTAAAAACGCAAGTAAGATGGAACAATTTTAAATCAACCTGCGGACGACCACGAATCGCCAAATATCTGTAGAGAATGCTTTAATTGTCTTTGTCTACAGAGAGAAGGACGTCGTGAATTTATGATGATGGCTTCCAATATGTCCAGATGGAAGCGGTGTCGTGCTCTGTGCACAATGGAGAATGTATTATCAGAATATGATCACGACAGCTTATTTTGTCCAGAAGGTGGTCAGCTATGGCAGACTCCTGAGCTTGTGAACACCCGGATAACGGGACCGGTTCATGTCGGCGGACACATCCGGACACATGTTGAGCCACTCTAACCGACAATCGCTGAATGGTCTTGCCTACATAGTCAGCGTTACACTGACATTGAAAATGATAAATAACGTAACTTTGCTCATTGGTAGGCAAGACGTCATTGCGAAAGGAGGGGAAAGCGGATCGAGTGGAAAAAATGATGCGCATATTGGCAGCATTAAAGCAATGTGTCATTGAGGAAGATATCTTATCTGCCAAAGGTTGGATGCAAGAGCCCAACCACGGAAGTTTAAGATAAATGGGGCATCGAGGAGAACCAAATACCTTAGTTTTACTAAAGTTATCAACCTTGCTTCAGATGACATGCGAGATGACGTGCTCGGGGTATCCATTAGAGAGAAAAATTTCCTTGATTTTATCAAGTTCAGACGTCAATTTAGTACTAGAACAGATCATGAAAGCTCGGTGGGTAAGAGTTCTAATAAGCTCCTTCTTTCTACGTTTAGGGGCAAAAGAATCCCAACTAAGGTAAAGTCCAGTAAACGTGAGCTCCTTATATACGCTCGTAAGAAAAGAAGACGGAGTGCTCTCCACGAGTACATCGGGGAATGGCAACATATTGTCCCTTTCTTCCTCCATTGTAAATTGTAACGAGGGGTGGAGCAAATTTAAGTGTTGAAAAAAGAACAAGCCGCATCACGAGATCGAAAGGGTTTTTTTTTAATTGCGAATGTGTGAACTTTAGTTTTTATTCGTGAATTCCGACATCATACATAACGGTTTTTTATATATTTTTTGCTCTTCTATTTCATTTTATATAGTATGTTCCGCACTATACAATTCATTATTTATTTTGCGGTGTGGCACCATTTTGTCTCTTCATATATATATATATATATATATATATATATATATATATATATATATATATATATATATATATATATATGCTCGCCACTACTTAATTAACTAAGTAGTTTAGGAGTGAATTCTGTACATTGAAATATACAAACGTATACATATATTTAACTTTATATATAAATCTCTCTCCCCTTCTCTCTCCCCCCCCCTCTCTCTCTCTCTCTATCTCTCTCTCTCTCTCTCTCTCTCTCTCTCTCTCACTCTCTCTCTATCTCTATATATATATATAAATTAATAGATATATAATATATATATACAATATATATATATATATATATAGAGAGAGAGAGAGAGGGGGGGAGCGGGAGAGAAGGGGAAAGACAGATTTATATATATGTATACGTGTGTGTATTTCAATGTACGAGATTCACTCCTAAACTACTTAATTAGTTATTATGATTTTGGGAACACATCCGATAAGTGTAAGGGTGGATAATTTACTTTTATATTATTCCGTTCAAAGGGACAAGAAAATACAGATACCTGTGATTTTTGTGAAATTTTAGCAATAGGTATAAGACATCACTTAATAAAGATTTCCAAAACTTTTGTTTTCTTCGTTCTGCAATTAAATGGTTTCAAGAAGCATCATATGGGCACAACCTCTCATTTGAAAATTATGCTCCCTATAAAATCATTCCCCCTATAAAACCATTAGAATACTTTAAAGAAACTGGGATTTGGAGAATATGTCTAACACCTATTGTTAAGATTTCACAAAAATCAAAGGAATCTGATTTTTCATGAAGAGCTTTAATTTTGCCGAATCTCTACTTCATAAATCTAAAGTATAAAAAATATAGCCAACATTTCTCGTTGTTATGATTGGAAGCTATGTTCCATTATTCATAATTATCGCGTAATTAGTATAGGAATCAATTCTATACATAGATATATATAAACATATACACATACGTAAATTTATATATATATATATATATATTTATATATATATATATATGTATATATATACATATATATGTTTGTGTGTGTATGTATGCCAGACAGAGAAAGTGTACCATAAAATGGTTTACTTACAAATGAACTTTCTTTTTATTTTTTTGATATTCAAACGTTGTCGGGTTTTTTTTCTCCCTTTCATAATCTTTTTGTTTATCTTTAACTTTGTTATTTAAGGCTTTTAATCAGAAAAAAACCGAAAGAGTCGAGAACAAGCAGAATCTGAGTGGGTTACAATTAGTACGAAGATCAAGCAATATGAAAAAATGTTGTAGATGGACAATCGCCAAAGTAGATAAAAGTGTTTGTCTAGCTGATTGCACTAAATCCGTGGTTCCTCTTCATCAACACTTAACAAACACGAGGTATCTCAAAGCATTTGAGAGTCCCAAGTTCGACAAAAAATAAAAATAGAAGCAATAACAATCAAAGTCAGGGATGAAACCGGTTATGATATCTTCAGTGCAAAATAGTCAGTTCTCACCCATAACATTTCTGCCGACTAAAACTACCATCATCATCCTCCACTCTATAATAAATACCAATATATATATATATATATATATATATATATATATATATATATATAGACATATATATGTATATATATACATATATATATACATATATATGTATATATATACATATGTATATACATATATATAGACATATATATACACATATATATACATATATATATACATATATATACATATATATATATATTTATATGTATGTGTATATACATATATATATATATGTGTGTGTGTGTGTGTGTGTGTGTGTGTGTGTCCGATCACACAAAATTAACGGCCCGGATGAAATCATTACAAGTTGTGAGGGGAAACTAGAAAGCAAATAGCAAGTCAGACAACCACCTCAAACTAATCTCCGCCGTGTGAAAGTTATTCGGAAAAAATACTCCACTCTATAATAAAATGTCCACGGTGTTTTTTTAACTATTTTTGAAAGTCATCAGAAATGATAATCATAATTTATATATGAAAAATGATTTTACTGGCGTAATTCTATATGCAAATATTTTATTAAAATATCTAGATAAATAACGAATGCAAACACTGGCGAAGCATACATTTTTCCCGTTATTTTTGACGACGGGTGTACGCTAGTGTCTAAAGATATTCGCCGAGCATATCTTAATATATTTTTATATTTTGTTAGAAAAACTAAATTCATTGAAATATTCAGATAACGTTCTGAAACTGATTATTTTCGTTATATTTGTTTGCTGTATTGTGTTCGTCAACATTATATTTATTTTTTACGGTTTCACACGATGTCTATCTTGGCTTTCTTTTAGATATATTGTTTATTTGCGAAGGGCACGTCATAGAAATAAAAAATACCAAGCTTGATGAACACAATCGTCTAAATAAATCAATATAAATAATGATAACGTTTTTCTTTTTTACATTAATAAGTCACCACTAACCAAGGCCGAAATTCACTCGAGGGTAATGGTCGATGGGATTTTCTGTTAGCGGATGAACAATACTATGAGAGGATTGGAAACGATGAGTGGAATGAAGGAATTTGATTATTTAAGAATTCGGCACTACAAGTTGTTGTTGCCATTGGACTTGAAGACGGACATGTTGTAGTTAGCATGGAGTCAGTCTCGTTGTAAAATGTTCCACAGCTGGGAAGTTTTAGGAAAGAAACTTTGTTCATGTAACTTCCGTTTGTTATTTGGTACACAGAAGATAGTAAAGTTCTGTGCAGTGGTGGTAGGTAGACAAGTTCTTGCGGTGAATGTTTTACAGGTGAAACCCGAGATGGGAGCTCAGTCGAGCCCCTACCACATCACGAAAAAAATACATTTTTTCCTGATCGTCATATAGAACTTTGGCCATATATTATCAGAAATTGAAATCTACCCCAGTAGAACACTAAGGTTAATTGAGATATTTTAGAAAATTTAATTGTGGGCGGGGAAGGGGTCTTTTTACTTGGTTACATTCAAGAATGATATTTTAGCACATTTTAAATGGCTTTATTATTTTTAAATTTATCGAAAGAATAATCAATTAATTTTTCACTACTTATTAAGGCCTACAAGCCATTCGAGGATAATGGTTAATGAAATTATCAGTTGGATGATGAACAACACCATGAGAGGCTTGGGAACGATGGGCGGAAGGAGTAGAATTTGATTATTTATAAGGATGGCTCCACAAACATTGGTTGTCATTTGACTTGAAGCCGACCATATTGTCATCAGCTGGGAGGAATCCCCGTGTTTTTGCATTCCACAGATTAGAAGTTCTAGAAAAGAAAGTTCGTTTATGGAAGTTCAGTTTGATTTCAGGTTCACAGTGAGAGAAAGAAAAGTAATTAGCTGTCGTTGTAGCTAGACGAGTTCTTGCTGTGCTGTGAATGTTTTACATGGAAGGAACTAGAGATTTAAGACCATTCAAACACTTACTATTAAAATAACGATAGAGTAGAGAAAGACTAGCAACGTCTCTTCAGTGTATCTAAAGCATTTTAATCTGTTTTCATTGGATAAAGCATCTAATCTACTTCGAAAGAATTCCGCAATTTTTGAAAACCAAATTCTAAGACGAAGAGCTTTAAATAAGTACAAATGAAAGTATATTTTATTGATGCCTCGGATGAAGATTGGTCATTTGTATTATTTTAATAAAGTTGGAGGTTACATCGGACGAAACGTTGTGAGAATGACATCCAGCTTAGAACAGCATTCTGAATAATCCATTATTATGTTTCAAAATTCTTTAGATGATGATTGATAATTTGGATTATTTGGATTATTCGGACTACTGTTCTAATCTTGATTGTTATCCGTTGCGCCACGGGTCCATGTGGCGCAACGGATAAAAGTGCTAAATAAATTAGCTCTAAGTGACAGTCTTCTGGGGGTTGAAGGTTCAATCCTTAATACGGGCGATACTTAAAATACAATTACGAATTAATCAAGACTTCTACCTGGTCATGACTTACGGGACGAAAATAAGCGTGAATTAAAATAAAGTATTCCGTTCAGCATTCCGTACAGATATAAAGATTCCCAAATTCGCCAAGATGCACCTGAAGAACGTCGGAGGTTACATCGGATGAAACGTTGTAAGAATAACATAAGATGAGAAGAGTAGTCGGAATAATCAAAATAATACATATTTTATTGTTATTAAAAATATATATGGCTTTGTTGATGCGGTTCTGATTTCGGGATCGACGCATTTATCTTTCGGTTTGTGGATTCCCTTTTTTCTGTTTTGAGATCTTCTTTTCATCATTGTTTTTTTTTGTATTGACCATGATGAAATAACGGTAAAAATCTCGAATAACTGCTCCATGCGCATATTAATATTAAAAAGGAAGATATTTATCTTTCGTATTGCCACTCCAGATTTAGGATTAGTGAAGGGTTTTTTTTTTGTTGAAGGAAAATGAAAAAATACGCATATATTTAGTAAGGCTAGAAATAAGCGCTTTTCAATTTTTCATTTTTTTGCCCAGCAAAAAGCATGCCCTTCCTTAACCCCTAACCCTAACCATAAGTCCGTGGTTGCAATACGAAAAGAACCGAAAGTAAATTAGCTCTGAGAGAAAAACAATAATAATTTTCTTTTAGTTAAAACTAACTATACGTGCTTCCATGCGATAATGTTAATTGTTAACTTGCGGACAGAAGTCCGTTATTCTAGATGTTTTTTCTTAAATAATGTTCTGAAAGTTGCAATCCTCTAATGGTATATTTGATTTTTACATTTTACGTTTAAATAATGTTCTGAAAGTTGCAATCCTCTAATGGTATATTTGATTTTTACATTTTACGTTTAAATAATGTTCTGAAAGTTGCAATTTTCTAATGGTATATTTGATTTTTACATTTTACGTTTATGTAAAAAAATGTAAAAAAAAAGTGTTTCTCTGTTGCATATTCATTAATATCTTTGAAAAAGGGGCAATGTTTTTTCAATCAAAACTTAACTAAAAAAAACAAGTTGGTTTTGATTGAACCATCTGCACAGGAAAGACGAGGGTTTTAGTACCCGTATCTATCAAGACCTTAGATCGCATCAAAATATTAGCAGCAACTGATTTAATTATAAACTAGACGTACCGTAAAACGTTGGGTCACAACCACTGCAATGATTTATTTTAATTTAATTTCATTAAAAAATTCATAAACTGTGACGTCATATCTGTTAAGACATTCAATGAGTCTCTTTAATTCTATATTATCCTTTTAATAAAAATAAGCAGTCACATTTTTCTACATGTTTCATATACATTACGAACTATTAGAGAGTAGTTGAATCAACATAGAGCGAAAGAGGGTGGGAGAAATACATACATAGATAAAAGAGAAAGATGAGTGACTTGTTCTGTTAATTACAAATTACGGCTAATGAGAACAAGTAAACCATTTTTTTCATACATAACTCAATCTCACAATTAGGGTATGTATTTTTGTGTTTTTAATGTACATAGGAAAAAGGCCCTAGGGAAACAAACGTTGATTGACTAAGCTTTAGTATAATAATAGATACTTTTTATATTATATCATTTAGCTTAGAAATCAATTATTCACTCTTCATTGCATGAGCTGACCCCAAGGTCATCACTTCCAAAGTACATAGTTGCCAAATAGTATACAAACACTCGCTTATCATGATAACAGGCATGTTAATAAAAAGTACATATAAAACCATGAATGACCTTCAATGTCACAAATATGACGTCATGTGAACAAAGAACAAGGTTACATAAGTAGAATTTACAATTTGAAGCAGTTTCTTCCTCGTACACATTCAGTGTCAATTATAGGGACTTCTTGAGGGTGAATCTAGCTGATATCTCAATTCATTTTAGAGAAGGGTGGGTATTAACCCCAAATCCATGGTTCGCAATTTATTTGTAGCTGTTTTAGTTTGGCGATAATAGTCTTTATTCTTTTAAGTATAATGTGTTGCGATGGTTCCTCGGGTGCAATAGATTATACGGTATGATTGGCTAAGCATTAGATTGTGGTCAGATCGAACCCCATAGAAAATAGAGTGTTGATTGGGAATATTTTAAATTAGATTTATTTTCTATCAATATTTTAATAGAATTAGAATGAAGGTGTGTATAAATTGAGCGTGCTTATACACACTGCCGGAATGGTGTAGCCAGAGGTAACTCTGAGCTAATTGGTTACGTCAATAAAATATGGTTAACTTAGAAGTCGTAGTCGTTTTCTTGTTTATGAATATGCAAACTTTCCGAGAAATGTACTAAGAAAACGCCTGACTTCCTGACCCACAAAAGAGCGACAATATCTATTAGAACTTATTAGGGATCTGTAACGCGATACGCTATCGATGCATGTGCTTTTTCTACTTATCATGAAACAAGAATCTTGGTCATGAATAAGTGCGGATTCTTTCGATCTCGTTAACATCCAATTTCGTTGTCTGTTCATTATTTTGTCTTTATTCCAGAGAGTTTCTGTTGTTGACGCTCTCCATTCCTGAAATAAGTTTTAATTTCGATCTGAAAATTTTCACTAATAGACTAAGTGTTGGGTTTGAAGAGTTGATAAATTCGGAGCTTATGTTGAAAGTTAGATTTTTTTGCATCAAACTCATTTGCTTTCGTTTTAATAAAAACCTTTGCTGAAGATTAGAATATAGCCGCCGTTTGAGCGGCGTTTGTGCAGTAGCTAGCTATGTCAATTCCCATCTTTACCTAGCTCATACGAAAAAAATATTTGTGAAATTCGTGTAAAATAATACGCTACTTAGAATTTGAATAAGGATTAGAAATGATATTTTTAATCAAATGTTATTCACTTTGAACTAATGCCGAATAAGCGCTATGTCTACTTTTTGGCAGATTATTAAAAAATGTCACTTTGTTTAAAAAAACATTTATGTAATGTTTTATGTCATTATATTATGTTACTTTCTTTATATTTATAAAATATGTATCAAGTTTTCAAAAAACATTTAGACTTAAGTGAGATTCGAACTCGGGTATTGACATCGAAAAAACTACTGCCTTAATAATGTGTAATCTGCTTATTCCTTTTTTGTCAACCAATCACATGTTTTTATTTACGTAGGAACAGACAAACTAAAAAAACATAATATTTTAAAAGTATATATATATTAGTTATTTTAAAAAAAGATTAAGCAAAGTTGAGCTTGAACAGTGCCAGATGGGTACCTATTTGGGAATATCACGCTGTATATGGGAGGACAACGACAACACTTCCGTCCGAACAACTAACGTCGTCAAAATGGAGTGTCGACTGACGACCGCAAAATAGAGGTTATCCTCTATATAACACCTATTGTTAACATGATATGAACAACTAGAATCAAAATCATGTAATTGTATTGGAATAAGGATTCTAGACATAACATTATATATTGATTTTTATCTTCGTAAGGGGCCATAAAAATGGTGCAAAACTTTTCTGTCCAGAGAATTAATTTTACGCATCTTGGACTGGTATGATTATATATATATATATATATATATATATATATATATATATATATATATATATATATATATATATATATATATAACCTGCGCATGCACATGTGTAACAGACAGAGGAAGTGTACCATCAACTTTTTTCTTTTGATTTCTTCACATTCAAACGCTTTCTTTGTATCTATTTTTGATTTTGTTTTTGTTTTTCTATCGCTCATTATGGCAGCAATGTGGAAACGCAGTGCCTGTCAGCAACTGAAGACAGGAAATTAATGAGAAATATATTGGTGTTGAGAGCTTGTTCCTAGAATCATTTCATATGGAATGATTTTAACCCGTATTTCAAATGAGCCAATTTTAGACATACATTCTTTTTTTCACCAGAAAACAAAAACCAAGCAAAACAAAAGCAAATGTCAGCCAGTGAAAATGAAACGACAGAAATGATAAACTAATAAGTTTGACTCTCACTTGATCTTTCCCGCCTGTAATGCCAAACCCAAACCCAACAACAGGCAAACCACGCGCCTCGCAGACGCGCGGTTCTTCAAACATTCCACTCATTTCGTCGGCCAAGTTGAAAAAGTGAACGCACTTTTTTTGGTTCGCATAGGATGAATTGTCTGTTACGTTTTTCTTTTTGTCACTTATAGGTGAATTGGTGCGTTTTTTTTATTTTCGAGATTTGAAGTTAGATGAGAGGAATTATTTTGAGTAAAGATAAGCAACCCCTTGCAGTATTATGAAATGAGTACATATAAATGAATATGAAAGAATTCATATTTCAAATAATGAATGGTGTATTTTTTATTCAAAGGGACGTTTGGTTTAAAGAAAAGCATCCTTATTGTGGGAAAGAAAGGGGAAACATCAGCTAGTTGAATGGCGACTGGTCAATTATTTCCATGGAAGGTGTTCGACTTAACTCCAATCCCTGGTTCCTCTCTATAAAACATTCATGGCAAGAACTCGTCACTACCACCACTGCAAAGAATTTTCCTTTTTTCCTCTTTGTGCTTAAAACAAAACGAATTTTAAATAAACTGAGTTTTTTTTCAATAACTTCTTGGCCATTTGACTGCTTTCCTGCAGACTACGACATCAAATACTTGTCGAGCTGTCATCTTAAGTAATCAAATTCTGTCCAATCCATCATCGGTTTCAAGCCTCCCGTTCGTCATCGAACTAACAATTTCATTAACCTTTATCCCCGAGTGGCTTTTGGCATTGCTAATGGGTTACTCATTAGCATAAAAATATTCGAGTGGCGTCAGTCTCATTTTGGTATCAAAATGAAGCCTAATCCACCTAAAAATTGAATTGTCTGAAATTGGGTTTTCCGAATGAGTCTGCATGTCATATATTAAAAAACTGCCTTCCAAACTTTATAAACCGAGTTTTTTTAGTTTATATAACCTGGTTTATTGCATACTTTATATCGGTAGTGTTATCGTCTGATTTCATGCCGTATTGTCTTTTGGTCATTCGATATGGAGTTATATTGAGGCTGCTTATACGGTTAACCAAAATAGCTCAGTTTTTTATAGTAACTTACATGCGGTTTTTACTTATGAAAATGGCTGAAGCAGTTTCATATGTGGCTTTGATACAAGGCACTTCTGGACTACTAAGAAATTTGTGTTTTAACTTGTTACATAAATGTTATATTACGCCTTACCATTGGGTGACTAACGTCCTTTGTCGCCACTGTCGTCGCTCTGATCACTAGTTGCTTTTCGTCTGTTGATGTTTAGTTTTTTAACATAATTTATTAAACTGGTCAGAAACAGAAAACAGGTTGACTTCGTATGTGTGTGTGGGACAGAGACATAAAGAAAGAAAGAGATCGACAGATTGCCCGCCTCGCTTCACCAGGTCACATTTCGCTTGCTGTTCCCATTCAGAGGACAGCACGAAAACACGTTTTTCCTCGTTGAAATCTCGCCGGCTAAGAGAGTAAGAGAGGTCTCATCTGAAGTAATGTAACCCCCCTCAGCTTCTGCCGGAGGTGACCTCCGACCTTTTAAGGCTCTTACGCTGAAAACGTGGCTTCCATTATTCAATATAAACACACTTTGTTTGGTATAGTTAACATTTCCAGGACTTTACTGCGCATCTCCATGTAGTATCCTATTCTTGATATTCGATACACAAGAACACACAAGGGACAACTAAATACGTTGAGGTTGTTTACGCTCATGGCATGTTAATGTTTTTCTTCTGATCTTTTTGTGTTTAAGCAATATAAATTGTCAGATTATCAAAAAGAAGTTTGGAAAAATAAAGAATATCCTAAATAAAATAAAATGCTTAATGAATGTAAATGGAAACAAACTTTGTGTTTGTAGCTTTCCATTATTTCTCTTTTAAAACTTTTTCATTTTTTCTTTCATTTGTTTTGCGTTACGGCGTTACATTAACAGTAACTAACGGAAGCTTTAAATTCTACGTCACTTAGCACTAACGGACGCGTTTCGAGGGCAGTTATTGTTTGTGTATGCAACAAACCATTGAACACCCACACAACAAGGACCACCGGGAGAGATTAGCTAGAAAAGAAATGAAAAAAGACATTAAAACGACTGGTCAGTTGAACTGTGTGGTCAAGATCGGGAATTCGGAAAAATATTAGAAAAACAGAAGTCTTTCAGTTTCGAGAAGGTGAGTAGAACTAAGAAACAAAGTGCAGAAACAACGGAGAAACCGGAAAAGGAAATAGAAGATAAGATTACGTAGGGACTGTTAAAACAAGTAAACAAAAAGGGGGCAGTTGGAATGAGGCGGGAAAAACTGCGACAGCGCTCGAATGAGAAGAATCACGTCGGGGAATTGTCAACTGGGGTCGACAAGACCGGATAGATAGCATACATGTCTATAGAAACCACGGTATCACACCACCCCGAAACACAACAAAGTTATATCTTACGACTTATTTGTGTTGTTTGTTTCCACCTTGGCACGATCACTGAAGCGATTATACGGCTACCTATGTTTAGGAAAAAAACGATGCAAGCTGTACCTGTGCCGATGAAGACAATAGTCTATGTTTGACTGCGGCTTCTGTTTAAAACATAAATAATATATTAAAACGTGCATTGAATGTATCGGCACAATTTAGGTTACTTGACAGTCACATAATCTTCCTTTGATTATTTTTATAGGACTGTGATGTCAATATCAACTAACACCCGGTGAAGGGAACAAGATACGACAGCAAAACACACTCGGTAGTGTTTCGCCACGAGTAACAGACATGTTTTCATGGGAAATAATAATGAAATAAATATATTTCTACATATGTTATGAAAATCTTTAAATTATTAGTGCTTAATTGATGAGTAATTGGAAGAATTTTACCAAAGGATGCTCCGACCAGCTATAGAAACTTAGGTGTCAATAAACAAGTCAAAGGTAAACTGTCATGTGTAACATCTTATATTAAAAGAGATTCTGTCCGTCTGTCAGTTACATTTTTTTAAACTTAATAAATACGTTACAGAATGTGTCTCATTTTTAAATATCAGAGATATTAACTACTTTTAGAAATGGAGAATATTGCATAAATAGTAAATAATAAATTCCCAACAAATAAAGCGGATGCAATGACCGGAAATCGAAACCGAAACCTTCGGATCTTTAGTCAATTAACATATTCGAACTTTCTTTTAAATAGCGTTCAAAACATTACCATAACAAAATAATTATAGCTTTGGTGTGACGTCATAGATTTATGATTTGCATTATGTTTTAAAACATGAATTCAAATATAAGCGATAATAAAAAATAAATAAATGAATAAATAACATGAATTATTTTAATAGTTATAAAACAATTTATTTTGCTTTAACTACGTATTGTATGTAGTTCTTTCACGATTATATAATCCTCCCAGCCGAGCAAAATTATGTGACCGGAGGGAGCATGTATTTGCTAGTTGATATAAATTGTGATTTTGGTTTAATATTTGCTGCTATTTTAGATTAACGTATATATATATATATATATATATATATATATATATATATATATATATATATATATATACATATATATATATATATATATATATATATATATATATATAAGACAGAGATAGACAGAGATAGGAAGAGAGAGAGGGCGGGGGTGAGGGGGTTGAGGTTTGTAAGTCTGTGAAAATGCAATGTAAGTTTATGGGAACCAGGTGAATTGAAATAATATCTGGGTGAGAAACGAGATGATAATAAACATCAAGAGACAATATATAACATAATAATTTACTTTTATTTTCTACCAATTGGTATTTCATCTTAAATCAATCGTGTGTTATCTGGTATTCATTTTTTTCTAATATTTCGAGGTTAAAACCTCCCTTTTAGAGTAAGCCTATATCGAATCGACTTATTTGACGATTGTGGATTTAATATAGAAAAATTGAAAAAGAGGTTTTTCCGTCGAAATATTAGAAAAACGTGGAGACCAAATGTTGATTGTAAAATAACATCAAAGGATTAAGAAAACAAACAAATCTACGAAAACAAAATTCATACGATTGCTTAACCATGCTATGCATGAGTGTTCATTAATTTAACAAACATCTTTAACGCTTAGTAGACCTCGACCACTCTCTTTTCTAGGAAGATGCAATCGATCTGCGTCTCATTTTTGGCAAAAGCTCCATAAATTGTAAGCATTTTCCGTGTTTTGGGGTCCAAACATTTTAGTTCATCTACATTCCAGTCAAGTATACCGGCAGTATATCGAATGATAACTACTGCCCTGGCATTGATAGCATAGATTGTATTTCGACTGTGGAGGTGTGATTTAAGAATAATCCTTACTCTTCTGTAGTACCCAACTGTGACCTGGATTTTCATTTTCTTGTTTTTAATTTTATCCGCCTCAAGTATTCCCAAGTATTTGTAATTCCTCTCACTGTCAACATTCTTTATCAGATCTGATGTTGGGAGTTAAAGGCTATCTGAGTGGACAAGTCTACCCCTTTTAATAACAAGAATGGCGCATTTAGTGATGCCTAATTCAATTCGTATGTCGTCACTAAATAATTTAACCGTGTTCATCAGGTTATCAAGTTGGGTTTCATTCTTTCCAAAAGCCATAAAGGCATCCATAAATAGTAAATGCTTGACTGTAAAAAGTTATTTCCCAAGTTCATATCCTGCCTTTACATTACGTAAGAGAAGTGTCATTGGGATCAAACTAATGACAAAAAGCAAAGGGGAAAGACTATCACCCTGGAAAATCACTTTCTTGGTTTTCACTTTACCGAATGCAACACCTCCTGAAGTTAAATTGGTTTCCAAATTCTTCATGCTATTCTTTAAAGCTGTTTGAATGTTTGTGGGGCTATTCCTAATACTCCAGGCATTTGTGTATCTATGCATGAGGCACCATGTCAAATGCTTTCTTATAATCCACCCACCCCATGGCAAGGTTAGTAGTTCTTCGCTTGCAGTTTCTCATGATCATGTTATCAATCAGATGTGATTTTTTCGGCAGCCTTTCTGTTCCCCCGGCAGCAAATTGTTTGAGTACAAATGAGCATAAATATTTTCAGACAATTTGCTAGTGAAGATTTTTCACATAACTGAGAGGCAAGTGATCAGTCTAAAGTTTATCACTTCACCCCCTTTTGTTTTATATTTTATGGTCAAGAATGTGGTGCCATTTGTCAGCCATTCAGAGAAGCTACCTTTCGTCAAACAGCCATTTATCATTTCTGCAAGACGTGGGTGAAGATCTTGAAGGTTTTAAAACCAGTATCCCTGGACTCCGTCAGGTCTAGGTGCTTTCCAATTTGAAAGCTTTTTAACCTTCTCCTTCAGCATCTTAACGGTGACTGTTATATCAGTTTGTCGTTCTACTCTAGAGGACATCTCCCTTTCAATATATTTGATCCATTCTGCATCTTCTTGATGCTTTACTTCCTTTTCTCAAATACCTTTCCAGAATGCACTAGATTGGTCAGCATCAGGTATAACATCATTCCCTCTTTCAATTCTTTCTAGTTGTACAAACAGGAGTTTCTGATTATCCTCAGGCAGTCTGTTTTGTCGATACTGCTCAATTCTGTCGCTGTAACGTTTAACTTTGGCAGTTTTAGCTACGACACGTTGTTTCAGTTCTTCAATTACACACTTAGAAAGCTTTTTGGTGTATGATCAGTCTGTCACAAGCGCTTTGACTTTTGGGTTTGCCATTTTCGACAGCTTGCGCTTTACTTAGATCGTTTCTAAGTTGTTTTATCTGACCATTTAAATGTTTCCTCCACCAGGGCTCTTTCTTTACTTCTTTTTTCCATTTTTCTACTCCGAGTTGATTTGACACAGTATTGGCAGCAGCTTTAATAACTTTATTATACTGATCAAGATTATCTACTAATAAAAAAGGTAAGACAATATTCACTTTGGTCGTGACAATTTTAAGTCTTGACAAATCTCAGGTTCGGCGGCTGTTCTCAATTGCCAGTTCTTAGTTTCTCGTTTAACAATCTGAAAATATCAGTATCTTCTTCTAGCATCCCATGTTCTATCATGTGTTTTACGATTGCATTTGTGGAAACATTCTGATTACCATTAGTTACAGTATTTTCGCTCTCTTTATATGAGTTTGTTGTTGTTTCTACCCTAGACTTTTCTTCAACTATATCCAGTTCACTGATCTCCACACGCTTACCAGTAACAGAAGAATCGTTTATTATGAAAAATAATTAAAGAAATGATAAAAAGTAAGAACTTATTTTAGAAAAAGTCTCAACCGTTTGAAAAGAATGGAAAAAGCGCTATTCTTATATTCCTTAAAACTGGGAGCAGTAATTATTTCGATAGAAAATTTACGGTAGATAACAGAATAAAACAGTAGCGTAGAAAAGGAATCACAAACGTCATTATATGGAAAATTAGGCCACGATGCAGCGACTGTAGTAGATACAAATGTAAAAAATGTCAGCCACCTTCGCTTTGGAAGTGTTATTTGGGAGAAGTAGGTAATCCGGACTAAATGTAATAGTTTTTAAAAGAGAGTAAATGAAAGCACTTTTTAAAACACGCACTTAAAAGACTTATGCTAATTAAATGAGGAACAGATTAGCATATAAAATTATTGTTATTAAACTATTATGTCTGAATATGGAAGTCGACTTTTCTTGATTATATAGACAACGAAATATATATATGAACATATACACATACCTAACTGTATATGTATGCACCCCATAAAGGTTAAGATTTACACAAGAATAATGTGTCCATCTTACTAATAACCGTGTTTCCTAGAATATATATTCAAAAATTCATAATAATCAGTTTATTAGAGATTATCCTGTACATAGAAATATATATATGTGTATATATATATATATATATATATATATATATATATATATATATATATATGTGTGTGTGTGTGTGTGTGTGTGTATGTGTGTGTATACAATGAAATGAGTGTTACTACAGTTAGAAGCGCTGTTGAAATGATAAATTTTAAAAATTGAAAAAACAGATAACGCGAGATTTTTTCAAATAAATGAAATATTTATTAAATATCCAAATTTTCTATGGATCTATCATTATGAATTTGGGAATAATAATTCTCGGCAACCTAGTGAGTAACATAGGCACACTATTTTAGTAAACTTTAGCATTAAGGGGGTGCATCGACCGAAATTCACACTCGCCTTAAAAACATTTAAAATAAGTTAGATACAAAATATTTAATTAAGAAAAGAATTGTTATACGTTAAATTTTGAGTAAAGATTTTTAACATGATCAGTGTACGCGTTTTTTTTTGTAAAATTAGCACTGAAGATAGCCACACCAAAAAATAGGAGCATTTTACAAATATATTGGTGTTTGCCGAACAATTGTATGCTGCATGAAAATAAAGTTTATGAAATGACGTGAATCTGTCCTTTATAACATTGAAATGATATAAAATTACATATTATATATATATATATATATATATATATATATATATATATATATATACATACATAATATCTATAGATTAATATTAATTATTTATTACCTACAGAGATCGATGTTTCATGCTTACGCAATCTTCAGTGCAGGAAGCTAATTTCCGACGGTCGACGGGCGCGAACTCCAATCACACATCGCCACTGATTCGCAGTCAGGAGAGTTTCCAGTTGGCCACCAGAAATTAGCTTCGAATTTTAGGAATAATTTTACTATGTAAATACCAAGTCGGCGAGTATTCACATCAAGTTGCGTTGCGTCGTGTTGGGACTCGAAATGAAGCTAGTAGTACTGCTTGTTATTAAATTCACTCAGAGTGCCCAGCCTTTGTAAAGGGGGCTATACAATAATATTTATAAATAAATATTAATTATTTATTACCTACAAACATCGATGTTTCTTGCTTACGCAATCTTCAGTGCAGGAAGCTAAGATATATATATATATATATATATATATATATATATATATATATATTAGTCCCGGAAGTATCTCAACCATTAAAACTATATAAGGAAAAAAAAACTTAAGTCCGAAGTCGTTCAGTGGAAAATCACCTATGTAAGTCAATTTAATTTTTACAGTTATTATATTAGTTTGTTTCTAACATTATTTAAGGGATCATCAGTTGTTTACCATGAAAAACTTATATATATATATATATATATATATATATATATATATATATATATATATAGAGAGAGAGAGAGAGAGAGAGAGAGAGAGAGGCATACTCATACATGAGACTTCGTTATAAAATATTGATATATTAAAAGCCCAGACAATCCCCCACCTCCACCCCAAAAACAAAAAATAGCATTAATAGTTTGCTTCATTTTTACTTTTAGTGTTCTCGAGCTTTCCTTTTTCTATCCTTGTATCTATTATAATTGAAGTACAGTAAACTTAATTTATATTCATATTATATCCTATTCATTTACAACTATTAACTGATATTACCTACAAGTTATTTTTTATTTCTTAGTTGTTAACTATGTTAATTTAAGTGACCTATTACACGCGTCGAAATTCTTATTTCCCGTTGTATTACGCCGTATTAAATTTGATATTGTCATCGTTAACGTCGTAAATAAGTTGCACTGTTAAAGTTTGGAAAATGATGATGTAAGCTGTGAGACGAGGTGGAAAGTGAAGATTACATTGATTATGTTGAGATATCCCTGCTGATTTCAGGCGGCAAAGTGTTGTCGCAAACGCGCAATTTCATGAATGTGTTGAAACACGTGTCCCGGCAATCACTGTGATCAATTTCAAATGGACGAAGCAGTAATCTAAGAAAACCATCTGCATGTTTGTTTTCTTAGTTTACTGCACGAGACAGCAGAGCCGTGATGACAGTATTTACAAGTGTTGGGTAACAATTTCGTGAGGATCTAGTCGCTTTATCTGGACTCCACGGGAGACAACCTAATTATCTTGGATTTCATTGCACATGGCTGAAAGCTGGATTGAGAGTGAAGTGAAAAACACCTACATACTGAGAATTAACAATGTCAATGTATTAATCTTTCGAACATATATAACCGGTCAGGTTGTTAGTTGCATATTCGAGACCAATAGGTTGAAACTTTGGCATGTCAGTTTAAACCAATAATACACACGCACACATACATATATATATATATATATATATATATATATATATATATATATATATATTGTTTTTTAAATTAGTACAACATTAGTACCATCGGTTTCAAGCACAGAAGGACTTAGCCATCCGGCTCTCTTCAGCTTATGTTGTCATCTGTTTCGGAAATGTGAAGTCACGTGTCACTCTCGTTTGGACGCGTTATTTGCTTAGAGTGTTATGTATAGTTGTTTAAGTTTAGTGTAAAGGAGGTTTAATAATGTTTGAAAAAAAGGATGGTGAAAAGTAACAGTTGAGATTTAAAACCGGGAAAAGTTTAAAAATATAAAAAAATAAAAATAAAATATATTTCTATATAAATCCCGTGAGTCAATGTTTATGAGTAGCGTAGATTTGGCCGTTACTGTTTTGAGAGTTAATAATGTGTCTTCTAAAGAAAATTGGGAGAGAATATGTGTTTAAGGATTATACTTATGAAGAGATAAAAAAAAAAGTTAAAAAACACACATCAAATTCAAGTTTAAATCTTGGATTAAAGGACTTTAAATTAATCCAAAAGCAATTTAAATAAAGATATAGCCCGGGCAGTTTGTCGATATTATAATGGCAATAACTGATTTGTATTCAGGATTCAACATTATTAACTGAGGTATAGTGAAGGCTTATGGTAGTAATAATATTGGTATACAGATTAAGACTGGTTTAGAGATAAGAGTAAGGATTGGGTCGGCAAGATTGAATCTGTTTCGGAGATATGGGAAGTTAGCATTATAACTAAGAAATGGTGGGGACTTATGGGATTAATAATAATGTGAAATGGGAGTGTTACCCTCTTAATGACTGGAAAAATTGTTATTGGGAAAGTTATTGGTCTTGAGTAGTGGTGTGGATATGAGCCGATTAACGTATTTGTTCCTATTTTTTTATATTGATGAGGGGTGATAGTTGGGAGGATTTTCCTTCATGTGTATCGGTAAGTCCAATTTATGAGTAGTGCTCGTCTCCTATGGATGTATCCTTTAAAGATGTTGTCTCTGATGTTCAAACAGACTGTATTTGGGTCAATAATGGCCCATAATATATATTATTATTCTGCGTCACACTTAGGACATATATTTATGACTGGAGAGAAGGATGGTCTTCTCTCTATTACTTTCCATTTGGTGGTGAATGGTGTCTTTTCATCTTTAAGTTGCTATATCCGGGTCGCAAGTGCCGTATTTGCCTTGTTTTTGTATCTGAGGGTGTTTCTGTGTGCGTACAATCTTTGATTGAAGCTTCCCTGCGTCATGCCAATATATTTCTCTGCTTTACCGCTAGTCTGGTTTTTGACGGTGGCTTCATATACGAGGAAATTGATTTTGCAATGCCCCTCTAGGGGCAGTTATTTTTGTCTTGGCATGAGCAGCCTGCGTTTACTATTGCTTTGCGCTCCGCAGTATATTTGTACGATACTGATAACCGAAAGTACTCAATCCTTTTTACAGATGAGTATTAAAGAGTCATTCATACCAAGTCTAATTCTTTGTTTAACGACCTAAAAGCGAATAATTAATACGCAACCCGACAGACAGACCAATATCCGTCTGATATGTTAGTATAAATAACTAGCATGTGATATACATCAACATATTTGATGTTATTTGACGTTTTGGTGGCGATTCTTTGGTATAATTCTATCTGGTTAGAAATGATTTGCATATTTCAGAAGGGGCAAAACAATTTGATAAGCAACTGTAACTGATGCACGTTGATTTACACTCAGGGCTTTCCAGAAACAAAATAAATAATAATGACCAATTGAAATCTATACACTGCATTTTATATTTTACTGTGTTCGGAATAAATTTGATTTTTTTAGATTCTTTCAGAACCATTTTAAGTATTTAATAGCGGTAAAGTGCAAGGGAATGCTTTTTTCTGTGTACTATTTGTTGTTTTGAAACCATGAACGACTTAAAAGCACGGGAATATTTGCACCATCATAATTCGTGCCAGAATTTTTTAAATCGAAAATCTTAGCTGCATCTCAGTGCTCATATAGTAGCTTTCTGACTGCGTCTGCACAACGAAATTCGTCAAGAATCTTTTTAAAAAGTGTGACAAGATCCAGACATAGCAATGCGTACCTTGGCGAGACAGATGGGGGTCGAGGTGGCGACATCTCATCTCAATAACTGGCTATAACTTTGTCCTTATCTTTGTGTATAAACTTGACGTGACAATTTTGGCGATATATTCAATTAGGTTGATCATAGAAACTCGCTACCTGGCCCATATTGCTGTCAATGAAATCCTGCATGTCGATGGAATTTCACTTCCGATCCTTCAAAATTTGATGCATCGATATGACACTCTTTAATAACAGTAACTACCATGCAAAATTCCAGTCTTATCAGATAAGTAGTTTTTTCAGTTATCATCGGCATAACTTCAGTAATACTTCATACAATACGATGAAGTAAGACACAGATAAGGCTTTCGCTCATCCTTACGTTGCCAGTAAAATGTATGCAGTCTCACGACTGGCTTATGCTCTTGTATTCTTTGCATTAATATATTTCATTTAATTGCTAAACATTATTCAAATATAACCCTTTTAAAATTCCATAACCCTATATTAGCCTTTCTGCTACACTATGTTGTGATCTGTCATATGTATGCACTAATAGTAATTTATCGTCCTAGATATCACTACCCTTTTAAATGCTATTGACTCCCTTCGTAATCAATAATAATTTCCGCCATAATTAATGATATTTAATAATAACCAAACTATGAACTGATATTCCTATTTTGGTTTCATTTTATTCCGTGGAATTAAACCCCGTACATACTGTATATATATATATATATATATATATATATATATATATACCTCCACTGACATTATTGATCAATAATTACTATACTAATGCTTAAACATCAAGTTCACTTGAAATTTTAGAATTAATTTAGCCTCCCTAGTAAGTTTTCTTATATTTCCTTTTTCCATATATTCACTATTTTACTGGATAAGTTAAAAAGTGTTACTATTTCTTCAGATTTATATAATCTCTCTTTGATTTAACTTTTTCCCTGCTATCTAAAATGTATATTCTGTATTTGGTCTAGCCATGATTATTTCCCTTTGATTGCTAGAATCTGGAAACCTATAGATGTTTATTAACTAATGAGCATCATCTCTCCTGATTGACAGGAACTTGCAAAGGCCTCGTTCTGTGAAGTCCCTACGTATATGACAGTCATTTTCAAGCGAGAAAATGAATTATTATCTTGAGCGATGTGGAAAAGCTTCACTGGTGAAATTAATGATCGGTTGCAATTTTAATCTGTTTTATGTCTTTTTTAGAGATTGCTAATATTTTTTAAGGAAGTATTGTCTATTCTAGTACGAAAACAATGCTTAATCAAGTGCGTTGACCGAATTGAACTGATTAATTGGTGGTGATCATATTCAAAGATATTTTAGTGTATCTCTTTATATATATATATATATATATATATATATATATATATATATATATATATATATATATATATATATTCTTATGGAAAATATATAAATATTGACATGTCTATTTTTCAGCAAGCCAAAGAAAAATAAAGAAAAATATTTATTGTCTTTGTTGTTTAAATATTGCTGTGGGCTCTGTTTTGAGAACATATGTAGTCCAATGGGGATTTTACTCTCTGATTGAAGTATTGGCGAAATATTGACGACTTTCCTTCTTATTTGTGTTGATGAAAACCTAATAAATTTTGTCTTAGAAACGTACGTACACTAAAACTGTATTGACGTCGAATGTTTGGAACTTGTATACTTAATTATGAATATGTTATAATCTTTCCTCTTTCTAAGTTGTTATATATAAGCTCTAGTTGACTAAGAGTCCTAACGATAGAGCTGATTCAATACCTGTAGTATTCATTGGTATCTGATAGACTTTGTTTATTTCACTCTATTTCATTCTATGTAACTTTGAGTTGTTGATTTTTTGTCTAGTTAGGATACTATCTAAATCAAAGCATTTGACTTTACTTGTCTTATATATATATATATATATATATATATATATATATATATATATATATATATATATATATATATATATATGTTAGTAATCCTAGGCTGGAGCAATGTGATATAGGTACCGGCAGGTGTAACAGATGAACAAAAATAAATAAGAAGAGAAAATATGAATGGAATCTCAAATCAATTTATTAATATTTCACGGTTTAACGGTTTAAAAAGCAGAGCAGTATATATATATATATATATATATATATATATATATATATATATATATATAATATATATATCGAGTTTATGTACGACAAATAAGTAAATATACTTATTTGTATCTTTTTGATTATTTGGATTACTATTCTCATCTTTTTTGTTATATTTTCAAAACGTTTCGGCCGATGTAACCTCCCACCTTCTTCACATCGACCGAAACATTATAAATATAACAAACAAGACTTTAATAGTAGTTCGAATAATCCAAATGATAGAAAATGTCAATCCTCATATCCTTAAATATATATTTTGCGCTAACTCATTTAAGTTTGCTTGCATACTTAAATCTTTTAAACCTCGTGTTTTTCTTTCTTCCTCTCTTTTATTTATTTATATTTATTTATTTATAGATCGAGACTGACTTTAACTCGAGAACTTGAAATGGAACACTTACGTCAAATCTGTTTCTAAGGTCGCTGAAAAAATTGTCGAATCATTCTTCCGCTCCAGAAAGTAGCTCACTCCTAACGCAATCTCCTGTATAAGATCCAGATACGTCCTAAGATGCACTACCGTTTCTATATCTGGGGAGAGGACCGTCCAGAGTACTTATTCCTACCTTTATAGAGTACAAAGAAGTCGACTTTGAAATCAAGTGGAGTATGCCCTATTCTTTTCTCTACGGCATTTTTCTCTGTGTAACTGGAGCTAAACGGAACTTTTATGAGCAGAGTTTATTTTAAAGAACTAGCTGTCTGTGGAACACAATATTTCGATGCTGCTTGTCAGCTAACTACAGCATGGTCGTTTTCAAGTCCAATTTAAACAAATTCTTGTAGAGCCGTCCTCTTAAATAATCAAATGATTCCAAGTTGAAACCATCGTTTCCAATCTTCAAGGTGTTGTCTCACCGTTCACCTGACAAATTCATTAACTTTTATCCCCGAATAGCCATTGGGACTTAATAAGACGTGATGCATTAGTACACAAATTTTAAAAAAAAACTTTTATTGGGATGTGGTTTGCTTTTGTTTGGCGTTTACGGCATATCAACCCGTTTTGGATTATTTAATTTCGAAGCATATTATAAACGATTTGTTAGACACTAGTTGCTACTTTTGCCATAGGCATATGTAGGTCGTTCATACATTTCCCAACTATTGACCACAATAGATGCGATAGGTTTGAACACGGCATAGCTACTTCCATAGTCCGTGACGGTATCCATTAGTTCAATCACACAACCTTCTTATTAGCTATTGATTGCGAAAATGTATTTTACTGCTCGTTATAGCTTTCAGAAATTGAATGCTTATCGCCGATTATTAATTCACGTATTGCTTTTGGTGACAAATGTAATGAAACTACTGCGTTCTTTTCTAATATGTTATATCAATGTGTTAGAAATCCTAAACCAAGTGATGTATTTTATTATATAAACGCTCAAAATATAATCAAACACGGATTCTGTGTTTATGTTTATGTCTAAATGCTTGTTTGTTTTGCTGTTGTTGTGTTTTGTCATTTACTTATGAGTTTTTATTATTTGTTATTTTGTCTATTTGGTTTTTATCTTTCTAGAGTGGTTGAAGAGCAAAAGTCTATTATGCAAGAATATTTACATTACTCACTCGACTGAATAGTTGAACGAGTAATTTGGTATCTATTGTATGAAATAACTTTTCAAGACATTGTCTACTTGCAAACAAAATCTTTCACAAATATCGCATTCCTATTCCAATAACTATATAACAACTACAAGAATACTCAGGACGGAGAAAATTAAGTCCCGAACAAAACAGTTTTGCACCAATTTTGTGTCCCCTTACGTAAGTTAAAATCGATATACAATGCCACAAAACCTTATGTCGATAATATTTATTCCAATTTTGATCAAAACGATTACATGATTTTGATTCTAGAAAACATCTCAAATTTAAGGGGTCTTAAAAAATAATTGAAGTAATTTGTGTCTAATGACTATTGATGAAATCTAACTTACATGAACTTTCAAATTTGAGGTTGTGCCCATATTATGTCCCGTAAAAACCCTTTAAAATACTCCAAAGAAACTGAAATTTGGGGAATATTAATTAATTAATGCTTAATACTTATTGTTAAACTGTCGTAAAAATCAGACGTGTCTGAATTTCACAAAGGCCTTCCACCTCTTTTGAAACTAAATTAAACTAAATATAGCCCATATTACAACCACTTATGTATAGCAGCTGTGTTTAAAAAAATTATAATGATCGGTTAATTAGTTTAAGAGTAAATCTTATACATAGAAATATATAAACATATGCACGTACCTTTCTTTATTTAAATAAAGATTTCAAACTTAGCGTTTTAACAGAGAAATCTACATAAGAGTAGTACTGTTTTTAGAAAAATAGATCCATTGGAAGAAGCGGTTTATATTTCGACAGCAGTAGTCCTATATTTGAAATTCAGGATACGACCTCTTTTTTATATAATTTGCCAGAAACTATGTTTTGGTTAGATAGACTTACAGGAAGGAAGACTTATTTTTATATAAAAGACTTTTGTAAAGTTTGGGTATTAGCACAGAGGTCATCGGTCTAGGGGTCAAACGTCACATCGCTTAAGAGCTGATGAAATTAAGTGAAGCAAACAAAATGTGGCGATGTAAGAGAACACACGCTGCTAATGTTTCGCGGCTAATTCGCAGATGGGAAACTTGATAAAGTGTTATTACTTGAAAGTCTCCAGTAGATAACCTCACTGACAGATACATTTGCAGACATCATCGCATATAGATCTTTTTACATCAACAAGCAAATGATAGGCGCCCAGACGAACGTCATAACGAGTCAGTCAAAAAATGTCAGTTTGCTTAATATTCGTGTAAGCGTAAATATTACATGAGTATTGTAGATTTTACTCGAATTTGATTCAATAATCTGTGACTCGAGACCCACGAAGTGCGTGGATAAAACACTAGCTGAAGTAGACGTCGCCGAAGAGCTACACGTCAACTCAGTTGCACAAATATGTTTACATTAACCAATTCATGCCCAATTTTGTTTTCTTTAATTTATTATGAAAAATCTTTTGCAAATACTATTTTATATTTGAGCAAAATTACTTTCAAATATTTACTTGACTTAATAAGATAATTAAATCATCCATTTATACTATATATTAAAATGTGGGTTGGTTATAAGTACTACTTAGCAAAGATATTTTGCTTGAATAATAACTAGCTTTTCACAGTATACAGTGTTACCAATATACATCAGACAGTAAGTGTCATGTTTGAAAGACACTCAAATCTTTATGACTAATTATAGATATCTCAGAGAAAATATAGATGTCGCTAAAATATAAATAATTATCTTTCTGGTCCTAAAAAGGATCATGGGCGCTAATTAGTTAAATTTTAATTAAAAACATTTTCAAATTACCTTTTTAAATCTGTAATTGTCTTATTAGAATAAAAACCAGTACAAAGTAGTATAATTACTTAAAATCGATAACTAGCAGAACCCTGTGGAAATTCCACGGTTGTTGTCATCATCTATCTGCATAATTTACTGTTAATAATATTTCGTTTGAAATAATACATTTATGTAAGGTTTAATAATATTAAATAAAAAATGTCCATTCTCTCGTAAGAATAATTGCTCTTATCAGTTAAGTAGTCTTTAAATAAACAAAACGAATATGTCTTATCTTTACTTTTTTTAAATGTAACAGTTTATATCTTTTTATTAAAAAGATATAAACTGTTACAATCAATAGTTTCTTTCTTCTTATCGTACAAAATAATTGTCAGCTAAATAGTTTAACCGTTTTATTTAATTTATTCCTTCTTACAATTTAAATTGTTTCAAAATAAATACTATATTCCTTTTTACCGTAAAAATAATTGTCAGCTAAATATTTTTTAAAGAAATAAATCGTCAGGGATCGGGCGATCAAAAAAAGAGGTGGCGTGTGATAACGAACATCCGAACCTGAAATTTTCTTAGCGTATTGTTATATACATCTGTGCTGTAATAAAGATAATTAAATAGCTTTTCAATATTTGGACAAATTGAGATCATTTTAAAAGCCTGTAATGACGATCAACTCTACAAAACTAACGCGTTTCGAATCTGATATGTTTAGTCATACAAATTCTATTTGGAGTACCTGTCATAAACGGGCGATAAGTTATTACAAAATCTGAAAACTGACAGTTCTTTCATTATGTATACTAGCAAATATATGCTCGCCCGAGTACATATTTTTGCTAGACTGGATGGATGGTATCATAACGAACGAACATATACTACACTGTCTCCCCCTAAAATAGGGGGGGGGATAATGTATGAGGTGACTTTTAAGACCAGCTGAAGATGCACGTGGCTTAAACCAAAAGTATCAGATGTTATTCGTAGCAGGCAATCCACTTGTGAAGTTGCATTCTTATAAACTCTCGCGTGTCTCTTTAATCTTGGTTTCGTCTTGCCAAATAATTTGCAACTGTTATTTTCTGTTAGAGGGGATCGAGCATCATTATATGCAGGTTGTGTCTGCAGGTTATTATATCACTTCATGGGACCAACATGTCTCTTATTTGAAATAATAACTCTGTCACCACCACCATACGTCACAACCCCTTACGTAAAATCACACACACACATTATATATATATATATATATATATATATATATATATATATATATATATATATATATATATATATATACGCACATCGCACAAGTATACATATTTATGCAGTCACACATATTCACACAGCAGCTGGCGGACGTGTTACATATCACAGCTTTCTTATAGACATGTGTGGGTGAATTTTAAACGGGATTGCATTTCTTTACTTGATGGATTATCGTTAAATTCTTCTTCCTCAAATACAATTACCAAGATAAATAAAACCAGGCTAACCTTTAATCGATATAAGTAATATTAAAAAGAAAACAATTTCAAATACTTTTTAAATTGCTTTCCATCTTAACTACAACTTTTCTAATTAAAATCACTTTGAAAAACAAATGTCGTCTTGTTTACAAAACATACTAATACATCAAGTAAACTGCTGCTAATGATTTGACATAATGTCATTTATCGAATAGAAAATACATAGAGAAACGCTAACAAACATGCCATTACATATTGCAATCGAAGTTGAAGTCAGTACCACCAATGATCCCGGCATAAACAGAGCTGAGAAAAAGTAAATAACTAAATACCAATCTCTTATGTACGACGTAAAATGTTTGAACCTTAATAAGATTTTAATCATTCCAGTAATCACAGTATGCCATGGCGAATATACCCGGTGAACAAAGTGCAAGAATATTTTTTTTAAATTGCACTTAAAGAACGGTTAGAATCCTAAAATGATTTCTAGTTTGGAGTCTCTAAAATAGCGGGTGAATGTCTGGCATACAGTAGGATGCTCCATCTCCAGCAAAAATAAAGAGAAAAGAAAATGCACATGGATAATCAAATAGAGAATTTACTCCTCTTACACGAAAACATATATTTTGCGAACATTTTGAAACAAATCCTAACTTTTATTTCCTCTGGAATGTTTTATTCCCTTTACTTACTTAAAATGATTAAATTCAATTAAAGAAAAAACAAGTGTAGTCTTGTTTACATTACAGACAATGCTAATACTTCACTCAACTGCTGCTGATGTTTACGATTGCTGGAATATATATACTGTATTACCTCCCTTTGTTAGAATAAGGAATAGGTATTTATTCATATAGATATAGAAGCAGAGACACAAGGAACATATATTACAGATGACAAAAAAGCCAAGTGTTTTCTATTTGTCCTTAAATGTAGTCTTTTGTTAGTCAATAAATATACATTTTAAACAAAAACCGTCAAAGACAACTAATCAAACGGAATCCAATGAGTGGAGGGCAATTCTTCCTACTTTGTCAGAGACATAGTTCCTTTCATTTTCAGATGTAGTGTATTTTAAATATCGGATTGGCAACAAAGTTTCTGCCGTTTATTTTTATTTTAGAATCAATTGTTTTTCAAAATTTTGGAATTTATTTTATTCCAAGAATTTTATTTTGGAATCATTTTAATCTATTTTGTTTTTTTTGTTTTTAGTTTTCGAGTTAATGTGAATCAATTTCTCTGTATTTTCAGATCATTAAAATGGAATGTCAAGTTTCGACACCTCTTTATTTTTGCTTTAAATTTATTTTTGCTTTGAATTTATTTTTTGCTTTGAATTTATTTTTGCTTTGAATTTATTTTTCTTTGCATTTATTTTTCTTTGCATTTATTTTTTGCTTTGAATTTATTTTTTGCTTTGAATTTATTTTTTGCTTTGAATTTATTTTTGCTTTGAATTTATTTTTCTTTGCATTTATTTTTCTTTGCATTTATTTTTTACTTTGAATTTATTTTTTGCTTTGAATTTATTTTTGCTTTGAATTTATTTTTGCTTTGAATTTATTTTTCTTTGCATTTATTTTTTGCTTTGAATTTATTTTTGCTTTGAATTTATTTTTGCTTTGAATTTATTTTTTCTTTGAATTTAATTTTTGCTTTGAATTTATTTTTTGCTTTGAATTTATTTTTGCTTTGAATTTAATTTTTGCTTTGAATTTATTTTTTGCTTTGAATTTATTTTTTGCGTTGAATTTATTTTTGCTTTGAATTTATTTTTCTTTGAATTCATTTTTGCTTTGAATTTATTTTTGCTTTGAATTTATTTTTTCTTTTAATTTATTTTTGCTTTGAATTTATTTTTCTTTGAATTTATTTTTTGCTTTGAATTTATTTTTGCTTTGAATTTATTTTTGCTTTAAATTTATTTTTGCTTTGAATTTATTTTTGATTTGAATTTAATTTTGATTTGAATTTATTTTTGCTTTGAATTTATTTTTGTTGTTTAATTTATACCTAAGAGTATTGAAAATGTTGTTGAACATTGAGAAGAAGTTGACAACAACAAGAGAGAATACATTACTGATTACTTGATACTTATTTATTATTAAACCTTTTAAATTGATATTTTTGCCAATCAAATATATTTATCGATAGAAATATATTTTTGTAGAGATACTTTTTTTGTATGCAGTTGTTTATCTGTGATTATTGATGAAGGGGGTGACACAGCGTCATCACTTACTCCATAATATACTGAGTTTATTGGTGACAAAGGAGAGATTTGATGATTGGAGTAAAATTCAGTTGAGCTAGAATCGTAACTAAAATAGACAGAATGTGATATCTTCAGCAATATAAGACCCGTCGTATCTCCTATGAAGAAACCAGTAATGTGAAATCCATTTAGTTAAATAAATAATACTTTTGTCCAGAGTTAAAATCGCCGTCGTCTCTTTCTTCAAAAATAGAAATGCCTCATGAGAAACGCGTCAAAAGACATATTAACGCCATGGCTCTCCAGAAGGATAATATAATATACAGTTTGTTATCTTATCTTTATGTTCACTTAGAACGTATAATAGAGTATACAGTGTTATTTTCTTATTACGTTTATGTATTATATATCGTAATGATTACAAATGTTCGAGACACTACGAAAAACTAGCGAGGAAATAGTGCCAACAAAAAGAAACGTGAAAAATAATTGTACCGTAAATATAAATTCAGTGTTACTTTCTTTCATACACATATCTCTGAAGTATGTAGTCGGTCGTATGTGTATTAATTAAGCTAGTTAATTAAGTAGGATACACACACACATATATATATATATATATATATATATATATATATATATATATATATATTCTTAATGAAGTAGCTTAATTAATGTAGATATAGTCATACACAGACAGACTGTTTCGCTATATCACAGTGCGGCAAGATTAGCACCCATTCTAAGCTAGAGCTCGAACCTCTAACCATATAGTGGCTAGTCAGCAGCTCTCACCACTGACCCACGGATGTCTAAAATGCCTTTGCATAAACATTGACGCTACAGAGTGTTCTATTTTTTTATTTAAAAAAAAAGCTTTACATTACGCTAAGCAGTAGCGGGCGATATCTTTTAACAACAATGCTCAACCTGAGAAGAGGGGCTTATATAGTTATCCACAGACAGACTGTTTCGCTGTATCACAGCTCTCTAGTATGGCCACACACACAATATATATATATATATATATATATATTAGTTTAAAGAAGCTATTAGTCATTTATAAACGAAGAAAAAATTTAGTTTAAATTCCTAGAGATACTAACTATATCCTCATATCGCAGACTTAGCACTTGTATACACTGATTTACCGCTAGAAATGCCACACATATAAAAGGGGGCTTAACTATACAACAATGAAAAATAAACCTTAATTTAAATTGTGAAATGTAACTGTTTCGGAGATTTAAAACAGACTTAAAATCTATCTTGTGATATGGTAGTTGGCAAATCAAATTATATAGGAATAAAAATGCATTACAAAGCTTACGTACCTTTGGTACAAGATAGGCAAATGGGTAATGGGAAAGAAACGTAGCCATATCTAAATACCTAATATACAGTCTAAAGAATCTTTTAGTTATTTATAAATATATAAATACACGCACTTGGAGATTCGGTTTGGCACTTCTGAATACAGAGTGGTCGAGTTATTAATAGAATTGACAAGTGAAAACTAGAATCCAATCCAAACAGCCTGGTGCCAATTCTCTTTTATATTGGGTGAAGATTGAATAATTAATACCAATTCTACCAAATTAAGTGAATATGTCAAAAAGTAAATATAAGATTCCACTTAATTAGTTGTCTACGCCAGATGAGAGATCCTAAAAATAGCTCTAACCCTAACCCTAACCCTAACTGTTTTCAATTATTTTGATCGCTTTACTTTAAGATATTACATTTTTATGATTACTAGCTGAGGTACCCGTCCCAAAATGGGTCTATAATACTGAACCACCCATTGCACTCTGATCTGATTCTATACCTGCTACTAGTACCATATAAACGAGTACCACTGGTTGCATGGTCCAGCTGTCGGCGACTAAACTGGCACCTCGTCAGGCAGGCCTTGGTTTGTCCGATGAGGTGGGTTTTCGGACACCCAACAAATGAAAGGAAGAGCTGCTTAAGGGCGGATGAGCTTCATGGGCGCCAACGACTATCCATACTGATGCAGAGTAGAAAGTGGCCTTGGGTTTACTTTTGGCAGTCACATAACTCTCGCTTTCCCCTATTTTGTTTTTTAATCCTCATATTCCATGTCTGATGTTTCTGACAAAGGGGAAGAATTGCTCTCCTGTCATTGTATTCCGTTTAATTAGTTTTCTCTGACGGTAAACTACTATTATCGAATGGATTATTCGGCGAACGTACCTCCAAGTAATTTAGCCATGAATTAGCCACTCACACTCTTCTGTATCGCTCTTGTTACTTTATGCTATATGTGATCCTACAATTCGTGCGGGTCTTTGGCATGCATACTGTCTTACTCCAGAGGACGTTCAGGTGGGGACAAGGCATCATAATTCAACTCTTATCCCTTAACTCGAATCTCCGAGTCGTTGTTTAGCTTTAGTACGTAGTGACTTGCAAATCAAAAAAATATTCGTACCCACAAAATACTCGAAATCAATCTAAAACATCCAGCTTCGATTAGTAAAGTTATGGGCTAGTGTTAATTTTATGGTGTTTAATCTCTCATCAGAAGGTGTTGTGGATTCAAATTTCAGTTTTATGTAGATCTGATTAAAATTAGAAGTACAAAATATAAGTAGAAGCGTGTTATGTTCCCACAGGAAACATTATTTCATTAGAAAAGGATAAATGTGACCCCCTTACGACAATCTGTATAGGGAGGGGCCATTCTTAAAAGAATTTCAGATCATATAAAGTTTTATATCATAAAAACGTTTTATATAACGAAGAGTAGTTCTCTAAGATAAATATAAATGCCAAAACATAGTGTAATAGGGAATGCTGGTTCTTAATGAAAATGGTATTATAAACAAGTATAATCTACTTTGGGTATATAAAGTCTATCGGACAACTTAGATTTTGATAGTTATATATATATATATATATATATATATATATATATATATATATATATATATATATATCATGTTTTATACAATATCTGTTGCTTTACAGCAGCATTGCTTCCAACAAAGCTTTCATCGGAGGATGACTCTGGGTTCAGGCTGGTTTCAGGACCGAAGCATCATTATTACTAACCCAGAGCGCCTCAGCAGTATCTCATGATACTACTAGACTTTGTTGGATTGTTGTCACTCTGTGAGATTGCCATACCCACGCTGATGCATATAAAGCATTGTCTTGTATTTTATTTATGTATTTTCTATTGTCTGATGAGGAAATATCAAGATTATTCAAAAACACGGAGGTTGAGTTGGCAATAAAACCTCAGAATCCGACTTCGATAGAAAATACCATGGTTTTCCAGCCATTTCTTACACAGTGTTATCGTAAATCTTCATATATTTCCAACTTGCGCGTGTGTCTAGTCAGAATTTTCATCAAATGGAAATTGTTAATTGAATGACAAAAACGTTTTTTTTCAAATTAATGGGCACAATGATATTATCCGGACACTGATCTGTTAACGTTATTTCAGTTGGAAATACGAACCGGCGTTCTAAGTCAAATACAACGTGCCAGTCCGTGCAACCATCAGAAAATGACAATCTCTGCCTATTTTGACACAAAACTTTGAACTATTTTCTTCTTTAATCGTTCTGCTGCTGGTGGCATTTATTGGGAGTCACTTCCAATCCTCCGCAACAAACTCCAATACTTCATTGTGTCTACAAGTGTAGCTTCTCAGAGCATGCTCGCATCCAGTGAGAATATATTTGAGGTTGGCAGTTTTCCCACATGTTCTGCAACGATCGGCTGACGATAACCCCCAAGCATGAAGGTTCACTAGTATTGGTATTTTGCACTCTCCCACTTGGTCCAGGGGGGGGGTACTTTGACCTAGAGTTGTAGCAATGCACGTGGCTGCTTAAAGATGATGAATTTCTTCCGAAATCATTTTACTTTAGTTAGATACGTCGAAACATGGAGTACTGTAGCTAAATCGAGCATACTTTCTTGCCATAATAGAGTACAAAATCAACTGTGCAATCTAGTGGGGATGATCTTTCCTGGTATCTACAACCCGTTTCTCACAGAAGAAACGTTGCTAGTCTGTCTGTTGTCTATTTCACTGGAAGGTGCTTGACTAAGCTCCAATCTCAGTTCGCCATTTTAAGTTGTTTAATGTTTTTCTTAATTGATAACGATCCGGAGGTTTGAAAAGAAACGATGAAATAACAAACATGTTAGAGTGCGAGAGAACATTTCGTATTCTTCCGCCATTTTATGTTAGGGTTATTCTTCGATTATACAGATCGTGTATGCTTTATCGATTCATCTATTTTGTGGTGCCATGCCAGAAAATTCCAATATGCAATGCTTTTATGGATAAGATTAAAAAAACACAGCTATTCAACAAAGCGAAAAGTATCAAAGTGGTATTTTTCCTTAATAACAGCGATTATCTGCTCTTTTTCTTTGTCGTTAAAAAGCCAATTTTCTTTTAGTATCTGCACAATGTACTCAAAAGAAAAAGTATGATGCAGCCATTGTGTTTGTTGCCAACTCGGACGAGTCAGTCAATTCGCTTTCATTGCATATCTCTTTAAATATCAAATTATTCATCTTTAGAAAAACTCTCAAAAGTGCAATACTAATTGTTCCTTGTAAAGCGACAAACGTAATCTTAGGTTCCCAAAATGTTGTAACTGCCTACGTACCAAGCTATTTACGTATATTTTATGAAATGTTATATCTATATTATTATTATTATTTCTCACTCATAACTGATTATTATTATTATTATTATTATTATTATTATTATTATCATCATCATCATCATCATCATCATCATCATCATCATCATCATCATCATCAGCAGCAGCATCATCATCATCAGCATCATCATCATCATCATCATCATCATCATCATCATCATCATCATCATCATCATCATAATAATAATAATAATAATAATAATAATAATAATAATAATAATAATAATAATAATAATAATAGACATGGCATGGTTGGGTAGGTAATCTACTGAGAAATCCTGGGTCTTTTAAATACAAACAGACAAATTCATCCAAGCTAGAAGACCAAACAATGGCAATAGCCAATACGACGAAAAAAAAATGCCTGAAAATGGATTTCGTCATCCTGGCTGATCACAGAGTGAAATTCAAGGAGATTGAAATGTAAATAAATACCTGGAACGCACCAGGGAGCTGGAAGGGATAACGAACTTGAGAACGTGGTCGAATACTTGGAATCTTGCTGCTACTCAGATTCCAGAGAAATTCACCGGTTTTTAGACAGCAATAAATAGCTGGTAGCGAATGGTGAGAGAACTCTGAGTGAGTAGTTAAAGACAAAGAAATCTTGAGATTACCTGATTAATGGAGACGCGGGAGAATTTAAGCGCTTGCACGGAACGATCACAGAAGGCAGCGACGTTGGAATACAGACATCATGGGTACCGCTATGAGTTTAATATGGTCTTGAAAATGTGAAGGGTAAGCCTATGTGGGAACTTAAGAAACTTACAAAACCATTAATCTTAGTGGGACTGATAATACATCACTCAATAAGTCCCGAGCCTTACATATGGATGGTGCCACTAATAAAAATTCATATATTTTAAGTATTAACCTTCAAATAAATAGTGTCAAAATTTGAACCCAATCAGATTATTATTTTACAAATTACAATTATTTAAGTGAAGCTACTATTACACATTTTCAAACCAATGGAAAAATCAGAATTTCGTGTGTTGATAAAGCAGAGCTTTCTGATGGAAAAAAATACTTTTCAAGCAAAGCGACGGCGTAATCAGCGTTATTCGGATAAGAGGTGGTATGCTGACTTTAAACGCGATCGTACAGACACAAATGACGCTGAAAGCTGAGGTCGCCCAAATTCGGCAGTTGTCCCGAAAAAACAAAACAAAAAAGTTCTCAAGTTCGTCTTGGCTGATCGTAAAGTGAAGTTGCGTGAGATATTAGAGGAATTGAAGATATCCATTTTGTTTTGAGAAAGCTGTGTTCAGAGTGGATACTGCATTTGTTCACAGTGAATTAAAAACAGCAACAATTTAGAGCGTTGTTTGCAACCGTTCTAATGCAACAAAACGAGTTTTTGCCTCAATATGTGAAAAATGGATGAGACATGGATTCAGCACTTCAGTACGGAGTCAAATCAAAAGTCCGCTAAGTCGACAACATCAGAAAGTCGTCCAAAGTGACTAAACACGTAAATATCAGCAGGCAAGGGTTGGGGCTCCTTATTTTTCGATGCGCAAGGTATTTTGTTTATCGATTAACTAAAGAAAGGAAGAACCAACAATATACAATATTACAATGGTACGTTTGAAGCAAGAAAACCGCTCCAAAACTGCCACAAATGGAGAAGAAAAATGTTCTCTTTTTCAAAGGCAATGCTGCGTGTGACAGGTCAATCGCAACGATGGCAAAACTACATAAAATGCATTTCGAATTGTTTCTGTATCCATTCTATTCTCTGGATCAGGTCCCCAGCGACGACTGGTTATGTGCAGACCTCAAAAGAATACTCCGAGGAAATATATTTTGAGGTCAAAGACAATTCGTTCTACAAAAAGTTACTGAATTGTTAGAGAAGCGTTGGTATCAGTGCATCACCATAGAAGGAGACTATGTTGATGAATACAGTTGAAATTTGCTTAAAAGTTGTTGTATTAATTAGTCCTAGTGCTTATTGAGTACTGTGTTATCATTATCTGAAACCTCGCACGAGCAGAATTATCGATATTTATTCTAGGCAATCAAAACGTAGAAACTGAACGAACTGACAATGATTAAAACCTGACGGTGATTTCAGTTGTACTAGAAGCCTTTAAGAAGTTTTAAAGTTTCTTGTAATATCTAAAAGCAAATGTGTTTTTGTGTAAGTTACTTTTATAACTAGTTGTTATGGTTGATCAGAAAGAATTTACGCTTCACGCAACAGGACATCTTATCTTTTAGTGTTTCTCTATTATTTTCACTTGACAATGACAGGTGCTGTAGGAATTACACATTGATAAAGTGAGAGAATGTCTAGTTATAAGCTATAATATATTTTATTTAAAGTAACTCGTCACGTTTCTAGTGCAGAGTACAGATAGATACAATGCGAAGTAGAGATTTATCTTTTTCGTGTCATTATTTATAGGCGGGGTTTCTATCCACATCTTCACAATGTAAACGTTAACATTCTCACAACGTTTAGAATGTTGTATATTATGTTAGCATTTTCTGGGAATAAATAATTCAAGATATGTCCGTGTAAGTTTATGATCTAAAACGGATATTTTTAATCTTTAAGATCTTTTCAAAATACAATATTTAATGATGAAAAATATGTATCAATATAATTACAGAGTAACTTATTTTTCAAATGACTGAAATAAAAAGCTTTGTTCAAAGTTATCAATTGAAACATGATGTTGTTTTTTTAATGTAGGCTACTGGGATGTATAAATATTAAAACCCCTATTGACAAAAATAGACGGTGAATACCACCAAAAAAGGCCACCATAGAAACGTTAATAAAATGTAGACTTCTTTCTGCAATACAACAATATGGTACAGATAAACTGTAATCTATGCTTGACTTGGTCACCAACTTCCGTTTATGAATGTCCAACAGTATTTTTGTCACCGTACAATGATGAGCCATCTGGATATGACATGCAGAATTGTTAATGACTCTTGCACACTCCTCTCTTGGCACTTCCCTGATTTGAATGTGATGGCTCTACTCAGTTCAGAATAGTTTGAAGATTGTTTTGATACTTAATTCAAGACCACATATCCCTTGATGAGACTATCACCAAATTCCACCCATATTATTGAATGGCGATATAAAAAATGGTTAGATATTTATGACCAAACGTTTGTGGACAAGTCAGGCATGGACTGAAGTTTATTTGTACTACATATGGTTGGATTATAAATAAGATTGTAAATTTTATTAACAATTTAATAGGTGGTATTTTTGGTACTAAAGACGTGACGATATTTCTAGATTTCTGAGATGAGGTTTTTGTTGTTATCTATGTATTATTTACTTGTTTCCAATAGTTCTCCTCATCTTACTTTTCACAACATTTTTTTCTGTTTTTACTACTTATCATGGCGCAAGGTCCACTCGAGGATAAGGGTTAATGAGTGTCAGGTAGACGGTGAGACAACACTGTGATGATTGGTAATGATGGTGGAAGTTTGCCAGAATTTGATTATTTAGGAAGGCAGCTCAGTAGAAATTTGTTTACATTGGACTTGAAAATGGCCATGTTGTAGTCAACTGGGAAGCAGCCCCGCGGTATTGTGTTCCATAAACGGGTAGTTCTAGGAAAGAAACTTTGCTAATGGAAGTTTCGTTGAGTTTTAGGTATAGAGAGATAAAGAGAAATTATTGATAGTTATTGTAGTTAGACGAGCTTTTGTTGTGAATGTTTTACAGGGAGGAAGATTGAAGCTCAGCAGGGCACCTGCCATGAAAATAACGATAGAGCAGAGAAAGACTAGCAACGTCTCTTCTGTGAGAAAGAGGAAGTAGGGGGAGAAGCGGGCATCGCACACTAGATTTCGAAGTTGGTTTTGTACTCTGTCGATGCAGGAAAGGATGCTCTGAGAAACAACTCCTCAGATGTGGCAACAGTACTCCATCTTATGGTGTATTTGGCTCTTATGCAGGTAGAGTATTGCGTCAGGGGTGAGATACCTTTTGAAGGGATAGAATGATCACATCATTTTTCCAGCGACAATAGCAACAGATTTCATGCAAGTCTTCCATTTCAGGTCAGGAGTGAAGGTCAGTCACAGAAGCTTGTCAAAGCAGGGGGGTTCTCAAGACGATTCATTTCAATTGAGGCAAAGTGGGGATCAGAGCGTTGGTGGCAAAAAGATAGAAGCTTGGTCTTTGAAGCATTAAAAATAACCAGTCACCTTTTTCACCATTGCACTACGGTCTCAAGGTCGGAAGCGAGAGTATCAGAAATAGTATAGTTATTGTTGCACTTCGAAGTGTTGCCATAGATGGTTAAGTCGTCTGCATAAATGCCGACAAATGATCTTAGAAATATTTGGAAGATCGTTGATGACGGTCAGGAAGAGGATTCGGTCGAGAATGCATCATTGGGGCACGCTAGCGTTGATACTACTAGCTTCGGACTTCTGCCCATTAACGATTACTTTTATGAACCTAAAGGATTTTATGGTTGAGAGAACATTTCCAGATATTCCATAACTAGAAATATTGTGAAGTAGACCTTTATGCCAAACCCTATCAAAGGCCATATATATGTCAAGAGCTATCGCTCTAAAAACGAAACCCTGTTAATATATCCACTGATCCTGTGTGATATTACAGTCAGCACATCAGCTTTTTCAAGCATTTGTTAATTTTATCGTAATTGGAAATCATCCGTAAATTTTTAACTGAATCTATTATATATTCGATCAGGTTCAGTTTGAAATTCCCAACTGGTTCTCGACAAATCCAAAACGCAACTGAAAAAGGCCAAAGAATACAACGACCGGAATTGGGTGAACATAACAACCAAAGTGAGGATAACAGTCCTATACATGAAAACAATGTAAATAAAAACTAAAAAGTTGTTATACGCCTTGCAATACTGGGATACGTTGACTAAAAATATACCAGTCGCAGACCTTCTAGAGGGTACCATGTCCAAATGCCCCGTTTATGCATGGAATTATGTGGGCCTTTTTCGACGTTGTCGCTTACATGAGGATGTGTTAGCAAAGTGTATCCATTGATATTACTACGTGATCTACACAATTCATTCAGTGTCCAAATTAATTAGAGAATGTACTTTGACAGCACAACTATTTACTGTCAACCCGACAAATATAGAACCTACATTGTTCACACGCTTTAATTGCTATATATAAGACACAAGCGCAACTACACGTTACATCACTACGCACAAATACTACAGTCAGCTAGAACCAGAAAAATTCTAACCTCAAAGACTAAAATCACACATAGTTTAAAGTTTAAAAATCCTAGAAACAATACGCATTAAAAAGAAACAACCTAACATTAATTGAAAAGCCTTTAACATCTGCACTAACATATTAAATATCTCCCACAATAAAAAAAATCAACAAATTAATAAAAACAATAAATACACAAATACATAAATAACATACACAACTACACCTTATCATCTCCACAATAGAAAAAACTATCAAAACAAATTAATGACAATAAAGATAAAATTACATGAAGGCAATCGCGAAGATTGAAAGTGCTTAAAATGGCTGAAAAAAAGAACTCTTGGGTCATACTCCATGAATTAACACCAGAGACCCGGTAAACTTCTTCCGTCGTCTTTAATCAGACAGGTATTGATAACGGTTGGTTTAATAATATCAAAAATAAAAGAAATGTAGCTTCCTACAATTTGATATCGTGGATTTCCATCCATCTACATCTGAAGACTCTTCAACATCGCCCTAGACTTCGCCGAGATATATACTGACATATCCAATGATGACATCTACATTATTACAACATTTAAAAGATCAGTTTAATCAGTAATAATGACCCATGGATAAACACTAAAAACTTCTTTTGATTTGGGCATGGGTGCCCTGAACTCTGCAGAGGCATCAGATCTTATGGGGTTATACATTCTATATACCGTCAAAAATATATTTGATAATATATAGATATCGGCCTATATAAAGATGATGGATTACCTACAATAAAGGTATTCCAAAAAGTCATGGGTGAGAACTTTAATAAAATAATACATATGAAATGAAAAATTAGGCTTAAGAATAAACATCACTTAAGAATAAGAATCACTCACTTTTTAGATGTAACTTTCAACTTAAAAGCCATGTTTAAATTATAACGCCAATCCTTTATAGGTGAACCCAAAGTCTAATCACCCCTATAAATCATAAAACATATATCTAGCTCTATCAAACGTAGACTTAGCAATAACTTAGTAACGAAAGGGTATTTAAGAATTCAAGCCACATTGACAGAAATATATAAAATAAAGTAAAGAATGGATAAACTAAACTAAATTAATATCTAACGAAGCAATGAATAATAAAATGTATAGAACATATAGTATTCTTATCACGCACGTGCTAAAATAAGGTCACCTATCTATTTGACACACTTACAAAAGAAATGAACCACACCTTAACAAAAGAACAAGGGTGTAAGTAAAGGTCGACCAGAAGCTAGGCCATTGGCTAATGAAAACAGTAAACCTATGACAGAGAAATAACTACGAATCTGGGGCTTACCACCGGATGCAGTTTAAAATCATTTTCAACCAGATAGGTTCTCAATTGAAACAATATATAGAGACATTTTATACTACTGATACATTGTTGGGTAAATAAGAATATCCTGGTATTATTTGACTTGTTCACTTAACATATTTTTGTCCGAAAGAAAACTTGTTGATCCAAACGTTACAGTAACGTCGTAACAAACCCTAACATTTCAACTGCAATACATCGCATTTGCAACGTTGATTAATCGTTCCGTATTAGTTGGGATTCATAATAACTCACCACTCATGAATTCAGTAGGGCGTGTACAACTCTCTAATTGAAAATTCGGACATTTCTTTAAAAGAACTTAAAATGTCAACCATTCTATTATCAACGGAATATTGATTACCTGCGATCAATAATAGTAAGAAACTGCCTTTCATAATGGCTACCGCTAAGGTTGTGATTATTTATTTATTTCTCTATTGCTTTGTCTGTTAAGAACTTCATATAATAATGACTAATTGCCTATTCATAATAGCTTTACAAGAAATCAATATTTGCACAAGGAAATGTCTATAAAATTCATAAAAAGTCATCTGACTCCGTATCAATATCTTGAGATTTTTTTTTTCAATATTCACCAAGTTGGCACTTCTCCCAATGTTCTTCGTACCTGTGAAAAGAGTGAATGTCTGTGTAAGTCCATTCTTTTTTCGTTATTTAATGCCGAAAAGCTCTAGTTGTCTTCAACACTAGCTCAGTTACCTATGGCTCAAATAACTAATAGTTTCTTTCCATCTTTAAAATTGCTCAACTATCAGTAAGTGTACAGGCGTAAAACATAAAAAACTAAATTCACATAAATGGCGCTATGGCAGGCGTCCGTAGATACGTTAGATTAAAAACAAAAAATAACTGAGAGTAGCGAGAAAGAAGACAGTAGAGGAAGAAACGAATACCCGTGACGTGAGGAGTTCGGGAGCCACGAGGTTCGCATGAGTTCTGACCAGTTCCCCTCTCTCTCTCTCTCTCTCTCTCTCTCTCTCTCTCTCTCTCTCTCTCTCTCTCTCTCTCTCTCTCTCTCTAGTTCTGCGGCCACGTTGTGAATTTAATTCGTAAAACTATGATAATGACTTCGCTGGTCTGATATTATGGGGGGGGGGAGCGTCTTTTGACCTTACTTCTCTGTTTTGTCAGTAGGTGCGGTAGATTGAAAACAGAAAATAACAGGAGGTAACGTGAATGAACGAGCAGACAAAGTAACGAATAGAAACGAACGTTGAGAAAGAACAAGTGAAAAAGGTGACGATAGACGAATGAGAGTATATGTGTATGTCATTATTGTTGTTATTGTTTGATATCATTAGATTGGGCTACTGTTAATAGACTGGAGCTGATAGTTGAGCAATTTTAGAGATGGAAATAAACTTATTAGTACAAAATTATAAGTTATTATGACCTTAACTAAAAACAAGTTTTATCTTCATAAACAAATGTTTGTAGAGTTGTGTAGCTTTTTTTTACGGTAGAATTGTTTATCTATTAAAACAATGTCAAATAATATTTGAGTTACCGTACAAAATTATGAAATTCTTGGACCTGGTAAAGTGTTTATACCAGACAAAAGATTAAGTACAGTATCAGAACAGGTACTACACGTTGCTCCTAGCCAAAATGTCCAAGTCATTTAGTGTTGCAAACTTGCAATTCTTCATGTTTTATTACATAGTTATTGCTACAAGATGGAAATATTTGTGAACTTTGGTAATATCTTCATTCCCTACCCTTAATGCGCCCCCTAAAGTCCAACTCCACCTCACAGCGGTAGGGGTTGTGGCAGTGTCAAGGCTAATCGGCTAACGGGGCTCTGGTGAAAATCCGGGAGGAGTTATCCTCTACTCGTCTCTGTCTCTGCATGTGTCAATCAAAGGCACGCCAGGCGTAGAACCGCAAATTAATGGAGTTAGAGTGACAACATTGCTATTTCGCCAACCCTTTGTGTGTTCTGCACTAAACTTTCCTCGACTTCGTATGCAACCGCTGAGCATTGATGTTCTTTGTGTCGGGGTAAAAAGAACCTGCAACCTTGCAGGTTAACGAATAGTTGCGACCAACGAGGACGACTTCATGCAAACCAGACAATCCTGAGGCACGATCTTCGTGAGCTTTATGCAGAAGTCCAACTCGCTTAGCAAACTACAGCAAAATTCTGTAACACAATACCTGAATAATTAACATAAAATAGAAGTTTTGATATAAGATAATGTATATTCCAATTTATAAATTTCACCCCACTCGGAAAAATCCATATTAACCTATGTTATTTCTAATTTAAACTGTATACGTCGCTAGGAATTCAACGCAACGGATTTACTACAAGCTAAACTAGGTTCTATGCCTAAAAATAATCAGAAATTATGCCACAAACACGTCGAGACAGACGGCGTCATTAGTATTGCATATAACTTTGTTTATTTCGTGGTAGAGAAGAATATTTCGTCCAGAAAAATGCGTAAGTCTTATGGAACTTCGACGAACAAAGTTTCTGTTACATGGGGTATTAAGCTGAGGCTTCACCGTTTACGAATTGACATTGAACGAACAAGCAAAATAAAGATGGCTTCGAATAGATCTACATTCTGTCTTCGTGTTATTTGTATCCACACACATCACTGAATGAAGCATGCAACATGGTGGCAGCAGTGTACTAAAAGGCCTCCGGATGAGGAAAGAGAACAAAAGAGTTATTTGGAAAATACAAAAACAGATATGTAAATAATTATTTCTCGCTTGATTTGTACACACGTGTTAGGGGGAAAAATGCGGACTCGGATATGGCTGACATAAACAGATCAATGACTGACATAAGAACACCTCAACCCCTTTGTATGGTGGGGGTAATTTATCTGAGAATTGGTAGCTTTTTAACTGGAAATGGCCGAACTATGCCATTATTACGTACTTGTCAAATCAGTCAGTACAATATCAAACGGATTTAATGCTTTATACGCTTTATACGATGAAGCATTGAGAGTCTATTATGGATTCCAGTTCACAACACCCGAAGAACAAAGAAACCCCGACGAAATAATCCAAGCGTTTCATGGGAGACAAATGAAACATATGAACGTTACATTTTTCATACAGGAAAGCAGGGAGAAGAGGAATCAGTGGAAGCGTTTATCACCGTGTTCCGGGCGTTGAGCAAAACACTTTTACGATAAGTGTGCAGCGTCAATACTTCGGGATCAGATAGTCCTAGGGGTTCATGGCCCTCAAACGCAGGCAGGAATGCTGAAAGTGAGACAGCTGGACTTACAACGGAGCATAACAGTCCAGAGCTTTACGACCAGAGACGGTGAACAAAATTAACATGAGGTCGATACAGAGAAGACGGGGGGGGTAGTTCATGTACATTCACACATGAGACTGAACGAGAGTTATGTACGGCACGTGGAAAACTCTGCTATAAGTGTGGAGGAAGGAACCACTTCGCGGTGAGATGTAAGTTAGTGAAAAGAAATCGGGTTCAGTCAATATGACAGTAGCAGTAGTTCGGAACAGGAAGATGTGGACAGTGTCACAGTAAAAGAGAGGGTTAATGCCGGAAATGATCAAAGCAGAAATGCTGGTAGGAGGGAACCCAATTGCTTTTCAGCTGGATAGTGGAGCTTCAGTGAATATACTGAATGTGAAGCATGTGAGAAAGGAAACTCTTGAACCTTCAAATAAAACTCTAGTGATGTGGAACGATGCAGAGGTAAAACCATTAAGGGAGTGTTGAGTTAAAATGAAAAACCACAAGAATGGAAAGAAATATGTTGTCAGGTGTGTAGTGGTACAGGAAGACTTTCACTTTCTACTCGGAGCAACTGCAATCCAACAGATGACACTCATTACTGTTGATAAGGATCAGTTCATGATGGTTGCTAAAATATCGCAAGTAGATAAATTGATCACTCAGCAACCCGATGAGATCTTGGGTCAATTCAAAGATGTATTTGAGGATGAGTTAGGTCGACTACCGGGAAAAGTACATTTAGAGGTTGATCCAAACATAACACATCATGTGACAGCAGCAAGAAGAGTGCATGTAGCTCTAAAAATTAAACTGAAGACAAGACTGGACAGAGTAGTGGACAAGAAGGTGATTGGGTCAATCATTGATCCAACATCTATCGTGAGTGCATTAGTACTAGTAGTCGAGAAAATGGAAAACTGCGAGTCTGTATAGACCCAAGACCATTAAATAATGCGCTGAAACGGGAACAGTTCCAGGTACCTGCGCTGGAGGATCTACTACCAGGACTGTACTCTACTTTGGATCTAAGGGATGGATTTTGGCACCGGGAATTGGACGAAATAAACAGCTATTTGACAACATTTGCCACTCATTTTCGCCGGTTCCGATGGAAGATGCTACCATTTGGAATATCACCAGTCCCGGAGATTTTCCAAAAGAATTTGTACAGCAATGTCTCTTACCTAGAAGGGGTGGTTAACAAAGCAGATGATCTTCCCGCGGTAGGGAAAGGTAAAACCATGGAGGAAGCCAGGGCAGAGCATGATAAAACACTGAGAACGCTTCTGCAGAGATGTCGCAAACGTGGCATACGGTAAAACACAGCACCACGGACCTACTTACTTGCCGACTGCTAGATGGGCGTTTTCAAGTACAATGTGAACAAATTATTGTCTAGCTATCTTTTTAAATAATCAGATTCTGACTAATTTAACCCATCGTCTCCAATCCTCTCAAAGGATTGTCTCATCGTCCAACTGACAAACTCATTAATCCTTATCCTCGAGTGGCATTTCGGCTTTGATAAGCGGTGACTTATTAGTACAGATGCAATTTAAATCAAATATGTACTTCGCCCCAGAATCAAACTTCGAAATTGTAAACGGTTTTAAATATCGATGTACGAAATAACACCGCCGTTGGCGTCAAAACAAAACAGAAATATTTATAAAGAAACAAACGTTTTAATGTGTATAAAATTGAACTTTTAAATTTAAATCTAATAAACTTATCTGATTAAATGTTGAAATATGTATTTATTGGATAAATAGTTTTATGCTGCTGTATTTAATAAAAATAAGAAAATTAAAAAATAAAAAAAAATATGAGCAGATGAAGGTAATCCCCCAAAATAGTAAATCATGCACCATTTTGTTGAAAGGATAAAACATTAAAGAAAAACAAATTGTTGCTGATAATTGAACGAATAATTAGTACGAAAGCCAAACAATTCTTGAATACCGTTGAAGCTGAAGCTACCAATGGTGGACGTGATTAGCAGATTACCGGGTTTTTGTTTTATTAGATCCTGGTCATGAGCTGGATTGGATCATGCTGTGAAACATGGTCGGGTTACCAGAATTGATCACGAATGCGTTATGTAAGATTTGGGTGTGGCTCCAAAGAGATTACCTTTATTTCAACGTGTTTCATTTAATCACGTAACACACCGTAGAGAGATTATTTACATACGCCGTGACTCTCTGTTATGCAATGCAAACTACAAAATCAGGATAAGTAAAACATCTGTTTAGTGATTGGGTGAATAAGGATCACATATCGTTCGTGTTGGTTGATTAGTGCATCTGGACCATTGGCATCGCCACAGCTTTTGTTGTTTGTGACCATTCAACACTGTTTCTAGCGCATTTCACACTCTTTGTTTATAAAAGGAACGAAGCCACAACGATCTTCATTGGTTCTGACACAGCGAAGATGCCATGGTTAATGTAAGAAAACGCAAAAACAACTCTAAATCCAAACACTCTCCTGATCTCTTTCGTTTATAATTTTCTTTTCTCTTTGCCTTTGCTGGAGATGGGGTAATCTACCGGATGCCAGATATTCACTCGCTATTTCTAAGACTCCAACCGAGAAATCTTTTTTAAATTTTAACCGTCGCTTTAAGTGCAATTGTTTGTGTCCCTCTTGTACTTCGTTTACCGGGTATATTCGCTTAGTAGTTTTTCAAATTATTTTTCTTACGCCCAGTGGTTCCTATGGTTACTGGAATTATTGAGATCTTCCCAAGATTTTCCACTTTCTTTTCATGACGTTCTTCGCATTATGGACTCAGATGTGAATTTTTTTTAAATGTGAGGTAAAACTTAAAGCTTTACTCTTTCGCTGTCAACGAAAAAATAAAAATGAGATTCTATTTTTTTCGTGCGATTATACGTCAGCACACTGGAAATACCTGTAAAAATTAAATTTAAAAAAACGAATAAATAAACAAATTTAGATTTTAGAGCTGGAGTTAACCTTACAATATAAATAAGACGTAAAATGGTCACCAACTTCCTGACCAGAAAGTGTTAGAAATAACCCAGTTCTTAACCGCAAAAAGGTAAAAAGAACGAGTAATCAATTTTTAATTTCAAAAATGGCGGGCATTTTAAAAATACAAAAACTGGTTATTCGTTCCGTCTTAGGGTATGTAATCATTTTATATTAATATATATACTAAAATGAACCCCTTTTGTAAATTCTATGTTTTATTTTCTATGTATTTCCAGGGTGTGCACGCATGAAAACAAATATAATATCAATAAAATATTTCCACTGCTTGAATACATTTTAAATTTGTAATTTTTAAAGCGGTAAGGAGACAAATAAATGCAGGCTTTCTTTTTAAATAAAATATTATTTATTTAAAATTCAAATTTTGGATTCATAAAAGAATCTTCATCGGGATGGTACAGACAATATGTTTTCTTTTTTTTAAGCGACATGTTGTCACTTATTCTTCTGTTCTGATTGAAATTTGGTGTGTAATATCCGATTAAAAGTGGTGTGCCTTGCCGCTTTAAAAATTACAAATTTAAAATGCATTCAAGCGGTGGAAATATTTTATTCATAACATACACGTGCGTACCAAGGCACACACCACTTTTAATCGGATATTACACACCAAATTTCAATCAGAACAGAAGAATAAGTGACAACATGTCGCTTAAAGAACGAAAGAAAAAATATTGTCTGTACCATCCCGATGAAGATTCTTTTATGAATCCAAAATTTGAATTTTAAATAAATAATAATTTTTTTTTTTTAAAAACCCTGCATTTATTGGTCTCTTTACCGCTTTAAAAATTTCAAATATAATATCATTTTTATATTTTCGTTGATAACGTGGGTCTAAAGATTAACATTTTTCCAAATGTAAAGTATGTTCCACGTGATACTAACGTGTAGGATCATCAGTAGAAAATAACTGTCTTCAAGTAACTTTATTCTGTTAGTTTAAAATGTCCCTATGTTTATGACCAACATTTCCTGATAGGCTTCATTTTCTTTTATATCTGTATATAACGAATGTATTTTAAATATTTCATATATAAAGTAAAACAGCTTTCCGCTCTAAAAGTTGCATACATAAGTTTATTACATTAGTGATTTACGGCAAATATTGGTTCGCTTGTAAAAAATACAATTTATTTTCAATCGATTTATCAATCGATTTATGTTTTATTAGTCATAAATAAAAGAAGGCTGGGGGAGTTCTACCCTCACGGTCAGAATCTAATCTGGCGCTAATTTAATAATATACAATTTTTCGATATCCACTGCTTGTAAATCATATGTTGAGTGTTTTCATTGGCTAATTTAGAATGTTTAATAGATTAGAAGGTCGAATCGTTGCCATATAAACAAAAATATTTTTATATTTAAAATTTCTAAAATAATACTTAAGCCTATATGTCTTTAGCTAAATCATTTTTATTATTTTAGGGGGGGGGGGTCACTTTTAAACAATTTCTATTTTTCACAGAGAAATCTATTATTTAAATAATTTACTTATTTTCGCATTTACATCGCTGATTGGAAAGTCATTATTCATATCTATTTAAACGATTACAATTCGAAATCTTGCTACGTCATCGATGATGTAAACAAAATCGTTTTTATATTTAAAATATCAAAAATCATAATTAAACATGTTTGCCTAATTCCTTTGAACTATTTGTCTTTCTTCGCTTTGTTTTCACTTTTAAACACTACCTCCTTTTAATATTCGTTTTTCGTTGTTGTTTTTAACTAGAGAATTATAAAAATAAATATTAAGTGCGAAGCTGTTATGGACGTACGATATTCTGTGCAGGCCTGTCATTCACGATTCTTTATTTTGTAAATTAGGAGATAGCAGAAAAGCACAATAGATAAGTATTTAAAATATATCAAAATATTCGTAAGTACCTTGCGTTACCCGGGAGCTATTTTACTTTTACTTGTGTTTTCACACTATGTCCCCGTCTTTGAAAAATGGAAAAAGTTCAAAATTCTTATATAGTTTCATGTGGTTCATACGCTTTAGAAAGAGAGGTGTGTTTAAAAGGTAAGGTGACTGAGAAAGAGAGAGAAACAGACAGAGAAATACAGAGGATTTAAAAAAATAAATATACATGTGTTTAAAAAGTCACATGATTGAGAAGGAGAGAACGAAAGAGATAGAGAGAAATATAGAGAGAGGGGGTTTTAAATAAATATATTATACTGTTTTAACTATTCTATTTAATTTAGTCGGACCACAGGCAATGCCAGGCATATCTGCTGCTTTGAAATAAATGATTTATTTGTAGTATAAAGTATTACTTTTAAACGTAAAGTAGCGATAGTCATATGATCTAAGGAATAACTGATTAACGTAATCTATTTTGTAAACAAAAGGGGTGCATGATGAATGTAGTGGAAGCCAACGCGATCTATAGGATCGGATCTATTGTATTAAATTAAGTACTAAAACCGTGGGAGAAAAGTGTGCAATTACAGAATCACTCACATATAATGGAAAATAGCGACTATTATACAATTGATCGTTCGCTTTGGTTTGTTTCTTTTATGGCATATGAAACGTTTTTGGATTAGTTAATGCCGAAACACAATTCCTAATGTCAACGATTAATTATATAGGATTAGTTGAACGCGTAACTAGTTTACCCATAGCTTGAAAAATGTAGGTTCATACCTTTCTCAATAATGATATAAGTGTGTACGTTCTTAATGATGTTAGTGTGTAGATTTACTTAATAACGATATTAGTGTGTACTTTCTTAAGAAAATTATTGTGAGCGTTCTTAATAATAGTATTCGTGTGTACTTTCTTAATAATGATATTATTGTGAACTTTCTTTATAATAGTATTAGTGTGTACCTTTTTAATAATGATATTAGTGTGTACTTTATTAGTAATATCATTGTGAACATTCCTAATAATGGTATTAGTGTCTACGTTCTTAATAATGATATTAGTGTGTACTTTATTAGTAATATCATTGTGAACATTCCTAATAATGGTATTAGTGTCTACGTTCTTAATAATGACATTAGTGTGTACTTTATTAGTAATATCATTGTGAACATACCTAATAATGGTATTAGTGTCTACGTTCTTAATAATGATATTAGTGTGTACTTTCTTAAATATATTTTCGTGAACTTCCTTAATGATGGTATTAGTGTGTACTTTTTTAATTATTCTGTTAGTGTTCGCTTTCTTAGTATTGATATTATTGTGTACGTTAGTTATAATGTCATTAATTTGTACTTTCTATATATAGTGTGTACGTTCTTAATAATTATATTAGTGTCCACTTTCTTAATACGATATTATTGTGTACTTTCTTAATAAGGATAATAGTGTGTGTTTTCTTAATAATGATATAAATGTGTACTTTCGATGATTAGAGTGTTTATTTGCTGATGATATTCGTGTATACTTTCTTCAAAATGATATTAGTGTATACTTTCTTCAAAATGATATTCGTGTATACTTTCTTCAAAATTATATTAGTGTGTACTTACTTCAAAATGATATTAGTGTGTACTTTCTTCAAAATATTCGTGTATACTTTCTTCGAAATATTCGTGTATACTTTCTTCAAAATATTAGTGTATACTTTCTTCAAAATATTAGTGTGTACTTTCTTCAAAATGATATTAGTGTATACTTTCTTCAAAATATTAGTGTATACTTTCTTCAAAATGATATTAGTGTATACTTACTTCAAAATGATATTAGTGTGTACTTTCTTCAAAATATTCGTGTATACTTTCTTCAAAATATTAGTGTATACTTTCTTCAAAATGATATTAGTGTATACTTACTTCAAAATGATATTAGTGTGTACTTTCTTCAAAATGATATTAGTGTATACTTTCTTCAAAATATTCGTGTGTACTTTTCGTAATAAGGATAGTCTTGTGCACTTGCACAATAGGTCCGATAGAATTCGAACTCGGCATATACGATTTCATATCAGTGGCGATATCACTTACGTCAATTACGAAGTGAGAAGTAATCGATATGTCGTAAAACAGACAAAGCAGACAAAATCCTTTAAAATAGATGGCTGCTTCATCTTTTGTTTCTTATTCTTAATTCAGTATTTTTTTTCTTTTTTCTTGAAAACATCTGTCTAGAAGAGAAATAGAAGAAATTTCCGGCAAAGAGCCACGAAGAAAAGAATATATTTTATGTTTATATTTTTAGTTTCCGTTCTGGCTGTGTTCCTGACCGTCGCTCTCTTTATCAACTCTTCCGTTCCATCGACACAAACAACTAGATCTCTTTACCGGACGAGTAACTAATTACTGGAACAAGCTGTCGGAGCATGTCAAGAATGTTACTAGTTTAAACAGTTTTTTAAATAATATTGACCGATTTCCTGATTATGATATAAAAATATGTTGCATTTCAAAGAATCTGAACTTACTAGACGTGATAGCCGTAGAGTGACACGTGTAACGTGGCAATGTCTTAGCATAATTAGTCGATACTGTTCTATAGAGCCGGTTTATATTGGCCTCATTAGGAACCTAAAAATAAGAAAATATTGTTTAAAATGTTAAAATGGAATTCTGCATTGTTTTCAGCTCTATTTTTGAACGGCGAGTTAACGTCAGGCTCACACGCTCAGCATGAACTCTTCTTTCTCGGACAATTAGTTGAGGTTGTCGTGCTAACATCCGTTTTATGACTCGGCACACCTAAAGTAAACCGGATGTTTAATCCTTGAGGGCCTTAACCCGTGTCACAGAAATACACACACTTTCTTTTCTGCGACCATCGTCACTCAACCCAACCAATCAGATCTCATCAAAGCATTGTACTAGCAGCAGTCGCCCATACACTATATATACTGTGTGTCCCTTCACTAATCAGTCATTCGCGGCATTTGCACCTACCATGACACCTGACGCCGTCTCCTCCGTCGCTCCTGACTGCACTTCGCCTCACGGGCCATTATCAGGCATTACGGCACCCTTCCTCCACTATGACGACGACAATCAAGCAGCAGTCAAAGCGAGCGAAACAACAATCAACTTTTCTATCATAACAAACCTCTATTCTTTGCTGCTACCAGCGTCCTGAGATGTCTACCTCTTCTCGAGCGCCTGTTCTAGTTCCTTTCTGCAGCACCTCCTCAAACTCTTTCTAGTAGTTCCTGCTCCAGATCTTTTCAGCCTATCCTACTCCAGTTTCTTTTCTGCAGTGCCTGCTCCAGATCTTTTCAGCCTCTCCTTCTCCAGCTCCTTTTTGCAGCGCCCGATCCGGCTCTTTTAAGCCTCTCCTCCTCCAGCTCCAGGCCCTTTCAGCTTCTCCTTCTCCAACTCCTTCCTGCAGTTCCTGCTACAGATCTTTTTAGCCTCTCCTTTTCCCGCTCCTTCCTGCAGTGGCTGGTCCAGACCTTTTCAGCCTCTCCTTCTCCAGCTATTTCCTGTCGTGTCTGCTCTAGATCTTTTCAGCCTCTCTATCTCGAGCTCCTTCCTGCAGTTCCTGTTAAAGATCTTTTCAGACTCTCTTTATCCAGCTCTTGCCATGCAGCGCCTGCTCCAAGTCTTTTCAGCCTCTCTTCCTCTAATTCCTTCCTGCAGCGCCTGCTCCAGATCTTTTCACCCTCTCCTCCTCCAGCTCCTTCTTGCAGTGCATGCTCCAGATCTTTTCAAGCTCTCCTTTTCAAGCTCTTTTCTGCAGTGCCTGCTCAAAGTCCTACTCCAGCTTGCTTCCCCAGTTCCTGCTTCTTTAACCTCTTTTTCAGTTCGCGTCGATATCCTACCTTTTCAAGTGCCCATCAACGTCCTAACTTATCTGTGTCTGTCAATCAAGACCTTGATCACGTTCACACGGACCGGAACTACCTAAGGCATCTCATTTCACCTCAGGGACGTCCCCTACAATCTTCGTATGACGTCATCCCATGCTATCCACGTTCCAGATTCCCCGTTCCTGTCGATCCAGCCGTTATTGTTGTCCCGGTTCCGGAAACGTCCTTCCTACTGTCCAGGTTCCAGTTTCTTTATTCCTGTTTACACAGCCTTCCTGCTATCGAAATTCCATTTTTCTCATTCTTGTTCATCCAGTCTCGCCTGCTGTCCAGGTACATCATTCATGACCTCTCAGTCTGTCTGCTTCTAGAGACATCGGCCTTTTGGCTAAGATCAAAGTGTAGTATCTGTTCCGATGGATACTGCACGCCTGTTCTGTGCAGTTCTAGGAGGTCCACCCTTCCAGGCTTCGCCTCCCCTCTTTGGGGAGGAGTAAGTTTATTGCTTACTGTCTGAGGCGCCCCTACCGGGGAATGCCGACGGGGCTGCCCAGGCAATTTTTAAATGGCCAGAGTGCTCACCTCTCGAGCGCTGGCTTTTAACCCCACTTGCTCGACCCGATCTTGGGTCACATCTTACTTGTGGGAGTAAGATAAAACTGGCCTTGTGCCTAACTCCGCGAGGAGTAAATAAACATCGGCCTTTTGGCTAAGATCAAAGTGTAGTATCTGTTCCGATGGATACTGCACGCCTGTTCTGTGCAGTTCTAGGAGGTCCACCCTTCCAGGCTTCGCCTCCCCTCTTTGGGGAGGAGTAAGTTTATTGCTTACTGTCTGAGGCGCCCCTACCGGGGAATGCCGACGGGGCTGCCCAGGCAATTTTTAAATGGCCAGAGTGCTCACCTCTCGAGCGCTGGCTTTTAACCCCACTTGCTCGACCCGATCTTGGGTCACATCTTACTTGTGGGAGTAAGATAAAACTGGCCTTGTGCCTAACTCCGCGAGGAGTAAATAAACATCATCATCAGTTAGTCTCCATTATTTTTCTTATACCTATTGTGCAATAAATACAACGATTTTTTTACACTCTTCACCCGCGTTTGTCCTCTCTGATTTGCCATTGCCGTTGTTTCTTACTTGTGTCTACATTCTTAGTTGTAAGACTGATCACCCCAATGTTCCGAGTAGCGGCACTGCCCAAGCGTCGCACCGGCGCTGTCCAAACGTAGGTTAAAACGCCCCACCTAGGTGACAGAACCCTACAACAGGGTTTGTCTTTACAAGAAAAATTTCGAACTTCCGCACTCCCAGCAAATTGTTGCAAGAAACGATTGAAATGTCGCCATATTTAAGAAGAAAGATTCCTAAGCATTTTCCCGGGACATGATTTGAGACCTCAAAACTATCACTAGGCTCCTTCTTCCTATATATATTTTTCTGGGAATGTAACCATTGTTAATTGTTGGGAGGTACAGCCTCAACCAATCTGTCGTCTTGTAGGTAAATCAATGGGTGCCAGGCTAGAATCAGCCATGACCGAAAAAAGGTTATTCACAATAATTGTCTATAACAACATGAACAACAACAACAACAAAAAAAAGTAGGAAAGATGGCAGGCGGTAACAATAAAAATAACATTAATTAACTTACATAAAGAGTAACAGAGAAAGAGTAATGCAGTGGACATATGAGGACAGTAAAAAAATGCTGTTCTACGGAGGCCAGCTTATATTGGCCTCATTTACCTTCTATGTAACGTGTTGCGTGTGGACGGATTAGTCCAATATTGTTGGGAAGGTTTCCGGTGTTGAGTCAAAGGACGCCCTTCGTATAAAACGTCCAACGTACTACTCTACAATTATGTCAGGTTACAGAAAAAAAGTAGAAAATAAGGAAACAATTTTTAAATGTTAAATCGGATTCTGCATTGTTTCGTTCGCATGGTGCTTTTCCGAGATAGCAATGCTGTGATACATTTGAAGTGGAAAATATGTGTAGGAAACAACTCGTTTTAAGTGTGTCACTATTATTTGAATAACCTACCAACACCACTAGCATACTCTAAAGTCCAACCTTTTCTCATCGTAGAAGGGGTGGAAGCAACGTGATAGTATCAAAGCTTACCGATGAACAAGGCTGTGGGGAATATGCAGGAAGAGTAAACATCAAGATCCGTCTTCCTCTGGTCATATCTGCCTCTGCGTCTGTGGTTAGTAATAAGGTGTCAGGCGTAGGCTCGCAAATTCATTGAGTGAAAATTACAACTTTGATTCTGTGCATGTGCAACAGCCATTTCTTTTTTGCGGTTTTGGCCAAACCTTCTCCAACTTCATATTCTAACGCTGAGCTTTGCTGCTCTGGATGTCGGTAGTAAACATACAATCTTGCATAGTTACGGACAACGCGGGGGACTTCATGTAGACAATCCTGAGGTTGTGTGTAAAAGTTCGATGCACCGTGGTTGGTGGAGTGGCAGGACTCTGGTGAAAATCCGGGAGGAGTCAACATCAAGATCCGTTGTATTCTGGTCGTTTCTGCTACTGCATGTGGCAAGCAAAAATGTGTCAGGCGCGGAATCGCAAATCAATGGAGTGAAAGTTGCAATGTTGCTTTTGCACTATTCCTTTGTGTTTTCTGGACCGAACCTTCCCCGACTTTGCATGCAACAGTTGAGCCTTGCTTTCTCAGTGTCGTGGGTAAACACCTGCAATCATGCAGGTTAACGAATAACTGCGACCAACGAAAAGGACTTCATACAAATCAGACAATCCTGAGGCACTATCTTCGTGAGTTCTATGCACAAGTCCAACTCCCCTTACAAACAAACATACAACAACAACAACAACAACAACCAGAAGGAGAAGCTTCTTTTCTTTTATTTTTGCTTTTACTATTTTTATTTATTTATATGTCCCTCTTAATCTGTCCGCTTTTTGATTTTATGCAAAATAAAGTAATTGGTGCTCATAGATTTGTATCTTTAAATTTTATAACAATTTTTTTCTCATCTGGGCTTACTGATTTTTTCTTTTTGTTCATTTTTTTCTTCTAGTTTCTTTCTTAGCATATCCCTTTTTACAGAGAGTTTACAGAGATGCAAAAATAAGTAAATAAATAAAATGAGATATATAAAGTACCATGAAGAACATGGTGTAAATCATCGTTTCGTGGTTCTGCTTCGGAATCCCACATGTTCAGCGCGACAGTCCTGTTGGCAATGCTTCTGCTGCTGCTGATGATGATGATGATGATGATGATGACGACGACGACGACGACGACGACGACGACGACGACGACGACGACGACGACGGCTATCTCTTCTGGATCTTGTTGGCGCTGAAATGAAAACTTCTTAATGTCATTAATCAATATCGACAAATGATTACAACTTGTTATTTTATTGGTCGTTATCATGGCACTTGTGAATGTTGAAAAAGAAAGACCCCATTTCATATGTTGTGCTGGACTCGCTCTTATTCGATTTCTCACTACAAAAATCTTCTTTGACTTCGTAGATGACGTCACTCCTCTTCTCCGTTTACACGGTTCTCAAATTGACCTTCTGACTCCGATAGGAAACCACCTATCACAGTTATGTTGGAACAGCTCAAAGTTCTCTTCATATACAAAAAAAGATAACAGCATCTTTTATTTGAATAATAATTTTAACTTCTCATTTTCTCTTCTGGCTTTGTTCCTGATCGTTTCTCTTTTAAGATCCCCTTTCGTTTTATAGACGCAAAACAACTGGGGCGATAAATACGCCCGGTTGTTTATGAGGCGCAACGAAGCTAGAAACCCCAACCCGAGGGGATCCTACGCGCTGCTTTTTCACGCGCACATAAGCCGCCACCATTGCTATTGTCGACAGATTTAGATCGAAACCAAGTAACCAATTCGTAAACAATCCTGTTAAATTTCATTGCGATAATTTACAGACAATAGAGATATAAATAGACTTTGTTTTGTTTAACAGTATATCTTAACCTTTTTACACCTGTCATTATCATATTCCATTTGAGTTTGAAGTTGACATTTGAAAATGTTCATGTGTTTGTCTGCGATAATAGAAATACTTAAAATGTCATGACTATATAATAACCCGTTCTTTAGATAATGACATGTGTCCACATGTTATGAACAGAATATCGTAAAATAAATTATGTAACCCACATTTCAAAAAGGAACAAAACTGATTTCAAATAATTATTTAATTAAAATTAAAACATTAAATATATAAATCAACAAATTAATAAAATTAAATTAAAACATCATAAAATATAAATAGATAAATAATAATTTGTTGAAAATAAATGATACTAAAAACAAAAGAAAAGTACACAAAATAAATAAAACCCACCATCATTAAACTCAAACTTTATTCACTGCCGTGTTGATCCCGAATGGCTATATTTTGCACGTTTAAAAAAGTTGAAACCCACATCTGAAGAGGAGAATTTTTCCCGAAATTTAATTTATACACACTCTAGATCGAGCGATAACAGCAGTAGTAGTAGTAGTAGTAGTAGTAGTAGTAGTAGTAGTAGTAGTAGTAGTAATAATAACAATAGAGAAGAATGTTGTAGTTTGCTTCAAGCATTGTGCGTAATATGTAATAAGTATTGTTAGAAGGCGATGGCAATGCGTTGTACGTGAAATGCTAAACAAAAATGAGAATATTAAGAAATCAATAATTTTCAAATTAATTTATTATATTTACCAATCTGTTAAGTTCGAACCGTGATAGTATGGAGATGTGTCTTCCTTTTTAAATTTTCAAGGGAATCCCTCATCCTCAGAAATAAAATATATCCACTCGTTGGTGTGTGTTTTTTACCAACAGCCTGGGCCGAAAATTACGGTTTGTTTTTGTGATAGGTTCGCAGAAACGTTTTTTTATGAACGTTGAGGTGTGACTAGATTAAGTGCTTTGGTGTAGTTAAATATTGTTATATTATTTTGTCAGTGATGATTATTGTTATGTGTCGTGTTTAGAAATGTTCTATTTAATTATTATTATTGGGGCTATGTGTGTGGTATTTAACGTTGCGTGCGTCCGATTGAGAAGGGGAGGTATAGCTGTGATTGTTGGAGTTATGTCCCTTGAAAGTGTTAACTAACGAAGATTGAAGATTAAAAAGTTATGTTGTTTTAAGACGTACGCAAATAAAACTATTTCATTGGTTGAAAAAACAAGGAATAAGCGGAGTACACATTACTAAGGAAGAAAAAGAAAGAGGAATTTTGTAAAAATGTGAACAGTTTTCGTAGCCGTTCGCTAAGATGCTTGACTTTTTTATATTTTTGAGTTTTTTACGTTTGCCAAAAGTTCAAATCTCACGTAAGCCTAACGGATTTTTTAACTGCATATGTGTTGTATAAATTTACAAAAATTTACATAACATAATAACATAAAAATCATTACATAAATGTGTTCTTTTTTAACTAAGTGATCTGTTTTGATGTTTTGATCTTAACCTTCGTAAAGGGACATAAAAAGCGTGCAAAACTTTTCTGTTCTAGTTCTTTAAAAATACAATGCACAGCTAATTGGGCGTAGCATACAAGTTTATATAGAAAAATATGCCAAACTGGACTGTTCTCCCAAATTGTATTCAATGCCTACTTTCGAAACTAAACAGATGTGCATCACTAATACCTACAAATTGAATACTCATTAAGTTATTTGTATGTTACAGCATGGATATGTTGCCATGGAAAATATATATTTTATATAAATAGAGATTTTTTTCCGTCCGTCACAACTTTTTTTTTAAGTTAATAAATACATTACCGAATTTGTCTCATTTCGAAAATGGAAAATATTACGTTAATACTAAAGAATAAATTCCCAATAAATAAAGCGAATGCCATAACCGCAAATCGAAACCGAAACTTTGAGATCTTCAGTCTGACTTTCTACAAAGTGACCTATTTGGACTTTATTATAAATAGAGATTAAAACATTACATTATGGATTACGTTATGGATTTATGAGGTTCGTCATGTTTCAAAGCAGGAATTCAAATATAAGCGATAATAAAAATAAATAAATGAATAGGTAAACATTATCAATAGAGTTGGAAATTATTTTAATAGTCCAAAACCATTTGTTTAACTTGAACTACGCTTTTTATGTAGTTCTGTCACAATTATACAATCCTCCCAGCATAGTAAAAATATATGACCAAAGGTGGCATATATTTGCTAGTTTATATAAAATTAGGTGTGCTTATGTTCATATATAACTATGCTTTCTATATATAACTATGCTTTTCATGTATAAGTATGCTTTTCATGTATAAGTATGCTTTTCATGTATAACTATGCTTTTCATGTATAAGTATGCTTTTCATATATAACTATGCTTTTCATGTATAAGTATGCTTTTCATGTAAAAGTATGCTTTTCATGTATAACTATGCTTTTCATGTATAAGTATGCTTTTCATGTATAACTATGCTTTTCATGTATAAGTATGCTTTTCATGTATAACTATGCTTTTCATATATAAGTATGCTTTTCATGTATAACTATGCTTTTCATGTATAAGTATGCTTTTCATATATAAGTATGCTTTTCATATATAACTATGCTTTTCATGTATAAGTATGCTTTTCATGTATAACTATGCTTTTCATATATAACTATGCTTTTCATGTATAACTATGCTTTTCATGTATAAGTATGCTTTTCATGTACAAGTATGCTTTTCATATATAACTATGCTTTTCATGTATAAGTATGCTTTTCATGTATAACTATGCTTTTCATATATAACTATGCTTTTCATGTATAAGTATGCTTTTCATATATAACTATGCTTTTCATGTATAAGTATGCTTTTCATGTATAAGTATGCTTTTCATATATAACTATGCTTTTCATGCATAAGTATGCTTTTCATATATAACTATGCTTTTCATGTATAAGTATGCTTTTCATGTATAAGTATGCTTTTCATGTATAAGTATGCTTTTCATATATAACTATGCTTTTCATGTATAACTATGCTTTTCATATATAACTATGCTTTTCATGTATAAGTATGCTTTTCATGTACAAGTATGCTTTTCATATATAACTATGCTTTTCATGTATAAGTATGCTTTTCATGTATAAGTATGCTTTTCATGTATAAGTATGCTTTTCATGTATAAGCATGCTTTTCATATATAACTATGCTTTTCATGTATAACTATGCTTTTCATGTATAAGTATGCTTTTCATATATAACTATGCTTTTCATGTATAAGTATGCTTTTCATGTATAAGTATGCTTTTCATATATAACTATGCTTTTCATGTATAAGTATGCTTTTCATATATAACTATGCTTTTCATGTATAAGTATGCTTTTCATGTATAAGTATGCTTTTCATATATAACTATGCTTTTCATGTATAAGTATGCTTTTCATATATAACTATGCTTTTCATGTATAAGTATGCTTTTCATGTATAAGTATGCTTTTTTATGTATAAGTATGCTTTTCATATATAACTATGCTTTTCATGTATAACTATGCTTTTCATATATAACTATGCTTTTCATGTATAACTATGCTTTTCATGTATAAGTATGCTTTTCGTGTATAAGTATGCTTTACTTGTTAAATGAGACACACTAGCGGGTGTATCTTCTGATGTAAAACCGCATTCGTGTCTTTAATTTTGCGATATAATAGATTATTCTGAGTTAGTACTGAGCGACAAAACGTGAATCTTACTTTCAGTGGATGAAGATGAGTGTTCTGATAGACACTAACAGCACACCCATCTTCATCCACACTAGACGCGGAGGGGGTGGGAGGGGGGAGAGTGTCAGACTTTTAGAATCGCAAACTTTATTTGAAATTAAATCAATTCTTTAGCGGTTTATATTATTTATTTTTTTCATCCGAATAAGCTGTCTGTTTCATCCAAAGGTGCTGATAAACTTAATAAACTTTGTCTGACCTCACCGTCTCTCAAGATTTGTCGTATGAAATCTTTCTTAAGTCAATAGATTAGGAAGACTATTATCCACAAACAAAATCTTATCTATCTGTCTGTAAATCTATATTACGTATATATATTTAAGTTCTGCTATGAACATTTGCGTCAAAGAAAACAATGATTCGTTTTTGGTACGCAGGTACGTTAGCCTGCCAGTCCGTCAATCGATGCAAGCTCATCACTCGGTGGCATCAACCAAAATAATTTTTCTGAAGAATAAAAATGAATGAATTTTTTTACAATTATTTTTTCCCGCTTATATCTAAACAGATTGATTAAATATTTAAAAGTTATCGCCTTTGCTTATTCTTATGCTATCTCTTGCAACAATGTTAAAATTGCAGATATTTTAAAACTGAAATGAAGAAATATTGGAATTAGTTTTAATATTTAATTGTATGTGTACTCGTGCGATGAAAGCATCAAGGTATTGTGAAGGAACGTTCTTTTGTCTTTGTTTTGGTGACGTATATTACGTCTTAAATTATCTATCCTACATGTTGTATATTGGATTTTAAATAGACAAAAATATATTACTTTAGTATAAACAACTTGTTAGCAATCAAAAATAAAGTTAAGTAATAGGTGTCATGTTCACCGTGTCAAGGGGCGTTCTAGGTGAAAGAATGTATTTCATCATGTAAGGAGAAATTGAGTACATGTGTACATTTCGCCTGTCGCCGCATGCGTTTACGTGTGTGTAAATAGATAGACATGAAGATGTGCGTATATACGTGCCTGTTTTCCCATGTGTGAACTGGTCAGAATGTGCCGTACGCACATTACTGTTTCTGGAAGAAAAAGAAGAAAGAGAGGGATAAACGCTGTGTTTTGGTCTTTATAGTACGAGCGAGATTTTTTACTTAATATTTCTTGCACTGTGATTTGTTAAAAGAAATTGCTGATTTTAGCTTTTGTCCAATCGAGAGTAGATACTTAAGAACAATATTTGTTGTCATTGCTACTTTGAACAATAAATGTAAAAGATCTTAATTCCAGTATGTAAGGATTTAAAAGTTATCTCCCTTGCATAATTTTGGCCTTGTACAGTAAAACTCCTACGCTATGAACTTTTGATCTGCTCATAGCGTAGGATTGGCCATAGCGTAGGATAAATTAGATGACCTCGAAACATTTTCTTTATTAAAAGATATAAAAAATGAGTATTGGTTTGGCCAACTATAGTAATATTTTATGAGGATAATTAAAGAAAATATATGTAAAAAAATGAATTCATTAGGAAATGACTATTGATCAACGCAAATATACATTAAATGCCTAAATATTTTAATAAATTTGTCAATAGATACTGCATGTATATCACTGCACTAAAATTATTGAATATCCTCATTATTTTCAAAATAATTCCCGTTCAATGATTTCATTGAGTCTTTTATGTTTCGTCAAAATTTTTATACATTTTTAAATTAATATTTTCTTTATAGAGCACGAACCATCTCTATATCGTAGTTATTAAATTAACTCTTTTCTTCCAAAAATGTAAGAAGTGATTCTGTATTTCTTTCTGTAGTTTCCAATGATATTTTCTCTGTATTCTCGCTTGTTTCTGATTCTTCTGACTCACTGCAATGATTAGAATCAACAAATCTACGACACTTATTTGCTTTTTTTAATTGCCAAGCTTAGTTCATAGCGTAGGAAGTTCATATTTAATTTTGTTCATATCATATGAAGTTCACAGCCTATGGAATTCATAGCGTATGAGTTTAACTGTATTTGTTTGAAAAATACATTGAAGGTTTAATAAAAAATATTTTCGTTATTTTTAATATAATTTTAGATATTATTTTTTGTTGTTAGTGTAATTTAGAGTAACTTTAACAAAAGATATATATTTTTACAAAAAGAAAAGACAATGGTTTACTCTACGTATTAGTAACGAGAGAAATATATAAATAATAATGCAAAAGTGATAGAAATGTGCGAAAAGAGACGAAAAAATAAATGATGAAAGAAAATGTGTTGCATTTTATCTTTATTTTCTGTTAATATCGAGTAAGAATAGTTATGTTAAAGTTTATTTATTATGATCTATATAGTCATCTATTATATAAAAGAAAATAGTAATTATGACAGCGTGTGTCCGCATAAAAATCAGAAACTACAGAAGATACATTTTTAAACCTTTACATGATTGGATTCATTGTTACCCTGACGTGGTTATTGTATAAAAATACTGTAATATTCATTCCAGTTGGGTCACCATGGGCCAAATTTGTGCATGGAAAGTAAAAAATTATATTTTTTATTCTTACTGGTAGTTGTTAAAAAAACAACACCGAAACTAGGTCAAAAAGTCCCTATTTACTTGCCTCCCTACGAGGAAAAAATTATACAAACGGTCGTTTTCTATGTGGAAGATATCCAGCAACCAAAAAAGGGGCACTCTGGATGGGACAAAAATTAATATTGCCCAAGTTAAGAATGGTCCCAGGTCGAAGACAAAGAAAGTAAGTCAGTCAGAGTTTTTTCGCTTATTTTGTTTCTTTCTGTTATATTGAACCAGTTGCCAGTGAGAGAGAGGGGGAATTCGGACGGAAAGGTATATAGAGAGAGGGGGTGATAAAGATAAGTTTTGAAAGAATCATGTTACACGGATTATTTTTAACTCTTCTGATATGTTATCCATAACACTGGTCAACGCTGGGTAGCCCTCTTAGTATAATTTTTTTTCTTTCATAGGATTATTGATTTTTTTTTTAAATATGCCGAAAAAGAACGATAAAACCGAGTGTCTACTTCTTTTTCTTGTGAATCTCAATCTTTATCGTGACGTTTTTAAAGTGTAGACAGCACTTTCGGCGGGAAACAATATCCGTTGGGACCCCTACCAATTACTGTTTGGAAATAAGCTAGAACACTAGTCCACCAACAATGACATCTATTGAAATATTAGATATTTGCGTAGGTGTGTTTGTTTATAACCGATATAAACTAGAATATGTTCTTGAGAAAACACGAGAGTCTGAAGTAAACGAGAAAATAAGATAATTATTAAGGAACGGCAAGGATAAACAGGCGGTGCATTTACATATATATACATACATTTATTTTTTCAAAGACAAACCTAAGAGAGACGTAATAAGTGAAAGAAGATGCACATTAATAGACGCAATTGCTAAGAGTAATTTTAAATAACTGTCCAAATCAAGTTCAAAATGAACATGTATTGCCAGGTTAAACACATCGAGAATGCTGTACTATGTAAAGTAAGTACAACTTACTTTGATGGTGTCTGGGAATTACTCTGCACAAGAATGCTACGACCAATGGTAAAAGTGTCGTGCTGAAATGGCTGTCTGCGAGGTCCCGTATAAACTGACAGAGAAACAAGATCTGATGACATCGTGTCAACAGTGTGAAAACCATGTAAAAACTGAGAGCCAGACGGACACGAGATGACTTGAAAATGTTTCAAGGGAGATAACTCATGAATATGTTTGACCAATACCGACTTATTAGCAAAACGTGACACTTCAGCATGAATATTCTGATGTTAAGATTTTATCGCTTGATATCTCGTTCATAACTTTTATGTGTGGTCAACCTAATAATAGAAAGCATCGTATCACCTTTGTCCACTTCCATTAATATATTGACAATGAATTGTCTCCCTTGCATAACATTAATTGCTCATATAATTACGCGGCCATTGAAGTGAAATTAGTTTTCAATAGATTCAATTACCGAGTATTATATATTGGTGGATCACGGGTTTTTTGGTGAGAATCAATAATCATACTATAGTGCTTTTACGCTACCATTAATAAGTATTACACAGAGTCATTACACGAAATCGCTTCTAAGTAAAACCAAATCAATACAATTAATTAATGTATAAACAGATTAAACTCAGATTATTTTAATAAAAGAGCAAAACCAAAATACATATTATAATAATAAGCGCCGTATAATGTGTATGGATTTTTCGCTTCAAAGCATTTGATCCACTTGGTTTGAGCATTCGACAAAACAAGACAGATGTACTCCAATAACCACCCCACAATATATCTCTCTCACACAAAGTATTGCCTTGTTGCTACTACATAGAAACTGAATTATCCACAACTCCGACCCTCTCGGAGTTGACCAAGTCGTCCATACAAATACACATACAAATGTAAACAAATATATTTCACACATTCACAAACAGCTAACTACAGCACTCCCAGGAAACAGACACACCATTCCGTCGGTGCCACTCCAAATGATATGATGACTTCTCACTTGAAAATTGAAACTGACCAAAAATAATAAAAGAGAATTGGAAAAAGCTAAATCCGGTTCATCTGCTTCACTGACATCCACAACTGTAGTCTAATGACGGTACACATGACGTTTTTTCTCCTGCAGAAAAGTTTCCAGTAAGTTAAATAAAACAAGAATATTAATATACGAGGCCTGTCTAAAAAGTATCCGACCTTAGGCCCTCCAAAAATATTTCAAATACGTGACAGAGTTAGGACACTAATCCCCCTCAAATAAGGCCCACCGATCCATCCACTGCCGGAAACACCTCTGGACGTCTTCTTTTGGAATGATGTTCATCTCCGCCGTCGCGTTCCATATTGTCTCTTCTCTAGTCTCAAAACGGGAACCTTTCAGTGGCATCTTCAGTTTTCTAAACAACCAGCAGTCACAAGAAGCCATGTCTGAAGAGTAGGGAGGTTGGCGAATGACTGGAATTCTATGTTTGGCCAAGAAACGTTGAATCAATTTGGGATGAATGTACGAGGGCGTTGTCGTGATGCAGTTGCCAGTTCTTAACCGTCCACATGTCTGGTCTTTTACGCCGAACTGCGTAACGCAGACGCCAGATAGTACTCCTTTTTCATTGTTTCTCCTTCAAGTGCGTATTCGTGATGCACAATTCCACGGATATCAAAGAAGACAGTCAGCATCATCTTGATTTTGTTTCAAACCTGTCGCGCTTTTTTGGGGCCTTGGAGACTCGACATGCTCCTATTTCGACGACTGTCTTTTTGTGTCTGGGTCGTACCCGTACACTCATGACTCATCTCCGGTTACTACGGATCAATGTTGGCGGTTTCCAGAAGGTTCTGTCCAACTTGAAAACGGAGGCCCTTTTGTTCCTGCGACAACAACTTGGGCACACATTTTGCAGTCACTCTGTGCATATTAAAATCATCACGCAAAATTGCATGTACGGAATCTTTACTCACTCCAACCTCTTGGGCGATCTCCCGCACGGTTGAAAGATGATCTTCCATCACCAAATTTCGCACCCTTTTAACAACAGCTGCACTCCGAGTAGTTTAGAGCTTCCCTGAACGCTGGTAACTCTCCGCTGATGTACGGCCATTTTTTAATCGGTTGAACCACTCCTTAATTTGTGTTACACTCATCGCATCTTGTCCAAACATCTGCTAAATCTTACGAATTGTTTTGCTTTGAGAATCACCAAGCTTTTGACAAAATTTGATGCAGTACTTTTGCTCAACACGTTCAGTCATCTTGAGAGAATCGATAATCTGACGAACACGTTGTATAGTACCTCACTCAGCAACCGAGAGACAGCGACTAACGCGCAGGAAGACGGTAATAAAATTCACACATACGCAGGTGTCTTGTTTCAATGTGTAGAGTGGTGACGCCATATCGTCTCTATTTTGTCGGATTTTTCGTGGGTGTTAACGAAAAACCGCTCTAAACAAAGGTCACGTTATCTAGGACAATTATCATAAAAAAATTATAACAAGAGAGAAGGAATGGCAGAATACAAGATGTTCGTAAAAGTTAAAATAAAGTTTTATTTGCAAAAAAAGGTAGCTTGGACTGCTTTTTTTCCGAAGCTGGAATAAATAAATTATTCCTGGATAACATACAAAAAAAATAAAAATCAAAAAAATACAACATCAGGATTTCTGAACATTAAAGTTAGATACAACAAAAATTGACACAATCTAAGAAAAGGAATAAATCCTTTTAAAACATGAACTTACTATAAAGTCAGTATTCTTACAAATCAATCAAAAAGTCTCTTTTTTTCTTTACACCAAAGTTACAACCAAAAGTAATAAAATTAACAAACCGTGCTGAAGGCCGAACATAATTTCCACGATAAAAATAACTCTTTTTTTTATTTTATCAAACGTCTGTCAGAAAGTTCCTTTTTTTCTTCTTTTTCTTCAATAATTTTCTCATAGCAAATCCAACGTAATATATACGTCACAAGAACAGTACAAATTTCAAATAAACATAATACTTGCTATTTTCATCGTTTGTCCTGAATAGCATCATGCGCGAATGTAAGGAACCAACTTTCAAAGCTATATCCTTCAAATCGATCTGTGTTGTAAAGACGATCGCTCTTTACGATTCTTAATCTCTGATTAGAATCTTCTCGACAGCAAAGTATTTCAGTTCACGAGAGCCAAGCTCTTCAACATAGGCAATTTCGTGCCCGGAGTTATCTCGTTCAAATTCTCCATTTCTTCATTTCAAGCCTCTGGCCTGAAACATCTTCTAAGGGAAATATTCGTTGACTGAAGGAAGAATATTTCCTACACAAAAGGCAATTCTTGCCAAGAGATATCCTATCTCTTAAATTTCTTCAAGTAGAAATTCTTCACAAAATTTAACGTCCCCCATGTGGACGGAGAAACAGCTTATACAGGTGTTGTCAATCCGGCGTGCAAGTCTGTTCTGATTAAATTTCGCGCCAATATCAACTCCAGACATAACCAATGCATCATTGCTAAAAATAGAAATCACGTGACACAAAATGGCGTGAAGTCAACCCAACTCCCACGCAAACAATCCATATGACCTTCAACCTGCACGTAGGCCAAAACTGACAGCTTTCAAACAAAGGGAAGTAACCGATGACTTACTTAGAAAATATCTCGAAATTTCCACAATTTCGCACGGACAAAATAACGGTCGAATACTTTTTATACAGGTCTCGTATATATATATATATATATATATATATATATATATATATATATATATATATATATATATATATAATATAAGTGTGCAAGTGTGCTTTAAATGTTTAGACTGAGATTGAATGTCTCTCCACTAACAAATTTTAGGCTATTTAAGTCAATGTTTTAGTCAATTCAAGTCATTTCATTGAGATATAATCGTAATTCAAACTATATATATATCTATTTATATAAAGTTAGGTATATGTATATGTATATTTGTATGTACATGATTTACGCCTAAATTAATTAACCGATCAATATAAATGTTACGCTGCTAGGCATAAGGTGTCGTGATGTAGGTTATAATTAGTTTAATTAAGTTTTTTGCTACGAGGGTAAAAAGAGGGTAGAAGCCCTTTTTGAAAATCAAAATATCTCCTATTTTATTTTTTTACAATAAGTATTAGACATTAATTCATAAATATTCCGCAAATTCCAGTTTCTTTGCCGTATTTTGAAGGATGTTTAGGGGTCATATCCATCATTCAAAATCTTACGATTTACATTTTTTAATATGATAATTTTAATTGTCATGTGACTCTTACGGAATGAAGCTCTGCCCAATTCTTAGATACCAAGCTTACAATAGCTCTGGTTGAAATGTGTCATGATATCTGGTCAAATATTTATAAATACAACTTGTAATATATAAATAGCTCTATTTATTAGTGAGCCTTATTATATAAACACAGTAAACATTATTCGGATTGTAACCTGTGGGTACAAACCTTACCTGGATTATATATATATATATATATATATATATATATATATATATATATATATATATATATATATATATATATATATATATGGGGGGGGGAATAAATGCGAAAGTTTTTCATTTATCACTCCTATATAATAATCAAAACAGGTTACTGTTATTTAAATCAATAATACACCATAAAATCTTTATATTCTGTATATATAGTGGAGATAAAAGATTAAGAAATAACCTTTTGATTGCCTAATTAACATAACTATTTTTAAACCATTCATTATTAATTAATGTTTAGTATTATTAGTTTGGAATAGCATTGGCTTCGTCTATGTTAACAGCAATTAATTTTATTTTTTCATAAATAAATCCAAAAAATAACTAAAACACTTTAGGTTTTAATTCCATGCGCTCACTGACGACCTTACCGAAGGTTTTAGCTTGCTACAAGCGAGGCAGAACCGAGAAGAGAAAGGGGAAGTGGGAGGGAGAGTGTGATTATAATAACATTTTATTAATTAAGTTAATGCTTAATTTATAAATTTTAACAACAAACTTATTTTTTTATGTTTACAAAAACATTTTCAGTATTTTCATTGAATAATAATAAAAACAAAAGTTTAGTAGCACTGTGATCTGTCCAGATTACGAAAACAATAGAGATTCATATTTTGGTATGATTGTAGATTAACATCCTCCACTAAATAATTTTTTTTCTACTTTTTTTAAATTTGATGGAAAAAGAAAAGAAAAAAACAATTATTTTATAATTTAAAGTAGGGGAAATTTTCGCATATAAATTCAATTTTTCGGGTCAGTTTTAGGACATTAACTAAATTTTTTTTTGTTATGGGAGTAAAATCCGCTGCATTTTTGGGAGGGGGCGCTACTTTTTTAAGAGATTGCGTGTGGTTTTATGACCCTGCCACTCGACTTATGGTTAGTAGTTAAAACATTTTGTTAAGTTCCCTTAAAAAGCACAATGGCCCGGAAATGCGGGAACATTTTACGTTAAATATATATACAACTGATCCTTCACTCTAACTCTTAAAATATGTTTTTCTTTCTTTCCGTTTTCCACGGTGTTAACACGTAATCCCCTAAAAAAGCAGAATGTCATTTTTGGGGGAGGGTGTTAATGTGCAAATTTACCCATATTTAATTTTTTAAATCTTATGCATTTTTTTTACTATACGTCCCTTTTTTATTTTTATTTTAAGCAATTGGTTTTTCTTGTGCTTATCTTTACGGTGAAAATTAAATAAATAACTTTAAAATGATCTAACTAATTAAATATCTTATTTTATGGCATAAATAAAAATATTGAAAGTTTGGATATTATTGTAGATAACACCCCCACACCACCCGACACAACTCCACACCAGTCAAACTTAGAGTTAGTGTTAAAAACATATTAACTGCCCTAACAATCTAGAATAATCCTAAAAAGGATCTCATTTTAAAAATATTTTTTTTAATTAACGCTGCCTGGGGGCGGGTAGGTTTTGCTAGTATATATATATATATATATATATATATATATATATATATATATATATAATACGTCGGGGGATGTTGAAAAAATCCCATAACGTTACAAATTATTTATTTAAAGACAATATGTTACATATTTATAAGACGTACCATTGTTTCATTGAAATGGATCGACCGTTTTCTCGTTAAAAAGGTTGTTAGAATCCATTCAAATCATTAGCGACTCACGAAAAAAATGTTTTTCGTGAGTCACTGATGATTCGAATGGATTCTAACGCCGTTTTTCAAGAAAAAAGTTCGATCTATGTCAATGAAACTATGGTACATCTCTGAAATATGTAACATAATTTTTAAATAAATAAATTATTTATTTATATATATATATATAAACATATATATATATAGTCATCCACATACATATATATATATATAACAATATATATATATATAGTCATCCACATACAGACTGTTTAGTTGTTTCACAGCTCATCAGTGCGGCTAGACCAGTTAGTGCCTCAAACGGGGATCGAAACGCAACCGTCGAGCTGACAGTCGGCGCTGCTAACTCCTACGCTATCATGACTGAATGTAAGAAATATCTCAATGTATGTAGCTCGAATTAATTTTACCTAATGAGCTACGCCCTAAAGCTAAATGGCAGTTGGCGATACCCGTACAAAATAAGCTCTACCCGGGGGGGGGGGGACTAAAATGGTATTTCAATGAAATTCAAATTAATTCCATTTCATGATTTGGATATATTAAAATGGAAAACAAAACAACATTTTTATAGAAGTCTTGTGCGGTTCCACCTGATCAGTACATTTTCAGAGGCTTAAATGATAAGAATGTTATTAAGCATTAGATAAGGAATGATATTTAAAGGCAAAACAAACTTTTAGCTGTCAGAAGTGTTAACCCATAAAACGTGTGAAGAGGGGAAAGAAAAGAGGAAAAGAAACAGGAAGGAGGGACTAATCAGGAAACCCTAAAAGTTGTTAGTAACCAAGTAAAATTGGTATGAATAAAGAAAGTTGTTTTATTTAGTTGTGTGGAGAAGAGCGACGAAGGATTACGTTTTTTTTTACATTCAGTGAAAAGCTTTTTTACTTTTGAAGGAAAATTTACAAAAGATTGTCTCCTCTTAAACGTCTAATTTCATAAAAATGGAGCTTTCATTCTCAGGTTTATTTTTGGCTTCTCGCTCGACAGATACTCTCTCAAAGATAAATTAATTTAAAATTAGAATGAAAAGGCCATTACACAAAAATATTATCATTCTGGGTGCGTCTGTTCATTCTGTATCCTTTTTCTCTCTATATCTGTGTTCAGTCTACCCCTTCCCTCAGACTTCCTGTGTGGTTGAACCGGTTAGACTTTTCTAATTCGGGCATAAATGTGCCCAGTCTTTAGTGTAAGATAGTCATATGGTTCATAAAATGTTATACAAATAATAAATTGAATGGTTTCCTAATTTGTTAAACAAAGACTCTTCTGTGTTGAAGGACATAAAAGTCGTTTGTCATTTCCTCTATTTATAACTTTTGTCGAGAAGTTGAGTTGAATGAGACGCTAAGAAATGACAATACAAATACTGATTTATGAAGGATTTAGGTTAAAATCATAAAATGCCAAAAATACGACTAATCGATATCCCTTTTTATCAATTCGACAAAATATTATTTTAACAAACGTTTTGACAGCATCATCCTGATCTCTCTAGTGAATCAGTGTCATATATTTTTACAAATAAGGAAGGACAGAATAAGATAAGCCACTGGTCTTTACGAGGACCTCCTGTCTCCAGTCAATTTCTTTGTTGAAATAATTCGTGTTATGTTACCCAAGGGAGGCAATTCGCTTTCCATTATTAACGCTGGGTGGACAAAGGTGAAACTATGCTTTCTTTTAACAGGTTGACCACATATAAAATTAAAAAAGAGATATCACATGATAAGATCTGAGTCATTTCTGAGGAACATAAATACCTAGAATGACACCCAAATAATAAAATTACTATATTCAAAAAAGGAAATAAAAACAAATAAAATAAAATATCATCTATTATGGTTGTGTCTCAAAAATTGGGCGATTAGGAATTTATAGTGAAACAATTGTTACAAAATCTCTTATCGCACTTTCCTACACCCGGTGTTACGTGTTATTTTAGGGTATTCCTTCTACTAGACTAGTTGACTTTCCAATGATCGAGAATCCAGTCTACCCTACTATTTCACCCATATTTTCGGGTTGATGAGAAATAGATTCATGCGTTTGCCAAGGTTATTAGAGAAACTTTTGCAGTTACTTCCACTTCATCACTTACAAGACCTCGTATTCCCAAACAGTCACCCATATAAGTATTGACAAAGCTTCATGTTGCTTATCTTCCTTGATATAGTCATAAAAAATTCTATGATAATTGTTGTCTTTATCATCGAAACATGTGGTTATACGATAGTTTCCCATTTCTTAACAGAGTCCTCTGCATTATCATTGGACTCTGCAAGAACTTTTAACCTGCACTGATCGGGTCGTAGAGTGCAGACAAAGCAGTGTCGCACCATATAGTCGGTTGGGCATTTAACAGTTTTTGATCATTTAATTCCTGTTCTTAAGCAGCTGAGTGTCTTCTACTGGGCCCACGGTCCTTCTGAGCATGGAGGGGGAGGGGTAGAAGAGGGGTCCCATATCAATAGTACGGGGTTAATTCTCTAGCTTTCTAGTCCATAGCTGTAGTCTGGTTTCTTCCTGAGATGCTGTCAGAGGCTGGACATGGCTGAGGAAGCTTCAACTTGACTTCAGTCGTTGGGTCGACGGTTCATATCTGTTAAAGAAATTGCGTTCATTTTGTCATCTGGTAACACATTTGCAGGAGTAATGACAGAAAGGAGATATAGGGTGTTCAAGTTGGTAGGATTCAGGTAACCAGTAATCAAGCGGCAGTTGTTGTTCAATGCTGGGACTAGTTTATTGTCACAGGTTAATCTTTTTCAAACAGAACATGTGTACTCCGCAGATGAATTGCACAAGGTCAAGGTACATCTCAGTGTGTGGGTTGTTACTCTATATTTCGAGTTGGTCAATTTCCGTGAGATGCTGTTTGGAGAGCTGACTTTCAATTTGATGTTTTTTCACACTTTTTGGTGTTCTCCCATAATAGTAATTGCTTGTACGTAAATAGCTGTCTGTTGTTATTGTTTGTTTAACGAGGGAAGTAAATGTGTCTTTATTGAAAAACGAACAATAAAAACTCATTAAAACAACTTTTAAATAAAATTTTAATTGAATCAAAAACATTCAACCCTCCTTAAACAAACAATAACAACAGACAGCTTTTTACGAACAATGAATATCTATTATTGGGGAGACACAAAAAAGTCGGTACTACTTGTCTTAAACTGGTGATTTGTGTTTTTTTTCTCTTTTTTCTCAAAGTTTTTGCCTACTGAACAGTGTTAAACAGTCGGTCTACCACTATAAGCCCGTTTCAACCCCAGACATATCGATGAAACTTGGAACACCCAACAGATGCTTTAATCTATAGTTTTTAAACAAAATACTTATAAGTATATATAGATGTCATTTATTTGTTTATTTTGTTTGTGATACTTTTGAACGAATTGAATTATATATATACGGAAAAGAATTTTACCTTAATGCTAGTTGGGAATAATTTTCCGTTCACCAATGTGATGCCTTCAGATTGGGAGCAACTTATATATTTTTTAAATTTAATTATGCACAGATACGTGTTTCGTCGTTCATGACTCATCATATATATCACTTGACTAATCTCTAATAGTGATTATTAAATTACTGTGTTGGACATCTGTCAAGACTTGTTTCCAACTCTTAGAAACTAAACTGGAAGTTAAGCCTTTGGTAGCTTCACAGCATCTGGCAGAGATAGAGAGAATTATGTCTCTCTTTGTGCGTCTTCTTATCGGCTGACTAATCAGGTGACATCAAGACACCGCTATCAGCAGCAACTGGCAACTTGCATCTTAAGAGGCATCATCTGAAACCGTTGAAGTGGTTTCGCACGATAAATTAAGCAGTGAATTCAAACGGTTGAGCTCTATGCAGATGTTTATGTCTTCGGAGCGTGTAAAGTGAAAATATCAATGGATATTTTTCGTATGAGAAGAGAAGGGATGTCAAGTATTGGTGAGTACGTTTTCTGGTATTAGCTAAAATATAGATGTTTAGATAAATCTGAAACTTATGTTGAAGAACAGGATTGGTTTCAGAAAAAGTTTGTGAAGGGGAATGGGGTTAACCCTGTTTAAAATAAGCTAAAATTCGTGAGATAGGAAGTCAATAATATTTAGGCAGATATGACGTCAGACATACAACAGTGAGAGTGCCGAGCGCTATTCGCTCTTTCTCCCCCACCTTCCGCTATTGGAACTTCATGGTGAATAAACCATGCGTCTTCTAAGATCGTGTTGGGTACTGTAATGTAAGCGATATATTTAAAAAGAATACTAAGATCTAGATGAATAGCCACCGGATGGTGGATATTTTTTGCTTGTCTTTCATATAAATCTATTGTAATTTTTAAATCTAATAGTTTGCATTTAAATTACCGCCATTGAAAATTATTTTAAAATTAATGAACGTAATATTTTAAGAAAAGTTTTGGTAATTTATCCATTTTTTATTAGATCGTTTCAATTAATTACTAGGAATATCGACAAAATTACAAATGAATAACCGGAAAAATTCATTTATTATAAATTGTTTTAAAATAGTTATGCACATCAGGCTGTTATTTGGTCTTTGCTCTCTAATATATATATATATATATATATATATATATATATATATATATATATATATATATATATATATATATATGTCGTCCGAAAACACCAAAATGTCTCTCTTCTGAGGGTACCCAATCCGACCCAAAACAGTCAAATTCCACCGTCCACTTATCTCCATCAAAACTGGCCTGAAAGTCTTTGTCTTTGATTTGGCACGGTTCCGCTTTCTTGGGTTTAACACTCTCCATTCCTGCCAATCCGACTGTACGCTCGCATCCAAATGTGATCATGCCCATTCTAAACATAGCACCCCCTAGTCGATCGATGACATCCAGGCCCAACACAACATCAACACCTGCAACAAGCCGCTCCATCACAATTGCCCTCACCTCAAGTTCGATCTCTCTCACTATTATTCTCACAGTGCACATTCCTCGGCACATCACCTCACGGCCATCAACCGCCCTCACACTGGTCGTTCCATGCCAAGATTTAGCAACATCCGTTGTCACCAACGTGGTCGTGCAGCCGGTATCAACCAGGACTTTGGCTCTCTTCCCGTTTGCGGTGACCTCCACCTGTGGTAATGCAGTCCTATGCACCGTCACTTGATAGGGGGTAGCCACTGGCACTATGGCACCCCTCTAATCGTTTTCCTGTACCGTGCAGGTCCGGCTGATATGCCCAGTTTGTCCGCAACGGAAGCAGGTTATGCCAGGCTTAGGTTCTCGTCCGTACAAAATGAGGCCCCTGGCATCGAAAACATTTCACTGGGGCTTTTCCAGATGACCGCCCCCACGAGAGATTCTCCTTAACTGCGGACTTCCCTCCCATCAGGCTTACACTCGCGGTTGCCTCCAACTGGTGACTCTTCTTTATCAGCACTCTGGCATGGGTCAGCACTTCATCCATGTTCATGCTTTCGATCATTGTCAGTCTCTGCAGCTCTGTGGACACACTATTAGGAAGACCAGTCACAAACGTCATTTTTACCGTTTTTTCAAGGCTCATCCCTGCATAACCCGCCAGTCTCGCTAGCCTCCAGATCTCCGTCGCAAAGACATCTACTGGCTCCCCTGTCCATGTGATCCTGCGCATTTTGCTATAGGCGTCGAAAACGCTTTCTCGAAAGCGGTCTTTAGTCTTGCCTCTATCAAATCTGCGTCGTCTTGTTCAGCGTCATTCATTTCCAGGTAGACCGAAAGTGCATTTCCTTTCAAATATAATGGAATCAAGGTTGCCACATCCTCAATTTTCTGCAATCTTGCGACCATCTTCAATTTAGACAGCCATCGCACTACGTCTCCATCACCAGCGTACACCTTCAATACGTTACTGCTTAATTTGATTCTGTCACCCATCCTGTTATGTAGGTAGGCCGCCGAAATAGCTTGTCGTTCGAAAACACCAAAATGTCTCTCTTCTGACGGCACCCAATCCGACCCAAAACAGTCACTAGTCCGCAAACACCAACTTGAACTCCAACTTCACTCTTCTGACAGCACCAAATCCGACCTTCACCTTCACTGGTCTCAATCCGGGATGAACCAAAGAAGAAGTGCGCTTTCTCATTTCCTGTCCTCTTTATGGGGACTCCCATCATGCAATGCAAAATAGGTCACATGATCATTTAGTATTTCCTTTCTATAAAACCAGCCATTTGCTTTAACTCTGTTGTTCCACATGGCCTGGTCTGGTATTACAGGTAAGTCTTATGTTTTTAAGTTTTTTTTTTATTTTCCACTACATATATATATTGTACATATAACATAACGCTATTTTATTTTCTGTACTCTCTCTTTACACCCCGTTTTTTTTTTAATCCCTCGTTTTTTTTTTTTTAAATCCATCGATATAGCCTTTGTTAAGATAGGGCGAAACCGGTCGGCTGTCATTTTTTTTCTATTGATTAACTTTTAATCATGAACGATAGAATTCGTCTTCCTTTCATGCATCCGATAATAAAATGTTGTACTCCCCAAAACATCATGATATATATATATATATATATATATATATATATATATATATATATATATATATATATATATATACACTGTTTCAAAAGATTATGTTGTATTACTGATTTGATTAACAGTGAGCTGTTTAGATGGTAATGTAGGTATGATAAATCCATAAAATCTTTTGCATTTATTCATTTAGATAATTGTTTTCTATACTCTTGTGTCAAATGTTAAATGTTAAATGTTAAATTATATCTTTCAAAATAGACAAGACATCTTCAAGAACTCATTTCTTTATAATAATCTTCCTGATGTGGATAATTAATGTTTTTTTACCCAAAGAAAGACATTTTTTTCTCACTGTTTTTTTTTATTATTTATGTGAACTTTGCCTCAATTTTTGTTTATAAGCAGCGCCAAAAATCCTTATCTACTGACTTGATGAGAAATTTCACCTCGACCGTTTTTCAATTATAGATTTGTCACATCTTATTATGATTTCATTTTCTCAATGTCAAATATCTTGTTATATCTTAAATAACGTAATAAGACATGAATATAAATCAACTTTATTTATTTTTCAGAAAAAAATGTACAAAGGAAAGATTAACGATGCAGCAAGCACTTATCTAACTCGACTGCCTAGTATTTACTTTACTCCCACCGCAGAAAGATGCAGCACAAGCATGGAAGGTAAGGATTGAACAGGTAGCGCATCAGGGGCAGTGCACTCTGGTTCATAAAAATAGTCTGAACAGCCCCGTCAGTGTTCTCTTATAATAATGCCATAACTGATTGGCAATAAACCAACACCTTCTCAAAGAGAAATGGTGGACCTCCTAGGATTTCACAGAACCATACCTCGCCTCGAGAAAGCAAGGCCACAACACTCACAATGGCCCAAACTCTGTTGGATTGATTGTCAAGGACCTATCTTCAACTAGTATAACGAGTCTTGAGGCTGTGGCTTCGATACGCAGCTGCATGGTATTTACCTCCCTCAAAAGATGTGGCACAAGGCTGGAAGGTGGGTATTGAAAATCCAGCACACCAAGGGGTGTATACTCTGCCCCACAAAATAGCTTGAGAAGCCACGTCGGCATTTCCTGGTAAGGGTTCATTAGGCGATTGAAAATAAACCAACCCTTTCTCAAAGGGAGAAAGTAAAGCCTGAGAAGCTGAACTTCATGGAACTAAACAGAATCATACATTCGCTCGTCAAAGAATCATACATCCGCTCGGCAAAGAATCATACATCCGCTCGGCAAAGAATCATACATCCGCTCGGCAAAGAATCATACATCCGCTCGGCAAAGAATCATACATCCGCTCCTCAAAGAATCATACATCCGCTCGGCAAAGAATCATACATCCGCTCGGCAAAGAATCATACATCCGCTCGGCAAAGAATCATACATCCGCTCGGCAAAGAATCATACATCCGCTCGGCAAAGAATCATACATCCGCTCGTCAAAGAATCATACATCCGCTCGGCAAAGAATCATACATCCGCTCGGCAAAGAATCATACATCCGCTCGGCAAAGAATCATACATCCGCTCGTCAAAGCAAGGCCACTGCAGTTCCAATGGCCCACATTCTGTTAGACTAATTGTCGAGGACAAACCTCGACTGGTATACCAGTTGTTAACTAGATCTGCTTGTTTATACGGCATTGGTTGTGGGGGTGGTTATACTACATGCTGATATAGTTAAATAGGATCCATGCTTGTATTTGACGATATATGCTATAGTTTTTTTGTATTTACCTGGTAATAATGTTATCCTCATCTTCCTTATTATTATTATATTTGCAATGTTTCGGTCGCTACACTCCCGGCTTTCTCTAGGTGTCTTTTAATGAATGGATAAATTTCGAACTTATGTGAACTGCTCTCAATCCGTTGTCCATGTCTTCTAGATATCTCGTCTCAGTTAATGAGTTCAATCCCTGGGAGAATAACTTAAGAAAAATAAAATGATGCTAGATATCTAAAATAAGAATGAAACACGGAATGAGAGCAGTCTACCCCAGTGGGTTAAATAAAAGGTTTAGCCCAACAAATAGCACCTGAATAAGGCAGAAACGACTGAAACATTATGGAAATAGAAACAACCAAATTGATGGCAACAGCCTGAAACATGTAAATAAGATTTTTATTATGTTTTCATTTTAAATAAATTATATATTTCACTAGCGTCACCCCGTGGAAATTCCAATGTATTTTCTAAATCAATCAGTATAATTTACTCTTAAAAATAATATTTCTTTTGAAATAAAAAAATGCCTGTAAGGGTCAATACTATTAAGAAGAAATTACTATTGCTTCTTCCATAAAAATAAATGACATCGTCAGCTAAGTGTTCTTTAAAGAAATAAAACGAATGTCTCTTCTTTATTTATATATTTAAAATTGTAGCAATTTAATTTTTTTTTACAATAAATATTCTGTCTTCTTACCATAAAAATAATTTTAAGTTAAATATTCTTAAACTCAATAAAACGAATGTCACTTTTTGAAATGTATTTATTTAAAATTGTACTGTTTTAGTCGACGGAGCAATATAATTTGATTTTTTCAAGAATTCACTTTAAAATGGCTAAAATTGGAATTGTTCCTTTTAGCGACATCAGATTAATCAGAAATCACTTATTTTTCTATAAATCAAGTCGTCTCAATGAAAGACTGACAAAACTCGCATGCCAAGTGCTTAGTTCTTTTTTCCTTTCTTTCTCTTTGTATTTTCTTTATTTTACTTATGTACCTTTTAACGATATTTAATCAATTAATTTGTTTTAAAAGAAATGAATAAATAAAAACAAATTAGTTTGTTTCCCATGCTTTATATTTAACCCCCTTTCTACCTATTATGAGAGGGGAACCTATCTTCAATTTTTGTTTGGGGAGGGGGGGAAGAGCCATCCAAACTTATTCTAAGTAGAAACTTATTATTCTTATCTAATCAGGCGGGGGCGCTAAAAATACCTAGTTTTGTACCCAGATGCGGGATTACCCCTCTTGATGTGATGGACCAGTAGATCTTGTCAGGTCATTAATCTAGGAGAAGAAAAACTCTGAGATAAAACCTGTGCTACTGACCTCATAAGTCATGGCACCGAATCACTGGGAGAGGCAGGCCTCCTTTTTCCTCAAACAAATCATTCAGTTTGCAAACCTATAATTGCTTAAGGAGTAGATAGGCTCTGCCTATCGCCCGGCTTTCACACTCCTTCTTTGTCTATTAGCCAGGCCCAGAGGTACTATCATAGAGACTCACCAGAGACACCCAGTGATTGGCCTTGTTTCCTGACTAGGAAAATGAATGCCGCCCCCCCCCCACTTCTCTTTCACTCAAACTGGGAAACTTGGGGACACTTGCTTGCCCCTTATTTTCACACGACTAGTCTGGGCCTCTCTTGTCTGACAGGTTGAGGGTACATGTTTGATAGTTTGTAGTGCTAAGAGCGGTTACTCTATCATCAGTTGTATAATATCGGGATAGCAGTCGTGTCATGTCACGCATGGAAATGGACCCTGCACTTATCTCCGGTGAGATTTCCCGAGGCGACAAAACCCTATAGTCTACTTGTGTGTGCATATTGGCATCAAACAGACACCAAATTTTGCCAATCCACTCTACCTTAAAACTGAAACAATTAAATGAAATTATATCCCAAACAAAAAACACGATCAAGTCAGACACCCACTAAAACAAAGCCAATACGTCTCCTCCCCACATTCACAAATATCCGAGAGTTTAGAACTAATCTAGACAATTTAGAATCAGTTCCCCTAATAAACTCCCCAGATATCCTAGCACTAAGTGAAACTAACCTACCCTCCTAAACCCCCTCTAATCGCTTTAACATGACTAAATACCTCCTACTCTGCCGTAAGAACTCAGACAGACATATGCATGAACTTGGGGTTCTATATTTCTAAAGTCCTTCCCTTTGACTAGAAAGCACAATCTAGAATCAGATGATCAGACCTTCATGTGCTAAACTTTGCAACACTGTGTTAGTTACTTTTATTTCCTCTACCGTTCTCCCTTGACCCAGGACTGTACCTTATAAACCATGTCTCTGACAATATATATAAATCGCTCTGCTTAGATAGTAGCGCCCAAATACATGGATTTGATGATTTTAATGTCCACCACAGTAATTGACTCCATTTCTCGAGCTATACAGATGCAGCTTGTAGCAGTATGTATAGCTCCTCTATATAACACTTCCTTTCGCAGACTGTCATTTTCCTGACTCGCCTCTTAGATCGTGAGGATAAGCAAACCTCACTTCTGGATCTATTCGTGACTACAGTATCCGAGGATTGTGTGACGATGGCCTATAGCCCACTTAAGAACGCTGATCACCTTGTGATATCGGTAGACATCACCTTTACCTTTCGACCACAAGCTGAGGAGCCGTTGCTCAAAATGACGAGATACTTCAAAAATGCTGATTGGGAATCAATCAGAGATCACATCAGAGATCCCCCATGGAGTAAATGTTGTTTTCTTCCTGCTAAACAGTGTGCAAAAGATGCAACTGCATGGGTAAAAGCAGCTATTGAACAACATGTTCCCACGCAAAAGTTATATAGCAAGCTCAACTCTCCCCAATGGTTTACTTCAAACTGTGCAGTTGCCATTGCACAAAAGCAGCATGCATTCCACTGATTCAGCCGCCATAAGTCAAGTACAAATAGGCAAAATTTATAGAAGCTAGAAATCATTGTAATAGCCGCAGCCAAACAAAGGTATACCGAGATGACCAGAAAATGCATTGAGTCGCAGAAATTAGGAACTCGCAATTTCTAGAAAAATTTATAATAGTGTTATGAATAATAGGCAATCAACAATTCCCCCACTATCCAACAACTATGAGGTTGCTTGCACGGCAATCGAGAAGGCTGAACTGCTGCCCAGTGGTTCGCCTCCAACTCTACGTTAGACCCTTCAAACAAAATTTCCCTTTGCGGACAGAAGCCACACTCGATGATCTGTAAATCACCCCTTCTCATGTCTATGTTATCATAAAAACCTTTACACCTCCAAGGCATGTAGGCCTAATCTCATCTCTGCTATACTAATAAAGAAATGCCCCACTGATTAGCCCCTATTTTATACAAACTCTACAACAAATACCTTGCCGAATCTTGCTTCCGTGATAGCTGGAAAATTGCCTCTGTGGTACAAGTATTCTGGTGAAAGAACTGATCAGCTCCATTGTCACCCCATCAGTTTTTTCCTCTTTTCGCTAAAATCTTTGAGTCATTAATCAATCAAGTGCTAGTCCACCACATCATAAATGCTAAACTTCTTTCTGACCATCAGTATGAATTTAAGCAAGCCTATTTTACTGCGGATATCCTAATAATCATCTCTGAACATATATACCATGGACTCAACAAGGCAGGGGAAGCCAGAGAGGTAGCCCTTGATATATCCAAAGCTTTTGACATGATCTGACATGAAGATCTTCTCATAAAAATTAAATCATACAGAATTACTGGACGAATACTTTATATAACTAGATCCTTCTGAGACAAGAGAAAAATCCAGGTTATCCTGAATGGTCGTACATCAAAACAACATGATATTAATGCAGTTGTGCCTCAAGGGTCGATCCTTGGATCTTTATTATTCCTGATATTCATAAACGACCTCCCTGATGAAATTGTGTCCGAGATGGTTATAATTACTGATGACACACGCTTTATAACAGACATATAGGAAAACGAATGTTCACATATCTAAGGCAATGGCTAAAACCTTAGAAAATGACCTCCAGTCTGTAGTGGTATGGGATGTAAATGGATGGTGACATTTAATGCTACTAAAACTAAGCTTCTTTCTTTTAACAATTACAAGAAACCTTCTCAACCACAGATTGGCTAACAATACTCTACCTGGAAGTTCATCATTCAAACTCCTCGGCCTAACATTCACAGGCAACATGAATCGGAGCATGTACATAGAAGACATTGCCAAGGCAAAGAAGGTTGGCTCCCTCTACCGTGCTAGAAAACTATTCACACCTGACAGTATCCTATATCTCTACAAAGCCACCATTCGCTTATGCATGGATTATCGTTGCCACATCTGGGCTGATGAATCTACTACTCGTCTCTCACTCTTAGACAGGCTCTAAGAAAGAGTCTATAATCTAATAAGTCACTAACTGTCAACCAAGCTCCAACCCCTGTCCTGTCGCCGCAATGTTGCATCATTGTGCTTGTTTTACAAGTACTTTAATGGAATATACTCTGACAAAGTCGTAGCACTTGTGCCCCCTCGACGTAAATACACATGGCTTACCCGACAAGCAGCAAAACCCCACCCCTTCACTGTAGAGGTCTCTAGATGCTGGAAAGCTTTCTACTCTAATATTTTCTTTCCCTCGAACTCCTAGACTTAGGAATTCCCTCTCTGTTTATTGGTTCCTTGACTGTACTAACATGCAGAAATGTAAATGTCATGCAAACAGACATCACGCTGCCCAACTTCCTACATATTGTCCCTGTAGGTATGATCTCTAATAGTAGCCCCTTACGTCCCAGTGACAATATGCCTTGTTTGGTGTGAATAAGAGTAAAATTTTTAAAAAAAGTGATGCCTTAGCGTATTATTATATCGACGGATAATGTAGAATTAAAGGCCCAAAGCTTTGTTTTATGGTTTACAGCAGCTTACATGGTCTTTTGGCTAGGAGCAAAGTGTAGTATCTGTTTTGATACTTCATCTTTTCTGACTTCGGTCATTGAAGGAGAAATCCTTCTAGACTGTGGTAATTTTCATTTTTGTCCTAATCCAGAGTTTTGGGGAAGTGGAATTTCACCACATTAAAACCGACCTTGTGTCTAACTCTGCCCTCGTGGGAAGGCAAGTAAATAGGGACTAGGAAGATCGAACAGAAAAAAAAGTCATACAAAATGTTACAGAGTAAAATCTTTGGTTAAATGTTATAACTTACACAAATTCTTAGTTCATGTAAATGTTGTACATATTAACATGAGTAACTTACCATTTGGTTAAACTAAATACATAAATTGAGCCAACCAAACTTTACGAGTATTGAAAAGGGTCGATCATTAAAAATATGTTGACCTGAGATATCCACAATGTTTATAGGAATGAAACGAAATATATGAAAGATTGGTTTTTAAAGTTCGCAAAACGTGACTTTAAGACATACAAAATATAAGGGTCATTCTTATCAGCCTTACGATAACTTGCTATAAATAATATATGTACGCGTATGTGTGTGTGCTAACGTATATGAATCTGTGTAGGTGATTGTGTAGTGTGTTTATTGGTAACTGTGTATGCTTTGTGTAGTGGCATGAGAAAATGTGATTGCATATGTATTCATGTGTGTACACACACACATATGCATTACAATATGAATTATAAATAAAATATTTTATTTGAGTGTTACAATGTTGGTTTATTTATTTATTTAATTTTCTGTATTTATCTACCTCCCACAGCGGTAAGATTTCATACAAAGTTGGGAAGAGCACTCTGGCCTACAAAAAAATATCTGGGCAGCTCTGTCAGCATTTCCAGGTAGGGCCACCTCAGGTCATTAGCAATAAATTAACCTCTTCTCAAAGGGTGAGAAGGCAAAACCTGGGAGTGTGCACCTCCTAGAACTGTACAAGTCAATCCCTCAGATCGGTGGCCAAGACGGTATCGGTCTACAGAGTGTAGCATCCATCAGAACAGATACTACACTCTGATCTTAGCCAAAAGACCAAGGAGGGTAAGATGTTTATTTACTCCTCGCGGAGTTAGGCACAAGGCCAGTTTTATCTTACTCCCACAAGTAAGATGTGACCCAAGATCGGGTCGAGCAAGTGGGGTTAAAAGCCAGCGCTCGAGAGGTGAGCACTCTGGCCATTTAAAAATTGCCTGGGCAGCCCCGTCGGCATTCCCCGGTAGAGGCGCCTCAGACAGTAAGCAATAAACTTACTCCTCCCCAAAGAGAGGAGGCGAAGCCTGGGAGGGTGGACCTCCTAGAACTGCACAGAACAGGCGTGCAGTATCCATCGGAACAGATACTACACTTTGATCTTAGCCAAAAGGCCGAGACAGGGTAAGATGTTCGTTTATATGTGGATATAGGAGAGAATTTGAATGCCTACTAGATACTGTCCTCGAGTATCTAAGGTGTTTCTGTACAGGGGTTTGTCAGGACAACCAGGCATGAGGATACTTCTCCCTACAAGTAAACCCTGACTAAATATTCAAAATAACATAGTATTAGAAGCCCAAATAAGATTCCCTCGACATAGCTACACAGTGCCTCATACGATAAATGGTGCACCTTCCCCAAGTGATGTTGTCTCTAACAGCACTAAGATGGATACTCCACCAGACCAGATGAATTCTCGGGTATCTATGTATCTCATATAGAGATCAAATGTTAGCCCCAGGAAGGGTCCCTCTTAATTTCTGAGACTTTACACTGAAGTAAAATGGAAAAAAAAGTATATAATTTAGTCATATGTATATACATATGTGTGTATGTGCATAGATATATATATATACATATATATATATATATATATATATATATATATTTATGCAAACATTGTTAAAAATAACAGAATTTGTCTGTTTAATTACACCTTTTTTTATTTTTTCGATTTTTCTGATGGTCTTTTTTGTATTAAAATCAAAAGAATTAATTAATGTTCCATAGGTTTCACGAACGTTTTCGATTCTTCATCGAATCATCCTCAGGTGTCAAAAGCAAATGAACAAAAAAGCTAAAGAAAGAAGAGAATTCTTTAAAAGACGGCGTAGAAACACGCAAAGAACGTTTATCACATTGTTCCAGGAAGTCGTTGACGATTTAAATTCAGCATCGCTGGAATGGCATCACAGAACAATTTTATTTGGTGACGCCACCCAAATCAAAAAACACAACAACCTACAATTAATAATATCGTGTATGAGACTAGTAAAAACATTTGAAAATGCTTAGCGTAGTATAGTTTTATTTTGTGACGCCACTCCGGCGTCGCTGAATTCAAATTCAAAAAGAACATTTTCATTAAATTAATTATTGCTTGCCTTACCATTTTCCCTCTTTATATTTTATTCGACTACATCAAATAAATTCAGCTATTACTTTAAAAAATAAATAAAATAAATAAATACATAAATAAATTTAAAAAAGATTTAATTCGTCAACATCTTCTTGGAACAATGTAAGGTGTTCTTTCTTCTCTCCGCTGTATTTAAAAAATTATCTCCTTTCTCCAGCTTTTTAGTCCATTTTGCTTTCGACACCTGAAGATGATTCGAAGAGGAATCAAAAACGTTAGTGACACATACGGAACTTTTATCAATTTTTTTTTCATTTTAACACAAAAAAAATCATTAGAAAATTTGAAAAGATTAAAAAGTGTATAGCTAAACAGAAGAATTCTGTTATTTTTAACAATGTTTGCATGAATGAAAAAATGCTTCCTAAATACACACAATATATATATATATATATATATATATATATATATATATATATATATATATATATATAACTTGCGAAGAATAAAGCAGATCTCTATAGTTTCATTAAATAAAATTTTAATTTATGTTATCTTATATAGAAATGTATATCTCTATCTATATAAAGTTAGGTGTGTTTATATGTTTATATATTTTTATGTACAGAATTCACCCCTAAACTAATTAACTGATCATTATGAATTGTGAAACACAGCTGCTAGGCGTAAGGGATGGTAATGTGGGCAATATTTATTTAATTTAGCTTAATGCAAAGGAGGTAAAATTAGGGTGGAAGCCCTTCATGAAAATCTGGATACCTCTGATTTTTGTGAAATTTTAACGATAAATATCAGACATCAATCAATAAATATGTCACCAATTTCTGTTTCTTTGGCGTATTTTAAAGGAAGTTTAGGGAGACATAATATGGGCAGAACCTCCCATTTTAAACTTAACATTTTTCAGATTTGCATTCAATTTATTCCATAGTCGTAAGAAACCAATTGAGCAAGATTTGCAAAATTTCAGTTTCTTCTTAAGACTCTTTAATTTTAAACCTTAACATTTAGACATTTTCGAGAATCAAAATCATGTAAAGGATGTTAAACAAAATTGAAATGAGGATTCTAAACATAAGGTTTAGTATCATTATATCTGGATTTTAATTTTCGTGTTGCAAAACTGTTATATTCGGAAAAATACATTTTACCCATCTCTTGATGGGCATTCTACTAGTATATGATAAATTGAAAGTAACTACTTGTAATAAAGTCCAACTAGTTTGAAGCCGAAAACCAGAGAGAGGAAAAATCTCGTTCTGAATCTTGCACATGAGGGAAAAAAGTATATTTTGTACTTTTGAATACAGGAGTACATTCTCTTGTTGCTTTGCATAATTCAGGGAGATAACTTGAATATGGTCCAAGGGAAATAAATTCTGAATATTCTGAGTCAACCAAATCTTTACAAACCAGTTACTCATCCATGGTATTATTTACTCCTCTCCAGGAGTTAGGCACAAGGCCAGTTTTATCCTACTCCCACAAGTAAGATGTGACCCAAGGTCGGGTCGGAAAGTGGGGGTTGAAAAGCCAGCGCCCGAGAGGTGAGCACTCTGACCATCAAAAATTGCCTGGGCAGCCCCGTCGGCATTCCCCGGTAGGGGCGCCTCAGGCAGTAAGCAATAAACTTACTCCTCCCCAAAGAGGGGAGGCGAAGCCTGGGAGGGTGGACATCCTAGAACTGCACAGGACTGACCCATAGACCGGCGTAAATCAAGCCCCGAAGGCCAAGACAATACCAGTCCATGGGGTGTAGTATCCATCCATGGTTCATCGTTGTGTTTGGTTTACGATTAACACGGCTCACATACCCCTGCCTTATGCTGCATTCTGTGATCATGGAAGGTGGCAAGTCGTCAAACTGTGACTTGACTCGAGTCGGCTGCTGTCAAAAACAAGGTATTAACAATAAAAAGTGTCAACGCAGTTGTAGCTTAACAATCTATCAGTTTATATGCAGAAAACCGTTATAATTTGTGTGAAACAAAACCTCCACATTCTATTTGTTTTTGACACTGAAAATTATACAAAATTTAATTTTTTTTTTCAGAGTTTCAGTTGTCGGTGTGTTGAGGAAAGCAACAGGGCCCAAACATGAAAGGGCTTTCTGAGAAGCGTCGGTTCCAGTTACAGTGAAGGGTTCTCCCTAAGATGTGACATTTTTCAGCTTATATATAAATCGACCCCAAACTGGAGTAGGAGTCGATAGGGATGGGGTCTAGTTAATTCTTTAGTCTTTTCACCAATTCCCTATCTAATTCTCATTAGTTATCGTTTTTCAACTGAACCAGTGCTCATCGTATTAATTTTTTATTATGTTTTCCTATGTTGGCAGTGACATTTCCACATTATTTGTTCTCTACTTGGCACTTCTTTATTACTCAAACCTATCTCCATTGGCTTTTAAATTCGACAGATCTAATTCTTTAAGCTGAGCGGTTTCCATTTTAATATTTTCGTTAGCATAACCTTATTTCTTGTTATAAATTTCGGTCAACTCATAAAATAACTGGCGCCTATAGCTAGTTTTGAGATACTTAATTCTACTTTGGGCGATCAATTTTATTATATATACTTAATAGTCATGCCTTTGTATCGGCGTTCCTAATAATATCACCAGTCGCGAAACCAGGTGGCCATTTCTTACCATATTAATTCCATTTGCCCATTTGCATACCATCGAACTGAGCATTTCAAGAGCTATACTCATGGATTCTCATGGATATAAATTTTGAGAGACAAATCTTATATTAGTTTTGCTTTTTCTTATTGCTCACTCGGGTTAGTAAAGATCATAAATAACTCTGCTGAGAATTGTAATGTTTCACGCTTAGAGTTTTGGTAGTTAAGAGACATCTGTTTTCAATTACTTATTTCAATAACGACCGCCAAACGATAACATCGAATCTTTACTCTACCTTCCTTTTTGTCAGCAAGGAGTCGGAGCTGTACAAAGTGGCAGATCTCACGATAGTCCGGTATATTTTAGACGGTCACTGACCTTGCAGTAAGAGAGGACACTCGTTCTAGTGCGCTATTTGAGTCATGTCACATTGATGCATGCAGCGACTTCACCAAGGATATTGCCGTCATTACTAAGCATATAACCGAGATACTTCAAGGTGTGCTCTACACCTTACATTGCAATGTTATTCAAAACATGAAATCCAAATAATCGTATAAATCGTCTGTAGAAAAAGAGAATTTGGAACGCTTAAAACGTACCTTAAATTATCTGATTTTTCCAAGAATTAAAATATTTCTTTTTGGAGATAAAAAGTGAAAATGAAATATATACTGTTTTTGTTTATTTTTAAGAGCGGGAAAATCATTTAATTAGAAAAAAAAATGTTCATCATTAAAAAAAAAAGAAATTTGAAAGTAATTTGGAAGCATTTAAACTGTCGAATAGAAAGTCATTTAAACTGACATCAGTATTTTTTGTACAGGGGTTTGTCAGGATATTCTGGTATGAGGATACTTTGCCCTAGAAGTAAACCCTGACTAAATATTCAAAATGACATAGTATTCAAAGCCCAAATAAGATCCCTCCGGCATGGCTATAAACTGGTTCATCCTAGGAAAGTAATAGTGCACCTTCTCTTAGATGCTATCACAAGTAACAACAATAAGTTGGATTCATCAAATTCACACCCCTTCACTATAGAGATCTCACGGAGCCGCAAAACTTTCTACTCAAATAGCTTATTTCCTCGAACTGTTTGCTTTTGAAATTCCCTCTTTGCTTCCTATTTCCCCAACAGTACCAATATGCAGGAATTTAAATGTAATGTTAACAAACATCTTGCTGTCCAACTTCGCACCCAGGTTGCCCCCTATAAATTTGGCCCCTACCGCAGTAGCACCTTATGCTTCAGTTCATATGTCTTGTTTGAAGTGAATACAAGTTTTTTTTTTAATTTTAATGTAACTCCTAAAGAAGTCAAGTGTAATCCCCAGGAAGGGAGATCTTGATCTTTGAGAACTAATTAAACTAAAATGAAAAAAGTAAGAGAGAGGTCGAATGCCTACTGAAACAAGATTTGGGTTAAATTGTGTCTTTTCAACTTGTAAACGTGAGCAGAAGATAATACTCGATCGAACTCGAGATTTGATTTTGTTGACTTGAAAATAATGCGGAATTTTTAAAAAGTGAATTACGTTTGGAGGATATAAAAATGTCATATAGTTTGATTAATTGCTGTGACAATAAAAATTCATGTTAAGAAGAAATTATTTTAAGCCACCATTTCTCACCAATATATGAAGAGTTTAGTCCCTTACATCATATATTCTTCAGACATCAGTTATTTCCCTTGCATCAGTTTATCAAAATGTAATCATTGACTTCATATGTTTTAGTGATAAAAAAAATCACAACAAATAGAATTTTTCCAACCTATAGCGAAAACTCTTTATCTTTCTCCCCACGAAGGCTGGAAGTGATACACGGTCGAGCTTTATGTGGGGTGTGATTATTATTGAAGGTCACATGGCCTTCCTCATGACTTTGTGGGGTCCAGTAAAAGCCACTGTTTGGCAAAATAATGTTTGAATGGAAGTCATCGAAATCATATTTGCAATTTAATAATTTCGTGCCAATATCAGCATCAACATTACTTTATTTTATTATTTTCATAGAATTCCTCCAAGATGACCACTATTCACTTTTATTTTGAATATGGCCTTCCAAATTGTTTCTTATCTGGAAAGGATTCCATCCACTCCCAAACTCCATCCCTATTTAATTTTCTTTCACTTATTTCACACTTCTATTTAGAGATCGACTAGCTTGTTTCCTGTTCTTGACAAACCGGAAAACAGTTCACACGGTTGAGAGGGTCATACTAACATTTTTCTTTCTCTTTCCCCATTTTATTCCCATTAAATTGTATATATATATATATATATATATATATATATATATGTCAACAAAATTAAATTCAAACAATTGTGGATATTTCAAGTAGGGTAGCCATAGGGTAAATGTGGTATTGCAGTGATTTGTGAATGGAAAGTGGTGGAGAAATGGGTCAGAAGACGTCTAGTTAATGACTGCGATGTCTGCAGGTACTAAAGAGGGCGAGAGTTTTGCATTGGAATTTATATTATCTTGTTTATGTGATCTTTAAGGTCTACCTATTGGCCAATCAATGCAACCCTGAAGCAAACAGCAGCTAAAACTACTGTTGACCATTCCACAAGCATATCTTATAAGTTCCAATAAGGCATGCAACAGTTTTATAATGTAACGTAATGAATTGTTAAAAAGGGAAAAAATAGCAATTAGCAAAAACTTAAATAGGATTTCATAGGCAACTGTCAAGTAGAGTTTATATGTTTATATGCAGTTGAGTATATATATATATCTTTGTAGATTTGTATGTACAGGATTCACTCCTAAACTAATTAACTGATTATTATGAATTTTGGAACACAGCTGCTAGGCATAGAAAGTCATAATTTGGGCTATAGTTAGTTTAATTTAGTTTTATGCAAAAAGAGGAAAGAGGGGTTGGAAGCCCTTTTTGAAAATTCAGATTTTGGGGAAATTTTAATAATGAATTTCTAATATTCATTAATAAATATTTCCCAAATGTCAGTTTATTTGAAGTATTGTAAATGGGTTTAGGGGAGGGCATAATCTTTTATTTGAAAATTCAAATATTTCAGATTTGCATTGAATTTGATCCATTGAGATTAGAAACCAATTAATCAAGATTCTCTGAATTTCAAATTCTTTTTAAGATCGTTTAAGTTTAAACCTTAAATTTTAGACATTTTGTAAAATCAAAATCATATAATGAATTTTGATACGAAATTGAAATAAGGATTCAAGATATATATATATATATATATATATATATATATATATATATATATATATATATATATATATATTGATTTTAATCTTCATAACAGGAAAAACTGTTCTGTTCAGGGAATAAATGTTATCTGTCCTGGAACGGGTATTTTCATAGTTAACTTTAAGAATAAGAACAAACCAAATCGGTTAAGGGATTCTATGAAGACATTGTGTGAATCACTTCATATTCGACTGAAATGAGGGGCTTCAGTGATTTCTTTTTTACTAATGAGCCATAATTTATCAAGGCTGAAAGCCACTCAAGGATAAGGGTTAATGAGGGGAATGAATTGTCAGTTAAATGATGAAGAATATTATGAGAGGATTTAAAATGATGAATGGAATCGACAAAATTTGAACACCTATGTAGACGGTTTATGACAAATATTTGTTGACAGTATATTTGAAGACGACCATGTTGTTGTCTGCAGGGAAAACAGTCCTGTGGTAATGTGTTCCATAGATAGGAAGTTCTTCGAAAGAAGCTCTGTTTATGAAAATTCTGTTTGATGCTAGACACACGAAGGAAGAAGAGAAAGTTTTTGCTGTGGTGGTAGAGGGGCAAGTTCTTGCTGTGAATGTTTTACAGAGAGGAACCAGAGATTGGAGCTCAGTCGAGCACCTTCCATAGAAATAAGGATAGAGTAGAGAAAGACTGTCAACATCTCTGATTTTGTACTCTGTCAAAGCGTGAAAGAATGCTCTGAGCGGCAGTAGTACTCCATCTTCGGGCGTATCTGACTTTTACATCGGTAGATTGTAACTAATTAGGTGATTCTAACATATTAGAACTTATACAAATATTTTATTGAAATTTATAAATTCTTTTAATGGTTCCAATGTCATTGAAAGTGTTTAAGTATTAGAACTTATACAAATATTTGATTGAAATTTATAAATTGTTTTAATGGTTTCAATGTCATTGAAAGTGTTTAAGTATTAGAACTTATACAAATATTTGATTGAAATTTATAAATTGTTTTAATGATTCCAATGTCATTGAAAGTGTTTAAGTATTAGAACTCATACAAATATTTGATTGAAATTTATAAATTGTTTTAATGGTTCCAATGTCATTGAAAGTGTTTAAGTATTAGAACTTATACAAATATTTTATTGAAATTTATAAATTGTTTTAATGATTCCAATGTCATTGAAAGTGTTTAAGTATTAGAACTTATACAAATATTTGATTGAAATTTATAAATTGTTTTAATGATTCCAATGTCATTGAAAGTGTTTAAGTATTAGAACTTATACAAATATTTGATTGAAATTTATAAATTGTTTTAATGATTCCAATGTCATTGAAAGTGTTTAAGTATTAGAACTTATACAAATATTTGATTGAAATTTATAAATTGTTTTAATGATTCCAATGTCATTGAAAGTGTTTAAGTATTAGAACTTATACAAATATTTGATTGAAATTTATAAATTGTTTTAATGGTTCCAATGTCATTGAAAGTGTTTAAGTATTGGAAACATATATGCTACATTGCGTTTAAAACAAAGAAACATTAACCAGCCATTGACTGTTGTAGATTTCTAGCCTTTATTTTCAGAGATATCACTTTATTTAAAAAGCATTCATTCGCTTTTTTTTAATTGTGGTTCAGATATTGATTCATCTATTTTCTTTTCTGGAATGCCCCAAACATTTTCAATGGTTTTTAGGACCCAGTTTAACCATAAGAAGGCATTATAACTATCAGAACTTAAATCTGCAATTATGACATTGAAGCAAAAGATGTACAGATAGTACTACTACTCCTATTCTCACTGCTACTACTACTAATGATGATACTACTACTACTCCTACTACTACTAATGATAATAATAGACACGAATGGTGCAGAAATGTGATCTTTTGAGAATGACGGAGTCTATTCAAACAAAATAATTCATTTTTATTGACAACTTAATCAAGACAATGCGAAATAAAGTGTTGGCAGAAAATGATAGTTCAAAGAGTTGAAGAACGTTCTGGAGAAAGGAAAGGGTTTGTCTGTAAAGAGAAATTAAGTACACGTTTGTTTTGGCTGACATTGTGTGCGTTTATGTGTGTGTAAATGAATAGGCATGAAGATATATTTGTGTATTAGCGTGGCTGATTTTTAATGAGAGAATGCATGTGTGTTTATATAGGCTGGCAGCATGTGCGTTTACATATGTGTAAATAGCGTGCCTCTGTTTTGTTAGTGAAAGAGTGTGCGTCTATGAACTTGTGTACGTATGCATTCGTTGAGCAGCGTGTGTATTTCGAGATTGATTCCCATCAGAGGATCTATTACATTCACCAATACACTATAAGAAAGTATCCGAATCCAGTTAAGGATGAAATAGAATACATATTATTTGGATTATTTGGACAACTGGTCTCGTCTGGGATGTAATTCTCACAACGTTTCGGCTGTTGTAACCTCTGGCCGTCTTCAGGTGTGGCCTGTCGAACTTAGGAATATTTATATCGAACTCTGGAAGCTATTAGAATTTCGAAGGAACCCTTTATCTATGGGAGTAGGTTGCTCTTTTTTCCGCCGGGCATGAGTCTTAATTGATTGCCTTCATAGTATCGCCATACTGAAGATTGGACCTTCAACCTCCAAGAAGACGGTCAGTATATAGTGAAGAATCTATCTCTACCAAAAAGAGGACATTCTGCAAGAGTGTATAAACCAACTCAGCCTCCAAAGGAGGAGGTAATTCCTAGGAGGATCACCTCCTGAGATAGATAAGTCCATATATTTTAACATTCTTTCTTAAAACTTTAAACATTTAATTCGTTCAACACAGTCGACATGAAGGATTGTATTATCTTCCTAGCAGTTTACTTGAATAAATTTCTCGTGTGTTGACCAACTGCAGTTTACTTAAATTCAGCTACAATTTTTAGACTAATGTATACAACACAGTCCATACAGTCACTACTACTACATAATAACAACAACAACAACAACAACCACAACAACAACAACAACAACAACAATAATAATAATAATAATAATAATAATAATAATAATAATAATAATAATAATAATAATAATAATTCGCTACATAATAATAATAATTCTCTACATAATTAATAATAATTCGCAACATAATAATAATAATAATAATAATAATAATAATAATAATAATAATAATAATAATAATAATAATAATAATAATAATCGTAGGAGCACTAGGAACAGTTCCAAAGAACTTGGAAAAAACTTTGTGATAAATTGGAATCAAAGGGAAGACTGAGACCATAAAACGGACGGCAATGATTAAAACAGCTGATATCTTAAAGAAAATCCTTGAATGCAGAAACCTTTCCGCATAATCTACGAAGACTACCCAACCACATGCAAAGTGCAATAGGAAGAAAACAAAGTCACATAAAGAGCACCACAAGAACCCAAGGAACAGAAGCTGCAAGAAATTTCATAAACTACACCCCCCCCCCCTAAAAAAAAAACAGTGATTGTACTAGCTCCGACTGATACTACACAAAACAGTCGTGAAGAGTCAAGAAGGATGGAAAGACCGAGGAGGAATAGCACTAACCAGACCAGACTTGTTGAACCGAGATTAACGAGTGTTGCTTCTTTAATGGAGACTATTGCCTGTCTCCACTTCTCAACATTGGTGACTGGAGGTAGAGTAATTCTTTCAACGATGTCACGTTCTTTCCATCGCCGCAAATCACCAAGTAATGTTGGGGCGCAACTGTTTTGTATGGTATTACTTTAGCATCAGTGACGGTTCGTCGATCGTGTTTGCTGATTAAGATATTTGCACTTACAGCACATGACGCAATTCTCTTAAAATAAGATAGAATCAATATTAAATTAAATCTTTATTAATATTTCTACTTTGTTACGACACCTTAAATTAAAACTAAAATTCGAATAATCGTATAGAATGGCGTCTTTTGAAAAGAGAATTTTAGATGCTGAAAATATACCTTAAATTATCTGACTTTTACAAAAAAATCCAAAATTTATTTTGGAGATAAGAAATTAAAATGAAATATATACTGTTTTTCTTGATTTTTAAGAGACGGAAGATCATTTAATTCTGGAAAAAATGTTAATCTTTAAAAAAAACTTAAGGTAATTTGAAAATAAATAGGAAGCATTTAAACTGACAAATAGAAAATCATTTAAACTGTCAAATAGAAAGTCATTTAAACTGTCAAATAGAAAGTCATTTAAACTGTCAAATAGAAAGTCAATTAAACTGTCAAATAGAAAGTCATTTAAACTGTCAAATAGAAAGTCATTTAAACTGACTTCAGTATTCTTAATAAATTCTCATATATTAAAAGATGGAAAGTCCTGGAAGCTTTTTACATCCAATAAGTTTATAAATACAGATTGAAACAACATTACCTTAAAACATTGTAAGTGTTTTATATCGTTCCTTATCATGTGTTTAGAAAAACACAATTGTCTTTAGACAGAATTGCACTTAATGGGACGGTAAGAATTTTAAAAAGGTCTCTCCATTGGAGTGTCTGAAATAGCGGCCCCATCCCCAGCAAAAATAAAAAGATAAGAAAATTGAAAAAAAGAGAGAAGAAATAAAGATGTACTATCCACCAACTCAAGAATAAGTGGAAAAGTTCTTGAGATCACTTTATGAAGACCCCAAACAACATCAGGGGAAAAGAGTGGATCAACACCATCAAAGTGGATAACAGCCCTGGAAATTACCAAAGAAGTTGTCTGCAGAAGTTTTCTGGACGTACAGTAATTTAAACCCCCAGAAATTGACAACGTCCCAAATTTATGGCTGAAAAAACTAATAGCTCTTCATCATCACTATTTCAATGCGTTCAATAGAATCATCACCCACCTGAATGGCTTACCGTAAGTAACACGTTCCTTGTTCCTAAAAGTGACCAGACCCATTTGGTAGATAAATACAGGACTATCTGCTGCCTTACGACAATCTACAAATTGCTAACAAGGATTATCACTAATGCAACATATGAAAATCTGTCCGCCAGCGACTACCTTGAAAGTGAGCAAGGGGGATGTACCAGGAAAAGACTTGGCAAAAAAGACCAACTCCTTGTAAACAGAATCATCTTAGAGGACTACCAAAAGATACAGAGCCCACACATTAAGATTCAGCCAGAAATATTCCAGAGACAGCCTTCTACCATTTCTTTTCTGCCTCACAATGGATCGACTGAGTGAACTACTTAAACGATCCAATGCTAGATACAACTTTAGAAGAGGCAGAAAGAAGGAAGAAAATAAATAACTTAACCATCTACTCTTTATGAAAAATCTAAACTCTACGCTGAATCTGAGAAACAACTCGTTTCTCTGATAGAAATTGTAAAAGATTATATAGAAGACATCTGCATGGAGTTAGGATTCGACAAATGTGCTTAATGCACACTAAAGAAAGGTGAAAAATACAGCATCTTAATGTTAACACTGGCTCTATTGAAGAGCATGGAGAGGATGTTGGAATAGAGGAGAATGAGATGCTTGAGCATGGGGAGCTTAGAAAGAAGGGGTAGAGGGAATATATCAAGCGCCTTAAAAAATCTTCACATCGGAACTCTCATCAAAAAATAAAATAACTGCCATCAATCAACTGGCAATACCTGTTGTTTCATATGGATTTGACATTATCGATTGGCCACAAGGCTACATCAATAGTCTTGACACAAGAACTAGGAAAATGCTGGCCTTACATAAAGGCATTTACCGACATCAATGTATAGATAGGCTGTAGTTACCACGAAGAGACGGTGGTTTGGGTCTCATTGAAATTGACCATGCATACTAAGCCTCAATGTAAGCATGGGGGCAATATATCAAGAGCTCATCTGATAAAAAAATGAAAATGGTGATGGAACATCACACCAAATACCTACCTCCGCAGACCTTAACTTAAAACTTTCCAAACATCTCAGTGAAAACACACTGGAGGACACTGTAGAAGAATACGAACACCCAGAAACCCATACTACAACCTTTTGCGCGAAAGAAGAGCAAGGAGTACACTCAAAGGGAGCTGAAGACCAGTCTAGAAGGATGGCGACAGCATAAAAGAACAAGAAAGTTCATTGAAGAACTTAACCAAAATTACATCGACAAGGAGACTTCACTACAATGGCTCAAGAATAGAAAACTCCTATTTGATGAGGAACGGATAATTATAGCTGCACAAGACCAGGGCTTACTTAAAAATGGATTTAAGAAAATTGCTGGTCTACAAAAAATGACCAGTGCAGGTTCTATCAGGTTGAAAGTCCAAGCCACTTAATGTCTGGATGCAAGATCCTTTTGGCAGATGGTCATTACACTGCTCGCCACAACAACATTGGTAGATTTGCAGAGAGATGCAGCTGGAAAGATTGCTGAACATCTGGGAGCATGAACCTTCACCCATAACATCGAATGGAAAAGTGACAGTGTTCTATGATAAAGACATACAGGTGGGCAGATACATAAAAAACAAGGCCATCAAACCAGACATTGTCATCTGGAACAGCCCTGAACTGCTCTCATCATTGATGTAACCGTCCCAAATGGCTATGGCCTCAATAGAGCTCAACGCGAAAAAATAAGCAAATATCATGACCTCAACAATAACTTGAAAACAACATGGTCCTTAAAAGAAATAAACATCATTTGTGATAGGGGCAACTGGTCTAATGAAAAAAAAATCTAATAAAGTACTTAGATACAATATCTGGAAGACAAAACTGTAGGGAAGTACAGATAGCAGCCCTAAAAGAGACAACACTTATCCTTAAGAGAGCTCTCGGATATAAATTTAACTCATAAAAAAATCAAGTGTTTACCCCAAGAAGGGGCTCCTTGATCTCTTCAAACTAATTGAACTAAATAATATAAAGAAAGAGAACGTTTGAATGCCTGCTGGACACCATCCTCAAGTGTCTTCAGTCTCTCTGTACAGGAGTTTGTCAGGACACCCTGACATGAGAATGCTTCACCCTACGAGTAAACCCTCACTAAATATTTAAAATAACATAGTATCTGAAGCTTAAATAAGATCCCCTCCACATGGGTATACACTGGTTCATACGAAGAATGGTGCACCTTCTTCAAGTGATGCTTCTTCAAGTAACAGCACATAGCTGTATACTCCACCAAACCAGATGAATTCTTGTCCTGGAATCCGGCCAAACCAAGAAAAGAGAAGACTAAACATAAGCTATAACTTAGTTAAATGTTCGATTGGGGAGAGCAAATTTAATATTCTTCATTGTTAACTTCAGATTTGATAAGTAGAGGAGAACCTTAATTGATCACTAGGATGTGGCCCATTGATTTTTTTAGAGCTAACTGAACTAGAATGAAAAATGGGGCAACGTCATTCATTAAAAGAACCCTAACCCGATATAAATGCAACTCATAAAAAAATCACGTGTGAGACCCAGGAGGGGAGGCCTTTGATCTTTAAGAACTAACTGAACTAATGTTTTTTTTTATAGATGAGAGAAGTTGGAAGAAAGAGTTTAAATGGCTACTAGACACCACTCTTGTATGTCTTCGGTCTCTCTGTACAGGACTTTGTTAAAATATCCTGACATGAGGATACTTCCTCTTGGAAGTAAACCCTGACGAAATGTTCAAACTAAAATAACATAGTATTCAAAGCCCAAATAAGATTCTTTCGGCATGGCTATAAACTGGATCATACAATGGTGCACTTTCTTCTAGTGATGCTATCACAAGTAACAACAATAAGTTGGATACTTCACCGCACCAGCCCGAGCAAAACCATACAAAGGCCACAAGACAAAGAAACTATAACATGTACCCCTAAACGAAAATACCTCCGACTCACCCTACTAGTTTCTAAATCCCACCCCTTCACTGTAGAGGTTCCTAGACACCAGAAGATGTTCGCCTCTGGTAGCTTCTTTCCTAGGACCACTTGCATTTGGAATTCTTTCCTGCTCCTTGTTCCCCAACAGTACCTACATGCAGAAATTTAAATATAATGTGAACAAACATCTTGCTGCTTAACTCCCCCCCCCCCTCCTATAAATGTGGCCCCTACCACAGTAGCACCTTATGCTTCAGTTCATATGTCTTGTTTGGGATGAATAAAAGTTTTTTTTTAATCTTTTTAAATGTAACTCCTAAAGAAATCAATTGTAAGCCCCAGAAAGGGAGCTCTTGATCTCTAAGAACTAATTGAACTAAAATGAAAAAATTAAGAGAGAGGTCGAATGCCTACTGAAACAAGATTCGTGTTAAATTGTGTCTTTTCAACTTGTAAACGTGAGCAGAAGATAATACTCGATCGAACTCGAGATTTGATTTTGTTGACTTGAAAATAATGCGGAATTTTTTAAAAGTGAATTATATTAATATATATATATATTGAAGTATAAAAATGTCATATAGTTTGATTAATTGCTGTGACAATAAAAATTCATGTTAAGAAGAAATTATTTTAACCCACCATTTCTCACCAATATATGAAGAGTTTAGTCCCTTACATCATATATTCTTCAGACATCAGTTATTTCCCTTGCATCAGTTCATCAAAATGTAATCATTGACTTCATATGTTTTAGTTTTATCACAACAAATAGAATTTTTTCAACTTTTAAGCGAAAACTCTTTATCTGTCTCCCCACGAAAGCTTGATGTGATACAAGGTCGAGCTTAATGTGGGGTGTGGCTATTATTGAAGGAGATCATATTTTCAATTTAATATTTTTTATCAATATCAACATTACTTTTTTGTGGTAATACAATTCATCCAAAATGTCCATTTTTCAATAATGTTTCTCATCTTAAATGATATCATCCACTCCCAAACTCTACCCTATTACATTTCATTTCACTTAATTCCCTCTCCCATTTAACGATTGTTAGCTTGTTTTCGGTTCTTAATAAACCGGAAAACAGAGGACAGTTGAGAGGGTCTTACTAACCATTTGTTGTCTCCTTCCCCCTATCAATGAAATTATATATATATATATATATATATATATATATATATATATATATATATATATATATATATATATATATATAAATAAACAAACTTAAATTCAAACCATTTGTGTATATTTTAAGTAGGGTAGCCATATGTGGTATTGTGGCGATTGTTGAAGTGTAAGTGATGGGCAAATGGAAATGATGAAAGAGAGAAAGGAACAGCGCTTGGGCAAATGGGTCAGAATTGGTCTAGTTAAGAGTGAAATGGACAGAGAATGACCACTGCCACCCTTCCACGCACACACTTTTGATTTGTTAAAATGTTGAAACTTGTATCAATATTCTTTTAGCAATTGAAGAATTCAACATCAAGGGTGGACAAAAGATAAAAATGTTATCTCAGAATATATAAAACTTTAATCAAATCTCATACACAATATTGTAGTTGACATTTTGGGCTCAACATGAGAATTGGAATAGAATGTTAGAAATCGAAAGCATACAAAGAAAAGTGATTAAATTAATAGGAGATGAAAAGATCAATTATAAAAATAGGTCAGCATCGTTAGACTGAAATACTTTATAAGAGAGATGAATAGCAATGGGGCTATGATCCCATACAAATAATTACAGAGATTTCTAAACATGGAAAACAGTATTTCTTTTAATATCTGTCTTTGCACTTAAAATTTTATATCATAGATTTCAAATACAAAATTTAAAACAATTTTTTTCCGACATATTTTCAAAACTAATTATCTAATCAAATTAAACATGACACAAATGTAGAAAATGTTAAGAATAAACTGGATGAATTGAGAACTAATGGTAAGATAATGAATTTAAAATGAGACGTGTTGGGCTCTATCTGATGAAATATTTAAAAGAGTTTCATCTGTATTTTCTTATATTTTTGTGAGGTGAATGCTTTCCCGCAGTTCTCAAGCTGCGAGCTGTCTTTGTGGTTTGGTTACAATTAATAATAATAACTTCAGTAAAGGATATTTTTCATGCTTCTTATGTGATTTTGAAAAAGAAACGAAAAATGCATTTAATCTTTCCGTTATTTATTCAGATTCGAAATAATGATGCTTTTTTTAACCCGGTGTATTTTTTTATTATTCCATTATACACAAAATAGTTAATAATCTCAGCAATTTAATTTTTTTCAATCAGCATTTCATCGGACATATTAATTAATTTGTATTTTATATCAGCAAAAGTTGTGGATCTATCTATCTATCTATCTATCTATCTATCTATCTATCTATCTATCTATCTATCTATTATTATACGAAATGTGAGTTAATCAACGTTTGTTTCCATAAGGCTTTTTTCCCTTATATACTTTAATAATAGAAAATACATACAATAATTTGGGGATTGAGTTATGTTAGAAAAAGGTTGTTTCGATTGTTCCAAGGCGTAATTTATAATTAACTGAAAAGTCTCCCAGATCTTTTTTAGCTCCCTTTCTGATGTGTTATAATCTTTCTGTAAGCTGTTAAAGAAAGAGTGACCCTCTCTTTTGAGCTAGTTTAAATAGTGTACTCATACACACCGTAAAACCTATGTAAATTAGATAGCAAAATAATAGGTCGCTTTACTTCTTACTAATAAGTCTCTTTAACTCTTAATATTATTCTTATGAATAATATAGAGTTAAAGAGACTTATTAGTTTTAGTTATGCAGGAATACTTTTTTCCCTTATATACTTTAATAACACAAAATACATGTTAAAATATACCTGAATTTTGGGATTGAGTTATGTTTAAAAACAATTATGTTTTAATTGTTCTAGTTAATTTATACTTAACTAACAAGTCACCTATCTCTTTCTTAGCTGTCTATGACTTTCTCTCTACCTCTCACTCTATGTTGATTCAACCACTCTCTAATATTTTTAATATCTCTGTGAGCATTTACAAGAAAGAGTGGATTTTGCCAGCTAATAAATATAGCATGTTTGTAAACACCATAAACACGTATGTAAATTAGATAGCAAAATAATAGGTTGATTTACTTCTATAGTATTTATAAAGGTAGTTATGTAAGAAGAATTTCTTAACAGATATATCACAGTTTATGTTTTTTTCGAATGAAATCAAAGTGGAACAAATAGTTGTAGTGCTTGTGACTCAACGGTCAAGGGTATTTTGGTATTTTTACTTTTTTTTATATCTTATATATATATATATATTTTCATTTTACTTCAGTGTGAAGTCTCAGAAATCAAGGGGACCCTTTTCTGAGGCGAACACTTGATCTAGATATCTGAGTGTTCAACTAAAGTTCTACTTTCCCTTTCAAACGTTGAGTTAGTAAAGATTTATTATCCTCTCCCCAATTGACAAATCAACCATGTTATAGTATATCTTTCTTGTGGTCTCTTGATCTTACCGGATTCCAAGACAAGAATTCATCTAGTCTAGTGGAGTATCTCGCTAAGAGCTGTTACTTGGGGTAACATCACTAGAAGAACGTGCACAATTCTTCGTATGAGTGAGTGTATAGCCGTGTCGAGGGCTTATTTGGGCTTTGAATACTATGTTATTTTGAATATTTTGTCACGGGTTACTTGTAGAGTGAAGTATCCTCATGTCAGGTTGTCCTGACAAACCCTTGTTATCTCAATGGGTGAGTAGGTGTTCTAGTAAATAATATAAGTAAAATAATATAATGTACTGTGCGGATTTTATGCCGGGGCGAAGTTCAGGTCAGGGGCCAAAGCTGCTAGGCAGCTAAGTGCACAGGGCAAATTGGGGTGAAAGTTTTTGTAGAGAAAAGACTAGCAACGTCTGAAAAGGGCTGTAGGTAAGAGAAGAGATCATCCCCCACTAGATTGTGACGTCGATATTTTTGACAGAAAGAAATTTTAGCATTTATATTCATTACTAACGCCGCAATCGATACAATCATTTTAAGAAGCAATTGCTAATTGAACAATATTACTTTTTCAATCAATAAACAGAGAATATAGAAAACCGAAGTTTCAAACAAGTGAATTTATGGGATGAGCTCGATGATGAATATACGTCCTTCCAAGCGCATGTGATGCTCCATGACAGGTTGAAAATTGTAGGTAGTAAAAACGTTAATTCGTATGAATCAATATTGTACAAACTTTTGATGACTCGATTCTATTGTCAGCATCGGTTTCCCCAATTCTTCCTTTAGAGGTTTTATTTACTCCTCCCCAGGAGTTAGGCACAAGGCCAGTTTTATCTTACACCCACAAGTAAGATGTGACCCAAGATCGGGTCGAGAAAGTGGGGTTTGAAAAGCCAGCGCTCGAGAGGTGAGCACTCTGGCCATTTAAAAATTGCCTGGGCAGCCCCGTCGGCATTCCCCGGTAGGGGCGCCTCAGACAGTAAGCAATAAACTTACTCCTCCCCAAAGAGGGGAGGCAAAGCCTGGGAGGGTGGACCTCCTAGAACTGCACAGGACAGGCGTGCAGTATCCATCGGAACAGATACTACACTTTGATCTTAGCCAAAAGGCCAAGTGTTGCAGGTTCTTCAGTTCAGAGTGCTTTAATGGTGGTAGTAGTAGGTGCTCACTGTCGGTGATGCAGGATGTAGTCAGCCATTAACTGAAAAAGGGTTGATGACTGTGAGGTCTGCGGGTACTAAAAAGAAGGCCAGAGTTTTGCGTTGGAATTTATACCATCTTGTTTATGTGATATCTAAGAGAGTAGCGATTGGGTCTACTTTTTGCTCAATCCATGCGACCTTGAAGCAAGCAGCAGCTAAAACTACTGTTCATCTTTACACAGACATTTTATAAGTTTCCATAGGGCATGCGTAATTTTGACAATTTAACATAATGAATTGTTAAGGGGGGAAAAATAGCAATTAGCAAAAAGTTAAATAGGATTTCATATAGGATGTTCAAGTAGAGTTTATATGTTTATATAATGTTAGATATATGTATATGTTTATATATTTGTATTTACAAGATTCACTCCAAAACTAATTAACTGATCATTATGAATTTTGGAACACTGTTGCTAAGTGTAAAAGATCGTAATGTGAGCTATATTCAATTTAAGTTAATTTTATGCAAAAAGGGGAAAGAGGGGGTGAAAGTAATTTTTCAAAATTCAAATATCTTGATTTTTGTAAAATTTTAACAATAATTATTTAATGAGTTTTTTTTTTGGGGGGGGGGGCATAATATGTGCACAAACTCCAATTTGAAAATTAAAATATTTCAAATTTGCATTAAATTTGATCTATAGTTATTAGATACCAATTAATCAAGATCCTTCAATCTTAAGCCTTAAATTTTAGACATTGTCCAGAATGAAAATCATATAATGGATTTTGATAAAAATTGGAAAAAAATTCTACTATTATTATATCTTGATTTTAATCTTCATAACTAGACATAAAGTGGTGTAAAACTGTTGTTTGAGGAATTAATTTTATCCGTTCTGAGACAGTTAACGTTAAGAATAAGAAGAAACCAAATTGGTTAATGGATTCTATGAAGACATTCTGTAAATCACTCCATATTCGACTAAAATGAAGAGCTTCAATAATTCTTTTTATTAATGAATCACCACTTATCAAGGCTAAAAGCTATTCGAGGATAAGGGTTAATGAGATGGATGGATTGTCAGTTAAATGATGAAGAATATTATGAGAGGATGTAAAATGATGAATGAATTCGACAAAATTTGAACACCTATGTAGACCGTTTATGACAATTGTTTGTTGACAGTATATTTGAAGACGACTATGTTGTAGTCTGCAGGGAAACAGTCCTGTGGTAATGTGTTCCATAGATAGGAAGTTCTTCAAAAGAAACTCTGTTTATGGAAATTCTGTTTGATGCTAGGCACATGGAGGAAGAAAAGAAAATTCTTGCAGTGGTGGTAGAGGAGCAAGTTCTTGCTGTGAATGTTTTACCGGGAGAAACCAGAGATTGGAGCTCAGTCGAGCACCTTCTATAGAAATAAGGATAGAGTAGAAAAAAACTGTCAACATCTCTGCAAATTCGATTTTGTACTCTGCCAGGACAAGAAAGAATGTTCTGAGTGTCACCTCCCCAGATGTGGCAGCCGTATTCCATCCTCGGACGTATCTGACTCTCATGCAGGTAAATCCTAACATTAGATGATTCTAACATATTAGAGCGTATAGAAAGCGTATAGTTACAAAAAAACGAGCGGAAAAACAAGCAAATAGACAAAAGTTAGTTTTAAACTTTTGGAAACTATTTGTAAGTTTTGTTATTTCAAAATTTGTGCCATTACTTTCCCTTAATTTATTTCGTCAAAGAAAATGGCCGTCGATTTTTTCTTTTTGAGATGGTCGTTTATTTTAGGCTTAAAAGATTAAAAAAATAACAAACTTACCCTAACCCGACTGGAAACCATCTTCAGGTTAGTGGTACTGTGAGTCTATTTAAAAAAATTATTTTTAAATACTAGCAAATATATGCATATTTTTGCTAGACTGGGAGTATTATATAATCGTGACTAAAGAACAAATTCCTGCCCTGAAAAACGCTAGATAACGTGATATTATTTTAGTTGGTGTAAAAGGAATAAAATAAAAGTAAAGTATCTTATTTATGGATGTCAAGCGCGCATGCAGACCCCACAATATTTTTTATAAATAAAATAAAGTAAAACCTATTTCCTTTTTATAGATTTGAAAATACACGCAGACACCACATTTAAAAAAATGTTTTAAGTCAAACGTATTTACTTTTTATAGATGTCAAGCTTGAAAGAAAATAATAGAAAATTACAACATGGCCGCCAGCGATTAAGGCACTGTATTAAAGTTCGATTATCAAGTCTTTAAAAAATAAATTAGAATTTTATTTCGGGATAAAAATACAAATTAAGACTAATTAATAAATTTCATCCAAAATGTGTGTGAAAATCAAACGAAATAAGCGAGATATTCAAATAATCACTATAGTACAATTGAACGCTGAACGGAAACGTCTATTTTGTCCGTTCAGTTTTTACTTATAATTATTTAGTAATTTGAAAAAAAAAATTTTAAGATTTCCATATAAAGGAGAATGTAATACATAGGAAGATTCCCCCACCACACCCCTTAAAAATGGAAGAGGTAATTCAGGGGAGGACGGTCTTATGACAACAGACCCGATACTACACTAATAAATTCCGATTAAATCAATTCATTTTTCATTCATGTGTCTAGCCACAAAAGAATAATTTTATATTGCTCCTTGGATTTTTAGCTAAGGTCAATGTGTACTGCCTTTTGGCTCAAGATCAAAGTGTAGTATCTGTTCTCTCATCTTAGCAAAAAAACTTTTTCTCTTTCTCGACCCAATTTTCTCATGAGTAGGGAAGGAGAAGGACAGTGACCTTCTCACTCACTCTTTCGTTGTTGGCAGCACCCTAAACTGCTCGACCCACTTTATCTGTCTTCTGTCTCTAGATATACCCCTGACCTTCCTAAAAGCCTCGAGTGATAAGGGGGGGGGGAGGTCTAACACACTTTCTCTTTCTTTAACGCTCTCCCCCTCCTACTCTCCAGTTCTATCTCCTACTCTTTCCAGTTTTGATGCCACAAGAGCACACCAAAACGAGCTCCCCCCTACAAGGAGACTCCATGCCGGTTAACACAGTGATTTTGACCTCCCACCCCCTCTACAGAGATGTAAGAAACCAATGTTAGCGAGAGCGTTAAAGGATGCAGTGGCTTCTTCAAAGGGGAGCCAAAAATTAAATGGCAGAAAACGGGGCTTACCTCCCGGATCCAAATGTATCAGAGCGCCCCCCCCCCCCCACTTAACAATGGCTCCCTTGACCGGAGACCAAACACTAAAGGGCATGACTCTTAAGAGGGTAACTCCTTTTACTTAATGGAAATATAAACAATACATCGAAGGGAGTGTACTGCAGCCTGTGCCTGATTCCTGGGAAGCGATTGAGGAAAGGGTTTTGTCCCTCATACCCTTGGAGTTAGAGGAAAAACGTCTCCTGGAATTTAAAAAGGAGGACATGACAGAGCTCCTAAAGAAGCTGAACATTCCAGCAACTTACATCTATCAGAGGAGGAGAAATCCCCACCTGAGCTGTGTGCAGATTACCTCTGAGCATACTTCAGCCAGTTTGGGGATGTGGAGCAAGTGGACCCGGTAAGGTCCAGGAGTGGAGTCCACATGGCCGACTATATGATCACTATGAGGCTGATGTGGCCAGATTTCTACTCAATTCCAGTGGTGCTGACATACAGAGATGTGGTCTTGCCAGAAGATAGGCCACATGGCAAAGAACTGCCCCCAAAAAGCAGTTCCCAGCCAACCGACACAACTAGCCGCTCCTGTTCCAGTACCGAAGCAAGCTACAGTCACGATTTTATCTGCTGCTCCAACACCAGCCCCAAAGAAGAGCAGAGGAGGAGTGGAAGACAGTGGTAAGAAATGGGAGGAAGAACACAATTGCTTCCACCCCGATCTCACCAATTGCTCAACCGTAGCAGCAGCAAATGCAGCAACAGCAGGAACAGCAGCACAAATAGAATTCCCCCACACAGCAAAACTAGCAGGGGATAAAAAGAAAACCAAAAAACTCCTCTGACTGATGAGGAAAATAAAGCCGGTTAGGAGGAGGCGGACACAAACTTGTCCCCCCCCCCCCCCCGGTTCAGAAAAAGAGAACAAAAAAGCAAAAAAGAGGATAAGAAGCAAAGGGGAGGAAAATATTGCACAATCCCCAATGGAGCATACACCATCCTCGGCACCTCCAAAACCTACACCCATGCAGCCAACTCCCACCGCCAGAACAACAATTTCACAAAAATCACCTTCTCCCACTCTGCAAACACCGGCCCCCACACCAACACCTTCAACAGCTCCAACACTAACATCTTCAACAACACCTTCCCCCACACTATATTTACCAAATTTGAGCCGGTGACAAAAAGGAGCCAATCAATTTCTTCTCGAGAGAGAAAAAGAAAGTAAAAATCCTCCCCTTTAAATTGGGGAAGGACATTTGTAAAATTGACCCTCAATCTGTTGGCAGGGATTTATCCTTCCGGCAGAAAAGGAACTTAAAACCTCTCACAGATTCTAGTCAGATAAAGGGAAAGAACAGAAGACCTCACCAATTTCCTGGATGCCCCCTTCATGACAACATTTGTAAGGCTGGTAGCCGGTCGCAAAAACTCTGTCTTTCAAATGCTGGAGGCCACAGAGGGGGCCATATCGGAAACAAAACTTACAAATGACAAAGACCCTTCTCTGGCATACTTTTACCCGAATGCAAGGGAACGGTCCCAATTTTGGTGCATCCATCATTATACAGGGCACTAAAACAAACTTTTCCCCTGGACGTCGGCAGCATTGCATGCAGCGGCCAGTATACCAAAGAATTGGCCAGATTGAGCATGGCACATAGTGGTGGCAGCCTTTTGCCGGCAAACTTCAGAACCAGGTGTGAGACTGCTTGAGGTAAGTCTAATACTCTGTGCTTTGCTAGTTTGAATGTGAGGGGCTTGAGGTCTTCAAACTGGGCGGTTAGCGTTCGGGGAATCACTTTTCCCTGAGAGTGGATGTAGCTGCAATCCAGGAGATGCACTTTGTTTCGTCCAGGGATTGTCAGGTGCTGTCCAGAGATATGGGAATCCCCGGAGCAAGAGCGTCTCTTTGCTTGTTAACCACACCCTGTTCGTGACGGGCATTTTTGTCCATAGGTAGGCGAGGGGGTAGGCTGGTTATGGCCGATATTGCCATAAAAGATTTTGTGCTTCAGGTTGTTGTAGTTTATGCACCAATTGAGAGAGTGTCTCCTTTTATCAGGATATGGACGCATTCGTCGTATGTCCGAAGCATGTAGTTTTAATGGGGATTGGAATGCCATCCTTGATCCCAAGATAGACAAGCTCGGATGGGGGGAGAGGGCTAAAGGGACGAAGAGATGTGAGACCAGCCTGGCTGACCTGATGGCTAGATGAGATCTGGTCGACAGGTTTCATGCCAATCATCCAGGGCAGGAGACGTGGACATGAAGAAATAGTGTGTGTTCCTACTCAAATACTTATTTGAATACAATATTAGTTAGAAGAGGCAGAGCAGACTTTATATAATGTCTTACGTTCAAGTTGCTAGGTCAATCGGATTATAAACTAGTTATGGCCCAGTTGAAGTTAGGAAATAAACAACTGGAAGTTGAATACCTCCTTTCTGGAGATACGAGACTTCCGAGAAAAGCTAATGCTACTCATTCAGCGGGCTTTAGTGGGGTCGGTTACCAGAAGTATGTGATGGGTTAGGTTGAAAACCCAAATTAGGAACTTCTCCATCAAATACATTCAGCACCTCGCACTAGATAAGGCCAAGGCAAAGAAGCAGTTAGAAGAGAATCTAACCTGAGGTGTGGTATAGGGGGACACTGTAAGCATAGAACTAGCTAAGCAGGACCTCCGATGTGAGGCTATCGAGTGTTACGAGGGGCAAGTAGTTAGGACTAGGCTAAGGAAAGTTACAAATGAAGCCGTGAACTCTGATAGGGATGAGTGTAATAAAGTTTCCAGGTGTGGCTTAGATAGGTACATAGGACATATCTTGGCATCGATTCGGGAGATCTGCGACAGATTTTGGGAGCATTTTGAGGAGCGCTTCACTGAACTGCCTAACCTCCCTATCCAGGAGTTTGACAACTATTTGGCTAACTCTCCCCACCTCGATGCGACTAGAGTAGTTGGTTGCGAAGGCAGGGTTACAGAGCTTGAGGTCTTGGCTCCGTTGAAGCAGGTCAGCTGCAACAAATCGACTGATCATAGTGGTCTGCCCTATGAGATGTATATGAGGCTGTCGCACATGTTTGCACCGATTTGACCGATGTGTTCAACAATTGGTTTGAAGGAGGTTCTATTCCAGGTCAAATCACTAAGGGAGTGATCACATTGTTGAAGAAGCTGAACAGGTATGGTTGGGAATAACTAGACGATTACAGGCCCATAACTGTGCTAAACACAGAATAAAATATTTGGGCCAAGATCTTATCGAACCGGCTCCAGGATGTCATTGGAGAATTGATCAAATTTGAGCAGAACTATGCTGTGATGGGGAGATCTAATCAGAACAGCTTGCATATGATTCGTACGATCCTAGAGGAGATAGAAGATTACACGGAAGCCACATTGATCAACTTGGATCAATCCAAAGCTTTCGACATGGTCAACCATCGCTTCTTGGCATCTGTTTTAGAGACCACTGGTTTAAAATTGGACTTCCACAAATTGATTTCTATTATGTATTGCTTGCTGACGGCAGTGGTGCAGGCATTTGAAATCTTTTGCTATCTACCAGTGGGTGCGTCAGGGCTGTCCGCTGTCACCCAATCTAAGGAACGGGGAGGCAAATTAGGTCCTACCTGGAATAGCTTTGCCTGGCGGAGCACAAATCATGGTTCTGCATTCACCAATGACATCAGCATCTTTTTGTTATGCTTCTGAGACATTGAGATGGTGAAAGAGATGCTAATTCATTACAAAACGATCACAGGGGGACAAAATCAACTGCAGCAAGTCAACCGGCTTGTGGTTGGGTGTCTGGAGCAGTTATACCACCTTTCGAAATTGGTCAGAGGTGCAGTCAAAGGTCGAATCGTCAGTTAACATTTGGATTTGAAGGAAACTCTCCTTGAAGGGTAGAGCTTAGGCATGCACCATTTACGTATTTCCTCTCATCCTTTACTGATTGGCCGTATTTGCCATGCCTGCGAACCGCCTAAAGATCCTCCGGCACCTTCTATTTTCGCTCTTCTGGGACAGGAAGAGGCACTGGGTTTGCAGCCAGGTCTGTATTGAACGTCCATCTGAGAGAGTCTTGGGAATGCCCGACTTGATGTGACATCGAGACGCCGAGAGACTGGCTTTCCTGAGTTGAACATTGACAGAGGAATCTGCATAGAACCCTGCAGTCGATAGCGCTTTTTGCGACCTCATCTTCGACCATTCAGTTAAGGGCTATCTTAGGCCGAGAAGCGATTTGCAGTTCTTCAACGAGTGCTGAGCTGCACTCAAAAAGTTTCCTTTGTCCAATGACCTTTCTCAGTCTTCTAGAAATAGAATTCCACAGGGGATTAGTAAGGGGGTTGCTGACGATCTGTTTGTCTGGTGGTTGAGGAGAGGATCCACTCCGAATGAAATTGGGCGCCAGGGACAAGTCATTTCAATAACTCTGAGTTCTCTCTGACCTTGCGATTGGCCCAGAACATGTTACCCCTCAATGTTATACAAAAACATGAATGGAGGTTTCGCCTGAGTGCCCCTGCTGTGACACACTCGAAGTAGAAACATGTGCGCACGCTTTCTTTGGCTGCCACAAACTCCAGTGGTACTGGTGGTATGTCAATGAAGTGACGGCGTGTATCGATCCGGAGCAGCCTCTGCCGGTAAACATATCCTACATAATTGACAACGTCGGGCTGGCATGGGACTGGGAGAGACGAATTGTGTTTCCCATTATCCTGGTGGTGTGGACGTTGCATCTGGGAGATGAGCAGGGAGTTGAATCTTTTGCTGATCAGAGTCTGATCGCTTTCTTCAAGCACCAGCTGAAGATAAAGATCAGATGTGATAGAAAAAGATTACATTCCTCGTTTTTTATAAAAAGTGGATACAAGTAGCGAGTTCTTATGTACAAAAAGGAGTCAAGTATGAGTATGTGTTCCCTGCTTGAGCATGGCGCACATAGTTCCTAGTCCTGTTGGGCCCCAGCCCTTCGGGTTAGTTTAGTCCCTTAGCTAGTCGAGTGAATAAGTACTCCACCTCTACTGGTAATAGAAATTTTCCAATATGCCCACTCCCCACTTTCAACTTTTTGTCCTCGGCCTCTCCCAATTTGCATTTATCTTGGAAGGACACCACCACCTCGCCAAACTCCATCCCCCGTTTTCTTTTTTCTCCCACTTAAATCCTACTTCCATTAAGAGATTGACCTGCTTTTTTTTGGTTCTGAACAAACCGGTAAACAGTGGACAGTCTATTATTTAGAAAGAGTTTGGAATGGCTTACTAACCGGTTTTTGCTTTTCTTTTTCCCCACTCCCCATTATAGTCCAATGAATTTCTGTATATATAACCATATTTATGGAAAATGAAAAATTTCAAACCAATGTGGGGATATCTTTAGTAGGACGGCCCCTAGAGTAAATGTGGTATTCTGGTGACTAAGATTTTTCTAGTTTAGAGTAGGATAGACAATTTTATCACTTTAGACCAAAAGTGACCCATGACACCCATTTTCCCCACACTTTTGATGGCCTTGTGCCTAATTTGTTTTGAATATAATTTTTTTATATTTTCTGCTAATAAATAATTCAAAGTGTAGTATCTGTTCTCTTAACATCAGCGCCGGAAGTTTTCATGTAATTATCTCCCTTGAAACTGAAAGTGTTAAAATGCTTTTAAAAAGCCGTCGTTGTTTTTATAAAATCTCTTTAATTAATCATATTAATAATTAGACTAATATTACTATTGAGGAAAATATTATAAATATATTTTATTGTAAAACTCTATACTAGATCTCCTTAGTAAGTCATTGTCTCTTAACATGTACACTGCTTCTTTGAGTCGTCTTACTCTTCAACATTCTTCTCTATCTATAATTTTTACTTCGTCCCATAAGGGTAGATGGTTTCCCTTTTCCCCCATATGTGGTCAGCTATACCCGACTTTTTGATATCTCCACGTATTACGGCTATCCGGTGTTCTTTTAGTCTTACTTTTAGTCGACGACATGTCTCACCATTGTATATTTCCAACACTTACATGAGATCGCATACACACAGTTCTTAGTCATACATTTTTCCGTAGGGGGGTAGACTCTCACAAGATGTTTTCCGAGAATTGAGTCACTCCTGAATACTATCCTGATGTCATGTGGATTACATATTCTTTAAGGCTCCCCAAATTCATACTAGTAGTGTCCGCAAGGACCCGTGGATATAGTACTAAGTAAAATTCAGTTCTAAGGTTGAAGGCTGAAGGTTCAATCCTCGGTGCAGGCGATGCGAAGAATTGCGAATTACTGAAGACTTCTCCCAGTCATAGTTGAAGGAACGAGAGCATGCTACCCTGTGGATTAAATAAAGGGTTCCGTCCAAAATTCTGTCCAGATTCCCAAGTTCGCCAGAAATATTCCCAAGTTCGAAGAGATACGCCTGAAGAAGGCCGGGGGTTACAGTGGCCGTAGCGTTATGAGAATAACACTCAAGATGAGAACAGTAGTTCGAATGACCCAAATTATACAAAACTCTTGCATACCTCCCGGAATGGTCTGTGGCAGTTCTCGCTTTGTATACCCGTCCCGGAATGGGCCGTGGCAGTTCTCGCTCCGCATACCCGTCCCGAATGAGCGTGGCAGCTCTCACTTAAACAACTGGTCATTTTTAACACCAAAAATGTATATGTTGGATACCTTTTCATTTCTCGTACCTTCTCTCTTTCCTCGTCGCATGGAGGGGTGTCGTCTCGATGTCGTCTAGTGGTTGAATTCTTTCTTCTTTCTTTCTGCTGTGAACCTCACTGTCCGTCGTGTCTGCAACAAAACCTTTATAACACAAATTCACGAGGCAACAATCTTTTAAACTTTTGATTCTTTTATTTCAGGCGCCAGTTATCGTCACCGCCGGAGATGCCTAACTAACGTCGAGGGAGAGACCAAATTACTGCTTTGTCGTAGTTACTTCCTACTTAAGTCCTTAGCCATTCGAGGAGGGGGGAAGAAGGAACCTCATGCCTGTATTCACTTAGGGAAATAAATTCCCAGTTTTCATTTGAGGACTACATAGAGAAATCGTCCGTTCGGCCCGCTTCCAAACCCCACACCGCAAAACGCTGTTTCCCACACAAAAGCCCGTGACGTCACAGAGCCCCTATCGCAGGTGCACATTGACCCTTGATCTGAGGTCTCGTCAACGTGGTGACCTTGTTAGCGTCTGTGAGCTCCAACCATGAGAACAGCCCCATTCTGCACTCGACTGTACGGGTCCACCCGCACTAAATCGCGCAAGCCAAACCAAACGAGCTCTCACACATGCGTCCACTTCAAGATGCATCCGACCCCACAGGGCCATTATACAACAAAACAAATTAATTACAGAAACTGCAACTCACTAATATATTGTGATTGTTTGTTTGTCATTCGGCAGTCAGAAAATGTTCTTCCCCTTATGTAAAATAGTTACGAAACGTGAAATCGAGTAGACATCTGTTAATTTGAAAGACGTACATAAGTTAAGTAACTTGCATTTGTTAAAAAATACGGGTCTCAACCGTTTTTCTTTTCTTGTGCAAATTCTTTCGGCTGTCCATGTAAGCTTCGTACTATATTTTCTAATCAAGTATCCACGTATGTTTGTTTCATTCAATATTATTAGAAGAAAAAAAAATAATCACCGAAAACTGCAACTCACTGCCTTATTTATTAATCCTCATCCGATATTTTTTTTTACCTTTAAGAAGCAAGTTTATTAATCCTTATCCGATATTTTTTTACCTTTAAGAAGCAAGTTTATTAATCCTTATCCGATATTTTTGTTTACCTTTAAGAAGCAAGTTTATTAATCCTTATCCGATATTTTTTTTGACCTTTAAGAAGCAAGTTTATTAATCCTTATCCGATATTTTTTTACCTTTAAGAAGCAAGTTTATTAATCCTTATCCGATATTTTTGTTTACCTTTAAGAAGCAAGTTTATTAATCCTTATCCGATATTTTTTTTACCTTTAAGAAGCAAGTTTATTAATCCTTATCCGATATTTTTTTTTACCTTTAAGAAGCAAGTTTATTAATCCTTATCCGATATTTTTGTTTACCTTTAAGAAGCAAGTTTATTAATCCTTATCCGATATTTTTGTTTACCTTTAAGAAGCAAGTTTATTAATCCTTATCCGATATTTTTGTTTACCTTTAAGAAGCAAGTTTATTAATCCTTATCCGATATTTTTGTTTACCTTTAAGAAGCAAGTTTATTAATCCTTATCCGATATTTTTTTTACCTTTAAGAAGCAAAGTTCAATTTTAGTTTTTCGTGTCGGGCGTCATCTTTAAGGTAAAAGTGTTTTAAAGTGTCATTTTTTTAGCTGGAAAAAATAAAGTCCGTGGGAGTAACTATGTATATGATATGTGTCTGAAAAGTAATCGGACTGCTCTCACTTAAATTCCAAACTACAAACGCAATAGTTTCTCATTAAAATAATTCCCTTAAAAACTAATGCATTTCCACATACTTCACAGCCACGTTCTATGTATAGGTTCTATGGAAAGGTTATTCTTAGATGTACTATAGTTATGTTGTTATGTCCTGCTTAATGGCCACTACGCTTTGATAGGCTTGAACTCCGATAAAAAAAGTCACTCAGGACAAGATCAGGTGAATTAGGAGGTTATATTCTCGGCCAAGAACTACCGGATGCTCAACGCGTTGTGGGCATGTGCATTGTCGTGGTGAGACACCCACGACTTTGTCGCAGAAAGCTAAGATTACAGTTGTATACACCCGAGATATTATGTTCGATGATCACACAATCTGTTTATCTCTCTTTCGCTCATAGCTCACGTAACACACAGTATACCAAGTCCAATTATTTTTCAGACAAACCTCGTATATTGAATAGCTGTATATCGCTATGCTTTTATTGGAGAAGAATCGCAATGAATGTACGAAAGAGAAGGATTCATGTTTGGTCGCAGGGCATGCATATTTAGACAAAGAAATGCTCTTACAAAGACACAAAAAGAATTGGCCAGTGATTCACGAGAAAAGGGAAAACTGGAGAATACGCAGGTTGACTGTGCTTGGGGTGAAAAGAAAGAGAATTGAGCTTCCTTTGAACTATGCCTCGACAATGAACAAAAAAATGACGTAACTTGGATAGTGATAACCGATTCCGCTTATCCCTCTTTTGTCCATAGCCAAGGTAGCGCACAGTACAAAAGTATTTTATTGGAAAGAAACTCTGTTCATGGAAATTCCGTTTTGTTTTAGGTACACAGAGGAAGAAAAGAAAAGTTATTTGCAGTTGTGGTAGTAGGATGAGTCCTTGCTTTAAATGTTTTTGCAGGGGGGAACAAGAGATAGGAGCTCAATCGAGCACCTATAATATGAGTAGAGAAAGACTAGCAACGTCTTTTCTGTGAGAAAGGGGCTGGAGAGAAGAATAGAGATCATCCTCACTAGATTGTGAAATCGATTTTGCGTTCTGTCAAGTCAAGAAATCATGTTCTCAGCGGCACCTCCCCAGGTATGGTAGCAATATTCGATCTTAGGACTATCTAACTCTTATACAGGTCGAGGATTGTAACTGGAGCCAGGTACTTTCTGGGCCGGTAGTACTTCCATACGTTCTCTGGGCCGGTAGTACTTCCATACGTTTTCTGGGCCGGTAGTACTTCCATACGTTTTCTGGGGCGGTAGTACTTCCATACGTTTTCTGGGCCGGTAGTACTTCCATACGTTTTCTGGGCCGGTAGTACTTCCATACGTTTTCTGGGCCGGTAGTACTTCCATACGTTTTCTGAGCCGGTAGTACTTCCATACGTTTTCTGGTCCGGTAGTACTTCCATACGTTTTCTGAGCCGGTAGTACTTCCATACGTTTTCTGGGCCGGTAGTACTTCCATACGTTTTCTGGGCCGGTAGTACTTCCATACGTTTACTCCCATCAACTATAAATTAGATGTCGCAGATCAACAGAATAATTCCTTTCGGTCACGTGAGACGTTCGATTGTCCAACTTTCTTCACGTAAATTCTCATTAGTGAACACAATGCCGTTTCAAACATTTAACCGTTTCGCCATAAAACCAAGTTGAATAATTTTCTCAATGGTTGTGTTATCCTTTTATGAATAATAAACATTCGCCGATTATCTCACTCATTCTGTAACAATAGTTGCTACCCGATATTTATCAGTGATGCCAATGCAAGTGTTTTAAGTATTAGTCACTGGAAGAAACGGTAACTTAACGAGAACCGCAGGAAATATGCAATCAAATCTAGGAATTCTGTTGAGAAAGGTGTTTACTGATATCTGTAAATGAGCATTCTTTGTCTGCATGTCAGTCTATCTGTTCGTCACTTATACGCTCTTAAACTAGTCACCAGAGTTGCATTAAATTTAATTTGACATTCAGTAGCCTTAAGATGTCTGGTACCCGTAGTAGTATTAACGGTTTCATATCATATGGGGTGCAACTATTAATACTACTACTGCTAGTATTATTATTACTACTACTTACTGCTAATCCTAAAAACAATAAACTCTTATAAGCCCCAAAAACTTCTCGGCAGAATTGTAACAAATTTTGCGTGACTCACCTCGACATGCCGGACGTGTCATAGGGAAATCATCGCCTATAAATACTACTAATAAAATAAACTCGTATAGTCTCTAAAAGAATTGGACATAATTGCATTAGATTTAGCACCAAGAGTTCTTCGTATGTCGGGAGTGTCAGTGGAAAACGGCTACTGCGAGAAAGCAAAGTTATTTGCAACAGCGATGGAAAGGTGCTGGTTGCTTTGCATACCCTCATGAAAAGTGTAAAACCTTCAGAAAGTTCGTCACGAAGATTATGGCGATGTCGGGTTATACTCATGTCTATTAACTGTTATTTTCCTGCATGAAATCAACAAAAACTCATCAACATTTGTCATCTGTGATCAAAGTCGGAAGTGCACGAACATTTTAGCCAAACACCGAATATCATTACAAAGCGGTGCCAGGCATCAGATAATTTAATAGTCGTAAATAAATGTCAAAACTGTTGGAACTTTTGTACAATTTATTTGTTGCAATTGCCGTTTTAAAATCCGTTACTTTTTATTTCGTTAAAATACTTCATTACTTCGCATACATGAATCATTTGTGTGCATATTGTATGTTTTTATGTTTAAGTAACACAATTCTTCAATAATTGTTATTAAACGATTTGAATTTGTCGTGTACCAACACATGACAACACAAATGAACACGCATTGCCCTCGGGGAATCCTGCGTTTGATATATCTGCTCTAGAACAGACGCACGTGTGACAGAGGCTCTCTACTGAATCTAATCAAATTACCACCGAACCCTCACTACCCTGTTTGATATTACGTTCAGAGAACCCCTTCCAGCCAAACTGAGAATAAACTTTTTATTTTTTCGTGTATTGTATTTTTTCTATATTCTTTTTTTAATACACGAAGAACATTACCAGAAAGAAGAGACCTCATAATTAATAAATACAAAAACACAAAAGAGTCGGACTTGTCTCATCGTTTTACTAGCCGCTAGTTTTCTTTTCTTATTTACATATCAGTGATTGTCTTGATTACTTTTCTTAAATAGCATTTTCCGATGTACGACTATTGCGATATTTCGCAATAACTGGTAACTTTCTGACAGCTGGCACGGGAAGGGGGAGGTTGAAACAAAAAATCACCGTTGCAGCTTGTTCGCCGATTAGAAACAGAATCCGCCTCTCTCCATCCCTCCGTCAGGCCTTTTTTACCAATGAGAAGAGGGGGTTCTAGGATAGCACATGACTATAAAAGATACGTAGCATTTCTCTTTGTCTTTTTCCTTTCTAATGTCACCCCCTAAATACATATAATTGTTATACAACAAACCATACAAGTAAATTTCATCTTTTTAAAGTAAGATTTGAACGCAGCGATGATTCGATTCTCGCTTACTTCATTGCAAACTAGTTCAGTTACAAACTGTGGTATTTAATTGCTCATAAAAAAGAAAGAAACCTCTGGAAGTTTTTGTCTTCTTATCAGGAATGCATTGATCTGTTCGCAAAAAGAACAGCGCACTTACGAGCACCTGATCTGGTAGCATCAAACGCTGGCCCGCCATTAGGATGTAAATGGGTTAGGGTATACACGAATCTATGCCCGTGCATATCTGTATTCTCGTGTTGCACGTATCACAAGCATGTAGGCAGACAAGTAACGCCTCAAATAATCGCATTATAATTAAACTGTTGTGTCTGTCTGTCATCCATAGGTAGAGAGACGAAGTAGGCAGTCGGTAATTTTTGCAAGAGTCGGCATTCAGGGTAACTGACGGAGTTTACACTTTTTTAGAATCGACTCTGGCCGAGTGATGAGTCGAATCTTTTTCGTCCGAATCCCCATCTAAAGTGAGAAGTCGGGATTTGACAATTTCTGCAGGAGTCATAGGTTTTTATTTATACCGACTCCCTACCTATGCTGTTAGCGAAACTATATAGCATTTTTCACGAATATTATGTTACATGCTCAAATATATTATTGATCTGAAATATTGAAAATGTTTTACTAATACAGCCGTGATACACTCAGTTTCATTCTAAACAGGAATTATCATTAACAACCAACGTATATATATATATATATAATATCAAAATGTATCATATACAGTTAGTAGTGTGTGATGATGTTGAAAACACTGAAGTCGATTTTGAACTCTGTCAAGACGAGAAAGATTGTTTCTGAGCAGCATCTTTCCAGACGCGACAGCCTTACTCTTATATGACGTATCTTACATTTGTATATGTAGAGGATTGCACCAGGAGTCAGATATTTTCCGAGGCGGTAGAATGATATAACCATTTTCCTAGCAACGTTAACAACATATTAGATATGTCTTCCATTTTATATGTAGAGTGAAAGTCGGTCCTATGAGCCTATCAAAACAAGGGACTTCCTCAAGGAGAGAGACATTCATTTCAACTGTAGCACAACAAGTATGTTAAAAAGGGGAGAAGCGTGGTTTTAGAGCTATTAATAGTAACAGACTATTTTTTCTCATTGCACCAGACGTGAAAAGAGAGACTCGGCAATATATTGATCACTAATAATGCGGAAGACATAAAATGTACACCCTCGTAGAGGCGACAAACGAACATCTGTTCGTCTCGAGTGTTCGGATGTGAGAAAGAGAAAAGATAATCACGCGATTGATCTCATACATGTATTAAAATATTAATATTGACATGGACACATACATTTAAAACTAACAATGGACTTGAGGTAAAGTTTAAGGAAAAAGAAAAATAGATTTTTTTATTTAATTGGATTTCAAATACATTTCATTTTTTACGGAATGACCTCGCTGGCAACGTTTGAACTAAAGTTGAACATGTTCCAGAAATATCATACTATACGGAACTACCATCAGAACACACTGACTCAAGTAAGATATAATATAATGTATGATGGTAGTTCCGTATTGTATGATATTCCGAGAACATTCCTCTTCGTCAGATGTATGTTCATATATGTTCAACCTTAGTTCAAACTACTTTTAGTTTTGTTTTCATTTGACTCTGAATTTTATGTTTAAAATAAGTATTCTTTTTCTTAATATTTGTAAATTCTATGTCAAAATATGATCTTTTTGCGTAGAAGTGAGATGGGATTGAAGCGAGCTTTGAGGGTCTGAAGCGTTTCGTTCTTTTCGAAAGTGTAACAACTTACAATTGTAATATATTGAATGTCAGGTATTTCAGGTATTTTAATGTAATTGTTCTTTTTCTTTTTGTAATATATTGAATGTCGTCGAAGACATTTAAAGAGAATCCGAAGAATCATGGGAGGTTGGAAATTACAGTGTCAATGCCCGGATAAGACAGAAAGTCAATAATGAATTAACGTCTGCATGTGTGAGAAAATGAGAAACGTGTGAAGATTATATATATATATATATATATATATATATATATATATATATATATATGTGTGTGTGTGTGTGTGTGTGTGTGTGTGTGTGTGTGTGTGTGTTCATTGTATTAATAAAAAGGTGAAACGTCATAACTCATTCCACCGTCATGGTTTAATTTGTTTCAGTTTGTGTCTATCCGTTACACCTCTGAATTGTATTGCCTTCTATAAACTATCTTTATAAACACACACTAAACAATGCTTCAAGCAAACTATATTAACTTCCTATATGTTATGGAATTTTGATTTGAGTTGAGTTTTATATATTTTATTTTATCTACACATTCTCTCGAATACTTATCCTATATTGTATCTTTCTCACATACTATATATATATATATATATATATATATATATATATATATATATATATATATATATATATAAGACATACAAAAAACAGCAGACTCATATAGCATAGGCTTAGCAATATGACTGTATAAAAATTGTATTTACTGTGATATGACAATCAGTCGTCTATTTTCATCTCCGATGTGCCCATATTCACAACCTTGTGTATAATAAGAATAACTACAATAAAGTTGAAATATACTTAATATAATTTACGTCTTTTCATATATGTATTGTCATATCCATATAAACGTTACGTTTGGATTTACATCATTATTGAAATACTTTTATTTTAACATATTATTTGCAAAACACGTAAGCAAAGCACATCTGTGACAGGAAGATACCCCAATTGTCTCAGTTAAAATTTATATTTATAAAAATGACATATAGTTTATCTCTGCGATTGACTTAGCCAATGATATTAATCAATAATGAATTATAACTGTTTATCGGATCAGTTCGTGATAACAGACGCCCAGTAGGATTCCTTCCCACGCACCATCTTCCCACATTAGTAAAATAATGGATAGTCAGGGTCGATACTTGAACTTCTTCAAAGCTGGAAGAGACAATAAAGTCAGTTTATTTTTTATCAATACTTGAAATTAGCGTGGAGTAAATGTGTGTGACATCCACTATAACGAAGCAGATAAATATTCATAATCAGACATGTGACTGTTGGAAATTCTACGGTGAATGAGAAGTAAAAACTTTAAATTAATGAATCGAACATTAATTCTAGTACAGCCAATAAGTCTTGGGGAAGTTCAAACGACTGCCAAAGAACAGTTGGTAACAGCACGGAATGACGGCAAAAAGGAATAACATTCTTAATTTCATCTTTGATGGTGAAGAATCCATTGATCATTACAAACAGGTTTCTCGAGAAATGGGATGAGATCAGAACAAAAATTCGGATGCAACTATTGCCAACTCCGGATCACTAGAGCATTATGGAAATACCTAAAGAAAATACACCAATACGTTATGGAGTATCAGATCGGATATAACCTTTTGTGAAACACAGGCACATGTCTTAGTGAGATACAAGAGAACAGGACCATGGTGTACCAGAAGATCACCGTATGTTCGCACACATACTACCCAAATCAGTGCCCATGTATAACCAATTGAAACTTTGCCGAAACGCTAGCTGGGAATTGATCGGTCACAGTTGGATTCCTGACAGAGAAAATCAGATGTTTTCTTATCTTAAACTTTCTAAATTTATGAAATAACTCAACTGACTAAGCGTATCGCACGAACGAATCAGGGAGACCCGACGTTGCTCGGGATTTTATGAAGAACACTATGTCCTTTTTCATCATGCTCATAACATCATATTACTTTATTTATTGACTTCCCTCTCTCACCCCCTAATATAGTCAGTAGAAACTGAAAATTTGGAAAACTCTCTGAATTCGTGTTTTATAAATATGGTTTAAATTTCATTGAAATAAGATATTCGTATTTGAAGTTTAAAGGGACTTCTGTCGCCATAGCTCCCTTTGAAGAGGCACATACAGACCACTTCCATTGTCTTCTCCCGAGTATTTTATACATATGATTTAAATTTCATAAAAATAGGATATATTTTAAGTTTTAAGGGAGGTTCTGCTCCCAGAGCTCCCTTGGGGTCACTTAGAAATTCTGGACCACTTCCATTGTCTTCCCCGGCAAATATTATATATAGATATATTTTTAGTTTTTATGTAGATTCTATAACCTTTATTTTTATAGAGAACACAAACAGAGGTTTTGATATATATATATATATATATATATATATATAGAGAGAGAGAGAGAGAGAGAGAGAGACAGAGAGAGAGAGAGACAGAGAGAGAGAGAATGAAAGAGAGAGACAGACAGACAGACAGAGATAACTTATAAACTTAAAACTGCTACTTATCTATAAAAATATAGGCAGGCTATAGAGCAGCGGAAGTTATATATTCACGACGGGTTATTATTTATAAACAAAAAGACCGTGTGTAAACCATCTCTTTACCTACATGCTATATACTTTTATTCCTCATCTTTACCTACATGCTATATACTTTTATTCCTCATCTTTACCTACATGCTATATACTTTTATTCCTCATCTTTACATATGTTGTGGTTGCAAGGTTGAACAATAATTAGTGAGGAATACAATGAAGACGCAAACAACAAGGAGAATGCAATAATAAGTGTATTAAAGAAAAAGTATAGTTACAGTATGTACAAATGAAGGTGTCGAGTCAGAGAGTCTTGGTGGGAGGACATGTACGCTCTTCGGCGTCACTTCCGGTGGCATTTAGGTAACACACACTAAGGCCAACCTAGGCTTGCCATTTATAGTGTAACGTTATTCGTATATGCAAATGAGTGGTTGCCACCACAACACCCCCTCCCAAGATTTGAAGTCACACAGATTTCAATATCTTTTTCTTTTTGGGTTTACCATCAATGGTTCATTAAATTTTCTTTTCCTACCTGATCTTCGGGGTTCAGGTGTATATTGAGGCGGTTCCAAATTAAAGGATTCGTATATGACATCTATGGTTTCCTCCTCTTCGACTGTTGTCGTATAATCATCATCTTGGATATGACGTTTTTTTTATCTGATTTAGGTGCCTTTTATGTATACTCTGTGGACCTTTAATCATATATGTACAATCACCAATGCGTTTATCCACTACTCCACATTCTCAGTAAGATGTGTTATTCTTGTAGCACTTAAAATATACTCGATCTCCCGAGTTATATTTCTTTCTTCTCGTGTGTGTAGTGTTTCGGATAATTGCCTGTCTTGGCAACAGTTTATCAAACGCTGATTTTACCTTTCTGGCAAACATTAGATCAGCTGGTGATATGTTTGATGGTGTACTAGGATGTGGTGTGATCCTATAAACTTGCAAGAATTGTTGCAAAGCTTTTTCTGTTGGTGTTCCAATGGATTTCTTTAACGCTCGTTTTAGCGTGTCCACGAACCTTTCCGCAAGGCCGTTCGACCTTGGATGATACGGCGGAGTCGTGATGTGCTTCACTCGGAACGTGTTGGAAAATTCCTTAAACTCTGTGGATGTGAACTGCGTTCCGTTGTCAATGACCAGTGTGTCTGGTACACCGAATCTTGCAAACAACTCGTGTAGAAACCCTATTGAGTTGTTCGTTGTTGGATTCCTGCAACGCATTACCTCCGGCCATTTCGTGTAACTATCCACTACAATTAAATAATAGTTTTCTCCTACTGGACCAGCGAAGTCCATGTGGATTCTCGACCATGGTTGGTCGGTTTTCGGCCAAGGTTTGTGTACTATAGGTGGGGATTTTGCTGCTAACTGGCATCCTTTACATTTATTTATTGTTGCTGTTATGTCAGTGTCCATGTTACGCCAGTACACGTAGCTTCTCATTAACGACTTCATTCGATTTATCCCCGGATGTCCCGTATGGAAATCTCTTAACATCCTATTCTGCAATGTTTTGGGTATTACCATTCTCTCACTGTACAGTAACACATCGTTACATATGGAGAAAACTTCCTGCACCTTTGTGTCCGTTATAATTTTCTCTTTTATGTCCTTTATGTATTCGTCTTTCTCGGCTTCCCTTTTAATGTCCGACAAAGTTACGGGTAGTTCCTTAATGATGTTTGCTACCATATTTTTTACTTCAACATTTGTCCGAATTGCTGCAATGACTGATTCTTCCAGATTGTGTTTCTGTGGTATCAGTCTTGACAGTCCATCCGCATGGCAAATCTTTTTTGATGCTAGATGTTGTAGCTGGAAATCGTAATTAAGTAAGATTGTACCCCAGCGCAGCAATCTATTTGCGGTGTATACCGGCAATCCTTTTTTTGATCCATAGATCGTGACTAACGGTTTATGGTCGGTTTCAAGTAAGAATTGTCTACCATATAAATATCGGTGAAATTTAATCACGGAAAAGATTATGCTCAATGCTTCTTTTTCGATTTGTGAATATGCCCTCTCGGCTGGTATCAGCGTTCTCGAAGCGTGCGCTATTGGTTTTCTAGACCCATCCGGCATAATATGTTGAATGCATGCTCCTAAGCCGTAGGAACTAGCGTCACTAGCGACGACTATTTTTAATTTTGTGTCAAAGTGCGTTAAGAATAATTCGGATGTTAGTGCGCTCTTTATTTTGTCAAAAGCGGTTTGACATTCTTGCGTCCAGTTCCAAGGTGTATCCTTTTTAAGCAGATTATTTAAGGGGGCTCGCAAGTTATGCATTCCTTCAATAAAAGATTGATAATAATTTGCGAGTCCTAAGAAACTCTGCAAGGTTGTTACGTTATCAGGTGCTGGCATATTTTTTATTGCCGCAGATCTGTCTGGGTCTGGACGTCGTCCATGTTTGTTTATTATGTGTCCAAGATACTTAATCTCGCTCATACAAAAGTCACATTTACTTACTTTTACTTTAAAGCCGAATTCTTGTATTCGAGTAAATACTTGTTTCAAATGTTCCTTATGTTCTTGTAGGGATTTGCTCCTGACAACAATGTCGTCCAGGTATACACATGCGCACTCAATACCACTTATCATGGTGTCCAACGCTTGCTGAAAAATGGCAGGCGCTACTTTGATGCCAAAGGGCAATCGGTTGTATTTGTATAATCCCTTATGCGTATTGATGCATAGTATTTTTGAGCAATTTTCCTCGACCGGTATTTGCAAATATGCATCGCTCAAGTCTATCTTGGAGAAGATATTACCACCATTTAACTTCGTGAATATTTCCTCTGGGCTTGGTAGAGGGTAATGGTGATCTTTTAATAGGGAGTTGACCCCGGTCGAAAAATCTGCGCACACTCTAACTTCGTCATTCTTTTTCTTTACGTATACGGTGGCGGCTGCCCACTCGCTGTGTTCTATTTTTGATAGAATTCCTGTCTGTTCCAATCTATCTAATTCTTTATTAATCTTTTCCAACCCAGCGAACGGAACGTTTCGCTTTTTTCTAAAAATTGGGCTGGCGTTTTCTTTAAGTTCAAACGAGGCCTTGAATTTATTACAGCGACCTAAGTTAGTCGTGAATGCTTCAGGAAATAATTCTTTTAAATCGTCTTTTATATTTACTGTTGTTGGAGAAGAACATTCTATTTTTTTACAGAATCTATTGATTGGCTTATCCCATAGTCCAAATTTCTCAATTAAATCTATTCCAAACAGATTTTCACTATTTTTCAGTACGAATATTTTTAATTTCTTCGTAATCCCTTTTAATTTTATCGCAAGGACAACTTCTCCTTCAAATTTTATACCACCACCAGTTACCGTCCGGGCTGATTTACTCGTTTTCATCATGGTTGGTTTTTTACCCAACTTTTTCCATGTATTCAGGTTTATAATAGAAATATCGGAGCCGGAGTCGAGTTGTAACTTTATTGGTGTTTTAAATATTTCCACTTTTACGTATTTTCGCCGATCTTTGTCTAATTTTGTATTTGATTTTGTTTGCTGTACTCTCTTTCTGGTGTAATCTTTATATCTGCAGCAATCGCTTTTGTGTCCCACCTTCTTACAAATGTAGCATTTTTTCTTCTTATAAGGACAATCTGATTCCCAATGCTTTTCTGCACATCTCTTACAGTTATATCTAGGAAGAGGCTTGTTATATTCTGTCCTATATTTATGGTTATTAGGATTGTAATATCCCGTTCCATTTCGATTGCTTTTCTTTGTAAAGTTCTTGGTTGGTGTGTATGGTTTTCTAACTTTTCTTACATATGCCACTCCGGATTCTTCTATATTTTTTAAATCCTTTTTTAGTGTAATGGCTCTTTCACAGTCCTCTGCTAGTTTCTGGAGGGTTAAATCTTGCTCAGATTCCAGCTTAGACAACACTCGTCTGCGTATTTCTGCATTTTTCGTGGAAACTAACCCTTGTGCGAAGATTAGACATTTAAAATCTTCTACCGTTAGTTCCGCAAGCTTAAAATTATCGCAGTTTTTATTGACAACTGATGCGTATGTCAAATAATCTTGGTTGTCCATCTTTCTTAGATTCATGCACAGCCATCTTTTATGAAAAAGAGATATATTTGGATTAAATAATTCTTTTAGTAATTTCACAGCTTCCATGAACTCTAATTCCGCAGTTTTTTTAGGTAATATGTAATCTATGAATTTGCTGTGTTCTGATGTACTCAATTTCCTGAGTAAGAGGCTCACTTTCTGGCTATTTGGCCAATTTTTGCAGTCCAGTTGAAAGACATCCTCGTATCTTGTATAGTATGCTTCAAAAGTCTTTCCTTCCTCCGGCACATAATTAAATGTGTCCATACTATTAAAGATAGTTGTATGGGAGAAATTAACACTGTCGACATTTTCTCGATTACTCTTTAGTAGTTCCAGTGTTTTAGCAAAACGTTCATTTTGTCTTTCCTCGCGGTCAGCTTGTGCCTGTAAAAATTGCATGAACATTTTTGATAAGTCTTCCATTTTTTTTTTTTTTTTTTTTCGTGACGTTTTACTGTATTATCCGTTATCCAGTGACAACTTTAAAAAAAAAATCCTTTCCTTGAGCTTTAATTTCTAGCTATGGTATTTCCTTTTAGTACCGCCGCCAAACAAATTATTAATTAAAAGATTCCTTTAGTTGTTGTTTTGCTAACGGGGAGCAGTAATTAGAATCCACTGGTGAACTTCTTTTTTTTTCGTAGGTTACTTCCTTGCTTTTCGTAATACGAGTCTGACCTGTCGTTTTGCGACAGAACAAAATCCGCTTTTCGTTTGCAAGTTGGTCCTTTAGTAATACAAAACAGATTTGTCGTTTAGCGACAAAACAAAAATTCACTTTTACATTCGTTTGCACGTCAACATTTTGCATTGTACTTTTTTTTTTTAATAGTTCTTCGTCAAACTGTTATATTTGACGCTTCATATCTCGTCGCCAACTGTTGTGGTTGCAAGGTTGAACAATAATTAGTGAGGAATACAATGAAGACGCAAACAACAAGGAGAATGCAATAATAAGTGTATTAAAGAAAAAGTATAGTTACAGTATGTACAAATGAAGGTGTCGAGTCAGAGAGTCTTGGTGGGAGGACATGTACGCTCTTCGGCGTCACTTCCGGTGGCATTTAGGTAACACACACTAAGGCCAACCTAGGCTTGTCATTTATAGTGTAACGTTATTCGTATATGCAAATGAGTGGTTGCCACCACAACAACCTACATGCTATATACTTTTATTCCTCATCTTTACCTACATGCTATATACTTTTATTCCTCATCTTTACCTACATGCTATATACTTTTATTCCTCATCTTTACCTACATGCTATATACTTTTATTCCTCATCTTTACCTACATGCTATATACTTTTATTCCTCATCTTTACCTACATGCTATATACTTTTATTCCTCATCTTTACCTACATGCTATATACTTTTATTCCTCATCTTTACCTACATGCTATATACTTTTTTTCCTCATCTTGCCCGTGTTGTTCTCCATTGCTTTGACTCGAATAGTTGATTCTTTTTCGAGCTCTTGTAAAATCTATATACAACGGGTTGTAATTGAATATAGATCGAATTAAATGTATCCAATGTTATCATTCGCTTGGGATTTATTGATTGTCATTGAATATGACAAGCAGCGTAGGACTTATACTCTTTCTCTAACGATAATCTTTTTCAAATTAATATTCTGAGCAATTAAAGTTTTATTCAATCACATAGTAAAATAAGAAACAAATATATTACACTGATTCATTCGGTGAAAAAGTAAATTATAAGATTAATAATTCAATAAATAATGAATAAATTCTTTTATTCGTCACTTGGACATTGTTTAGTTCAATATCGAGAAATCCTGATTCCTTATATATAATTGTATCACAATCCATAGTTTTCTTCGAATGTTCGACTGGCTTGGCAGGCCGAGAGCAGACTCAAGGCGTTTCCACGAATAATGGCGATAGAGATGCGCTCGTGAAGCCAAGACAATTCGCGATTGTCTCCGGTGTTGCGCGTCATTAATAAACCAAGGCTGCCGAGGAAGTCGCATGTGGCAGAGCCAATCACTCCACTCGTCTCAACAACGATCGGTTGAAATACAAATCTGTCGAGAAGATCGGAATATTTTGACCGCTTGCGGCTCTCTGTTGACGCTGCTGCATGTCCAGGGTTTGTTGCCGATTCTATCACTGACGAGGGCGCAAAAGTGTCGACACAAGTCGCATTCCATATCAGTGACTTGCCGTTTGTAAAGGGAAACACCGCCAGGCCACCAGGTCTGTCAAGGCTAACCGGTTCGAGGATCGACGGGAAGCCAGCGATGTCTAGTGCTCGTCGAACGACATCATTGAGAGCGCTGTGCCTCGGAAATCTGCCGGCGCTCCTTCTACATGAAAGGGTTTATTTACTCCTCTCCAGGAGTTAGGCACAAGGCCAGTTTTATCTTACTCCCACAAGTAAGATGTGACCCAAGATCGGGTCGAGAAAGTGGGGTTTGAAAAGCCAGCGCTCAAGATGTGAGCACTCTGGCCATTTAAAAATTGCCTGGGCAGCCCCGTCGGCATTCCCCGGTAGGGACGCCTCAGACAGTAAGCAATAAACTTACTCCTCCCCAAAGAGGAGAGGCAAAGCCTGGGAGGGTGGACCTCCTAGAACTGCACAGGACAGGCGTGCAGTATCCATCGGAACAGATACTACACTTTGATCTTAGCCAAAAGGCCAAGAGTCAATATATGTCAACCGGCTGGCCACAACGGCACCTGTGACTGCTGCAAACTTTAGAACCTGTGCGCAGAGCTATAGTGAATCTCAGTCAATCGTCATCAACCAGGTTACCAACAGCCGTTGATGGGAAGGCTGTTAGCCATGCACCGCTGTGTGGCGAACTTGCAGCTTGAAGGCAAGCCAGACGGTGTCGGTCACAAGATGATTTTAGGGATTCGACACTGGTCTTCATCCTGATCGTATCCCAGCTCTTCTGTCTTCCTGTCTGCTCCGGAACGATTAGACCAGCTCACCTTCAGTTGGTGGATAGGTCATGGATCAATTGGTCGAGAGGAGATTCGAATGCTTCATGTAGAATACTCTCAACGAGATCGTGTCTTGCGCAGATGGAGGAGGCGTAAGCAGGCAATGCAACGTCGGTCGTTAATCTAAGACCAGGTCCACCAAAGGTGATAAGAAGAGTGGTCTGGCCCCAGCCTACATTATCAAAGTTGATGTTGCAGATGGCTGTTGCGAAGTCCCGAATTACACAATCCAGCCTGCTCAGGTCGACCGGAAACTGGTAACATAGTGCACTACGTAGCGAAAATAAAAATGTTGAAATACAGAAGCAGTTGCGCAAGAGAAAAAGTGCCGGATGCTTATCAATGCGTAAAAGCCGGGATGATATGTTAGACAAGTTGGCATTTTTTTTTTTTTTTCGATGTCAGCTTCGATCGCTGGTTTGAAAATTGGGGAGTCGAGGGATATGAGATCGTCTCGATTGGTGATGTTAACCCTATCTAAGACTTTGCTGATTTGCGAGACGTCCACCGAGAATGATTCTGTCAAACAGTCGATATTGACGACCTCAGGCTTGGCATGGTTTACCTCAAGCCCGATTGCAGCAAAGGGCTGGGATGATTCTGGAGAGGTTCTCAACAACATTTGCCCAACTGCCTCCAAATGTTGCATCATCGAGATACCAGATGTTCAAAGATGTAGTAACTTAACGGACGATATCGTCGACTCCCAGGTCAAAAAGAAGGGGTCCCATTGGGTCACCCTGCTGTATACCACACTGTGATTCAAGGGTGTGGTCGGCTATAATCAGGGTGCTAGAACTAGCGTAGGCAGTGTGAGCCAAAAGATGAAGTGCAGGAGCTCGGTGGAGACAGGTTTCTAGAAGATGGTCTCGTCGGATGGAGTTGAAAGCGTTCCTCAAATCCAACTTGACCAGCAAACGGTTCTGCTGCCATTGTTGTTGGTCCTGGGTACACGCCCTAACGGACGATAATGCCCTTCAGATAAAAAGAATATGACTTGTAATGTATGTTTTCTTTGAATATCTGATATCTGAGAATGACAAAAATAGAATTATAATTAGAGTATACTTAAATATTGTTTGAAGTTTACACATTGGATTCATTGATTCTGTAAGATTCCACCAGCAATATTTGAAACGAACCGATATTTTTATGAAATTCGAGTGAAAATATTGTAAATTAATTAGATATCATTTTTAACATAGTTTAGAGGTGCTTATGTTATTTATGTACGATAATAAAAAATGTACGTATGCCGAAAAATGGCGGCGCAATATTTATATCGATATGTCGTCTAAAATGTCAGCAACATACGTATATATTGATCCACCGACCATATATATATATATATATATATATATATATATATATATATATATATATATATATATATATATATATATATGTGTGTGTGTGTGTGTGGGGGGGTGAAAAGATGACAGACGGAAAACAAGTCAAAATGCAGGAGAAAAACAAAAACAAGAGATTTTTTGACCGGTTTCGTTCGTGGAGAACGTCTTCAGAAAATGAAGATACAGAAATAATTTTATTTTGAAGGAACACACATGGGATGAAGGGAAAAATAATCTGATTGGATCATATGAGAAAACATTAAGTGATGTTGGGACATGATAAGTAGGTGACACATTCTTCTAAGGCGGCGGGGGAGGGGAAAAGGCGGCAGAGAACCTAACTACGGTGAACAAAAGGGGTGGGCATGAAATGGATACACTGGAAGTTATCACCTAAAGATTAATAAGAGATAAACAGGGATGGGTCAGCTAATTTGTCAATAATAATTTTTTAAAGAGCAATTCATAAAAATGAAAAGCCGAGGTTGACAAAATGTGTGAAAAAAGAAAACAAATGGGAAAGACAGGTTAAAGGTTAGGAGAAAAACAAAAATATAAATGGGATTTAAAAATAGAAAAATACGGTTATGTTAGAGAGAAATGTATTAAAATGGTTAGATTATCAATGGGAGCTTGCTATTATCACAAAATATATAAAAATATATACACACATACACACGCACATGTGTATATGTAAACATATACATACATATGTGGGTATATATCCATACACATACATACATACAAAACACATTTTCCAATATGTATATATATATATATATAGAGAGAGAGAGAGAGAGAAAGAGAGAGAGAGAGATACTTAGTTAGGGGCGCAGTGGTGTACTATATTGCATTGTTTTAGTGAAGCTTTAGCTAAGTGTCTGCTTAGGGTATAAGATCCGTGCCTTAAGTTGAAGTTTTACGGTGATGTATTTGCGACGTGAGAGTGAATGTTCGTTCTTGAGGAGAGTGCAGTCTGAAAGGTTTAGATTGTGGGAGAGAGTGTTCCTGTGTATCACAACAGCATTAGTGTAAATGTCGTGTTTGAGGTCCCGCTTGTGTTCGTAAATGCGAGATCTCTGGTTTCTGGATGTTTCCTCAATGTAGAACATCGGACATACGGCGCATTTTATCTTGTTAATGCCGGCAGAGTGAGAGGTGTCTTTGGTTGGGAACGGGGTATCGTATTAAGTATGTCTTTAATAGTTTTTGAGGTGGATGTTGCGACTTTTATGTCGGGTTTGAGTTGTTTCTGTAGCGAGATGGATATGGGGTTATTGGGGAGAACTAAGTAAGATTTGTTTTCTTCCGTTATTTTGCGAGGAGATATTTTTGTGGGGTCGGTCTTTTTTGTGGATGTTGGAAGCTTTTTGTTTAGCATTAAGGATGAAGGAATGAGGGTATTTTAGAGCTTGGTAGGTTTTTTGAATATAGGATTCTTCATTGTGGAGATGGGCGGGGCTGCAAATTCTCAGAGCTCTGAGAAACGATCCAATGATCATTCCGGATTTGATATTTTTGTTGTGGTCAGAGTAAAACTGTATGAGGTCATTTTGTTAGTAGTTTTCCTAAAGACTGAGAAGTCCAGGCCATTAGGGGTGTTATGAAGAATGATGTCAAGGAAGTTAAGGATGTGGTTGTTTTCTGGTTCGGAGGTGAAAGAAATGGTGTGTTCTATTTTATTGAGTTTTTCGGCTATGTCGGGGAGATTAATGTGATGTGGGTAAATAAGGAGTGTGTCGTCTATGTATCTAAAGTAGTGGGAGTTCTTGGGTAGAATAGATTTGAATGGACCGTTCTCTAGGAATTCTAGGAAAAGACAGGCGAGGACTCCACTGAGGGGGGAACCCATGGGTAGACCAACTTTTTGCTTATATAGAATATTGTTAAAGGTAAAGTGGCATTGTTGTGTTATCAGATGGCATAGTTTGATAATATGAGTGGTGAGAGGGGGAGTTTATTTTTTGATTTGGTAAGATGAATTTTTAGGAATCTGAGGCATTTAGGTATAGGTATGTTAGTGTAGAGAGATTTAATATCTAAACTGGCCATAGTGAGGTTATTCATGTTTATGTGTTTGAGTTTTTGTAGCAGGTCTCCGGAGTTTTTTTAGATGGGCGGGGCTAATAGAGCCGAGAAAGGGGGTAAGTATTTCTGCTAATTTTTTGGCGAGTTTGTGGGGTGTGCTGCCAATGCCCGATATGATAGGTCTCATGGGGGGTGTCATTTTTGTGTGTTTTAGGTAGGCCATAGAGTCTTGGAGTTCTGGGATGATGTTCCAGGAGTTTAATCCAGGGAGGGTAATCCGATAAAATCTTCCTTACTTCGCGTTTGAAGTGTTGTGTGTCTTTGGTTATTTGTTTTGAGGTAGTTTTCGTGTAGATGTTGTCGTCGTTTAGTAAGAGCATGATTTTGTGTTGGTATTCGACTGCGTCCATGATTACAACACCACCGCCTTTATCAGCGTGGGTGATGTGGATGTCCTTGTTTAGAGTAAGCTCTTTGATGGCTTTAGAGTATCTCCGTGGAATGGAGTTGTTGTCTGGTACGCCAGCAGAAGCGGTAATGAGACCTTGGACGTAGCCTTTGTCAAAGTCGGAGTCGCCGTGTCTGTAATTTTTGGTAAGAGTGTCAACAATGTCACCTTTACGTGAGCCGGTGGCGAATTTAAGGCCTAGACTGAGGGCTTTCCGTTGTGTTTGGGTGAGTTTGTGTTTGGATAAGTTGAGGATGAGATTTTCGTTTTCTAGCGTTTTCCATGCGCTGTTGTCACATGATGTGTGTAGTTTCTTGTTTAGGTTGTGTTTTTGTTGGTCGCTCTTCTTCTTAATGTGAGCTTGTATATGTGTCAGCGATGACGTGGTGAAGTCGCTTTGTTGCTGTAGAGTTTTGAAGATGTCGTTGGCCTTTTTACGGAGAGAGAGAGAGACAGTTGTCATTTAGTTCAGTGCTGGCGGTGTGGATGAAATCCTTAATGTAGTTTGGAAAGATGTGTTGGGATGTTTTAAGTAGTTTGTGTGAACTTTTGGGGATTACCTTTTCTTCAATGCAACGGTTGAGGAAAAAATCTTCTGTTATAGTGAGAAGCAGCTACTAGAGAAAAGCGTTTGTATTTACCCATGAGTGTGCCATTCCTGCAATTGTTTTCCATGTCGACGATAATTCATGAAAATGAAGTGTCGTGATGGACAAAATGTGTGAAAAGATGATCGACGGAAAACAAGTTAGAGTGCAGGAGAAAAACCAAAACAAGAGATTTTTTGACCGGTTTCGTTCGTGGAGAACGTCTTTAGAAAATGAAAATACAGAAATAATTTTATTTTGAAGGCACACACATGTGATGAAGGGGAAAATAATTGGATCATATGAGAAGACATTAAGTGATGTTGAGACATGATAAGTTAGTGACACATTCTTCTAAGGCGGCGGGGGAGAGGGAAAAGGCGGCAGAGAATCTAACTACGGTGAACAAAAGGGGTTGGCATGAAATTGATACGACACTTCATTTTCATGAATTATCGTGTACCTTACCCCATATATATATATATATATATATATATATATATATATATATATATATATATATATATATATACGTGCGTCTGATCAAGGATCGTGGCGAAATAAATAAACAATACAATGAGTCACACATTTATGTATCTTATTTTTTCATTTATCGTAGATCGATTATATATATATATATATATATATATATATATATATATATATATATATATATATATATATGATGTGTTTGTGTGTGTGAATATTGGCAACTCTCCAATTGTGGCATGTGTCCTTTTCTTCTTCGCCTTATGTCACAATGATGAATAAACAGTTGAAGTAAACCTGGGAAACAGTAAACGAGAAAAGTAAATCATAATTTTGGGGAACTTGCCAGAACTTTTCTTGTGCATTTTGCGTCGAGAAGAAGCAACTCTTGCTAACGTGCATCAGCCTTTGTAAGAGGCTATTTCTATTTGTTGGGTACGAAAAGCGCATGTGGAGGGAAGGTCGTGAGCCAATAAGAAATACAAGCTCTATATTTGATCCACGTGTGTGATGTAGATGAACAAAACAAAACCATGTAAACACAGTAATCTGATTGCATTGACAAAGTATATCTTGCGGCGCCTTCAGATGATGATGATGACGATGACAATGATGATGATGACGATGACGACGACGACGACGATGATGATGCTGATGATGATGATGACGACGACGACAACGATGATGATGATGATGATGATGATGATGATGATGATGATGATGATGATGATGATGATGTATTAAACGCATCATTGGAATAAGATGCAAGTTTTGCTGGGACATTTATGATTCGGACTCGTTGAGATGTTAGGTGCATGCCTGACGAGAGGCTGACGAAGGATCGTCTATACGGACCCTTAGCACAAGTTGCAATGAACTGTGTCGTATTTCACCCCGATTCAAAAACACCTGCAGATGGGACCTAAGGGTTTGCAACAGCATCCTGGACATCTGGGGCGATACTGTTCGCTAGGGCAGAAGATGGGAGCGCAGGAAGATGAGGGAGCAACCTGTGGCTAAGATGAACCCCTAGAGAAGGCGTGCTACAGCAGTCCTTCCAACCCAGGTCTCCTATTTCATTTGTACAGGTAGCAATAGAGATTTCTACTTGCGTACAGACAAGATAACCGTTGTTGCGCGTGCATATCAACTTGGGGGCGAACCCGTCATTGTTTCCTTCTGAACTGTGGACAAAATAGCAAGTTGCGTTCAATGAATGATTTACAATGAATCATTTCATATCGGTAATGTGGTTCCTCATTAAATTCCGTATAAGATATGGTAAACGTTTATATATCACCAACATAAGTTAAAACATTTTAAATGGTATGCCTGTTCTGTTTTAATATTAGCCTTTACAAAAATTCTGAAAACAATGAAGCGATAATCTATAATGTAAATATTCCAATTTACGACTAAAACAATCGGAATTTCACGTGAGTGTATTGTTGCATACATAAGTTATTATTACAGAAACTTTAACTTTCATAAGACCTTGTTTCCTGGTCGTTATTCTTGATCGTCTCAGACAGATGAAATGCTTGTCCTGTAATTAAACCATTTTGTACCTTTAAAAAGTCTAAACTTGACACATGTTGGAAGAGAGCGATCTATTTATTCGACGGGATTTCTGTTCAAAATCATAAACCAGTGTGGGGAGACCGATATAGAGAAATCGAAATCCTTAATTAGTTATATCTTGTCAGCACATATAATTATATGTCCGACGTCCTTGCGTGTTTCTAAATGCACTCCTGCTAGTTATCAGACTCTTTCTTTGCGCTTCATTACGTCATATCCGTTTTTAAATACATTTCCACAGCCTAGCTAATGTTCACCCCATGGCAGTTGTGATAGCCTTCTATGGCCCCTCTATATTTATTTAATCGCATATTTATTTAATAGCATGCTTATACCAGAAGCCGCTCTTGAGATAATGGTATGTTCCCAAATAATTGAAATCAATATGTATGTCATAAAAATAGAAATATTTGTCATAATTAAATGTAGAGTTATTTAGAAGTTGGCATAGCAGGAGATTTTTTAAATCGCTTTAATGCCCAGAATTTGATTATGACCTACGTTGGTTTTGTTTATAAAAAAATCTATTTTGATCTAATATCCTGAAAAATCAATGCTTACATGTGGAAATAAAAAGTTCATTACGACCGGAATTAAGTTTTCCTTCGTCTAGATTAGTTGCTCTACTACGGCTCCAGAGTCTAGCTTACCCTACTATTTCACCCGTGCCAGGGACGAGGCCATATTGATTCTTAGGTATTAGAGAAAGCTCATTAAAAATAATTATTTACATTTTAACTGTTTAAATATGTCGGCATTAATATATTTATAATCATAGAAATATAAATCTTAATTATGTATTTTAATGAATATATATATATATATATATATATATATATATATATATATATATATATATATATAAGTAATCATGTATACCAGTTAATACACGGGAAGCTGCGACTGGATACATTTGGCGGGTCTAATTATAAGCAGAAGAATCGTTCTAAATTACGTTACACCAGTATGCTTTCCTTTAATGATGTTAATTAGAAACATCGTAAACAATGTCGGCCTCACCCTGAGCCGAGAAGGAAGTTCAAGCAATTATTTTCTAAGGTATATGATAAGAAGCCCAACCCCAAAATACTCTCTAATATCGTTCAAATCACAGCATCGCTTTTAAGACTTAAGACCATCTGGTATGATAAACCCATGTATTTTGTTTGGTCAGTGGTTGAAAACAATTTTTGTTGTTTCTCTGTCAATTGTGTTTCCTCTCATTCTCAACGCAAGTGACTTCGTTACCAGTGACAATTTGCCAGTCACCCACAGGTTGAGAGGATATATAAATATCACCATTTGGAATGTTGAACAATATGTTTTGCAGTGTCACGAATGGCGGCTTATATGGTCCAGGGGATTTCTGTGTATTGCTCTCGAGTTACGAGCTAGTATCTGATCCACCATAGCTGAGTCAGCTGGAGAATGAGGAGATCATGTTGTGTTATTCAAAATCTTCGAAGATCTCGATAAGAATATCATAGATAGTGTAGATTTTATAGATTTTTATGATTTGCCTGTCATCCACATCAATAAGCAATTCAATTCTTATGTTTCTAAAATTTTGAGATGAGGATTGATAATGTGTATTATTTGTTCGCAAGAACCCGTGGTGTAACGGATAAAGTACTAAGTGAAATTTCTTGTGGAGGGTAGTGTAGTATTCGTTCTGTTGTCATTATACCATCCTCCCAGGCGTTACCTCTTCTTTTGGAAGGTAGTGTTGTATCTGTTCTGTTATCATGAGACCATAAGTATTACCCCCTCGGGATTAGTGTAAGTCACAAGAAACTGACACCATCGGCTGTTCATTAGCAAACTGCACACTTAATATTATGTATAGTAGCAAAAATATTTGACCAGAAGGAGCATATATTTGCTAGTAATAATAAGCATTTAACCATATATTAACAATTTATTAATAGAGTTTTTATCTCTTCTTTTAATGTGTTCTTATGTTGTAATACTAATGCAAACAAAATAAACTGCATTTTCAATTTTATACAACCCATAAACAAAATTGAAGAGCTGAAAATAACATGATACCTAAAAATATAAGTTTATTGGAGTTTTTTTGTGTTTTTTTGATAAATAATTAAATTAAATGATTTTATTAAGAGAATAAAATAAAGAGTTTAAACATGTAAAATGGTAGAAAAAGACAAAAGAATACATTGGTTTAAGTAAGGATCCCACCTACACACCAAGTAGAGATGTTTCAGTGTTACCATTGTATCTACTCTATATAATTTTTGCTAAGATCAAAGTGTAGTATCTGTTCCGATGGATACTGCACCCCATAGACTGGTATTGTCTTGGCCTTCGGGGCTTGATTTACGCCGGTCTATGGGTCTGTCCTGTGCGGTTCTAGGAGGTCCACCCTCCCAGGCTTCGCCTCCCCTCTTTGGGGAGGAGTAAGTTTATTGCTTACTTCCTGAGGCGCCCCTACCGGGGAATGCCGACGGGGCTGCCCAGGCAATTTTTAAACCCCACTTTCCCGACCCGACCTTGGCTCACATCTTACTTGTGGGAGTAAGATAAAAACTGGCCTTGTGCCTAACTCCTGTCACCCTTTAATTTACAGACACACCTCGTATGTAATCTTAATTTGTTTATTTTCTAAAAGATCATCTCTTGCAAATATCTATTATTATACCAAAGCTGACTTAATCAACGAGTGTTTCCCTAAGGCTTTTTACCAAAATATATTGTTCGGAGAAGATGCAAGTTAAAATATTCTTTAGTTATGAGATTGTGTGGTTTAAAAGACTTCAATATTTTCTAATTAACGCATCAAGTGACTCATTTCTTACTATTTTGTTTTTTCTATCACTCTCACTCTTTCCTACTGTTGGTTGTTCGGTTACCCATCGCTTTTATTTCAACGGTATCTATCACTATCGCTTCCGTCTCTCTCTCGCTCTCTCTCTCTCACTCGCTCTCTCTCTCTCTCTCTCTCTCGCTCTCTCTCTCCATCTCTCTGTTTATTAACAGTTGAAGTTAATGAAGAAAGGAAAAGTGAAAGGACCGCAATAGTCCATTATAAACGTAAAGAAAATATCATCACATTAATTTATACTAAAGCCAATCAGCGGGTGTTTCTCTTTTCTATTTTGTATTTTAATTACAAAAATACAAACTAAAATATACATTAATCTTGGGATTGAGTTATGTTTGAACAAATCTATTTAAATTGTTCTAATTAGTCGCAACGTATATATTTAGTAATCCAGGTAAAGTAAACATCGTCAGGATAAAAATCTACAGAATTTAAACCGGGCTTATAAAATAGTGCTCACTAGTAAATAAAGCTATTTATATAATTATTGTTATTTATACAGACAAGTAAGAAAAGCATATACACTGGCTTGTCGATGTTATCGATAAATAGTTATCAGAAACTAAGATCTCACCAGGCTGAAAAAAGTATGATCTTTCACTCAGATGTTCATATTGGGAAAGAATAAAAACAAAGGGCAAAGAAAATATAACTATATAAAGAAATATATATATGCGTTTATTTTCGGCTTCTATACTTACAAATCTAAAAAAAATTAAATTACCCAACGCTTACAACGAGAAAAAATCTCTAATTCATTTCACGCCCGTCACTCGTTCCTCCTGATTAAAACATTAAAAAAATCGCCGTTGAAAGAACATACGGATTTTCTAGTGATGATTGCCACGAGGAAAAAAAGAAAAGGAAAAAGATAAACTGTTTCTATAGACATGAAGACGTAATATCGTCGAAAGTAAGTTTATTTTAAATAAATAAACATTTATTTAAAAGATATATATATATATATATATATATATATATATATATATATATTAATTCATGTATTCACATAAAATGTTATAAGGAGATATATTTTTTATGTAACAATTTTCAGTATTTACCTCAACAGTTCTCGATACGTGAGTAGAGCTAGGTAGTAAGTTATGAAAATATATATGGCAATTAAGCTACACAGAGGCTTCCACATTTCATCCTTGAAGGAGATCATCAGGCTAAAATGAATGGAGTTAGTTTTGCCGGGTGTTTTTATATACACGTCCCTCTAGTTAACCAATCAGATTTGTTGTTGTTCTCTTAGCCAATTGTTGGGCTTGTCACAAACAAAGGTTCGGTTGATTTTACTTCCTGTTTCCTATTATATTGTTCTGTTTTCTATAGGATGACCCATCCTTGTTTCTTTGTTGTGTCAATATAATGGATGGCCTTATTTCAACACGTGCTTGCTTGTATTTCTATTTTAGAAATTATATCTACTTATAATATTTTATGTGGATACATGAAATAATAATATTTAGCTCCTCAAGTAGTTGAGCAGTTTCAAAGGAATTTATTTCACCACTGAAAAATAATATGGAAAATGTTACAAAATGTAGGGAGAGCTATCAGGATTTGAACTCACGACTCCGGTTTACGGAGAGAGATAGGATTCATTTTTGCATATTTATACACGACCGAGAAATTATAATAATGCGACTCGAATGACGCCAGGAAAAGAGATAAAAAGAGAGAGTGAAGACAAAAAAAAAACTTTAGCCGCACGCGAAGAAGAACAGTCGACAGGAAGTTAACGCGACACAGAAGACGAAGGATGCCGGCAAGGAAGTACGTTAGCTGCCGGGTTAAGACGGACATATTTTGAGGACAACTATAGTCAGTCTTCCCGAGTACCTCTGCGCTGAACGGGGAAGAAATAGACAACCGTCGACAAGAAAGTCGCGAGGAAAGGCAGGGGCCTTTTGTAAATGGAATTTGAAGATGGAATTATATCCGCCCTTGGCTTGAGCGAGACGACCAATGTGCGACTACAGTATCGCAGTGGAGCCTGTTGAAAATGGAATTATAGCCGCCCTCGGCTCGGGCGAGACGAGCCTGTTGAAAATGGAATTATAGTCGCCCTCGGCTCGGGCGAGACGAGCCTATTGAAAATGGAATTATAGTTGCCCTCGGCTCGGGCGAGACGAGCCTGTTGAAAATGGAATTATAGCCGCCCTCGGCTCGGGCGAGACGAGCCTGTTGAAAATGGAATTATAGCCGGTCTCGGCTCGGGCGAGACGAGCCTGTTGAAAATGGAATTATATCCGCCCTCGGCTCGGGCGAGACGACCCGCTGAACTAAGCGGAGAAATGAAAATGGAATTATAGCCGCCCTCGGCTCGGGCGAGACGACCCGCTGAACTAAGCGGAGAAAAAGTAACCAGCCAGGAATTGTTTTTCCTGAGAAAAAAATGTATTTCAAAACTACATGTGCAAGGAGGTACGGCTACGACGACATGCCGGAAATATCTACTCGAAATCGAACAATGCATCCAGTTGTAAGTAACAACCTGAATATCTCTTCACGGACATTCGCCCCCTAGGACTGTTGTATGTATATTTTTTTGTGTAGAAATTAATCCTGCTACTATAGGGATAGGATAGACAATCCCCCCTCTCTTCTTAAGAATATACTTTTGTTTTAATGTTTTATTTCGTTTTGTTTTATAGATACACTCCCTTTTTTTCTAGTATACAGTTTCATTAAATAAATGAATATAATTAAGTCCTAATGTCTTTTTGTCGTTTCTTCGTATCTTTTGTTTGTTTCCTGACGGTATTTTATATTGGAGAAATCCCCATTCCATATCATTTGACATGCTTTATTTTGAACCTGGGATAATACGAGCCACTCCGGACTTTTTAAAAACTTTTTTTTTTAACTTTTTTTTTATCATTGTCACGTGATGTCTTTCGGTGGTCCCGACCGGCGGCATTCGTGACAAAAAGTTAATTTAGAAACATCACTTACGAATATCCCAACACCTAGCAAGCATGGATACATTATTAAATTAATTTTAAAAACGGACGAACTAATACGCCGAATGCGATGGCGATCACACTTCTTCCTTAATAATAAAGATAAACACCCAGATACAAAAGAATCCTACGGATTCAAAAGCCTAAAAAATCAATAGATCTCATGATTTGCTTTGAAAATGATTTCTTAGATGTAATTAAAGATTTAGAATTTCACAAACAACATAATAATTTCCAAAACAAATACACAACATCGTTAAAAACATAAACAACTCTAACAACATCTTCGTAAAAGCGGATAAAGCTAGGAACTTTTATAAAATAAATAAACAAACTACTCAGAGAAAACATTACCAAAAACTACAAAAAACTAGATACAAGCAAACATAACTGCATAGATATAATAAATGCTGAAAGTAAACAAATCACCGATAGACTGAAAATTAGCGACAAAGTTAGTAAATTAAAACCTAAGGAAGCCTATATCTTGTTTTAAAACGACAAAAGTAACTTTAACCCTAGCACTCGCTTAATTAATCTGACCAAACCAGAAATAGGAAAGAATTAGTAAAACAATTCTATCTAGAATTAACAAACAAATTAAAAAGATCTAGAATTAAAGCAATGTGTGAATACTGCTGAAGCAATCACTTTGTTTAATAATATCGAAAATAAAAATAAATGTACTTTCTTACAATTTGACATAGTGGATTTCTACTCATCAATATCCGAAGAACTCTTCAACATTGCCCTAAAGTTTGCCGAGATGTGCACTGATATATCAAAGGATTTATTAACAAATGTAGGAAATATGTTTTAATCAATAAAAATGACCAATGAATTAAAACAAATATGACACACTCCTTTGATTTGGCCATCGGGTGTCCTTGACTCTGCGGATGCATCAGATCTTGTGATGTTATTCATTTTATATACATTCACAAATATATTTGATAATACAGATATCGGCCCATGTAGAGATGATGGATTAGCAATAATAAGGGATTCCAACAAAGTCAAGGGAGAAAACTTCCAAAAATTATACATATGGAAATAAAAAAAAATAGGCACAAGAGTAGAAGTACTGGCTAACATAAAAAAATAACTCACTTTTTAGATGTAACATTAAGCTTAAATAAAAAATACTTACGAAACATATTTAAAACATAACACTAATCAAATATACGTAAACCCAAAGTCCAATCATAAAACATATTCCGAATTCTATCGAACGTAGGCTTATCAATAATTCTAGCAACGAAAATGTATTTTAAAAATCAAGCAACATTTACAATAAAGCTCTAAAAAATAGCGGTTATTATAATATCGAAATTAAATATAAGAAATATAATGTGGTATACACCGCCCTATAATCAGATACTAACAACTAAACTTGAAACGAAATTCCTAAATCTAATTGAAAAACACTTCCCAGTTACCTATCCCTTGCAAAATATTCAATAAAAATTACCTAAAACTGTCCTACAACTGCTGCGAAAACCCAGAAATGATAATTAAAGCACACAATAACAAAATACTAAAGGAGAACAGAAGAGAGAAAAAAATAACAAATTGCATAAAAAAGTTACCAATATAGCAAAAATAACTCAAAGTAGAACAAAAATATAAACACTACAAATAGTAATAACCAAAACCCTAATAGTAATCACTCAAATAGAAATGAAAAAGTTAGTAATGAAGAGAAAAGATGTAACTGCATAAATCGTACACTTTGTCCACTAGAAAATAAATGCTTAACCAAAAGTATTGTTTACCAAGCAACAATATTTACCAAAAGAAAGACCGAATAACAAGAAGTACTACGTGTGTATGACCTCCCTAGATTTTAAAACCAGATATTACGACCACAAAGGCACATTTAAAAACAGAACGTCGAATTAAAACAGCACTAGCAAACCATTATTTGGAGCTCAAAGAAAATAGACGCTCACAAATAATTGAATGGAAAATAATACGACAGACCAATACATGTAGAAATTTAGACGACCCGTGTAGATTATGTCTGAATGAGTAATTTGAAAATCTAAACTTTAAAGACCCCCAAAATCTATAACACCGTAGAAGTGAGATAGCAAACAACTACCTGCACAGAATAAAATTTACCTTAGGTTAACAATACATAAATAAATGAACAAACAAATAAGTAAAAAAACAAAACTAAGCTAAAACCTAAAAACTTAAAAACTAAAACTTTAAATAGAAATACAAGGAACCACGTGTTAAAATAAGGCCACCCATTATATTACCACAACAAAGAAACAAATATAGTCCACTCTATAGAAAACAGAACAATAGAATAGGAAATAGGAAGTAAAACTAACCGGACCTTTGTTTGTGAGAAGCCCAACGATTGGCTAAGAGAACAACAAAGAAACTGATGTATTAACTAGCTAGACGTGTATATAAAAACACCCGGCAAAACTAACTCCATGCAATTTAGCCTGACGATTCCCTCCGGGGATGAAACGTGGAGCCTCTGTGTAGCTTAATTGCCATATATTTTCATAACTTACTATATATATATATATATATATATATATATATATATATATATATTATAGTTCTTATGTAAACAAATTTACGACATATTCATTTGCATTCGTTCCCAGAATTGAACATAAACAGCAGCTTTGTGTATGATCGTTTCTGAAACGATATAGGTTTTTATTGATATCAAGTACATCATCAGCACAGGGTATAAACACTAAATTTGAAGCTAGCACATAGCATCAAGACTAGTGTATAGTTCACTCTCAATTATACAGCAAGTTCGATAGGATAGGATATATGGTAAATACAATAATAATTTACAATGAGGGAAAGATGACTGTCAGATGCAGGTATAGAAAAAACACACATCAATAGAAAAAAATTATATAATCAGAAAAAAGATTTCAAGGGAGAATTTTATATATGAGTATTTAGAATGAAAAAATAGTCAAAGGTGATAAAACTAACTATAAAATGTAAGATTAGAATAATCCATTAGAAACAAAAAGAAATATTACTATAAGTAGTAATACTATTTACAATGTGGATTGAGAGGAAAAGAGAGAAACAAAAAGAAAAATATATATAGCGAGCAGAAAGAGTATTTTTTAATTCAATTTTTTTATTTAACTGGCTTTGAAACATGTCATTTTCCTTATTCAAACGCTCTAATTCGAGCTCAATGGGTGACTTAACGGTTCATATATTTTATAGTACATATACAGTGATGATCTTTATCTAGTTCATATACAGTCATGATCTTTATCTAGTACATATACAGTGATGATCTTTATCTAGTACATATACAGTGATGATCTTTATCTAGTACATATACAGTGATGATCTTTATCTAGTACATATACAGTGATGATCTTTATCTAGTACATATACAGTCATTATCCTTTTCTAGTACATATACAGTGATGATCTTTATCTAGTACATATACAGTCATGATCTTTTTCTAGTACATATACAGTGATGATCTTTTTCTAGTACATATACAGTCATGATCTTTATCTAGTACATATACAGTCATGATCTTTTTCTAGTACATATACAGTCATGATCTTTTTCTAGTATATATACAGTCATGATCCTTTTCTAGTACATATACAGTGATGATCTTTATCTAGTACATATACAGTCATGATCTTTTTCCACATATACAGTCATGATCTTTTTCTAGTACATATACAGTCATGATCTTTTTCTAGTACATATACAGTGATGATCTTTATCTAGTACATATACAGTCATGATCTTTTTCAACATATACAGTCATGGTCTGTTTGCACTGATAAACAAGTAAAAGTACTATCTGTGGATGTAGAACATCTTATGATGTCGTAACACAGCCACTTTGTCGGCTTGATTGGAAACGTTCCAGAAGAACCAACGACGTGTGTCAAAAGTACATCCAGGTAAACGTGCCAAAAAAAGGATAATCTCATTTCAAAACTGTCTTAACCTCAGTTAATGAAGTTTATAATGTGTGTAAGCGATAGTTCAGTTGGTATATGAGAACGTATTAATTAATATTTTTCCCTCCAATTCCTTTTAACTAACCCTGTCGCCATTGCAATGTAATTAGCGTGGGTCCTGGCTTGGATAGGATATTGACGATAGTCGCGTCTTTGTAAGTGTATCAAGGCCCACGCTGGCAATTAACAATGTTATGAGTGGCGAATGAGAAAAATGTATAAAATGTGAATGTTATGAATGATTGAGAAAGAAACGGTCCCCATTTAACAAGTGCTAAACTCACCAAAAAGGTGTTGTGAATGAAGGGGAGAAAAACATGGTTAACGAGCAAAACATATTTATATGTATACAAATGTACAGGTGTGTTAAAGATATTTTGAGTGAGTGATCAAGTCCTCGTGGTTCTAGAATGTTCGCAGTGTGGAAAAAGACACGAGTGTTTAAAGGTTGTATGTCTATATGTTGTTTTATGTCAGTGTGTATATGCTGTCTTTGTTGGTGCGTAAATATTCGTGTATAAGTAGAGCAGTCGTTTGTTTACCTCTCCTGACCTCGAAGGGCAAGAGGGCTGAGCGTAGACGTCGTGCCACGTTCTGCCTTGTTTCTGATACTGTTTGACACTCTCTGGGCTTTTTTCTTGTCGCGTTGCTTTTATAAGAAATTGATATTTCACACAGACTTGTTAGGTTTATAGTTTCGAACGAGCGGGAATCAATTTTATTGATTGAAAAATATCGAGTTAACACCTTTATGTGAAACCATGTTTGTTTTTATTTCGTGGACGGTGAAAAGGAAAAAGTAAGCTAAACAAACAGAGAAAGAAAGAAAAAAAATTTTTATACAAGCTCGTAACTTTTTACGTTAATTCGCATCACATCTCTATCCCTTCCCCACAATAAAAGTAAATAATGCACTTCAACAGAAAGACGTTTTTTGTAGAATCAGAGATATACACGACAAAAATGAAGGCAGATGCTATGTTAAAACATTCAACAATATTTTCGTATCAGAAACTGAAAAAGCATTAAATCTACTTTACAAAATATCATTGAACCTGGTGTAAAATATTCCCTGACCTTGAACCAGACTCGACTGATTCAAATGTGGGAAGTTTTAGAGTAAGTCAACATTTACCCCGGTGGGGTAAGGAAAGAACAGGTGATTCTAAGGATGGGTAATGCATCAGAAGACGATACCCTAAATTCATTCTAAGATGAATAACACTGTAGTAGCGTGGATCCTAGCTTGGATAGGATATAGACGAGAGTTGCGTCTTTGGAGTGCCAAGAGCCATGCTGACAATTTCATGTTCTAGTGTCGAACGAAAAACATAGATACAAATACATGTTATGAATGAATAGTAAGTGCTCAATTCATCAACAGTGAATGAAAGAGAGAAAAAAGGTTAACGAACAAAACATATTTATATATTAACAATTTTACAATGATGTGAAAGATATTTTGAGTGAGTTCATTTAAAAAGTGAATATTCTCATGTTTGTTAAAATGTTCCAGTGTGTAATGAAACACGAGTGTTAGAAGTGTGTATGTCTATATGTTTGTTTTCTGTTGGTGTTAATGGGAGTGTCTGAGTAATAGGCAGTGTGGCATTGTCTGTGTGTATTGGATTGCTTTTGTTTTGTTAGTGTGTGAATATGTTAGAAGTTGCGTGAGTGAGTTAAGTAGTCATTTGCTTTCCGCCCATGCATGTATATCCTGCTATTTTTTAGTATGTGTGTGTAGGTTAAGGAAACGGTGTGCGTATGTGGCCTTTGTCGGTGTGTGTGAATATGTTGGCGTCTGTTAGTATGTGAATATGTGTGTAAGTGGAGTAGTTGTTTACTTCTGTGCGTCAGTTGAGTATTCATTTTGCCTCCCCTAACCTTCACGAGCAGGAGTCATGCCGCGTTCTGTTTTTTAGGGATCCGACTGACTATCTGCTATTCCGGGTTTTCGGTTCTCTGTTTTATTACGATTTGACATTTCACACTGGCTCGTTAAGTTTATCATTTTGAACAATCGAGAATTATTATCATTAGTCGAATATGTTGAGTTAGACCATTTATTATTATAGACCACTTATCAGAGGACGGCGAAAAGGAAAGAGTATTTAAATGAACGAAGAAAGAAAGAGAGTAGCTTATACAGACTTATAACTTTTTACGCTCGTTCGTATCGCATTTTTGGCTCCCCACAAAACTACAAAGAGACAAACCGAATTACTCCAGGTGTCGTGTGCGTCTTGTTTATAAAAATAATAAATGACGGCAAGAAGGCGAAACAAATTTACGAAGTCAGCGTAGTACAGAATCCAGTCTGTCCGGCGTTTTACACCAACTTCCGTCTCGACGCCTTCATCTTGTCTAAAATTGAAAACTTTCGGATCGTTAAGTATATACGAGAAATATTTACTTCGTAAACATGCGAAAACAGCTACTAAAGAAAGGTGTAGATATTATATAAATATGTTTTGTTCTGTCTAGTATAAATCCCTTAACATTTATCTTCCTTTGCCGACTCCCTTTTCTTAAGGGATTCTTCCAAGTATCTACCCAGACCCGTTACTGAAATTGTCCTTCTCTGTGCCAAAGACTAGTTCAATTTCATGACGTCAAACACGTCAGGCGAGGAGTGTTCTGTCTAGCAGAGAAAAAATCCCTTAGCATTTATCTCCCTTTTGCCAGCCCTCTTTTGAGGTTGATTCATAAGAACTCTTGGTAATGGTAAGGATCGACAGTCTAAACAGTTTCTTCAACAATTCGAATAAAGTTAGTGTATAGGCGATAAAAAAAGATTATGACACTAAGAACGTTGAAGAGTTGAAAATCAATGTATTATTACATAGTAATAGGGGAGAAAAGACGTGTTAATACGTTTTTTGTCTTAGGCGATACAAAAAAGAAAATGGCGGTATCCCGTAAGACTCCATTTTGTGAAAATCACGAATCCTGTAGCATATTAACACATTTAAAACGTGTTTTTCCTATTACATGCGTAATACTAAATAGATTTGAACTCGAAATGGTTCCACATACTCAGTAAATGGAAGTGGTTTGAAAGATGAGATTCCTCGAGCTAGAAAACTGCAACAGAAAGATTCTGAAGAAGCGATATCGATCGTAAATCTCCTGTCATCCATTTCTCGGTATAAGGCAGCATTTGAGTGCTTGTATGACTCACTCTTAATAAAGTTGACCTTTCCAGTAACCAGCGAAACTAAAATAAAATAAGGAAACACATTTTTGAGAACTTTTGTAAACAGTGACAGACTAAGTAACATTACATTGCTATCAACCGACTAAGAATGTTTGGGCTGGGAACAAAGTGTAGTATCTGTTCTGCTACTACATGGCCGCCGAGGAATACATAGACTGAGGAATTTTTAATGTTGTTTCCTAATCCAGAATGCCGCTTTTGTGGAGTCAGATTTCCCCTACGTTAAAAACCGATCTTATGTCTAACTCTTATAATGTTTGGTTTATTAATTTTATAGTCGCCATTGTTATTCGTTGAATTCAACTGCATGAAATCTGTGAATATTTTTGCGAACTACTTTTGAATTGTCCCTATTTACTTGCCTCCCCGCAAGGGCAGAGTTAGACACAAGGTCGGTTTTTAATGTGGGGAAAATCAAGCCTTCCCAAAAAGGGGCACTCTGGATTATGCCTCCAAAACTGCAAAAAAGAATTAGCGGGAAATGTTATTTAACAAATAAGCGTAAATTAAAAATGTTAAAATATATTTATTTTAAACTTTTATTAAATAAAAGTTTCGGATAAAAATTAAAAATGCTTAACACTCAATATCTCGTAGACAAAATAAAAACAACACATAATTTATATCAAACGCATTAAGATTAAATTCTCTACCTACCTAGCTTTATAACGCTTTTTATGATGCACTTTTTCTTCTATAAATGTGTATTTTCAACACTCCACATTCAATGGCGACCACAACATGCCTACACGTCATGGCAGCCATTAAAAGTCAAGCGTCGAGAAGACAGATTCTATAGAAAAAAAACACAGTAGAATTTCATTGTCTACCGACCTGCATACTTTTAACGTTATGAAACTGTTTTTAATTTTTTATTTCAAAATTTTATTTCGTTCAAATGCGTAAAAAGTAGCAGTTGCCTCAACGGGACGCCTGAAAATGCTAGTTTTCGGCGGTGGAACACCTCGGATCTGAATACTTATTATATGGATCATTAAATCTGTCATTTCTTAACTTTGATATTGGTTGATAATCATAGTTTTATAATGATTACAAAGGCAAAGGATTTCGCAAAGTCAAACATTGTGATTTCATAATAGACCATCTCTATCTTCATCCTCTCTTTTCCAGTCACCTTCCCACCCCCCTCTCTCTCTCTCTCTCTCTCTCTCTCTCTCTCTCTCTCTCTCTCTCTCTTCTTTCTCGCCTCGTTGCCCATTTTCTCCTTTGTCACCTCTCTTCTCCTCTCCCTCTCCTATGTCTCTCTCTTTTAATTATTTATAAAATTCCATGACAAAATCAAACGATTTCACAAATTCAGAATACATTGTGATATCATAATATACCCTTTCTTTCTCTCTTCCCCCCTCTCTCTCTACCTCTTTCTCTCTTTCCCATTCTCTGGCTTTCTTTTCGTCTTCTTTTTTCTCTCTATTTAAAATGTTTGCATCGTTCCATTACAAAGTCAAAGGATTTCCCAATAAGAATACATTGTAATACTATAATAGATCCTTTCCTCTTCCTCCCCTTTCTCTCTCTCTCTCTTTCTCTCTATCCTGCCCTTTCCTTCTTCTTCCTCTACTCTTTCCTCTTCCTATCTCTTCTCTTTCTTCCTCTCTTTTAATTATTTGCATAATTTCATTTCTATCACCATTTCTCTTATCGTTATGGTATAGCTTTTGAACCAGACAATATCGACTTTTGCCGACGCAGAAATACGTAAACAGCCGGAAAAAGCCAATCGAAACGGCGTCAAAATCAAAACCAAGCGCCTTTATTTTTCTAGCAGAGAAAAAAAATGACAGAAAAACACTCACCGTATGTTTATTTTTAAGAAAATGTGTTTATATTTTTACGAATAAAATCAATGAAATAATTTCGTGGTTCACGAGAAAGTTAAAAGTTAACGTTTTTATTTTCGAAAAATTGTTTTTTTTTTAATAAAAACACAATGAAACAAAAATTTTTACAGATATTTTTCGTTTCTTTTTTTTTTTTTAGGGAGGAGTTTGAACCCGACAGAAAATGGGTTAGGTTAAGATAGGGTATAAAAAACAGTTCGGCTTTAGTCCGGTTCAAAAGCTGTACAAGCTTTTTTTTGGGGGGGGGGGGGGGGGTGCTTTAAGTACAAGTAAAGATGTCGTCTATTTCTCGAGCCTTCTGATTGGCTAAGCGCGTCAGCATATTGCACCTGTTTACGTAAACAGCCGGAAGATGCCGAACAAAAAGGTCGTGTTTGTCTGGTCCAATAGCTGTACTCGAATCGTTCGCCGTTTATTTTCGTTAATCGCCCTTCCTCGCACCACCATTCACATACACATGAAGTGTGCACAGTGACAAGCAATCAACAAGCCAACCTCAGAGTTTTAGTAATTTACAATTAGATTCCTACAAATAAAATAAGTAAATGATAAACCCCCCAAAATGCCCTAAACGAGAAATATTTTCTCTTATTTACGAGATTTAAATTTCAAAATATAAAATGTCCTAGCGATTTTATTGGCGAAACGAATTTATTTTTACTAGAATATTTCCTCATTGAATTACTTTTTCACAAATGTAAAGTTTATTTTCTCGTAGAAAATTATGAGAAAAGGCATTTTTAGTGATATGGATAGGGGGTAGTAAATGCGTGAAACAAAAACAACAAAAATGACTTCTTTTAAAAGTTAAATAAACATTTATCTTAATAAATAAATTAGTAAGTTGCGCCTATTTCTCACACCTAACGTCTTATTTCAAGTTGATTCAACTTTACACAATAGACGCACCATCGTTTTTATATACTGCTTATGTATATGCGATATCAGTGGCAAAATTAACCAATTTGTTTTGAAAAGTAACTATTTTATTAATTAACTATTAATTAACTATTACTTGTTATTTTTTTATTCAATGATTGTTTTGCTATAACAAATAGTTTAGTTTTGCAATATTGTTTTATTTCCTGGACAAGTATTTAGCATTTGCGTTCAACTGTTTCCTTCTTTAAAGAAGGAAACAGTTGAACACAAATGCTAAATATTTGTCCGACTTAATTTTCAACAAGTTGTGATCTATTTCTAAATTGCAAATGAAAAGGTAAATTGATTTTTCTTTTCATTTCTTTACGGACCCATTTAAAAGATACATTTGTATCGAAATTACCAAAATGTTAATGTTTATCTATTTATATGAATAAATGAGAAAGTCATGTTTATAAAAAAGTCATGTTTACAAAAAAGTTATGAATAAAATATTTATTAATATTTTATTAATATTTCAAGTATTTAAATTAGCCAAACTTTGTGAAGCAATAGCGAGATGGCAAAGCTAGCTAGTTTAAATAAAATCTGCCCTATCATTATTTCATGTACTGGATATTTTATAAAAGTCGGATTATTAGCTTCTTTTTTTTTTTATTTTTTCGCGATTCTCCATTTTGTGAATAAACTTGTATATACTTATTATAGCTCCGATGGGGAGGGCGTACGCCTTTCTTGTGAATTAAGATTACAGCTGTTTTCTGGACAATTTTCTCAGGAGAGGTAACTTGATGTTATTGAAGAATACGACTACCATTCATGTTGCTTCCTTTCCTCTATTACTAGTCGCCATCTTTGTTTGGCTCATACGCGCATGGCGGTCGTTAGGTTGTAAGCACCAAAAAATACATTGTCACACTTCTCCAAATATTGTTCCTCTGATCAGACAAAACATTAAGTGAACCATTGTATTAATCCTTATTTAAATGTACCCCACCCCGACAGAGTGGTTGAGTCTAGTGTGAAGAATAGCTGACCAAAGAGAAAGTCAGTTTTCAAATCTCAGCACGTGACGTCAGGGAAACACGTGACCACCAAATCTTCCCACACCCCAATATACAACAGTAATAACAATGTTGGCAATGGAATGAAACAACTGATATAAAAGCGTTACTGATATTTATAAAGAATTCAAATCCGGTTATATTCACAAAATCCTTGTTAAATCCTTCTAACTAGTTCTTGTATATCTTTTTTAAGCACCCTATGCATATCAAGTTTCAGGACCGAAAAGTAAGATAAATTTAGGTGTACATCCATGCTGATGTGTGAAGAGGAAGAAGATACGGCAATCGTTCAGTTTTTATTTATAGGAAGCAACCACCCGGTTTACATATTATCAACTGACCAACAACTACGATATTATTTGTAGATTGTCTGCCTTAAGAGTTATACAACTGTTGCATTATTAGCAGAGAGAGAGAGGGGGGGGAGAAGAGAGAGAAAATGTGTTAAATGTTACTTTGCGCTGACATACTTTTATAATGTTCCAGGTGTGACAAGACTTATAGGTATAATTTGAAAATGATGAACATTGGGTCAGCTGTGATTAGTTTTTTAATCGGTTATGTTGCAGTATAGTTATATTTTAAGTTAGATTTGATGTTGACGATTAGTCTTTCGCAAAAAGAAAAGATTAAATATAGTCCCTGGTGGATTTTGGCACCTAGAACCTGTAATCTTATAGCCATAATCAGCTCCTAATTATATAATGAAATATATTTTAAGAGAAAATTGTCGTCGTCCGTATTCAGGAATATATCGGCTATCCGAGAAAAGTATTCGTAGAACACCTCGACCTTCTGACCTACGAAAGACGGACAATATCGATGGTTTCGTACAATAGACTGATGAGTCGGCGAGCCCTAACCAAGTCCTGCTGTAGAACCATGTTGCCCCACTCGACGACGTTGTGTGTCCGAGAATTTCTTCTTGTCTTCATCGTCTAGCCGAGTCGTCTATCCACTGACGAATCGTCGACGGAACAGCACTGGTCCACAAGTTAAATAAAATAAACTCAACTCTCGAGAAAGAACACAAACACATATACGTTGTGCATAATTAAGTTGGAACTATGAGTGTGTGTGACACCGTCGCGGACTGTTGAGACGCCCATTGCCGTTTCTCAAGTCGTCAGATCATCTCATCGTTTTCCCGGTCCGATCTGCTATCTGGGGAGGTCCTGATTCTAACTGCTCGGCTTCTCTCCGAAACCCAAACTCGTTAACTTTTTGCCATAAACCTTACTGTCGTAAAACTGTCGTAAAACTTACTGTAAAACGTTGTCACTCCTAAATGTCGTGTCCGGTATTCTTTTCTAAGTCACCTGTCCTGAACAATGGAAACTGACCACTGCCGCATTTTCTTTTGTCTCTGTCGATGAGTCACTTCCTATCCTCGCGGCCTTCATTACTGACCACTCCAGCACTGTTTTCTGTCTCTGTCGATGAGTCACTTCCTATCCTCGCGGCCTTCATTGTATTACACTGCTCATAGCACCACTTCATTCTGTGAATATTGGATTCTGTTCGGAAACCAATGCCAAAAGAACAACAACAAAAAACAAGATATCCAAAAAGCGTAACTTACCGATTCATAAGTATTGTATTTTTGCGTCTATAGTCGTCTGCCCGTGGACAAAGAAAAAAGGTACAGTTTAATGAATCTCTATTCGCTAAAAACCACTCAGACATCACAGACTTAGAGATCAAATTAATAATTTTGGCCAGAAGATCCCTATTAGAATTTTACAATAAATTCTGGACTATGAAAGATACCCCCAATAATTTCAATATTACTATGGGACCTTCGGCTCTACCCAGGTAACTGACCTTGTGGGATTGTACTTATTAAGAGAATTAAAATTCGACTTCGGAGATCTGCACGGTGGGCTATACAGGGACGACACACTTTTTGTATCAAGGGAGAGATCGAGGCAATACAACAACACAATTAAAAAACCTACACAACTTCTTTAAAAACTTTGGATTAACTATTATTATAGAACCTGAGAAAAGAATATATAATTTCCTTGACCTAACATTAGACCTTCACTTTGAAACCTATAGCCTGTACTACAAACCAAACTTAACCCTCTTCTACGTACATAAGCTATCTAACCACCCAAAATCCATTATTAATTCAATAGTCCCCTCAGTTTTTAATGGAATTTCTAAACTATCTGCTAATAAATCTATCTCCGAGCAAAATTCCAATTTCTACAATAACGCACTACTTAATTCGAGCTACAATGATAAAATTACATACAAAAATAATCCCTTTATCCAGAAAAAACAAACCTTTAAGTGTAATCACACACAGCATGGCAATACAGGAAATAAAGCAGATAAATACTACATTACCCAAGAAAACCAAAATATATATAAATAGACAAAAAAAACTATCAATATTGACAAACTAGCTGACCCTTCAAAACATAGTAAAAATAAAAGAATAGAAGAAAGAATAGCATTTGGTTTAATCCACCCTATAAGTGTAATGCTAAAACAAATATCGCTATGGAATTCTTCAAAATTTTAGATAACTCCTTCAAGCACCCGCATAAATACAGCACTATTTTAAATAAGTCCTCTATTAAAATTTCCTAATCCACAATGCCCAATGTAGCGCAAACCATCATCACCTCTAATAACAAAAGAATTAAATCTGCCTAGCTACCAGAGAATGCCCGTTAAATAGAAATTGCTTACAAAGTAACGTCATATACGTTTGTACTGTTAAACAATTCCCCCAAAATGCCATTATGCGAACTGACACCAGCATGCAAACTCTCTCCTCACTCTATAGATCTCCACATCCCTAATTCCCTGTACTAAACGACACCTTAAATAGCACCCCTTGCACTAACCAACAACCCCGATAACTAACAATAACCTTGATCTCACACCTCAAATTCTATTATCTTCTCCACCTAAAAATTCCAACTTAACTTTGGCCCCAAACTTGAGCATGAAACCTAAACTACTCCTGATACTATAAATAACACAAATACTATAATAACAACTTTATACAAAATACACACTTACATTGGGGTTAGTGCCTTCCCCATCAAGACCCGGATCTAAAGCCAAATCTACTCCTTCAAACACAATAATAACAATGCCCCTGGCACTTCTCTATCTAATTTAATAAAAAAACTTTAACATTAAAAACACCCCCTACTCCCTACATTGGTCAATATCAAAAATGTCTAAATCCTACACTATAGGATCCGCTTTCTGCCAACTATGTACATTAGAAACATTTATGGTAGCTACAGCAGCCAAAAGCAAAAATATTATTAACTCTAAAAACGAACTAATCTCAAATTGCAGGCACAAGCGAAAATTCAAATACATAAATTTTATTACTCCGTCTGACACTCCTCCTCTAAGCCAACAACCTCGTCTCTGACATTAGATTAATTCTTAAATTCTATAATTTGTTAATTTTTTAACTCTTAACTTTTCTAACCTTACAAATAATCATCCCAATAGCATAGTGTATCCTCCCCTGTGCACCTAATAACTATATCATCCCATAACACTTAATGTAAATTGAGAACTAACATTATTCTTCTCGACTACACTAATCCTTAATCGCCTCTACTCCAATACTCTAATTCATATTCCCTTTTTTTAATTACTAGCCAACCTCTTTACATACCTATCTATTGCCTCTCTTCTCTCCCTTTTGCATACAATCCGTCGACTCTATGGACACACTGCTCTACCAACAATCTTTTTCTCATAGATTCCATTACTCTCACATTTAAACTACGCTCCCTGGTTACTCATATAATGGCTCATTTGCGCCCTCTTAAAATTTTTCCGTAATTTCAATACTCGATGTACACACTTCGGTTACATTATTAAACCCAATCCCACCCCATAATTCTTATACTAGAACTCAATTGTTGCAAACATATTAACGCGGTTCCCAATCTTAACTTCAATTATATATTAAAGTTTCTTATTTAATCATGCATCTAATATTTAACTAACTAGAAAATCTATAAAGTCTTGAAACATTTAACTTTGAAATACTATAATTGTCCAGTTTATTACATATTAAACACGTAAATTCCAGATAATTTCCCAATTTGAACCCTTTGAATCTTTATGAATTATATATAATTTTGTATAAAAATCCGTTTAAATACAGGACACTATATATACATACATATATATACACACATATATACATATACACACACACACATATATATATATATATATATATATATATATATATATATATATATATATATGGGCACTGTAAGTGTAGTATTAACACAGCATGACGTCGCTAGCTATAAATGCATCGTTCCTTTCATTAAATTAGACGCTCTATTGATGTCAAGCCGCCGAATAAAGTGTTAACATTATCAGTGTTTATATATATATATATATATATATATATATATATATATATATATATATATATATATAAAGTATATATATATATATATATATATATATATATATATATATATATATATATATATTAAGTTCGATATGTGTACATGTTTATATATGTGTATGTACAGGATTCACTTCAATTTACTGATTATTATGTATTATGGAACACAGCTACTCAGCGTAATGGGTTGTAATGTGGGCTGTGTTTAGTTTAATTTAGTTTTACGCAAAGGGGGCAGGGAAGAGGTGGAACCTCTTCGTGAAAATTCAGATACTTTCAATAGATATAAGAAATTAATTAATTAAGATTCACCAAATTTCATTTCTTGGGATTATTTTAAAGGGTTATTAGGAGGCATAATATGGGCACAACCTTCTAGTATAAAATTCAAATATTTCAGATTTGCATTGAATTTGATCCATCAAAACTAGACACCAATTAAGAAAGAGTCCTTGAATTTCAATATCTTCTTTAACCCCTAAAATTTTAGACATTTTCTAGAATGACCATGTAATGGATTTTGATTAAAGTTAGAATAAGGATTCTAGACACAACGTTTAGCATACTTATATCTTGATTTTAATAAGTGGCATTAAAATAGTACAAAACTGTTTTTGATTTTTAGGAAATTAATTTCACCCGTCCTGGGACAGGTATTCTAGTTTCCATATAAACTTAAAGACCAATATATATAGCCTGTGTAATTAGCTGTTATTCAAAGCAGAGACAATAGCAAATTCTCCCTGGTACAGCGAAAAAATAAAAGTGGCGCTCTCTGTACGGCAATAGTCTTAAAAAGGTTACCCTCATCTTCTAAAACATTTCCAATTGTGGCGACACAAAAGAACACTCAAATGATTTTTAATCAATTTAAAGTTGCATTGGGAAACTTCAGAGAAAAAAAACGAGCTATATGTAAATGATATCATGAATATCGTTTAAGGAATATACAATAGGGGGACAATTACGCAAGTGAAAATTTAACATCGCTTCTGCGGGCAACGATGCTATAATTATTTTAAGCGTGACGAAATAATAATAATAGTACCCCCCCCCCCCCCAAAAAAAAAAGTGATGGTACCAGCCTTCGCTGATACCACACAATATGGCAATAATGAGTCAAGGAGGATGGACAGACCAAACCTCCGCTTATTGCCACCCAATTCTCAGAGAAGACCAATGGTCGTTAGCAGCAAGAAACCAATGGTAAGCGGTTGTTGAGAAAACATAAAATAATTTCCATTGGTTATTGAAAGAAGTAGAGAGTACTGAAAATCTGGGTAGACTTGTTGTCATTCAGACTCCAGGGAGCAGCATCAGTTATTGTCTGTAATCAATCTCTGATCATGACCTGTATGAAAACTGCTAGTGAGTAAATAAAAGCCAGACGCTGATATTCTGATTAGCTGAGATTTAAAAATACAAAGACTGCAATTTAAAAGTGTATTTTATTACATCACTTTTAAGGGAAGGTATTTCTGCTAGTATTTAAATAAGAATGAAGAGTTTAATAAAACAATTTATTGCCATTGACAATTTTACATGTTTAAAAGAAAAAGAGATCTAGATTGATATTGTTACTGTTAAAAATAAAATCAGTTTGATGTTCATATTTAAACAATTGGCTGATAAAAAGAAAATTCATTAAAACATTCTTTTCGCTTTTAAATTTAGATAAAACTAGATATTTAAAAACTATATGAAATTTGATTTTAGTTGTTTCCATTTTTATATCATACACAAAAATTACTGGTGTCTATTGTATCAGTATGTCATCGCATGCGATGTTTGTTTACCTTTGGAACTTCCGATAATTATCTGCCTTTAGATTGTCCCCACTTCCTGTCCCCCACTTGTAATGGCGTCCCATGTAAATAAAGTATTATACATTTACTCCCCGTCCCTGCTTGTTTTTAATCCAAGCCATCCTCAACCGGCGACAAAACAACATGGTGTAAGAAGTGTGAAGAATGGACACAAAAATGTTTAGTGATATTGGTCAGGTTTAGGTGACATTACCCTCATCCCGGAAAAAAACCCACGTGCTCACAGGTATACGTCAAAGTCAGAGAAATTTGACTCGACTGTTTTGTTAATTTCCCATCATGGAAATCCCCCCATACACTAGCACCAAGGATAGACTGGTCGAGTCGTAACTTGAGGAAAGAAATGGACATTTTTTTAAGTCAGGCCACATTATATTTTGGCGGACCACTTCGTGACGTGGATGGCGACGTGAAAGTAAATTACCTCCTCTTGTGGACTGGCGTGGAAAGGCAGGGAATTAGCGACCAGTTCGTTTTGCCAAGAGATGAAAGTAAAAATGTAGACAACTACATAAAACATTTCAGGAATTATGTCAGTCATCAGTCAAATATTCGGGTGCCTCGATGTCTTAAATGCAGGAAGACAGCAGGTCACTAACCCAATGTTTTTCGCTCGACAGAAAGAAGCAAATGAATATAACAGGATATCAGGACTGCAAGGCTTCAAAGATACTCCCACAATGCATATCGAGGCAGTAACATTCACACAGCCACCCAAAATGTGACAGCGACAATGAGCCTGAAAATGGAGGACTCTATTTTGATTCTATAGAATGCAAAAAGAAACAAGTTCCCTTGGGCACAACAAAATAGCACAGATAGAGATCAAAGCGAAAATTGACACAACAGCTATGGGCAACCTGCTTCCCATAAGTGTATTCCAGCAATTTTATAAAGTACCACTGCAGGAAACACCAGTGAACTGTTTTCATTTAGAGGCTCTGTGATAGAGCAAATGGGATCATGCCATCTGGGAGTGAGATACCAGGACGGATTCACTAGTGTGACATTCCATGTGGTTAAAACCAAAGGGAAAATTCTACTTGAGCTACAAACATCCAGAAGTTGGGCATGGTAACTCTCAATTTGGCAATTAACACGGACGATCCACTCAATAACTAAAAGGAATGGCAGTCTAAAATGAGCCAAAGCATGAAAAGAAATCATATCCCAAGAGGGGACCCCAAAGGACGAGAACAGATTCTCTACAAATTTTCGGATGTATTTGACGGCATTGGATGTCGTCCAGGAGAATATGCAATCAATGTAGACCCAACAATAGCGCCAGTTGTACACCCGCCTCGGCGAATTCCTGTGGCCTTAAGGGACGAATTTGAACTTGAGCTTGATTTGCTGGTAAATCAGGGCATCATAACCTCAGTAATCAAACAAACCTCATGGTCAACTCATTTGTCTGTGTTACAAAAGCCAATGGATCAGTCAGACTATGTCTATACCTCAAAGACCTGTTCAAGGCTATACAGCGACCACATTTTGTGACCCCTCACATTCGAAGATGTGGTACCAAGGCTACACGGTGCAAAATGCTTCAAGGCGATAGATGTCAAATCCGGTTACTGGCAAATGAAACTAAACGATAAATCAAAGGAATTGACAACATTTATCACCCCATTTGGTAGATACGTTTTTAATAAATTTCCAATGTGAGTGAAGAGCGCCTAGGATGAATTTCAACGAGCCATATTTGAGAACTTTAGAGACATTAAGAATGTTGTCTCCATCTCCGATGACACAATCGTGTACGGTTTTGAAGAAGATGGTAGCGACCATGACCAAGTACCGAATGAGCTCCTTCAAAGAGCTAAGGCAAGGAACTGCGAATTCAACCCAGACAAGTTAGTGGTACGCACATCAAACATATATCATTCTTTGGCCACATCATATCCAAAGATGGTGTAAAACTAGATCCCAAAAAGTTGGAGGCAATTGCCCAGATGCAATCCCTCCAGAATGAGAAACAGATATCCAGCTTCTTTGAACTAGTTAATTACCTCAACAAGTTCTCACCCCAGCTCTCAATACTGACCAAGCCACTACAGGGCCTGTTGTCCAAGGACAATGATTTTATCTTGTAATTTCAGCAACAAGCAGAATTTGACAGCATGAAAGATGAAATGCAATGATCTACCATATTGAGGTAATTTGACCCAAATACACTAACCATGATACACGTAGATGCTTCTACTGCTTAACTTGGTGCAGCCTTCTTGCAGTTGTCTGGTTTATACAAGGATTTTATTTGTTTTATCGTTCAAAGTATTTAAAACCTTATGACCGCTATTGTGAAGGTGTATACATACGCGAATTCGCATGCACGTACACTTTTACACGCGAAATTTGCTTACGGTAAAAACTAATAGTGTTGTATATCAACGTGGGACTGGGCGTGATTGGTCGAATAAAATAAATCTAAAAAGACGGTATACTATTTTACTCGAATATATGGATGACTGAAATAAGACTTAGCTGATAAATCACTTAAGAGAAAAAAGACTACGTACTCGCCACAACGCACCATCACTAGCATCAGACAACGCAGCAACCAACAACCGACCTATTTGATACACTGAAATCCGTCCCTTTTTCTCACCGACAAACACAGTATTTTTCTTTTATATTCCCAAAGTCCTTAATATGTCAGAATAATATTTGCATATGCCTACGCAAATCGCTTCACTCTCAACGTATTGGCCATTCTGTTGTCTTTGTTAATGTTACTCGGTTATATCAATCTGAGATTGTTAATGCGAGGCTCGGGTTCTAATCGCACCGGAAACTGTTTATTTTCTATATGGAAATATTAGCGACTCTTTCTCTTATACTGATGTCCTGCATGCCAAACAAAAACGGACTTTTTTTCGTCGGGAATACGGCAAATGACCCTCGCCTCTGTCAACTGCCAAACTCCGGCTCCGGTTTACCACTTATTTCCCAACAGTAATGGGACGCAATTGACCACAATAGATCCAATAGGAGGTGAACTCGGCGTTCCAATTCCATAGTTCGCAAAAGTGTCAATTGGATCAATCCCGTATCTCCGTAAATTTGAAATACCACCCATTAATTATGGGATGTGTGTATATCCGAGCAACCGTGATGCGTCTTTCTATCCAACATGTTAACATTAAAAAACACAAGTTTCAAACTATATAATAGTCTTTAATCGTCGATATATGTTTATCATATTCTCTCATCAAATGTTATGCCAATAAAAACTCAAATGAGCATGTATTGTGTATTTCTTTATTTTATGGCATTAAGATGGCAATAGTGTGAAATATTGATTAATGGTCCGGTGGGCTATTAAAGATTATGACACTTTTTACTAAACAATTCGTATTATTACATGCATTTTTATTTTAAGAAATTTAGTTTTACTTTCAGAAATTATCTCAGGTTTATGCAGTGCGAGCGTCATTCATTTTTATTCAGACTTGTGATCGCTACTCTGTAATATTTACATATTTCTATTGATTTGTTTATATTGTGGACATTCTTGTCGTATCGTGTTAATATTTCTTTTTGTCTTTGAAAAAATCATATTCATGCTATGATCATCAGTGTATTAGTTTAATTCGATTCAATTCATACGCATACCTACACAAATAAATATTACTATTTCACGTATATACACTTATATATATATATATATATATATATATATATATATATATATATATATATATATGTATTAGGGGAGGTCGATTTTGAAACTGTAAATTATCGCACTCGAAGAAAGTTGCCAAATAATGTCAAAAGTTACCACAAGAAATATTTTACTTCAAAACTTTGTATTTATTTGAGCATTGCAACTTTAAGATCAAATAAATCGAGATTTTTTATCAGTGCCTAGATTTCACCGGCAGATGTGTCGCCTTAAATTAAACCCGGGTTTTAACAAAAAAAAGTCATACATTACTTAATAATAAATATTCTAAAGTTTATTATTATTTTTCTTAAGAAATTAAATGTACATATTCAAATTAAAAAGGAATAAAACACTATAATATTTAATGTTATATATAAATAATTATTTGTTTACATAGGCGTTTTATTTATTGGATATTTTTTATGGTATTCACCAGTTGAAAATTCATCGGGCGAATTTGAATTCCCGTGTTGATTCTGTGTTTTGTAAACACTTTTTACACATCTAATTATCACAAATATATATTGAATTGTCGAGCGCTGGCTTATCTAATCCCACTTTCCCGACCTTTTGTCACACCTTACCTTGTGGGAGTTAGATAAATAAAAACTAGTTCAGCCAGGGGGTTTTACCCCACCAAATAAACCGGTATCGTCCGGGCCTTTGGGTCTGGATTCACGCCCGTCTATTGAAGCGTGTCCGTCCTGTACAGTTCTAGGAGGTGCACCTCCCAGGTCTTGCCTTCCCTCTTTGGGGAGGAGTAAGTTTATTGCTTACTGTCTGAAGCGGCCCTACCGGGGAATGCCGACGAAGCTGCCCAGGCAATTTTTAAATGGCCAGAGTGCTCACCTCTCGAGCACTGGCTTTTCATCCCACTTTCCTGACCTTGTGTCAATCTTACCTTGTTGGGGGTAGATAAATAAAATCTAGTTCAGCCAGGGGTTTTTACCCCACCAAATAAACCGGTATCGTTCGGGGCCTTTGGGTCTGGATTTACGCCCGTCTATTGGGGCTTGTCCGTCCTGTGCAATTCTAGGAGGTGCACCCTCCCAGGCTTTGCCTTCCCTCTTTGGGGAGGAGTAAGTTTATTGCTAACTGTCTGAGGCGCCCCTACAGGGGAATGCCGACGGGGCTGCCCAGTCAATTTTTTAATGGCCAGAGTGCTCACCTCTATAGCGCAGGCTTATCTAATCCCACTTTCTTGACCTTGTGTCACATCTTACCTTGTTGGAGGTAGATAAATAAAACTATTTCAGCCAGGGTTTTTTACCCCACCTAAAATATTATATGTATTGGAGTTTATGGGAGAATGGATAAGGACACATTGATGTATAAGGAAATTGTGGATGAAAATAGACAGAGAATTATGAAAAAAACTAAGGGACCAGAACACCATTTAACTTTTACAAAAGAAACACCATGTGAAAGTAAATATCTGACACATAGAGTTCTTCCTAATAGTGGTGCAACAGGTGCTGTTCATGCAGATCAAGTGGTGGATGTTTTGCATGAATTCCACAGTGAGAACAGTATCAAGGCTATACTTGTTGACAACACGAATACCAACACAAGTTGCGAAGGTGGAATGGTTGCAATTTTAGAAAAAAAAACTTTTTAAAAATCTTCACGCAATTGGTTGCTCTTTGCATCATAATGAACTACCTTTCAGAGCCCTTTTTAAAAACATAGATGGTTGCGCAAAGGGCCCTACAACATTCAGTAGCCCTCTGGGGAAATTATGCTCAAATGATTGCCATGATTTACCCCAAATATAATTTTCCATTATTAGCAATCCTCTAGAGTCAATTTTTAAAATTGATGAAATACATGATCTTAGTTCTGACCAAAGACTCCTTTATGAATACACAGTAGGTATTTCTAGAGGTAAGGTTGACTCTAGATATGCCTCCTGGAAAATTGGTCCTTTAAACCAAGCAAGATGGTTAACTTTGGTCATCAGGCTTATGTGTTTATGGACTCGTGGTGCATACCCACAAAGGCACACAACAAAACTACACTATGTAGTAAATTTTATTGTAAATGTGTATGCCACTTCTTGGTTTGAAATTAAAAGAAATAGTAAATTCCACAATCAGTAAGTGCACATTTTTAATATGATCCAGAGGATTTAGGAGCAGCCTCAGGAAATCCAAGATATCACATTTAGAAATATACAAGGTAATACATTTTGTTTACTGCCTGAAAACTTTCTATATTCCATGGTTAAATCTGAGGAGATTGAAGTAAGAGAAGAAGCTTTAAAAAGAATTTTGGCCATTAGGTAAGTAATATTTATTCATATATCTCTGACTCAATTATTTATTCCAATTTATAGAATGATTTTTAAAGATTTTATCTAATTTCACCATAATTATTAAAGCAATACAGATTAGAATTTTTAAATAATTCAATTAATTAATTTGTTCTTTCAGGAGTGAGGAGTCAACCAGAAAAAGATTAAAAAGAATACTACCTATTAATTTTAATGCCACACATTGGACACAATTAATAGATTTAAAATTATGCGGCATTTTTGAACCACCAATGACGGAAGATTTTTACTGAATCTGAACTTCGAGAATCGTTGATGAATGGAACCAAGCTTGACTTGCCAGATTTGCCCTCACATTCTCAGGGTGTGGAACGGGCAGTTAAGTTAATAACAGAAGCTTCACAAACTGTATATGGTTTTGAAGCAAGGCATCAACACATTACAGCCAAAGTTTTGAGTCAGAAATTGAGACCAGCATTTTTGTCTAAGGGGTCTTATATGGAGCAATTTGATTCTCTATATTAAGCTCCATTAAAATAGTGTTAGGTTTTTCCTTATTTCTTTGCTTGTTATATTTTCACTAATAACAGAAAAAAATCATTTTTTTTTAGGTATTCAAATATTACTGTTTAATTCATAACGTTAAAAGGTAGTTTACAAAAGCAGATACTGAAAATGAGGGGGGGGGGCAAATTTTCAATTTGAAGATTTCTTTAATTCATATCATTTTTATAAAATAAAAGGACATTCCCTGATTTTAAATGCTAAAATTATTTGGTTTTCACACCAATATTCAAGCAAATCTTGCAAAAACGAGGAATTTTCAGTACATTCTTGTCTACGATCTTTGATACCAAACGCTCAAAAACCGCTGAAGTTTTTGATCTAATTTTTTGCATGAGTATTTAATAGGTCTATATACAACTTTCGGTACGTGCCTTTTTTTTAATATTTAAAAAAAGTGTAAAATCGACCTACCCTAATATATATATATCAACATCAGCATATATCAGTCGATAACATCAAGACGAATTTCAACTTGACTGCGATAAATATGTCTCAATCAAGAAGGATTAAACGAAAAAAGAGAGAAAAAATATGCTCATATTTTTGACAACGGTGTACAACGACGAAAGTGCTAAAGTTTTTGAAATAAATAAATAATTTATTTTAAAAAACATAAAAAAAATTCGGTGTCCAGGTTTTTCAAAATATTCTTCTTATTATTGCTATTTCATCAACGCTCCAAGTGTGGACTTTTCCAAATTATCTTGAAAACGATCGTACGCTAAATAATTGTTGTGTTTGAATTCTTGGAATGGATATAAATAATGTTCTAATTTTGTTTATTTCAACTTACTATGTATATATATATATATATATATATATATATATATATATATATATATATATATATATATATATATAGTATTTACTTCAGCAGTGATCAATATGTGAGTAGATAGAGCTTATTGCTAGTAGTAGTGTAAAAATATACTGAGCTAGAAGTAGCTATTAAAAGAACGTAAGATTCTCTTAGGGAATGAAACACAAACGTTTCTGTATACTACACTGTGAACTCAATAAAAAGTACAAATAAGTAAACACAAATGCATTATTTACATTCTTTACTGTTCTGTTTAATGTTGGTATGTTTATTTCTACGACGTTTCGACTGACATGTCCTCCGTCCTTCTTCCCGTATTTAAATCCGATTGTTTTGTTGTTTATTATTTCTTATGTTTGTTTGGTCACGTTGAAAGGGGTCATTTTTGGATTTTAAAAAATGCAGATGCTTATAGGTGGAAGGCCGACGATCCAAGAAAATTTGGATGGAAACCATCAACAATGATCTTAGACAATGGAATTTGAACAGGATCAATCCTCAAGACTGCTAAGCATTAAGGCTGAAAGAAATTGTCAGATCTCTGATCAAGAGAAATAAGACGATAAACTGGATTATTATTAACAGTATTATTATTATTATTATTATTATTATTATTATTATTATTATTATTATTATTATTATTATTATTATTATTATTATTATTATTATTATTATTTGTACTCACTAGGAGTTTTCACACAGGTCATCAGTGATTGTCCACCGACAACTGGTGGTATTCCCTGGAGTCTGAGTGACAAGTTTCCCCAGATTTCCAGTATACTCCACCTCTTTTCGATAGCCACCGCAAATAACCTTGCAGTATCACAACAGCCGTTTACCATTGGTCCTTCCAGTGGAGGTCTAGTTTATGCTATCTCTCTTCGGTCTTCTCATCCTCCTTGACCCTATGCAAATATTTAGTGTGTTGTCAGCCTAGGCTGGTACCAATCTTTTTGGGGTGGAGCGGGGGAGCTTATGGTGTTGCTTGCTATTTCTGTTCATTGGTTCATTTTTGTGCCGTGTCAGCTGAGGCCGGTGTAATGTATTAGGGGGGGGGACTCATAAAGTGATGTTTCTTGTATTTTCTGTTCTTTTGTTTGTGATGCGGTGTTCTTTCTGTTGTTTTGTTTTATTCCTGTTGTAGATTCCATGTAACCCTTCGTAGCTTATACGGGTTGGTTTCCGCATTTGAAGATTTTTCTTAAGATTGCAGCTGTTTTGATCATTGCCGTCCTTTTTATAGTTCCAATGATCCCTTTGATTCCAATTTCGCCCAGTCTTTTTTTCAGGTTTTGGGGATTTGTTCTTAGGTCTCCTACGATTATTGGTATTATACTGACTTTCTCCATGCTCCATATTCCTTTCAGTTCTCTGGCTAGTTCCGTGTATTTGCTTCGTTTTTCCGTTTCTTTGATCTTCACTCTGTGGTCTGCTTGAACGGCGAAGTCTACGATTTTGTAACATTTTTGCTTCTTGTTGATTATTATAACATCCTGTCTCCTTGCTTGTATGAGTTTGTCTGTTTGTATATCCATATCCAAGATGGTTTTGTGTTTTTCGTTTTCCAGTATTGTTTCTGGTTTATCTTGACATTTGTCTGCGTATTCAAAATTCAATTGTTTGCACAGTTCCCGGTGTACTGTTTTCTCCACACTTTTTGGGCTAGTTTGCTATATTCATATGATTTACTGTTTCGTCTCTTTGTCTACAGTCTGCATTCACTGTTTTTTCTGGGTTTTATCTATTTAAGATTTAATGTAGTTTGTCCTAATTGCATTGTTCTATGCAGCCATCAGTAACGATTCCGTTTTTCTGCTGGAGTGTCCTTTTCTTAACAGTGCCCAGCTATTTTCATTGGTTTCTTCTCTTGTCAGTCTTCTGAAGCGTCCATGTAGTTGTTTTTCTTTGCACTTTTCTTTTTTTGTCGTTTTGTTTCTGGTTTCGGTGCTTCCCGAGTTGCTCGTTGGAACGGTGTCTCTTATTGCGGGGATTAGGATTTCCGTGTTTTGAGTTATGTATTTCTCCAGCTCTTTTTTTAGTCTTCCATACACTCTTCTATACTTACCAGTCCTTTTCCCCCTTCGCTTCTTTTCATGTAGAGTATGTCCTATCGTCTTTTGAATGTAGTACGTTGTGCATGGTCATTCATTTTCTAGTCCTCTGGTCAAAGTGCATGAGTTCCTCTTTGGTCCAGTCTATGAATGGTCTAGGGTATCTTATTAGTGATATTGCCCAATTGTGTAGTTCTATTACTAGATTCCTGCTATATAATTTCGTTTTTAGGAGTTTTCTTGTTCTTCGTAAATATTCTTTTCCAATCTACTCTTTCATTTCTGTAGATTTGGTGGTGTCTGCTTCTAGAATCCAATATATTTGTAGCTATCCTGTTCGCCTAGCGCCCTCATTTCTCTCTTGGTTAGGAAGTTTCATGCCCTCTGTTGTCTCCAGTTTTCTTCTTTTTATTACTAGTAGTGCACACTTTTCCATTCCGAATTTCCTTTTGAATGTCCTGACTGAAGATTCTGGTCATATTTATCAGCTTTTCCAGTTCCTTTTTGCTTTTTGCAAATAGTTTCAGGTCGTCCATGTACATCAGGTGGTTTACTCTTAGTTATGTGTCTGTAAACTTTTATCTGGCATCACATTTTCTGAGTATGTGGTTGAGTGGCATCATAGCTATTATAAACAGTAGTGGTGATAAGGAGTCTCCTTGGAAAATGCTTCTCTGTATCTTTATCTCAGTCAGGTGTTGTCCTCCGGCTGTCAGTTCCAGTCTCTATGTTCCCATTACTTTCTTAATAAGATTAATTATCCTGTCGAGTATTTTGTATATTTTCAAACATTCAATTATCCATGCTTGAGGGATTCTGTCGTAAGCTTTTTTGTAGTCAATCCATGCCATGGATATGTTTTTTTGTTTGTTTTTTACCACCTTCAGGATCTTTTGATCGATGTATAGCAGGTCATGCGTCTCTCTTTTCCCTTTATGGCATTCTTTTTGTTCTTAGGGGAGTAGTCCACGTTTGTGTAGGGATTGGTAGATTTGTGCTCTCAGTTGTGCCGTCAGGATTTTTCACATTGTCGGTACACAAGTTATTGGTCTGTCGTTGCTTGTGGTCGTTCCCTTTTTGGCATCTTTTTGTATAAACGTTTCCTTCCTTTGGTCATCTACTCTGGTATGTCTGTTTTGTGGATACATTCTCTCAGTTTCTGCGCTAGCCTTTCGTGTAGAGTCGTGGATTTTTAAACCAATATGCATGTATTCCCATCATGGCCTGGTGCTTTCCAGTTTTCCTTAGGGTGTCCTTAATGGTTTCTTTAGTAATTTCCGTTTCTGTTCCTTCTTCTATTTCCTGTAGTTCATTTTGCATATTTTTCAATCACCTGGCATTTTTGTTGTGTGTTTTAGGCTTTTCCCATATCTTGCTTCAGAAGTGTTTTGTCTCTGTCGGGTCCGGTTGTTCTGTTGTTATTCGTTCTCCGTTAACGTTTTTATATTATTATTATTATTATTACTAGTATCATCATCATCATCATCATCATCATCATCATCATCATCATCATCATCATCATCATTATTTATTTATTTTTTATTGATTATTATTTATTTATTTATTTACGTACTTAAAATAAACGTAAAAATCACCACATCATCGAATTATGACACGCAAGGGGGTTATCAAGGTACCCACATAATGAACAAGAAGCATATTTAAATACGGAAAACCCATCATTGTGTCTAAATGAAAAATATGCTTAGAAGAAGGCTGGAAAGCATATCGATCGATCTGTAGTACAAATATAAACATCAACGTTGATAAAGACAAGAGTCCGAAGAGAAATAAAGTAATTATGATTTCTCATCTGAAAATTCTAATCCTGTAAAGGATTACTTTGAAAATGTCGTATAGATTCCCGAGTTTAACACATATAGTTCGACAACATGCATCTAAAAATGCTTGGAGGTTACATCAGTCGAATCGGTGTGAAAATACCATCTAAAATGAGAATAGTAGTTCGAATAATCTAAATAATACAAAATAGTTTGTATTTTACTCAAAAAAACATGATCTTTCCACCGGTCAACTACACACACCTCACTGTCACACACACACACACACACACACACACACATAAATGCACACTTATACACACAGTATCGCTCCTCTCTTCTCTCTCCTTTTGTCTCTTTCTATCGATCTCTTTCTATTTATTCCTCTATTCGTATTCATCTCTAAAAATATCCGCATTCGTTTATGAAACCAATAATAAGTTGATCTGTACGAAATACATCTTTTAAAGGTTACCCTTCTTGAAATTCTTTTCATCTTTTCTTAAACTTTGACATACATGATATTTAACTTCGACAAGCATTTCTCAGTAAATGTTCATTATATGAGATTCTTACTCTCACGCACTTTCAATGAACTTCTTCATAAAAAAGGAATATCTCAATACGCATCATGTCCACCTCTCTCTCACACATAATCTCTCTCTCCCTCTCTCACTCTCTCTCTCTCTTTCTGTGTAAAAGTTTTGGTCTTGTACTGATTATTATGTGTCCACTACTAAAAACATATTTTTAAATCAAATTGAAGTTTAATAAAAACAAATAATTGCAGGCACATCATACACTTCAGCTTTTCTGTTATCGGTCAGTGAAGGAGAAATCCTTCTAGACTAGGGATTTTTTTTATTCTTGGTAGCTGAATTATTCCCACACTAAAAACCGACTTACTCTGCTCTCGTGTAAATAGGGAACCATCATGAAAATATGTTATTCTTTCATCAACTTCAAACAAATATAACTTTGAATGTTTGATTGGTGAAACACATTCTTACTCACAGAAATCAAACTAAAAGGAAAATTAGTCAATTTATAATTCACATGAAAAAACAAAATGCAGACGTAAAGAAAATAACCATATTACAACGTTATAACTCAGCTTATAAGACGAAAATCTCCACTGAAGTGCGGAAATAAAAAATTGAAGGGATCGATGCAAATTATGTCTTTGGGTTGCTTTTTACATGGTCTTTGGAATTGAATTACTATAATATCTGCATTTTGTAATAAATCTTCATTGAGCTTGCATTTGGAAATTTTCGGATACTGTAAGTAGTATAAAATTGAAAAGATATTTTTCTTATAAAACTCCAATAATATTTTCATTGTTCCACGTTTTGAGCTTTCTTTATACCGAAATGCCAATGATGTTCACTAAGGAGGAAATAACATTTTAGCCCAAGAACATAGCAAATCCTACATGATGGACATGGTTCAGGCGGTAAATTCTTTCTAGAAGATGATTCGTTGGAGAGTCATTCATCATCACCACGGCCGGAAGGAGGAGTCGCTAAGGGTAAAACGAATGGTACCGGATTCAGACCCCTCTGATAACGCAAATAATTTAGATACCCCTGTACAAGTGAACTCCTTTTTTAAAATTTCTACAGGATTAAAACCCATAAGTACCCAACGAGCATTCCAACCTTAGATAATTTTGATAAGATATGCTAAATATGGTAAACATTAGAATTAAACAGAAAAAACAATACGCTAACTCTAAAATGAACATATTAATAACACCTATTGTGAAATTAGAAACAACCTAAATATAACAGTACCAGCAGACAACACATTGAACACTCATAGCATGTCTTATGAAACATACAACAATTTGATATTGAAGTAACTACACAAAAACTTTAAAGTAACAAGCAACAGGGCTCTTCAGGATATTAATGCATCTGCCTATAGGATTTTCTCGGAAATTAATATAAACAAAAACATTAAAATGTGCACGCCTAAATGTTCGAGATTCACTTTAAAGTACCATAAGACTGATTTCAATAACAACCCATCAGTTGGGTTTATTTCACCACGTATGTCGGATATAGGAATCATAAGTAAGAAACTATTGGATAAAGTCTTGATTAACATTAGGGATAAAACGCATTACAAATTGTGATCGTCATCTGATGAGGTCATAGTTTGGTTTCAAAATTTAAAATTTTTCCATGCTTGATATTGACTCATACTATCACTCTTACTGAATAGAGCCCTCAGTATGACTAAAAATGAAACTAGCATAACTGATTTGGAGATCGACATAATTAAACTAGCTAGGAGAAACTTAATAGCATATAATAACAAATTATGGACAAGAAAAATAGGGAAAATAATTTCGACATTACTATGGAAGCCTCTGATTTGGCACAGGTAACTGATCAGGTGGGGCCTAATATTTTAAGGGAATACATAATAGCATGCCGGAATTGGTAGGTGGGCAATAAAGTTAATTTTTGGACCTTACACTAGAACCCTTCCATAAACTAAATCATACGCTGTATTATATAGATAAAAACCTTAACCTTCCATGTCTGGTTAAGAAATCAATTGTCTCATCCATATCGAATAGAATTACTAAACTGTCTAAAAATAAGAACCTATTTAATAAAAATAAGCAATATTACAACAGAAGCCTTAGCTAGATCTAGGTATTCTGTATATAAGAATAAAATAAGCTATATCAAATCGGGCTCGAATTACCACGGGGTTAATGTATGGGGTAGTGCCAGATTAGGCAACTTAGTTTCTTATAATAAGGCTTTGGGGAAAGGTAGAAAAAACAATAACGGGAGGAACCGTACTAGTGCTAAGGTGCAGCAGAATAAGGTGAATTCAGATCAATTGGGGGTTTTGGTTTAAGTAATGAGTGGAGGAAAAACAGGAGACGTAGTGGTGTATGGTTCCATCCTCCGTACAGCCAGCACATCTGCACTCACATTTCGAAGACTGTTTATAGTATCTTAGAGAGAAATATCTCTAGAAACAGTAGAATAAGTAAATTCTTAAATAAAAATACAGTGAAATTGTTGTTTTAACATCCTCTTCAGTCATTAGTTATAATAACACAAAAATCCACAAGGCGAAGAACGGGAATAACATTACCTCTAGTACTAATGAAAATATAACGAATGATTCGGAGTCCAAGTGTTATTGTATAAATATTAACGATGGTTGCCTCATTTCTAGCATGGTGTATGAATGTGATTTAATCAGGGGAAATAATACACGTACTTATGGGTGGTCCACGGGGTGGGGCTTTAAGGACAGTATCGAAATCATACATGCTCGTTTAGAGAAAAACTTAACCCAGATTCGGATAAAATTTCTACATCGTTAGCAAAATTTGTTAGGGAATTCATTAGTAAGAACATAGAGATAAATAATCTAATATCTATTCATAAATACATAATAATAAGCTCCTTTAAAAAAATTAAAAGTCGAGCACTCTCGAGGATGTTAAAAATAGACTGTTACCAGCTCTAAGGCTAAGTTCCGAATACGTTCGTCAAACACTCTCGCCTAGTCTTCTGTCTGTACTTGCTTCTATGTACATATAGATCTTAATTTTCTTTAATCACGTGACCGAGTGGATATGACGCCTGCTTTCAGATTCTCGGCTGACTCTGTGAACCGGGTTCGCACCGCCCGACCGTCTGAAATTGTTACTTTTCTGCACTGTTGAGAGCAATAAGCTTGAAACGCTAGCGTCTATAGGTATAAATAATTCAATTTATTATTTAAAAAAATTATATATATATATATATATATATATATATATATATATACATAACCATGCGGAGTCAAGGTTGTCTGTGTTGATCGAGTTTGCGCCTTGTAACTGTCTGAAATTATCACCTCTATACACTGATGAGAGCGTAAGCTCGAAACTACGTCGTATGTAGGTAAATATAATTTAATATTTATTTATGAATATTATTATAAAGCCCCTTTAATAAATTAAGTCGTGCACTATTAAGAGATATTAAAAACAGTCATTCACTCAAGCTAAAAAGCAAGGTTCCGATTAAGTTCGTTGAGTCCTCTAGATTGTCTTGATTTTGATGGTCCGTTGTATTTGGCATAAATATAACTTAATTTCTCCCGCATCACGTGAACATTTCCTGTGGCCTAGAGGATAGAGTGGAAGTGTGCAGACTCAAAATTGACTCTGTGAACCGTGTTCACGTCTTATGACTGTCTGAAATTATCACCCCTCTACACTAATGAGAGCATAAGCTCCAAACGACGTCATATGTATGTAAATACCATTTAATATTTATTTATGATTATTATTATGAAGTCAGTTAAAGAAATTAAAAGTTGGAAACATAAACAAAAGACATTCACTTAAGCTACTCCGATTAAGTTCGTTGAGTCCTCTTGATTGTCTTAATGTTTACAACCCGCTGTATTTAGCATAAATAATATATATATATATATATATATATATATATATATATATATATATATATATCCTTTATTATATCGATGATTAACATTACTGGCGGCTAGGCTGGTATCGAAGAATCGACCACGAACAACTGTCCGAAGTATCTTTAATTTGAGATTAAATATCTTAGGCATGATACATGACCCCCCAAAAAAAGAGGTAACCAAAGTGCGTTTAAAGTATTATGCACATGACGCTAAGGGATGAAAACAGACTATATTACATCAGATACTTTTTTCAGACATCTCTTTGATAAAAAAATAAATGAATACACCTGAATACACCTAAGCTAGTAGACCATAAATGATAATAGTCAGCAATAAGAAAAAGAATACCAACTAGTTGACGTCCCAACCGATCGCAAAAGTGAGCTCTGGAAGTTCCTCTATTTGCACCTCTGCTGTTCTTTTTTATTGTTCATTGTTGTTGTTTTTTGTGTGTTTTTTTCAATATTATACTCAGTTTTATTTTTATATTCAATAGAAAATTAGGCGAATTACTTCTGTCTAACGTAAGAAGCTAAAGCTGTGAACGATGAAAAAAAGAAAGCTATAGCTGACAAACAAGAAAGACTAAAAAAGAAACACGAAGAACTAAAAGAATATGTGATTTGTGTAATGGGGTTTGCCGTCGGCTATGGATAAGGGTCAGCCAAGTTCGAATCTTCTCGGATCCATTTTGGTTATTTAGGCACAAATACTGGTGGGAACAGTACAAGCTCACATGCTATGAGTAAAATAGCAACTTGTGTTCAATTTATCATATATAATTAATCGTTAAAGATAAACATTGTGTTTCGACATTAAATAAGTCAAAAAAGAGTTGATTTGCCGTAAAAATGAGGAATTGTAAAATAAAACCAAAGTCAGTTTAACACTTATCCTTGCGTGATAGGTTGTTACCCCGATAGTAAAAAAAAAATGCAACTTACGACTTTGGCCTGTTTACAAGATAATCACTTAACTGTGTATTTGTCGATTTTTGTTCTTAAAAAAAGTCGCATTTACTTTCCTTGATGTCAGCCTCTTTATTATTCCCTATTCATAGAGCTTTCCGTTCCACATTCATTAATTCTCATGAATCATTAAAACATCCAAGTATCGACCATAGCTACGCTTAGGCAAAGTTTATGTATTTGTTGGCGTCCATTTCCATTTAATTACTTTGAGGCTTCCTATTAATCTATTTGCATCGTCCAAACAACTGTAATAACGTCTGCTCCATTCCACTCTACGGAGATCAGACCCATTTAATCTGTTCATTAATTAACAGACTGAATACACACTCAACGGTTGACTAGCCATCACTCCCGGTCATTTAATACATTATTTATATATAGCCACCACCCAGCAACCACATAAGCAGTACATATGTGTATTACCGCCTATACTTGATTGGAAATAATACAGGTAATTAATTTGAAACGACTAATACAAAAATAATATTGATAATAATAATAATGAATAAATAAATGATACGATTAATTGCTAAAAAATAATAAAAATTAAAAGAATTACGAATAATAATAATAATAATAATAATAATAATAATAATAATAATAATAATAATAATAATAATAATAATCACAAAATTCTCTGGGACATGGAGGTGCAAACAAATAAACTAATACAAGCAAGGAGACCGGATATGATAATAGTCAACAAGAAGGAAAAATCCTGCCAAAGCAAATACACGGAACTTGACAGAGAATTGAAAGGGATATGAAGAAAGTCAATATAATACCAATAATAAGAGCACTAGGAACAGTCCCAAAAATTGAAATCAAAGGAATCACGAAGACCATACAAAGGACGGCAATGATGAAAACAGCTGCAATCTTAAGGAAAATCCTCGAATGCGGAAACCGACCAGATAAGTTACGACTGGTAAACAGTAACATAGAAGTTACAATAGGAAGAAAACAAAATCACGGGAAGTACATCACCACATGAACCCAAGGAACAGAAATTGCAATAAATTTCATAAACTGCCCCCACCCCCAAAAAGTGATGGCACTAGCCTCGGCTGATACCACACAGAATAGGCGTGAAGGGGCAAGGAGGATGAGAAAACCGAGGAGGAAGAGTACTAACCAGACCTCCGCTGGAAGAGTGCTGGGACTTTGGGGAGGCTTATTGCCACCCAAAATCCCAGAGAAGACCAATAGTTCTTACCAGCGATAAATCAATGGTAAGTAGCTGTTGCGATACCGCAAGGTTATTTGCAGTGGTTATCGAAAAGAGGGGGAATGTACTGGAAATCTGGGGAGGCTTGTTGCCATTCAGACTACAGGAAACACTACTAGTTGTTGTCGGTGAGCAATCACTGACGAGACCTGCTGATAATTCTTAGCGAGTACAAATAATAATAATAATAATAATAATAATAATAATAATAATAATAATAATAATAATAATAATAATAATAATAATAATAATAATAATAATAATAATAATAAAAGAAACTAACAACAGGATCTCTCAAGAATGGAGTGCTTTAGGATGTACAAAATATCAGACAAGATCATCGATTTGATTAAAAAAGCAATGGGAACATAGAGATTGTAAATGACAGCTGGATAATAATACCTAACTGAGATTAGAATACAGAGAGGCATTTTCCAATGAGTTTCTCTATCACCGTTGCTGTTCATCAGAGCCATTATGCCACTCAACAACATACTTAGAAAATGTGATGGCTGATACAAATTAACTAATACAGAAGAAAGTAGAAACTACCTCATGTATATGGACAATCTGAAGCTATTTGCCAAAAGAAACTGGAAATACTGATGCACAACCAGAATTTTTAGTCAATACACTTGAATGGAATTCGGTATGGAAAAGTACACACCGCTATAGATGAGTAGGCGAATACTTTAGGCATTGGAGGATATGGAACCACCCAACCAAAGAGAGGTGAGGACACTAGGTGTACATGATACCTACAGATATTTGGAAGTTCTAGAAGCAGACACCCTCAAATCAGCAGAAATGAAAGAGAAGATTGAAAAAGAATACCTGAGAAAAACAAAGAAACTTTTAGAAACTAAATTATATAGCAGGATTCTAGTAAAAGAAATTAACACCTGGGCAGTATCACTTGTAATATATTTTGCTCCATTCATAGGCTGAACCAAAGAAGAACTGAAGCATCTTGACCAGAAGATGAGGAAACTAATGACTATTCACAATGCACTACACCCGAAGGGTGATACTAACAAACTCTACGTGGAAATAAAAGACGGGGGAAGATAACTGGTAAGTATAGAAGACTGTGTGAATTACACAAAGAAAGAATTAGAAAAATACATCACCCAGAAAACAGGAAGGCTAATCACCGCAGCAAGAGACACTGTCAAAATCAATAATATAAGGAACATAGAAACAAGAGACAAGACTAGAAAAGAAAAGTTGGTGAGAAACAGCTAGACGGACGATTCATAAGCATGACAAGAGAAGAGACTTTCGAAAATACATGGGCATTGCTACGAAAAAGACACCTAAACAGAGAAACAGAATCACTGCAAACAGCCGCACGAAACAATGCTATTAGAACTAACTATATCAAAGCTAAGATAGACAGAATCCAGTAAAAGAGCAAATGTAGACTCTGTGGACAAAGAGACGAAAAGATAAATCACATAATACGTGAATGCAGAAAACTAGCCCCAAAATAATACAAGGACAGACACGACTGTGTAGAGAATTCAGTTCACTAGGAACTATGAAAACAACTACAATTTGAACACTCAGACAAATGGTTCAGACACAAACTGGGGTAGTACTGGAATCACAAAATCCTCTTGGATATGGAGTTACAGACAGATAAACTCATCTAAGCAAAGAAACCGGATGTAATAATAGTCAACAAGAAGGAAAAATCCAGCCAAATTATAGATTTTGCGGTCCCAACAGCCTATAGGGTGAAGATAAAGGAGACAGAAAAACGAAGCAAATACACGGAACTTGCCAGAGAATTGAAAGGAATATATGAAACATGAAGAAAGTCAATATAATACAAATAATCGTATGAACACTAAGAATAGTCCCGAAAAACTGTGAAAAATTGGAATCAAACGGACGTAATAATTAACACAGCTGATATCATCGATGGCGGAAACCAACCCACATAAACTGAAAACGCTAACCAGTCACATGGAAGTTGCAATATAAATAAAACAAAAACATAGAACGAATACCACCACATGAACCCAAGAGAACTGAAACTACAAGAATTTTCATAAACTGCCTCCCCAAATAGAAGTGATGGCACCAGTCTCTGCTGATACCACACAAAATAGTCGTGAAGGGTCAAGGAGGATGGAAACCCCGAGGAGGGAGAGCATTAACAAGACCGCCACTGAAAGAGTGTGAAAAGTGCAGAGACCTTCGGGAGGCTTATTGCCACCCAAATCCCAGGGAATCAATGATGATCACCTATGTGAGAACTCTTAGTGACTTAATATAATAATAATGTTAATAATAATTAATACTAAACAAATTAAAACAGAAGCTAAAGCTGTTTACAAGAATAAAGAGAATAGAAAACGATGGAAGAGGAACATATAGCTGACAAAGAAGAAAATCTAAAAATAAAACATGAAGAAATAAAATAAAAGATACGAAAAAAGACTGAGAAGATACAGATACAAATCTGAACAGCACAAACATAATATGACTTTTGAAAGTTAATCTTTCATGTAGGGTCGTGAATTTTTTTAACCCATGGGCATGTATTCCATCATGGCTTGGTGCTTTCCACTTTGCCATTTTTTTATAGTTGTTTTGAGAGTTTCTTTTGTAATTTCGATTTCTGTACCTTCTTAAATTTCTTGAAGCTATTCTTTCTTGTTTTTCAGTCATTCAGTATTTCTCTTGTAGAATTGTCGCTTTTCCCATGTATTGCCCCAGAATTGTTTTGTTTCAATCTGTTCGGGATATTGCTTTGATTCTTCCTCTGTTGATAGCTTTTTTATGAGAAGAAATAACTCATGAACGCAATAATCACAACAGACTTACGTAACATTCGATATATATTAAAACAGACATGACTTTATACTGTACAAAGATATAGTGAATTTAAGAATTGTTTTCACGGATGGTTGAGAAACCCTGCTTTTATTTGATTGTAAAGACACATTTAAAAGCAGACATTGCCCTTGTTATTAAAAAAACGAGGGAAAACACCCAAGTTAATCAATATTGATGTAGGAAAGCAAAGACTGATTGGTTGTCATAGCAAAAAGCGAACAGATTTTTGATCATCCTGTTTTTCACTGGCTTTCAAATAGTTGTAAACCGATTAAACGTATTTGCCTCCTTGTGCAATCAATCAAACGAATCGTCTTAAATGACGCCTGAAAAGTTCATCAGCTAAGATCCGTATTTTGAAAACGTTTTAGCTCGTTTTTGATGTTATTCTTGCACCATGACTTGTATGTTTTAAAACATGCCAGGCTGCAAATAATTGAAGTCGTTGAAAATTCCAGATTGAATATTTCATTTAAAATCACTTCGGGGCCACCACTTTACGATTGATACAATAAACCAACGAATAACTTATTTCTTGTCATAGATTTTCTTTGAATAAGCAAAGTTTATGTTACATATTCCTGCAATGATTGGAATAAATGTTTTCCTTTTCTTTACATATTTTTTGTAATGGCGTCAGTAATTTATTTACAAGTAGCAACTTCTTAAAGTATACAAAATATTCGTGATAATATACGCATTTTTATACAGGTCCTAACCTTCGGATTGCAATCATAATAACGTTCTATTCTTACCCAGATAAGAATCCTCCCAGTGGTTGCCTCCTTCTTTCGAGGAGAATGGATAATTTTATTGTCTGTCGCCTGAGAAGGCCTCACCAAGATATGATGACTGCTTCGAAAACGCATATTTCAATACCAGTCTAGAGTGTCCTCTATTCTGCGGAGCTGAGTTTCCCACGTTAAGTCGACTTTGTAACACATCCAGTCTTGGCGGGAAAACAGATAAATTACATTAAAACATATCCTTCGTCAGTGTCCGTACTAATATTCATATTTTTAATTTTTAAATGTATATTGCATAATTGTATATTGAAACAATTTCATTTTGGAAATCAAGATATTAGCCAGATGAAAGCCATAAATGTTCAAAATGTCATTTAGCAGTTAAAGCTCTAAGAAAAGCAAGAATTTTTTTCAAGGCCTATTCCGGATTCACCCGGGTCACGTCTTCACATTGACTTTGCAGGAGCCATTGATGGAAAATGTGTTCTACTACTAGTAAATTCTTGCTTTAAATGGCCTGAATTTTTTCCAATGAGTCATATGAATATATTTCAAAATTACAACACATTTGCAGCCGATTTGGACTTTCAGAGATCATAATTCCCGACAATGGTACTGCTTTCACTTCAGTGCAATTTTCAGATTTCTGCAAGCAGAATAACATAAGCCATATACGCACGCCACCATTTCATCCTCAATCCAACGGACAGGTCGAGCGTTTTGTTGATATGTGGAGAGGAACTACACTAGAAATCCTAGAAATATTCCTTGGAAGTTATAGAGCGAAACCAAACCCAAATGCCCCAAACGGTAGTTCACCGGCTAAAGTTCTATTGAACCAGAAAGTTTATTTACCAATGGATGACATTCGTTCAGCTGCACACACTTCTCACAAAAGAAAACGGCAGTTCAACCGTCATCATGGTGCAGTAAGTAGAACTCTCAATCCGAGAAAATAACTCTTAGCAAAAGACTATGCGAATGGCAAAGAAAAGTGAACACAAGTTTACATCTTGCGCCAACGCGGAAATATCATTTATGACGTCAGTGTGCAGTCTTTTGTTTGGGATCGGCATGCGAATCATTTGCTACTCTTGAATCTCACAAAAACCAACGTTCAGGGCACGAGGGTTTATACTTTTCCACTGGATACTGTTGGATACATTTAATTTACCTCAACAACGAACACCAGTCAGACAAAAGGAACAACCTACGACTACACTGAAGATGTTACCAAGAAGGTCAGTTACCCTCCAAAAGTGTGCTAATCCAATGCAGGTGAGGACACGAAAAAAAACACAAACAGTACAAAGCTCAAAGAGGAGGTGTTAGATGAAGCAGATTTCATATAGAAAATATAATTAAAAGAGAAAATAAATATGAAGCATTTTAATATTTAAAAGGGAAGTAACTCTTTGCTTTTAGGTCATCTTTGCAAATTGTTATTTCCCTTGCCTCGAACAGATTGTGAGACTGGGTTGTGTCTTTTGCATTTTCCAGACATTTAGAATTGGACGTGTCGCACAGCGCTCTTCAATTTATACGTCTAAACTAATAAGTAAATCTTCAGTTGTAAATATATAATAAATATTAATTATTGATTTATACAGAAAAGATTTTATTCAATTCTTTTTTATATTCATCCCATATCTCACAATAACCACCACTTCACTTCAGTTACATTGAATTGTGTTAACAAGTCTTATTTGGGGGGGGTCGCTCGTATTAGTGTCTTATATATTCGTACAATTATTGTTCTTTGTTAGACACGAATTTTGTTATACGTAGTTTTTTTAATTCGTATTTTATTTTGGGTTCGTTTGTTTGTTTTGTTTTGTTTCATTGTGTAGCAATGGATGTCTATTGATAATAAAGTTGCCCCCGTGGTTGTTTTTTGACGGAAAAGTATGAAACAGCAGCAGCACGGCCTAAGGCGAACTCAGCAAGGAGACATAAGGACGGACTTGTAACTACTGACACTAATCCAAGTAAAAAATATCTCCATTACGTTTTGGCAGAATGAAAGAATACGGAACTGTTATTTTTCCGTTTTTGTCTACTCACCATCGCAACCTTTTAAAATTACTTATAGAAGTTTTTTCACTATATTCTTTTATGTATGATTTTTACCGACGTTTCGGCTGTATAGCAGCACGCCATCTTTTTATGTCGGAATTCATTCAACTTGTCTCATGCATTGCTAAATATCTATTATTAAAATTCGTCTCGATGAAAGATCAAAGGAAATATTTCAGAATTCCATCAGAAATTTCTTTATATCAATTTCAATTTTACACGAATGGGAAAATGTATTTTAAATTAGATCATTTAAGGAAGACAGAAAAGAACTTGATAGAAGCAAATTCTTCAGTGAATAAAAATACCCGCTTTTCGTCAAGTTAATGCTAAGAATCTTTATTTGTTATGTTTAATTGTTTACATTGTTGTGAAACAAATTAAAACCAAATAATTATATTATTAATAAATTGTTGAAATTTTAAAATACGTCCAAAATGGTGGAATTCATAAATATTAGACACTAGAGATGGTAAAACACGGATAATTCGAACAACTGTGATTAATTGTTAGTCATTCTTCAAACCGGTTAATAAGCTGGTTTAGGCGGATTTAGAGAAATGCCCCACACCCAACTTTTTTTTCATTTTTGTAAAAAATTGATATCTATTAAGACGCCAAGCTTTCACATTATCGAGAAATGAAAATGGAAAAATTCATCATTTTCAAATTTTCCGGGGGTGCGGCCGTTAAAACGACTCCCTAATAGAACTGGAGGGGATTTAGGAAGGAAAAGAAAAAGCGCTGATCGAAGGTATTGGGGAAGGTGAGAATTGTTTTAGTGAAGCAGACAGCATTCACATAGCTAAAGGTCGAGTTCCTTCAGTTACAACGATATTTTTTTAAATGAAAACAATAGAGAAAGCCGAAACTACAAACATTAAAATCGGTTTTTGCAAATCGGTTTCGGTTTTAATGATCATCATAGGTTATCGGTTTTAATGATCATCATAGGTTATCGGTTTTAATGATCATCATAGGTTATCGGTTTTAATGATCATCATAGGTTATCGGTTTTAATGATCATCATAGGTTATCGGTTTTAACCGGGTTTTATAAAATCGGTTCGCGGTTACCAATAAGTTGCTATACACACATATTCTTCACGCGTAAAACAGTGTTAACTCACGAAGGCGTTTTGGACTACTAGATTTGAAGAACGTCAAACGAAGTTTTAAAAAGAAATGTTGAACCAATCCATAAAAATGCATTTTTGAATAGCAATTCTTATCCGCTTCAATTTAAAATAACAACCGTTACTAAGACATTTTTCATCCTCGAATAACTCTATAGTAAAAAAAAAATCTATGAAAATATTCTCGAATTTGAACAACTGATTCAATGTTCTCCGTTGTGATTCTATCAATTTGATTTACATTTTGAAATGTAATTTATTTATCTATTTTTGAGCGGCCTTATCATTTTCAGCAACCTTATCATTTTGAGCGGCCCATCATTTTGAACAACCATATGATTTTCAGCAGCCTCATCATTTTAAGCAGCCTCATAATTTTGAGCGGCCCCATCATTTTAAGCGGTCTCATCATTTTGAGCGACCCCATCATTTTGAGCGACCTCATCATCATTAGTTTTAAAAAAATACTTCTTTACTTTTCTTATATATAAAGTAGAGGCGATTGTTCCCCTGTAATTTCTCGGAGAATAGCAAAAATAACTACATGCATCACAGGCTACTAAACTCACCATTAAATTACACTTATTCACTCGAGCGTGTTGCAGTAAAATTGTTATTATTTTTTTCAGCTAACACTAAATATTACATTTGGCCCAGCATCTATGGCTCTCCGAAAAAACAATTCCATATAAGCGGTAGCAAAAACTTTTCTCCTTAACAATGCTGTACTGTGACTACCCTCATCGACACCGGGAACTAATAAACACAGTTTAATTTTCACAAAGTACCGGTTCTTATTTATTATGTGCCTGGTATTAATTTAACACGCATGCCAATAATCAAGCTTAAGTTAATTAGCCTATTTTCACAAGCATTTTCAACCCGGGAGCGTGGCGCAGTCGGTAAGAAAGCATGTTTCATGATCGTCAGTTTTAGCGTTCGATCCCATTCTACTCTACTTTTTTCTTTTTTTTTTAAATATAAAACATTCACCAACACGGTAGACGGAGGAGAAAAAACATTAGGCCGTTTCTTTTTTATTCGACGTCATGCAATAGGTAGTACTTTCTCCCGTGCAACGCCGGGCGACGGGTTCCGCTAGTTAAATATAAAAACATTACGTACGCTATTTGTTACTTAATGCAAACAATTACATATATTTTTATTTTTATTATATTTTTTATATTCATTCAACTAATATATATATATATATATATATCTATATATATATATATATATATATATATATATATATATATATATATATATATATATATATATATATATATATATAGGCAGCATTTTCTCTGTAATCGAAAATAGAAGTGCTGTTGAATATGACAGACAACTTATGTCTGGATATCCGTGTATGGATCCTTTCCATTTGCCGAATCAGGATCTTTGTTCTGGTGGGGAAATAAAAATAAACATGTATATTTATGGATAATACACGTATCATTTGGGTCTCTTCCACCGGAACAATAGCCGAGTGTAATAGTAGTAAACTAGATGTGACAATAGAGCTATAGGCATAAAATATAAAATATCGATTTAATATGTGTTTAAAAGTACAAGATAAACACTCGATAATTTATAAACAAAAAACAACAACAACACATAATTTATACCAAACTTATTAGAATTAATTTTTCTAACTAACTCGCATAGATTTAACATTTATAATGCTTTTTATTTCATACTATTTCTTCTGTAAAATCTGTTTTATTGGCAATCAAAAGTAGACAAAATGGCTGTCGTGTCTACTGTTGTTGGCAGCCATTAAATGTCGATTGTGGTCGAGAAGAGCGATTTTAAAGAAGAAAAGGTTCAAAGTAAAAAGTCTTATACTATGCTAGTTCGATAAAGAATGTTATTTAATGCGTGTACATGATTATATGTTGTTGTTAGTTTTTAATTTACGAGTTATCGAGTGTTAACTATTCTGAACGTGTACAAATAAGTTATATTAAGACATACACTCATAAATTATATTCATAGAGGAAAAAATAGCGAGTATCGAGAAGTCAGTAGCAGAAGAAAGAACAAAGAAAAAACAGTACAAAATAAATGAGCAGAAAAGTACGTTAAGAATATACGTATACCGCTATTGTCACTGCTGTTTTAATATTATTAGAATGGGCTAGAATCCATGCAAGCTGGAGGAAGGTACAAGTTTATAGGTTATTTGACTACCTCAGACTCGCTGGGCCACAACCATTACCACACTATTTGTTCCACTTTGATTTCACTGAAGAAATTCATAAACTGTAGCATATTTGTTTTTTGCATAACTAAAAATAAAAAGTCATTTTTAATTCTATATTCTGTTCATGGATAATATAGAAAAAAAGGAGACTTATTATTTAGCTATCTAATTTATATAAGTATGTACAGTCTATACGAACACACTATATAAATCAGCAGAAAAGAGAGAGTCACTCTTTCTCTAAATGCTCACAGAGACATTAAAACTATTAGAAAGTGAATGAATCCACATACAGTGAGAGAGTGGGAGAGAAATACACACATAGTTAAGTGAGAGATGCGTGACTTTTTCAATTAATTAATAATTACGGATAATTAGAAGAATAAAAATGGGACTTGTTTCAAGCATTCCAACCCCAAGAATAAAGGGATATTTTAGCATGTATTTTGTGTCACTAAAGTATATAGAAAGCAAACTTAAGGAAAGAAATGTTGATTTATCCAGCTTTAGTATTGTTAGATAGGTTTAAAGAGCCTCCCGTAAGTAAACAAAAGTATGATAAATAAATGTGTGTGGAGATGTCAAGTTATGAATATGTTTTTTATATTTTCCCCAATAAAGTTTCGCCGCTTCTGCTATGTGCTACGTTTGGACGAGTTCGAATCGTTTAAGAATGAACTTAAAAACACTTGTTTCTTTCTTTTCAATGAAAAGCTCACATTCAGGTGATTATTTCAAAGTTCTCATTGAACCCATCCAAACGGAAACACCAGCCTAAATTTTAAGAAAATGCCATTTACAAGCCGAAATGGGTTTATCGATTTCCCATGGAATCCCATCCACAAATGCGACTTTTGAAACAAAGAAGTTCTCATCAACAAATCAATAAATCCCGGAAGATCAACTTGTCAAGTTTAATGTACCATTTACAAACGACTACATGATAATTGATGCTAATTTTTAACTGGCAAAATAAACTTTATTGGTTATCAAATAGCGAATGTGTTAATGACATATCAAACTGACGAACCTCTAGAGAAGAGGCCACAAACACGCGAGTCACGAACTGTCTTGTTGCGGCCCACACGAAATAATCTTCGTAACCAATATTTTTATCAAATTTTGATGAACTTAATAATTTTCCTTCGTCCATTCCAAACTTTTGCGGTAGCAATATGCAGTCTATCTATTTTAAGGTTGGCAGAATCCGTTCTAGCCCCCCGCCCCCTCTTTTCTAGGCTTAACCTTCAAACTACAACGTATTTTTATCACCTAGATGCTGAGAAGTTAGAAATATACTCTGCGACAAAAGCAAAACAGGAAACTGTGTGAAGGGATAAAATAATTGATTATCCGTCCACGTTGTGTGGAGGAAAAATAGTTATCCATCCACTTTAAGGAAATGCGATGGGTAATGCTTTTTAGGGGTAGGTAGAGAGAATCACTGCAAAAGGAAATCATATTTTAAAACACAAAGGTAATAGAACGTATGGGGAAAGGAGGAAAAAAAACATGTTTAACATTAATAAACTCATATTTATTTAAAGTGAGATACACAGGAGAAAATATACACTTACATCACAGTGACTTGGAGGTGAGAGTTTTTTTTAATTTTTATTTGTTTTTCTACTTTAATTCACTTCAAAAAAGGCACACTATCACTGAGATGTAAGGGGCTACTGTGAATTAGAGGCCGGATATATAGGGGCATCATAAGTGGGAGTTATGCAGCGAGATGTTTGTGAACATTACATTTAAATATCTACATGTAGGTACAGTCAGAAAAAAGAGAGCAGGGAGGGAATTCTAAAGGCTAGCAGTTAGAGAAAAGAATATATTAGAGTAGAAAGCCTTCAGGCATCTCGATATCTCTACAGTGAAGGGGTGGGATTTTGTTGAGATAAAATTTGAGGCTCTTTTTGGATCCTGTCTAAGAGGAAGTATTTGATTGTGCCTTATTTAGTTTTTGCGTGAGAACATGTGTGTGTAACCGGATAGGTACGAAGAGAGAGTCGAGCATGAATACGATCATCAACCTCCGTTTAATGTTTTACAGTCACATTTTGAAAAGATGCACAATATTATAGTATAATACTATGTGTTTGTTCAAAGTTTGATTTAGTGTGTGCATCTTTACATTTTTTTGTTAGGCATTTTTGTATGTGCATACAAGTCACCGCTTATCAAGGCCCATAGGCCACTCGGTATGAGGGTTAATAAGTTTGTCAGGGGAACAGTTAAACAACAACGTGAGGTTTGGTTACAATAGTTGAGACAGGTCCGAATTAGATTATTTAAGAGGGTGGCTCAACAAGAATTTGTTAACATTGGACTTGAAAATATTATGCTATAGTCAGCTGGGAAGCAGCCCCGTGGTATTGTGTTCCACAGACGAATAGTTCTTGGAAATAAACTTTGCTCATGGAAGCTCCGTTTAGCTTTAGGTACACAGAAGGAGAAATGATTTTTTCATCGTCTTCGTCGTCGTCATCTTCATGTCTCTGTCTGTTTATCGAGTAACTGTTTGTATCAGAATAAACTAATTCATATATGCTTGAGAAGAGAATCAAACGAGCGGGAATCATACGCACTGGTTGAGAATTGTGGACTTCACACCTTTATGTGAAATGGCATTGCTTTTATTTCTGGTTGCCATGCTGTGATTGTACGAACGTAGTACAAAGCGCTTGAATTGAGTGAACCTCCTTTCCGTACAATACAGGTAGAAGAAAGCTGAAAAGAGAATGGGAGGAAAGAATAAGCTGAACGAACAGAGAAAGAAATATCGAGAGTTTTTGTTTTCATAAGGTGAGAAGGCGTCAAATTGGTAACAGATATTCGGTTGGCCAAGATAGTAGATGAACGATAATTGTGAATCGACTGTTTAAGATGTTTAAGATAGATTTGATCACATTTTGGTTGGAGTTCATAGAATGAAAAGAAACTTATATAAGTAATACACATTTCTGTTTGACAGAATATTATTACATGAACTGAATTCTCAGGGTTTTCGTTAAATACATAACCGAAGAAAAAAAAAATAATCGAACCTTTAAATTTTATAAAACTAGTTACCTATCTATGTTGATTGTTGTAAAACGGTTATGTTTATATAGGAAGTTAAAGTACATAGAATTTAACATATTTTTAGTAAGGTAAGGTGAAAATTATGCGTGGTGGCTGTTCAACCCATCTGGTAATGTCGCTCCGTTGTAAATCGACTTCTGTGGAAGTCCCCGAGACTATTGGTCGCAGGCCCTCCTAAAGGCCCGTGTGTATCATCACAACAAGCCCGGTAATCTACCTGACCTACAAGCCCGCATTGAAGTAAAAAATAAATGCCATTACAACAGATGAATAAATCAAGACTGACTGGAATCTAACTAACCGTTCCGAATTGGTCTTAGAAGAAGATGAGGGGAATTTTCAAACATGTATTGTGAATAACTCCCATTTTCTGTTACTATATATAATCTCTTTATCTCTCTCTCTCTCTCTCTCTCTCTCTCTCTCTCTCTCTCTTTAACTCTTTCTATCTATCTATCTCTATATCTTTCTATCTATCTATATCTCTGTATTTACAGTCAAAAGTAATAAAACTACAAAATGAGCTCAGAGTAATTTATGAAAAACAACAGGGAATATCACCATTAGTATTAATAATATTTAACCCATAGCAAATAAAAAAAGAGAAATGTGCTGAAAAAAAAAATTAGATCTAGAATAAGATTTAAATAGAGAAAATGTAATTTTATAAAAAGAAATAAGCTTGGGAAATTAAAAATTAAAAAGTTATTTTCTTTTCCATTCTGTAAAACCTATAGTTTTCCTAAAAAAAGACGTTTCGATTTTTAAAATCTAATAAAAATAAAAACAATGAAAACAATGAATTTTCACTAATTTTCTTTTTTTTCTTCTTATCTTTCTGTTTTCTTTTTTTCTTTTCTTTTTTTCTTTTCTCCTTATTTTTGTTGTTATCAGTTTTTGTTAAAATCAAAAGTTATACACATTTGAGTTTTTACATGTTTATTAGGTTGATCAATAGCATTTATTTTTTATAGTTAATACACACACCACTACAACACACACACACACGATGAGATCTGTTCGGGTTTAAATAATGAGTATTCGTAATTGTAGTACAAGGGATCTTTATACTAAACTCAGCACCATTCTATGCAATACTTTTGGAGTCTATAAGTGTTTATTATTATTATTAGTAGTAGTAGTAGTAGTAGTAGTAGTAGCAGTAGTAGTAGTAGTAGTAGTAGTAGTAGTAGTAGCAGCAGTAGCACCAGCAGCATCAGTAGTAGTAGTAGTAGTAGTAGTAGTAGTAGTAGTAGTAACACATTTTCCTCATAAGACTTCCCAATGATTCTCCATGTCCAGTTTAGTGGGATTCTGTCAAGTAGTTTCGGAGTCGATAAGAGAGAAATAGACAAACAAAAATGCGTATTTATTATAATGTAAAGTTATCAATTTAAGATTAGCATTGTCGACAAAAGAAAAGTGGATCAGTAGTCAGAATATCGCTTTAGTTATAGTTGCCTTATACGATAAAACAAAGATTATTGGACATTCATGGCTGGAACTTTGTGGACAATTCAGACATGAACTGAAGTTTATTTGTACCAAATATGGTTGGACTGCAGAAAGGATTGTGAGTTTTATTAACGATTTCATAGATGTCATTGGGGGGGGGGGGTCATCCTGTATGAGATAAATATTTTAAAGTTGAAAATCGTTGTTGTCTTTCTTCAAGAATATGCATACTACCCGAGAGAAAAATATTTATGAACATTGTCATCGCGGTCCGAGGAGAGGCAGATAAGAACATGAGTCGCCATTTATGGGGATATGCTCACGAAGACGAGGATATTTAATTAAGACAACCGTTTCTGTGTTTCTATGAATAGCAAATCAGGACAAAGACATCAACAGGATGAGCGACTGAGTAACAATACATTCTGCTGGAGAACAGATGAAATGAATAGAAATATCGAAGAATGAATGTTTGAAATGTTTTAAAAGAGATTCACAATAGAGGTGAATGGATCGGCTGTCGGTGACAATGGCAAACACACGTGTTGGTAGATGGGAGTAATGTGAATCAAGTTTCAGCTTAATTACAATTTTAATTATATCCTGTAACACTTTGCATCTTTTATTCCATTTGACAATTTCGATTTCGAATCGTGTGCCCCTGTAAAATATGAAAGTGGCTTTCACTAAGGTTTGGCGAATCCTAAACGGTATTTTATATAAAAAGTAAAGACAGTTTCTCTCTTATTTCGTTGAAGTTAGTAGCTTTGTTAACAAAAAGCACATACTTAAAACTGTTCAGTCAGTTTAGGGCAAATATTGGTTTGTGCTTTTGAAAACAAAAGTTTAATTTCAATCGATTTAATCGAATTTTATAATTAATCCGATCAACAATTTTTGTTCTTATTACTAATATGATAGAGAAAGTGGGGGCGCTAACCATACTACAGTCTCAGGTACTCTTCCTGCTATAAATGACACCGTAAAGAAATCCGGGAGAAATTAATTTTCTTCATTTAACCGCTAATAGGCTGTCGGACCATGGCAACACATTATGAATTTAATGAGATGCAAAAGGAGTGGGCATGATTTTTAGATATAATATCTATAAGATACTAAGAAACATGAAACAAAATTTTCCATGCAAGATTTTGGTACATTAACTAATAATTTTAATTTTAATCCACAAAAAAATTGCTGACTGATTAGTTGCTTTCGTACAAAAAATAGCTAACCAGAATACCTCTTTCATTTACTGCTTACAATTAACCAATCACAACCAGCGGAGCGTCTGTTAAAAATCAAGATAGCTACCTCCAGTGAAGACGAAATTTATGTAAACAAAGACAAAAAAGTATGCGTTATGTGCATATTTCCGATTAAAACATGTAAAGTTAGATCTTTGGACGCGCTTTCTAGAATATGTTCCAAAATGGAGAATTGTAGATGGCCCACAAGCAGAATTGCGAAAAGCTTCGACTTTAGCTGTGATTCAAGTACCATACCATTTCGTATTGAGTTTCACCAAAGCTGCTATTCGCGTTTTATGGATTGTCACAAAATTGAAAGAATTAAGAAAAAAGTAGAAAAGAATACTGATGACGTTTTCGAAGGTAAGTTTATGTTTTTAATAGTGTTGTAATTTTTATTGATACACATCTTGGAACAAACGATTTTATTTTTCGTTGGTAAACCACACCCCTTAAAAAAATGAGATTCTACTTTTTCAGGCGATTACGTGTGAACTGAACACCATGAAAAACTTGATGGAAATTTTTAAAAATTAGAATTTCGTATATAAATTTAACGTAAAATAATCCTCACATTTCTGGCCATTCTAATCTTTTAAGGCTGTTAACTAAATTTTTCTTCTGGCCAAATCATCGAGCAACCTGTCAATTGAGACTCCAAATCAAAAGGTGGCATGAAAGGATTCAGTACTAAGAAAAGAGCTGTTAACAGGTGGACATGCTCCCAGCATGGAAGAGGGTCTATTACACGTGAATGCGAGACTATGGCTGGCAAAGGAGAGCGAAGTGGAACTCGATCAATTCTCTTGTATAGTCATATAAAATATGATAAGGCTGCTATTGAGAAGATAATTGACACAATCAACTGCATGTTTAATCGATTTGAGTATGAGCCAGCTGAGTTGATCCACATTACAACTGGATTAGTTGCGACTCAAAATGTTCAAAATGATCTCAATTTGCTAAAGCAAGGGGCGAATCAGAACTTGAACATTTATGTGGGTAGCGTCTACAAACGAGATAAGTTGATTGTTTTTTTGCTCAGATGAAGAAAATGAATTCGACGACATTCACCAGTATGTCTAAAAAAATCAAAATATAATGTCCACGGAAAAGATGTCACTTTGGAATCAGACAGAACTCTTCTAGCAAGATTTGTTGTTATTGGTAGAGTCGGAAACAGCAATCTTCAAGAATCACTATCATATTCCTTAGGTCCATTACCACTGTCACTTGAAAATCCAGTTATACCATCCTTTGATTTTCATGGATGAAAGGTAGAAAATAGAGATTTAGTTATCACTTTGATGAATTTTCTTCCTGCTCCAGAAAGTTTAATGGATTTAATAAACTGCTCTGCCAAATGTAAAAAAAAGTCAGTGTACATGTCTATAAAACAGCGAACAGTGCACAGCTATACATGCTATGAAATCACTGGAAACAATGCTGTAGATGATGATGATGATGATGATGATGATGATGATGATGATGATGACGATGACGACGACAATGACGATGACGATGACGTTGATGACGTTGACGATGACCATGATGACGATGATGATGACGATGATCACGGTGATCGCGATGACGATGATGACGATGATGTGGCATAAGCAGTGATCCCTCTTAAATAAAACCATTAATGATCTTATTTATTGGCTAAAAAGTTGTTTAAAAACCTGTGTTATCATTTATACATTGAGGAAAAATATCAAAAAACTATGGACTATATTTCTCTTAGATAACAGTTGATAATTATTGCATATTTTATCACTTTGGTGTGAACGAACGAACTTAAAAATGACACAAAATTGCAAATATATCTCAGATTAAAATGATATTACTACAAACAAAAATATAACAATAATGTTGTGTGACTAGTAATATTGGTAGAATATAAGCGCCTCTAGATGAGAAATTAACAAAATGTAACAAAATAATATATTTTAAGTTATACACAGAAGGTATTGATGCCGTATCAAAGAAAATGATTGAAAAAAATTTTTTTTTTACAAATATTCTTAACTTTCAAGCAGAGTAAATATATTAAGTTCAATATCCATATATTAAATGATGCAGAATTTAATTGGGAATAAAATGTGCTTAACTACATTTTTTATGTTTATTGGTTGATTGGTTTAAATGATTGTCGACCATCTTTAAAATGGCTGCCGTTCTCATTAATGCGCAAAATGTATGCTGAGAATAAAAGCATGATATTCAGGAGTCTATTGGAATTCATTTTCCACCATTTTCTCTTTCCCTCCCTAACCGAGGTCACAGAATCAAAAATCTAGAGTGAGTTTGACCTTTGGGCTTATAATACACTTTTTAAGAAGCGATTCCCCTCAATTTAACGTTTTTTGACCTACTTACACAATAACATTTCAATAGCAAGTGTTATTATCTTTGTATTAATAACACTGGCGTAGTGGTCAAATGCATAAGACGACAGTCTTCTAAGGCGCGATTCCCAGTAAGATTACCGTCTGAGGATGCAAAATATGTTTACATTAACGCTTATTTTTAAATCGCGTTCGACTTTGACAAAGTGAAGGAAAAAAATACATTTTTCCTTTTTTTTAGAAGGACGCATTCTTTATTCGTAACCCAAAAAACTTTTAATGTAAACGAAGAAATCCTACGGAAAAATAAATGCTCGACTTGTTACCTTTTTTTAAAAGGGCCGCAAAATCTTCTCTTTTTTTACATTTATTAATAACCCAAATAATGCAGGTGAAGAAATCGTATTTCAAATGTCTATAATATAATAATACAGAATTGGAATAAATTAACGGAATGGAAGCAGTCCAAGAAAATGGATATTTGACGATATTTCTGAGACGAAGTATTCTTGCTATTTACATGATTTACTACTTAACCGGACGAAACCATTTCAAGTGTTTAGAGGAAGCGAGAAAGCAAATAGCAAGTACGGTAACCTCCCTCTGCAGTTTAGAAATAAATATTTCACTCTATATCTATAATGAGACGTTTTTCCTTTTTTCTTTCTCTACCAACTTTCCAGCTTGAGACGTTTTCTTTGTTATTTTTTTTCTAATTTCACCGAATGAGGCGTTATTTTATATAAATATGAATATCAGTGCCAACACTTGCGAAGTATAAATGTTTCCGACATTTTTACGAAGGGTGTACACTCGTTATGATGTCAAATATAAATGTGGTGTCTCTATATTTGTATCTCTCTCTCTCTCTTTCTCTCTCCGGTCATGCAATTGAAAACAAAGCCCTATATCAAGAGTAAACTATTATTGAGTAAAGTTTTACAAGTAAACTAATTTTTATATTAATTTGTATTAATAATATTGTAGGGTCTGCGTTCACGCCAGACAAGCACAAACAGTAAAGACGACATTTGACTTTAGTTAATTTATTTATGACTTAAAAATGACAAAATAAGAATTAAAATGGGTGTATGGGTTTCCGACTTCGGAGTTTGAATATACAGGAGTCCTTATTTATTCCCGGGCAACTTCGGTTCTGCCAACGAGTATAATATATTTCACGACTTTTATTTGGTGCTTTTGTTTGTGTTATGGCAGCTCAAACCTTTTGGGGGTATTTAATGCCAGACCAGAATATATATTGAAAACCATGTATTTTATACGATTGGAATGAGGCGAAATTGCGAGTAGATGTATTTCTAATGACAACAACAAGTCTGATCGGATTCGAACTCGATATGGCCGATTCCTTAGACCACACCGGTATCCATTAGGCCAATTACGCATCCCTACATTTATTTTTAAATAAAGTTTGATATAAAACCTTTTTTTCAGAAGGGGATTTGAGCTTAGTGTCTAGAAATAACCTATTATAAAAATTCTCAATATATTAATGTTTGCAATGACAGAGATAAATTAACAGACGGAATAGAAAGAATACGTGAATTGAATATAAGTAGAGAACTCTTATCAGTAATTGTGAAAATCACAATATTACAGGAAATTGCATCATGTGATGGAACTCTTTGATAAAATGCCAAACATTTTCTGCGGATTGCGATGTAATAAGAAAAGAACGAAAAAAGCGCAAACAGTGGAATTTGACCTCTCAAGATATATCGATCTTGTTGTAGCAGAAGAAAGATTCTGGTATATTTCAAATTATAAACTTTGAAATATGCCAGAATGATTCTTAAACATTCTATAAAGATTCGACGACTATATTTATGCAAACATTGTTAAAAATAACAGAATTCGTCTTTTTAATTATATTCTTTTTATATTTTCAATTTTTCTGGTGGTCTTTTTGTATTAAAATCAAAAAAATAATAAATGTTCCATAGGTTTCACAGGTTTCACAAACGTATTCGATTCTTCGTCGAATCATTCTCAGGTGTCAAAAGCAAATGAACAAAAAAGCTAGAGAAAGAAGAGAATTTTTTAAAGACGGTGGAGAAACGCGCATAGAACGTTTTCCGCATTGTTCCAGGAAGTCGTTGACGATTTTCAATTCAGCAACGTTGGATCGCATCACATAACAAAATCGCATTACGTTAAGCATTTTAAAATGTTACCAGTTGTTTCATACGTGATGTTGTTAATTTTAGGTTGTTGTGTTTTTATGTAGATAGCTTCGAGTATTTTTTATTTTTTTAAATTGGTTTCGGAATGTATAATTTTGTGTTATTAACTAGAATTTGTCTTAAATCAGAGTGAGAGCTGTTATTTTTTGTAGATCTTTGTAAATTGAGCTAAAGTTTACAAGATGCATTGTGAGACGGCGGGGTAGGGTAGTGTTTGTAAAACCAATGTAGCTATTAGCTTTATTATTATGATGGGAGTTACATTCTCCCAAAGGGCATTTAAACTTATAAACAACATTGGTTCTTTCTAGTGGTTTTTGAGTTGGGTGAGAATTGTTTTTTAGGCTCATTATTTACTATAAGAAATTTAAAACCCAAAATCTTGGGTTTTAAATTTCTTATGGTAAATAATGAGTCTAATTTTATTGTTATTGTCAATTGGGGATATGTATTTGTGTATATTTTTCATGGCTTTTTCTTCTAATCTAAAGTTTGGTTGCATTTGATTACAATAGTATATGTTAATATTGTTTGAGTTGTAATGTTGAATATTATTATTTGTACTGGTGTTTTTTAAGTTTCGAATCATTAATTATATTTGTTCATAAACGATATAATTAGGAAATTCGCTGTTAATAAGTACTTGTTTTATATTTTTTAATTCGATGAATAGTATTTTGTTAGAGGAGATTAATTTGGCACGGTTTAATATATTTTTAACAATAGCTATTTTGTAGCGATAGGGACACTCGCACTTGAAATTTTAAAATTTTTAAATTTCAATAAATTTTTTAAATTTCAAGAGCAAGTATCCTGATCGCTAGACTAGAATTTAAGCTGGTTTTATTTTCATAAGTGAAAGTGTTAAACAATTTATTAGAGGCGTCAATGAGAACATCTAGGAATGGGGTTTTGTTATTTACGTTCAGTTCTATGGTGAATTTAAGAACAGAGTTTTTTTTTGAAAAGGCCTTGAAGTTTGTGTATTTGTTCATTATTATCAGCTAGAACAAGAATATCGTCGACATAACGTTCGTAAATAGATGGATTTTTAATGTTATTAAATATTTTGTTTTCTAGGTTTGACATATAGAATTCGCTAAGAATCGAACCGAGAACCTATTAAAACTCCGTCAATTTGAGTGTAAATGTTTCCCTTGAAGTCATAAAAGGCACTTCGGTGGTGCAGATTAATAGTAGCTTTTTTAGTATTTTAAATGTTTTTAATTTATTTTAAGTGGAGGGAGAGGCGAGTTATTGTATATATTATTGATGATTATGTCTGTTGTTTCCTTTACAGGTACATTGGTGAATAGGCTTTCTACGTCTAGGGAGGCAATGATTTTATTATCCGGTTGTTTGCTTTGTAAAATTTGTAATAGTTCTTGTGTGGACTTAACACTGTATTTGCTAGGTAGATACGGGATGATAAGTTCATTTAAGGTATTTGTTACAGAATATATAGGAGCAGTAATTTGGGATATGATAGATCGGAGAAGGAGAATTAGGTTTATGTATCGAAACTGTTCCGTAAAAATATCCAGGTTTGTAATCGCCAATTATTTTGTAAAGTTTATAATTATCAATTTGTGCATTGTTGACAGTGATGAGTCTGTTAACTTGTGTCTTTAATATGTAGGTAGGATTGTTGTTAATTTTTTGGAATTCAGTGCGGTCATCAAGAATTGTTTGAAGCTTAGTGTAATAGTCTGATTTATTAAGTACGACAAATATGTTTGTTTTGTCGGCTTTTTTTATAATGATATTTGGGTGATTGTGGAGTTCATTAGCGGCTCATTTTAGATTGGGATTCAATAATGAATTGGATTGCTTTTTATCATGTCGATTTTTATAGCTTCCGCTTTGGGTGTATTTCGATTAATCTTACTAAGGTATATATATATATATATATATATATATATATATATATATATATATATATATATATATATATATATATATATATATATATATATGGTACAATCACGTTGACACACCGGTTCCCGTTAGATCACCGAAGTTAAGCATTAAATGGGTGACCATTTGGGACTACCAGGTGCTGTATGTGCTCTCTGTTTATCTCGGCATTGTTTCCAGTCATCTTAAACTGCTTGCCATTGGAATCAAGCAATGCCGACTCAAGAGAGGTGTTGTTAGGATTGTGCAACCCTTGCTTCATAATTACACGCGCAGCCAGCCCCTTATAGGGGTATCCATAGTCTATCTAGACTGAACGGAAGGCTTAAAATAAATATATATATATATATATATATATATATATATATATATATATATATATATATATTATCAGGGGCGTATAAATACCTGGTATAGTACCTACTCGGCGAGATGGGCCGTAGATTTTGTAAGATCATCCATCTGGGAAACGCAAACTCCGATATAAAAGATGCGCTCTACATCGTCTCTCAATTATCTTGCTTCAGCTTGTCACTGAAACCAGACTTTGTAGAAGGAGAGCGTGCTCTGCGTGTCGTACAAACGCAGAGCATGGCCATCTACATGTACATATATCCATACAAGACCCACGGCGATGAAGACCCGTAAAAATAAATCGGGGCTTCTGAACAATATACGCGACCACAACCGGACATTGCGATCCTTGTAGGGGTGGCCTTCTTCTGTAAATTGTGACAATCAAATATATATATATATATATATATACCTTAGTAAGATTAATAGAAATAAATCCAAACATTGAAAATTAAAAAAGGAACTAAATATTTATTTATATATGGTTTTGCAGAAGATCAAGTCAAAACAGCTGATTTGAAACCTACAATACTATGCTGATTTGACTTGATGTTCTGTAACACCATATATATATATATATATATATATATATATATATATATATATATATATATTAGTAATAGTAACAGCAGTAATAACTGCGGTTACTATTACTACTACTACTACTTATAATAATAAGAAGAAGAATAACAATAACAACAACAAGAAAAAGAAAAGGAAAAAAGCAACAATTAAAACTAAAAGCCGTTCAAATAGTTAAATTGACTAAATAGTTATTTAGAAAGAAGCAACATCAGATAAGATCTATTTAATGTAGGGTTCGAGCTCCCAAAAATAAGCAATCTGGACTGGTTAGAAAACTTATCTGGTCGGTCCTGTCGGTATTTTACAGATAAATGCGCATTGGACGATATGCAAAATAGGAAAAGAGCAGGTAATGCCTGGGTGAGTGGCCTCCTGAGAAAACAAGTATAAATAGCTGTGCCAAGTAAGTATCATAATTTCATCTTTATAGGATAAACAACCTAATACAAGTGTATTATTATATTCCCCCGCGTAAATCATCAGGTAATATTTGACAACAGAAGCTGAAGAGAGCCGGATGGGTAAGACCTTCCGTGCTTGAAACCGACGGTACGAATGTTGTACTAATTTTTCTGTACCAGAATAAATAAATAAATATATATATATATATATATATATATATATATATATATATATATATATATATATAAACACTGTGTGCTCATGGGGGTGTGAAGATGGGGGTGTTTACCAGTCGTTCAGACACATGACATGGATTTGTAAACGGGAAGAAGCGAGATCTGACAGGCTTCTTAGTGCTAAGTGATTAAGTCGCCTCACAATAGATTTGTATGATAGTAATAATGGTGAATAGTGCATCGCCTTGGAACAGGGATCGATCTTACAGTTGAAAGGAGACTCGTCTGAGGAAAAATGTCAAATATATCATACATTGATTCTTTCAGGGCAGATTTCAGTGAATTTCTTTCACCACTCACCCTCTCTATCTCTGTCCTTCTATCGCCCTCTCTCTCTCTTTCTCTCTCTCTCTCTCTACCCCCTCTCTAACCCCTCTCTATCTATCTATCTCTTTCTCCATCTCACTCTCTCTCTTCTCTCTCACTCTCTTTCTCACTCCCCCTTCTCACGCTCTTTCTCCTTTCTCTTCCTCTCTCAGCCTCTCTTTCTCCTCCATCTCTTCCCCCTCTCTTTCTCCCTTTATCTCTCTTGTAAACCATTTCTTCTTTTATTTTATTTGGAAGTTCCTAACGTTCTAATTGCTGTTTTCTGCGTAAAACGTGAATGCGTACATAATTAATACTTATTGATTACGTCATTCATGATTGAATTTTCTAATTTGTAACATTTATTAACAGCAATATTATTCGGTTGTCTTGTACTTAAGAAAATGTTAACAAATAAACACAGATAATAATAATTCTTAATATGGAACCCCTACTAGGGATGGGTATTCTTCTAGTAACTTATGAATTTTGTTTTTGATTCTATGAAGAAAAACGTTCAGAAATCGATAATGGGCTGCAGAAATACTGACGCAATAGAATTGAGTCATAAATAACGAATAGCGGAGTACGAATCTTAAAGTAAGCATTGACCTTTATCCAATTAGACCAATTGCTCCAAACTGAACTTTCGCATCTGAGTGGAGCTCTGGAGGTAATATGCTTTACGCCTCAAATGTTATTTGAGATCCACGATTCAAGAATAATATTTGAACAATTTGACAATATATGTCCATTTCAGTTTGAATTAGCAAGTTCTTCAAACTTTTTCGAGAAAAATAGCGCTAAAATATTACTTCTTCTTCTTCTTCTTCATCAAAGGCTAACCAGTCACAAGGAATTTACAACAACAGCGAGAACACAAACCACACCAAGAACACCACAACACGAACCAAGGAACAGAAACTGCAAGAAACATTACATCATAATCCTTTCCGCCCCCCAATAAATTACACCGGCCTCAGCTATTACCACACAAAAAACCAAGGAACAGAAATTACAAGAAACACCATAAGCTCCCCCCTTCTCTCCTCACCCCCAACCCCCTCATCCTCCTCCAAAAATTTAAAAAAATTTATAAAGTGTTTTTAAAATAATTTTAAATAGATTATTTTCATAAATGGTGCCAGCCTAGGCTGACAAAATGTTTGTAGAGGGTCAGGGATGATGAGAAGACCGAGGAGGGACAGCACAAACCAGACCTCCACTGGAAAAGTGCGGAGAATGCTGGGACCTTGGGGAGGCTTATTGCCACCCAAATTCCAGAGAAGACCAATTGTATTTACCAGGGAGAAATCAATGGTAAGAGGCTGTTGTGATACCGCATCGTTATCGAAAAGAGGTGAAGAATACTGGAAATCTGTGGAGGCTTGTTGTCACTCAAACTCCAGGAAATTCCACTGGTTGTTGTCGGTGAACAATCACTGACGATGATCTGTGTGAGAACTCCTAGTGGGTACAAATAATAATAATAATAATAATAATAATAATAATAATAATAATAATAATAATAATAATAATAATAATAATAATAATAATAATAATAATAATAATAAATACAACCGCACGAGAGAGGCGCAAGCATAGGCTAACGCCACGAAAATTATGAACAGAGGGTCGAGGAGGGAAAGCGCAAACCAGACCTCCACTGGAAGAGCACGGACAGCTCTGGGACCTTAAGGAGGCTTGTTGCCACTCGGGGCCCCGGAGGGGACCAATGGCCCTTAACAGCGGGAAATCGTTGGTAGGTAGCTGTTGCGATACCGCAAGGTCATCAGCGGTGATGAACGAAAAGAGATGGAGCATACTGGAAGTCTGAGGAGACTTGTTGTCACTCAGACCCCAGGGAATACCACGGGTTGTTGGCAGTGGGCGATAACTGACGATGACCAGTGTGATAACCTAGTGAGTGAATAACTAGCTGTATTTACTCAGAGCTGCTCGAGAGTCTTTATACTTTTATTTTTGTTTCACATTTTTAAACAAGCTATTTTTTGTTTGTTTTTTATCTAAATATCAGGTTTGTTATTATTATTATTATTATTATTATTATTATTATTATTATTATTATTATTATTATTATTATTATTATTATTATTATAAAACTATAGTTAATTCTATTAAGGTAATGTTGTTTTATTATTTATCAAATTACTTGATGTAAATCGCTTCCAAAACGTTCAATTTTTTTAGACAAAAGGATGTTAAATGCTTCACAGGGAAGCTACTCTTTGGAATAAATTTTTGTAACTTCCCTTTAATTATAATGTACGATGGAAAAATATACTCACTCAGAAGGTGTTAATACCCGGTATGAGTATTTTCAGAAAGAAATTTGCGCGAAATAAAATATATCCTAGCCAATAACTTAGTGGAAGGGAAAACAAAAAAATTGGGTAGTTCGAATCAAGTAGCGATGTGTCAGACACATTGCTATTTAGGTCTGACTTTTCAAAATCCACAGGATAACTGTATATATTAGGCGATGATAACACGAAACATTCGTAATTCGATTGACTGATTTTGTTACTTTTCGCCTACGACCACGCATCTCTATAAGAGGCTCTGTCTGTCGGTCGGTCGACCGGTCGGTTACGCTTAAGTTTGCAATAGCATTTTCCTCTGTCGTTCACATTAAAGATTGAAATAGTATATTCATCCGTCTTTGACACTTCTTTTTGAAATATCATTTTAGATGCGTCCACGTATCTCTATAAGAGACTATGTCCGTCTGTCAGTCAGGTTTTAGTTGGAAATAGCATTTTCATTGCTAAACGCGCAAATGGAATGGGCGCATCATACGTTTTTTGTATTTATTTGCATTTTTAAGCACTCGTTTCGTTTGCTTTTTATTTTCTACCGTAAAGATAAATACAACTTAATGAACTTAAATGACATCACTACGATTGTTGCGGACGTTGGCTGTAAATCTGGAAGATAAACCTCCAGCAGAAAATCTGTTGAATAGTCGTTTGTGTGTTCAGCTGAGGGGATTTATTTGGATGCACACATCTTCGTGGCCGGTATCTGCATTGGGATATATGGCATAATCACGTTGACACACCGGTTCTCATGAGATTACCGAAGTTAAGCGACGCTGAGCCTGGTCAGTACCAGATACGTGACCATTTGGGAATATCAGGCGATGCATTTGAAAGGACGGCGAGAAAAATGTAAAAAGTAACGTTGTCATCTCCCTGTGCAGGAAATACATGCGACAGAGAATTGCATGTGAATTTAATATTCCCTAGAAACCTCCTCGTTCGTGGGAAGTTTGTTTAACCTGTCCCGGGTGAATGCCGCACCATATACATGGGTTAATATTTATGGACGACAAAGAATATTGGGAATATCAATTTATTAAGTCAATTCAGCAAACAATAACAGTTCGTTTAGATTTTTCATTGTCCCTACGACATTTCACTGTTCTTTCCATTTTCAATGTGGTCATAAGAACAGGCGTTCTACATGACCATTGTAAGCTTGCATTGTGTCTCGCTAACGGCTAACTTAACCGATTTGTGAACCCTTATTTCCTATCGCATGATCTACTCGAATAATTGTTACATTACTGGTTATTGGCTTCCCAATAACTCTTTTAGTTCTCGTAGAACTTCGCTATTGATTCAAAGGGGACGATATGTCGTATTTACTTATATCCGATTCTCGATCGCCGTCGTCTCTACTATTAGTACTGCCTTACTAACCTTGTTTCTTCTCTCTCTCTCTCTTTTCTCGTGGTCTCCGGCAGCCATTTGTCGCATGCTTGTTTCTGCCGTGTGACTATTTGCGCTCCTTTTTCTTCTGCAACTATTTGCTGTCGGGACTGCTACTGATCGTCGCTCGTCATCACCGTCGCCGCCGACGCCACTGTCATCATTCTTTTCGGGCTGTTCTCTCCATTCTGAAATCAACTTCTTAGATTTACGACAAGTCTTTTTCTGTTTTAAAGAGCCTCTTTTATTTAACTACTTTAATTGGCCGACCTAAACGAGTTCGCTGCGATCGAGAGAGAGGTTTACGCTAACTAGTTCACTAGTTAATATTCTTAATTACTTGAGAAGGAGGAGTATGGAAGATTCTGTTTTAGGCTCTTAGATTTCCGTCATTCGGAATCTTTCTCATACTGCTACATATTTGGCGTTGTCGACTCTTCGCTCATAAGCCAATGACTGATTCAATCTCGATTTAATTCTCCCACGCCGAACTCTCGCTACCAAATCTCGCGATCAACACGCAGGTGTGATGTCAACTTCTGACCTCCCGTAACCTTAAGGTTACGTCAGTTGTCACCGTGTATCTGTGGGAACACATCGAACCGAACTGTACGGGATGACTCCGCTACAACCGCGTAAGTCAAACCCGTCTCGAATAGATGCGTCCAAGCCATTATCTAACACAATCACAGGTTAGTATTTCTCATTTCCCTTTAATATCTGGCCAATTCTCTGAATAAAACCTCGCAGCTCCAGAAACAGAATCTGCTTGAAATTCATAAGAAAATTGGACATGATAAGTATCAAAGTGAAAATAGCTTACATGGGTATATAAAAAGGTTATGTTCGATCAGTCCATCAATGCTACCGAATAAACATCGAGTAAAACAGTCAAGTTATTATGACAAAGACAAAGAAAGTGTTTTGAATGAATCCATTTTTAATTGTTAAAACAGTTTATATCAAATAATACGTTCAAAGTAATGGTTTCATCAATGAGTTAGTTCAAAGGGCAGGTATACCCGGAATATCTGGCCGTATCGAGCATGCATATGCAATATTTCAAAGTATATAACAAGCCAAGAAATAAAAAGGAGATGGTGTAATTGTATTGCTAGATCTTTCTAACTCATATTGCTCAGTCTCACGTGAAGTGATTAGGAACGCGATGGAGTTCTTTTGGATTCCGGACACAGTTTAGAGTATGATCATGAAATACTATGATAAATTCAAGATGCGCTTTACGACATGGAACTGCACAACGGACTGGCAACGGTTGGAGGTTGGGATTTCAGAAGGATGTACAATAACAGTGATCTTGTTCGTACGTGTGATGAAAATATTGGTGAGATCAACAAATTATGGGAGTACACTTGTTTAGACCCCACTGCAAGTATTTATGGACGATGTTGCTGTAAGGTCGAAGAGTACAGAATGAATGGAAGAAGTATTGGATCAACTATAACAGCTTATTAAGTGGTCTAGAATGAGGTGTAAAGCTAAAAAACAAGAGGCGTAACCTATAAAAAAAGGTAAGCAAAAAGAAATAAACTGTATGATTGGAGGGGAAATGATTCCAATAGTAAAAGAGAAACCAATGAAAAGTTTGAGAAGATGGTACAGAAACACATTAAGTGACAGAAGCCAAAAAGCGGAAATACAGCGGTAGACGGAGGAAGGATTAAGGGTAATCGATAAGACAGAGTTACCTGGAAAGTACAAATGTTGGTGTCTACAGTTTGATTTGTATCCTCGGGTAATGTGCATCGACGCGATTAGAACGGATCGAACAACGGTGTGGAATGTACATTAGGAAGTTGTTGTGACAACAAAAATGTTGAACAACTTAGCAATACTTGGAAGTACAGGATGTCGAAAGTAAGGACTATCATTAGTGTCCGTTTTTCTAACGACCAATAGATTAAAGACGATCGACCTGAAGTAAGAACTGTGAAAATGTGGAAGGCAGAAGAACCGTCAACGACAGCTATTAACATCGGATACTGTTGGTGTTGTGCAGGATACAAAAGAAAGACTAGGTATGCAGAATTTTAGACTTTTTGCATGAATAACCGAAGACAGAGAAAATATTATGTGGTCAGTGAGATAAGGAATTAAGGAATGAAGAAAATAGAAAAAGATATTTACACCTGGAGCGAGCAAGATCTTCGTTCCTGATAAAATCGACCTACGATACAATGCCTTCCCCAGTGAATCTGGTTCGATGGAGTGTAGACAATGATGACAAATGCAGATATGGGGAAAGAGGAACGCCCAGGCATATTCTGTACAGCTGGAATATACTACTAAGTCGGTACACGTGGAGGCATAACCAAGTCCTGAAAGTAATTTAAAAAAATTATTACATCAGAAAGTAGAGGTTTAATGAAGGAGAACTACTAAAAATTAAGAAGATTAAGAAGATGGACTTTCATAGAGCTTGAGCAACATGCATGGCGAAAAGCCATTCAAGGATACATTTAACCGATGAAAAGTGGCAAAGAACATAGAACTTTGGCAGTAGACTTCCAGAATACATTGATTTCCTCACTGGTCCTTACACAGCAGAGACCAGACCTTATAGTGTAGAGTGAAGAAAAAAGGTTGGAATTATGTAGGAGCTGACTATACACTGGAAGGATAGCTTTTCAGTTGCAGAAGATAGGAAGGATGAGAGATATGGTGATCTACGTACTGAGTACCAGGAAAAAGGATTGTATGTTGAATATTATCATTTGGATGTGGGAGCTCGAGAATATTTTTAGCGAAAGCTAATTAACATACTGCGACATCGTCTTTGTTGAACGAACACAGAAGTAAATAACTTTATGACGAATTGTTGTATTCTCTCTTACTTTCTGCTTACCTTCGCCGTGGGTACCGGATTTCGTCTAGTGGTTCGGTGTGTCTCGTCTTCTGAACGACAACGCGGGAAACACCGGCTGTTTTTTTAGAAGTTATATTTAACATTAAACAGAGATTTAGTGGGTTGTTTGCACATGAGAGGAAGAGACAAGAAGGAGTAACTGGGAGAGATTTACTCCAGTCGTCTTGGGATACTGCGTTCCACCCCTTCCGATCCCTGCCTCCTTGCAAGGAGCGGTCGGTTTTCATATATGCACGGCAGTCAGGAACAAAGAGATCGAAAAAGCCTTCCATTGTCAGGACGTCACTTACGACTTCCCTGCTACTCCCACCCTCTTCCAGAAAGTTCTCCTACTCTCTGCGCCTCTCACTATCTAACAGGATGTACAAGAAACAGCAGCGAAAGGATCATACTAGATCTGGTGGAATAGAAACGATGAGTGTTGGACAGAAAAGTAGCTTATACCAGTATCAAAATGATCTCTTAATGGAGTGGTCCGCCACTTTAGAAATTAAATAGAGGAGTAGAGGCCGAAACTGTGAAGTGGTTCCTCCTGATGATCGTGGTACGGGATCCGATTGCGGAGCTGTTAGTTACTGTGCACTGTAGACGGTGCGTACAAATTACTATAATATTAATAATATGAAAGCCACCAAAGAAAGTAGTTAAAAGTATTCCAACAAATGCACTTTTCTTTACGTACGCAGGAATGTTATCACTTGTATTCCTATCTTAACAAATATTGATCTAAACCGGTTTTTTTTTTCAATTCTGTAAAAGAACAAATTCTATATACCTTTATGGAGAAATATTTTGAACTAACTGGTTTTGCCTGCTTGCTATCGCTTCGTAAATTAATTCTATTCACTACTTGAAATCAATGAAATGGTAAAACTACTGCTGATGCTACCTGAAACTTAATCTCTTTCTCTTTTTCTTTCTCTTTCTCTTCTCTCTCTCTCTCTCTCTCTCTCTCTCTCTAACATAAATAACTTCCAATGAGTTAAACAGAAGATAGATGGTTAAAAATGACAGAGAAATGTTTCATTATACAACACATCAATTGAAAAATGAAATATATATTTATCACTTAATAGTCAGTATTCGAAGCAGAAGCAGCAGCAGCCGACGCTTACAGCTTAAAAACTGAATTGTTGACCGGTATCAAGCTTTGAAAGAAGCAGCGGACACTACTCTGCCTAATGCTTTTTTCACCTTCTTATTCGTTAATCTCCTCTCACCCCCATCTTTATACCGCGAATGGGGCCGGACACACATACGTTCACTTTTATTATATAGATGAATAACTGTATACTATATATAATGCTAGCTGACTCACCCCGGCATTTCTCAGGAGTTAAGGGTTCAAATTACATAATGCCGTTGACAATAAACGAAAAAGCAGTTCATGGCTATGAATGATTGACGGTCTCTTCTAAGCTATTAGAGTTGCGGTAGGATATTTTAGTTTAATCCTATTTTTCATTGAGAATTGTATAAATGTAAGAAAAATAGCTCCAAAGAAATGTCATTCACATGAAAATATTATTCAGCTAAACGTCACTCTATTAACGTGTCAACCTACGCACCTGACAGCTTAAATAGAGATACTACTTAAAACTAATGGTAACGAGTTGAACAAAACTGTCATTTTGTTATTCGCCATTGATGTTTGAACAAAGATTATTTTAAAAGCAGGGCGCCATTAAAACATCAATCAATGGGATATTATAAAAAGGAATATGTGTATGTGTGTGGGAAGACAGAGAAAATTAATCGATTCGATATACTACATTTTTCCCATATATATATATATATATATATATATATATATATATATATATATATATATATACATATATATATAGAGAGAGAGAGAAAGAGAGAGAGAGAGAGAGAAAAAAAAATCACATACACATTGTAACTGTCAGCATTATAATTTATTTCGACCTCCTGGTCTCTTCAGAATGCTAACGGGACAACTACATATTGGAAATGACGAAAATAAGAAATATTCACCAGCCAAAAAAGAAATATCATAGGCAGAGAGAGGGGGATAAAAAAGCAGGAACAAGCAACACACTTAAGTTAAAATCATCAAAAAAATTAGGGGAGAGAAATATAAGAAATATCCCCGGTATTAATGTTTCGTAGATTCGCACCCAATTGTTGCCGAATTAATCGCCCAGATAGCGTGCATCAAAATAATGGCAGTTTCGCATTACCTTTTTTGTTTTGTTTTAGTAAAATATTTAGTAGGTATTTTCAGCTTTTAGAATATTAATTAATAGTTAATAAAAGTTAATAATAAATTACTAATTGATTTTGGAGCGTTTGGGTTTTTTCCTCTTTTGGGGGGGAATTTCGATCTCCTTGCTGGGTTTATCGAAGATAGCTTCGCAAAAACTTGGTTTTAAGCGACTGTTCGAGGAGCTGATTCGAATTTCGAGTGGGGTTATCTGGGGGGGGGGGGGCTTTATTTCTAAATTTGTCACGATTTCCTCATGTGAGTTTTTTGCTTTTTTTATACTTGAATTTGCCAAACTTTTATCATGATTCGATCTGGAACTTCACTGTATTTTTCTCTCCTGTGTTTTTATTGTAACATGTTTTTTTCTTCAGAATTCCGAAGAGACCTTTTAGAATCATCTAAAGTATAATATAAAATAAAATTTTCCAAATTGTTTTAGAAACGATCGTACGCCAAATATTCGTTGTGTTTGAATTCTTGGAACTGATATAAATAATGTTCTAATTTTGTTTGAAAAGGGGCAGCACGGTCAGCTTATGTCAATTATCAAGGTATAAGCTATCTCGAAGGTAAACTTTTTTCAAAGCTCTTGCTTAACCGGCTTACTATGATTTTAAGGACTGTAACGTTGGTGTTCTTTTTTGTTTCCGTACCACCAGCAGGATCTTAATCTCGCTCGATTTAATACAAAGTCGAAGATTTTATAACCCCCCCCCCCTACGAAAGCTTTTCTATGACAGTGATACCTAACCTCTTCTCTCGAGTGTGCACTACTTTGGACTCAGCATCAATCTGGAGATAATTAGGATAATTCTCATTGCCCCACAAATAATTGGACCATTGACATATCAAGGCTCTGGAGAGATTCCAGATAACATGTCACAGGAAAATCCTAAGCGTTTATTGGCAATCGCTTTATAGATACAGCCAGTCTTCAACAGCCGAGACACCTTTCTGCCCGACCATGAGTCTGTCGAATCCTGTTTTACTGAACCACATGAAATCCCATGACAGCAACCGATTACGCGAGTGTCAAACAGCAGTAGAACATGGGCATGTGCAAGCGGAAGTAAGTGGTCTTGTGTGTCATATCTGCAGTAAGACTTGTAAACACAACTCGAGCCGATAAGCCATCTGCATGCCCACAAACGGACATTGCAATGTCATTGGGATGACCTTCTTCTGTAAATAAGTGGTAATTACTATACACGCACGCACACACACACACACACACACACATATATATATATATATATACATATATATATATATATATATATATATATATATATATATATACATATATATATGAATAGAAGCGGAAAATGTGTCTGTAAAACATATATTGTTGAAAATAATGCACACCCTTCCTATGAAGTGTTACTTTTAACTTTGTTTTGTTCCTATCAGTCTTCTGATGACTGAATGTATACGGGGATGGCAGTGCCGCCTCTTATCTCTGACATCACTTTCACTAGTAATGTTGGCAACCTTCATGTTGTCCCTCTCGAGGAAACCAATGCTAATTAACATAGAATTAAGCGAATCTGGCTGATTCGTACACATTCCATTTGTGTACCTATGTATGTAATTATTTATTTGCTAAAGTGTATTCGAGAATCGATTTCCCATTTTCTCTGTATCTATCTTTCTGTCTCGCTCAATAATTCACTTGTGTATGTATGTATGTATGTATGAATGGGTATATCTGAAAGCTATAGGTTAAATAGTAGACTAGACTAGACTTCAGAACCACTGGTGGAGGAGCAATTTGTATAGGAGAAAGAAAATCCCAGACAAATACCTGAGAAGTGTTATTCATTAGTCCCCCGGCAATCATTTGCGCCATTCCCTTATTAGTAACATGTCGGAAATGTCTGTGTGGTCTTGTGTAAACCACTCAAGGCGTTCAACACATTCAGTATAAAAGGCGAACTGACCGGTGAGCAACAATTGCATACAAAGCCTACTAGCTCGGCCGTACTGAAAACACGAGTCCGTACGCGAAAAACACAAATTGGTTTGTAAGCGATACAACTGCTATTATGAAGGTCAGAAACAGTTATCATATTTAAAAGCTTTTAATTGACTGTTGCTGTAATTTTAGAGTAATTATATCCTTACTTTTTAAAATTGTTTTCAAATTGAAATCCAGTATCCAATCGGTATAATACTTGTTCGTATTTTTACAAACATACATTATTTTTTAAAGAGATCATCCGATTGTCAAAGATGGCAAAAGTATTTGAAAATTACCGTCGCTAAAGTAAAACAAACTTGACGGTATCCATTTTAGAATTAATCGTTCCAAAATCAAATTCTGTCGTCCCATCGACTTAACACGTTTTAAAACCCCACTCTTTGCATTCTCTTTATTTTAATGTGATTTTAATACACATCAAATCGTACAATTTTAAATAAAAGTGACATATACTTTATTTATCTAAAGAATATTTAGCTAACACTTATTTTATAAAAGAGAATATGTATTATAATGATTAAAATAATTAATAATTTATAAAGTTAAAATGTCCGTTAAATTTATCTAAAAAATATTTAGCTAACAATTATTTTATAAAAGAGAATATGTATTATAATGATTATAATAATAGATAATTTATAAAGTTAAAATGTTCGTTTCATTAATTTAAAAAATATTTAGCTAACAATTATTTTATAAAAGAGAATATGTATTATAATGATTAAAATAATAGATAATTTATAAAGTTAAAATGTTCGTTTCATTAATTTAAAAAATATTTAGCTAACAATTATTTTATAAAAGAGAATATGTATTATAATGATTATAATAATAGATAATTTATAAAGTTAAAATGTTCGTTTCATTAATTTAAAAAATATTTAGCTAACCATTATTTTTATAAAAGAGAATATGTATTATAATGATTAAAATAATAGATAATTTATAAAGTTAAAATGTTCGTTTCATTAATTTAAAAAATATTTAGCTAACAATTATTTTATGAAAGAGAATATGTATTATAATGATTATAATAATAGATAATTTATAAAGTTAAAATGTTCGTTTCAGTTATTTCAAAAATATTTAGCTAACAATTATTTTTATAAAAGAGAATATGTATTATAATGATTAAAATAATAGATAATTTATAAAGTTAAAATGTTCGTTTCATTAATTTAAAAAATATTTAGCTAACAATTATTTTATGAAAGAGAATATGTATTATAATGATTATAATAATAGATAATTTATAAAGTTAAAATGTCCGTTTCATTAATTTCAAAAATATTTAGCTAACAATTATTTTATGAAAGAGAATATGTATTATAATGATTATAATAATAGATAATTTATAAAGTTAAAATGTTCGTTTCAGTTATTTCAAAAATATTTAGCTAACAATTATTTATATAAAAGAGAATATGTATTATAATGATTATAATAATAGATAATTTATAAAGTTAAAATGTTCGTTTCATTTATTTCAACCAGATTAGATGAATGCGTAGCGGGGGGGTAGAAGATGATTATGTAGTAACCTTATTTAATCACTACTCACATCAGTAAAATGTGGTCTAAGGCCTGACGGGGGCACTTTGATCACGTATAAAAATAGAGGAGAACGAACGTATCAGCATTCCCCAGTACGGCGCTTCAGTCGACCAGTAACGAAAGGGTGTCAGAATGATGTTGTTAAAAATAGCAGCCGCAGCAAATGTGTTTTTACGTTCCGACTCTCGATTCGACAAAATATTTAATCAATCAGCAGTTTCTTCCAGCCAACCAGAGAAGCGAGAATGTTCATCTACGTGTACTATAACAACCCCAAAACACGCTCTTCGTTCTCTTTTCCGGCCTTTTTCTTCCACAGACAACGCACGTGAGTATGTTCTTAAAATCTAACCTTATTTCCTGGCCGAAAGGTCCTCAACACACGCAAAGAGAGACTTTCACAAACTACTAAACACAGCGCCCGCATATACACGCTGATAACCGAACTCTCTCGTACATACGTTCTCTCACAAACAAAACAGTCATGCTAATGTACACACACATACACATCACCATGCCTATTACATTTACACACACATAAACGCACACGGCAGCGGCCGAAATTAACACATGTACTCAATTCCTCTTAACAAACAAAGCATCTTCTTTCATCTATAACGTGTTTTAGATACTTTGAACTTTCATTGGTTGCCAACACTTTATTTGGCATTGTCTTATTAAATTGTTGATAAAATGATTTACTTTTGTATGGATAGGCTTTGTCATTGTTTCATTTCGTAATGACCTATCTTCAAAATAAGTGACCCCGACTGTGGTCTCTTCAACAATGCCAAGGCGACCCCTAACTCGTATGGACACTTAGGCTGGTAACGCAACATTAGAAAGACAGATAGACGTCAGAAGATGGACAGATAATAGGATAGCGGAACGGCGTTTTACCACATAATTGCGCTAGAAAACCAGTTTCTTTTTGATCAAGTAGCACAAAAGAATCGTAATACTTGATTTTTGTCTCAAAACACCAAAGCAACACAAAATGTACGTTACATTCGATAGTTTAACCCTTTTCATACATACTGTTGTTCCACAACGACAAATAGAAAAGCTGTCACAAATTATCATAAGTTTTGATTTGACAAATTATATTCGTTTTGTGAGAGTCAGGGACATCGAAGAATCCATTTTGCCGCCATTATTAGTCGTTACAGCCATTTCGGAAGTCAGCTCAACTTGAAGGCACATGGTTCAAGTACAAGTTAGATCAGGTACGTAGAATTTCTGTAAAAAATCATGCATAAAAGGGTTAAAATACTTGAAAATAATTTTCGAATAATAAAGTTTTACAATAGTAAATACTTGTCGGATATATTTTAATCGTTTAATAATATAAAAACAATATAAACAATGTTACTGTATTTTAAATCATTACACAAATGTTATTATTTATTGAATTTGTACTCGCAGACTACCCCTCAGATGCTTCCGTTTGTGATTTTCTGTTTCATAACATATCAAGTGTTTTTCTTATTTAATGGCAGAACACAATACCTATTGTAAACGAGTCATTGTAGACGATTAATTGAACACAGGTTGCTAGTAAACTCATTGCTGGAGGGGATGAACTTGCTGGAGAAAGGTATGGACACCTTTCTCCAGAAAGTTCATCATGTCGAGATACACCTGCTGAAAAGTGTTTCTGTAGTCCTCAGAGGTCAAGCGATGGACTGGGAGGCCTCATAGTACAATCAAGATTCTTCTGGAGAAGGACACTGGCCTCTCATGATCGGAGCTTATGGCCGCAATGAGTGAGCGAGCATCGTGGCGCACCAACTTCGTGAATGCTTCACCACTACTTTATGGATGACCCAAAACCAACAATATTTCACGCGTAAATGACCGCGCGGCGGCATCCATTAAACCAATCATGCACCCCCCCCCCCCCCCAACGATAAGAGAAGATGCAATGTAAGAAAATTCATCGAACAATAACGCATAGTAGGCGATTAGATTTCATTTTCACTTTGGAGAAAGGCAGGGATTGTATCATATTATGCTGACTTTTATTATGTGTAATTCATATTAGTAACTGTTGGATTTATTTATCTACCTCCCACAAGGTAAGATGTGACACAAATCGGGAAAGTGGGATTAGATAAGCCAGCGCTCGAGAGGTGAGCACTCTGACCATTTAAAAATTACCTGGGCAGCCCCGTCGGCATTCTCCGGTAGGGGCGCTTCAGACAGTAAGCAATAAACTTACTCCTCCCCAAAGAGGGAAGGCAAAGCCTGGGAGGGTGCACCTCCTAGAACTGCACAGGACGGACAACCCCCAATAGACCGGCGTAAATCCCGACCCGAAGGATATTAGTAACTGTTGGAATTACTCTAATATGTAATGGGAATGCTGTAAAGATGGACACTGGTGTAATAATTAACCTACAAATGTCACTGTCTTAAAATTATTTTCAAGATGTTATCCACTTTCATCTCAATTATCTTAAGAAGTCATTTATGTCGGGTGAGACATTATTTATTACTAATGAAGATTTGGTATCTGTCTGTCTGGATCCGAAACTATACTATTACTTTTAATAATATACTATTGTGCTCGCTTTCAATGCGACATTCAGAGGGTAGTGTAGTATCCATCCGTTCTTCGTGAGACAATCCTCCCAGGTAGTACCTCTTACTTTGGAGGTAGTGCAGTAGATGTTCTGTTGTAATGAAACCGTCCTCCCGAGCATTACCTCCTCCTGTGTGGTGATGGTTGTAGGGGTATAATAGTATCTGTAAATTGTCTGTATAATTTGTCAGATATGAATCTATTGTGTAGACGTATGTGTGTGACAATCGACCTGTTTATGAATAACGATTCCACATCAAAGGATGATCAACACTAAATCTTTATTGACTTTCATTTCTTTCTTCAATAAGCTCCTCTGCTTTTTCCTGACACATTTCTACGCTCTAGCAAAGCCTGCTGTTGTCGAGGTGCATGTGTCATCCACCATCTTGACCTTTATGCGATCGGAAGATATGGACAACCCATATTCGAAGTAGGTCCAACTCTCATCTACATTTTATACTGTTTGACAAATGGGAATAAAACGTAACATCTATATTAATACATCTACCAACGCTTACTGTGCGTATCCACCTATGTCGCGCTGTAAACTTTTACTAATTTTAAAAGATGGTTTTATTAATTAAAGCTGCAAATGTTCATGCCGTTCGATATTTGAACGCACGGCATAGAAACTAGAAATGGAAGCTAATATCACTAGACTTTCGCAGCGAAACTTTGAAACGTTAACATATATAACAATATCCATTTCTGTCTTCTTCTTACTACTACTACTACTACTACTACTACTACTACTATTATTATTATTACTACTACTACTACTACTACTATTATTATTATTATTATTATTATTAAATTATTATTAACTACATCCCACCTCCGGAGGCTGGATGTAACACACGATCGGGCTTATTATGGAGTGTAGTCATTACTGAACTCCACATGGGCGTTCATAACCGGTAAATATTACACATAAAAAAATTACTCGGTCTAAGAGGATTGCATCCTTGGACAACGTTGACTGGATTGTGCCAAGTAAGTAACTAGTGTTCCCATCATTAAAAAAATTTTTTTTAAACATAGTTCACCCCCAAACAAGGCAGGCCGCCACTGTAGACGTAAGGGGCTACTGAGAAAAAGGGTGATAGTTTTTTTTTGGGGGGGGGGGGGGCAACCTAAATTGAGAGCTGCGCAGCGAGATGTCTGTTTACATTAGTTTTACATTTCTGCATGTCAGTACCGCCAGGAAAACAGGGAGCATGGAGGGAGTTCCAGAATCCAGCAGCACGAGGAAAGAAGCTTTTGGAGTAGAAAGCTCTTCGGCATCTAGGGACCTCCACAATGAATGGATGGGATTTGGCAGATTGTCGGGTTGGTCTAGTGAATTTACGTCGTGGGGGTACCAGAGCAGCAAGCTCATCAGAGCACAATCCATTCAGTCTTGAGAGACAATGGATACACTCTGTAAGGGTGGCTGCGCGTGTAATTGTGAAGCAAGGGTTGCGCAATCCCAAACGACGCCTCTCCTGAATCGACACTGTTTGATTCCAGTGGCAAGGAGAAGTCCATGGCGATTAGAAACAATGCCGAGATAAACGGAGAGCCCATACAGCACCTGATATTCACCCATTTAGTACTGAACAGGCTCAACATGGCTTAACTGTGGTGATCTAACGGGAACCGGTGTGTCAACGTGATTTGTACCGTATATGTTTTCCCATGACGTCATAATATGTTATCATGTTGTGCCTATTTACCGCCGCCGCCCCCACCCACAAGGACTGGATCTGACACAAAGTCAGTTTAATGTAGGAAAAATCTAGCTTCTCACAAAAGAGTAATCTGGATGGGCACAAAACTAATTTTTTGATGCCTCAGAAAAGAAAATACACTTTGATCCTAGCTCGAATGCCGTGACGAGACGTCAACGATGGATAAGTGTCTCTAAGAAACTTACATTCAAATTAATATTTCTCGCTGAAAGACAATTCCTTCCATTAATTGGATAGAGATTTTAGTGATTTTAAAACGACTCCATAATAATCAGTTTCTTCTCGAAAAATGTTGGTAAAATTTATTTTGTATGTGATTGAAAAAGAAAATGAACTGTCGTCGACAAGAATTGAACTCACAGTTTTTAGATTAGTGTTTTGTTGTGTTTCAGGCATTCAACTCTTCACTTCTAGTTTTTCCGTACTCCCTTCACTTCTCTTTTTTTTTCAATTTTAGCTTAGTTAGCTGTCAGAAAGCAGTGGGGGGGGCTTCCTGGAACAAACAATTGATTTAGTTATGAGATACAGAGATATTCGAGTGTTCATTTAAGATTCTCCCCTACTTCTCAAATCTGGAGTAAGTAAGCCAGTGAAGAATATTTATTTTCCTCATCCCAAATGACAACTTAATTGTGCTATAGGTTATCTTTCTTGTGATCTTTTCTTAGTCTGGTCGGATTCTAGGACAAGAATTCACCTAGTCTGGTGGAGTATCAAGCTTAATAGTGTTACTTAGGTAGCATCACTAGGAGAAGGTGCACCATTCCTCGTATGAGCCAGTGTGTAGCCATGTCGAGGGAGTTTTATTTGGGCTTCGAATACTGCGTTATTTGAATATTTGGTCAGAATTTACTTGTAGGGTGAAGCATCGTCATGACAGGTTGTCCTGACAAACCCTTGTACAGAGAAACCAAAGCCATTCGTTTTTAGTAGACATTCAAACTCTCTCCCATTTACGCTTCAATGTGATCTGTTACATATTGTAATCATGTGCGGCAGTGAACGAAAAGACGAATACACACAATCACATCTCATCATTATCGCTATTGATTGTTTCGTTTAGAAATTCAAAACAAATATTTCAACCTCTTCTCTGATTTCATCCTGAACATTCGAGACACTAATAAAAAGTTTGTACAAAAAAGAGAATCTCAGGTAATAAACAGAATGAAATAAAGTGTCTTCAATTCTTTGCAACAAGGGAATACGTTCAAAAGATATTTCTTCTATCACCAACCTGTGAGGTGTTTGGGTTTAGAACGCCCTACTTTTATGCTCGTCTGCATGCCTCTTTGCATAAACTGTTTTGCCCCTTTGAAAGTAGATACGACGTGCCGAAACATTCCCCGTTACATTGGTCGTGTGATAATGCAGTTTGGGTCGAGATTATGTCCGACTTCTCCACTTGCAACCTTACGCAGATCTGCTTTCGCTTTTGAAACAAAATACTTTTCTGTCCTTTCCATTCTATTTCGAATCTCAAGTGACGACACAATGCTGAAAATAGCAACCAATTTGCATACCACTGAATAAGATCAACGTAATTCTTTATACGCGCTGGGACGTGACGCCATGTCATTCTAATTTAGAACTAGAAGAAGGTTACTGCACCAAAACTACGCTCATTTTTAGAGCGTCTATTATAACTTAAGAAAAGGTGTACAGCAATGCATGTTTTGGCCTGAAGCCAGCCGCTGTATCAAATCGCTTAAATAATCTGCAAGTCATATTCTAGGATCATGCATTCACATCTATGCAGACGACAAACTGTCTATGACAGCGCTTCGAAGATCATTGGTGATAAATATTTTGCTAATTCTCTTTTTTGTTTCTACCTGGATTACGTGGTTCAATAGGAAAATCATGGCTTGTTATGTTTAACACATTTCACCACTAATGTTCAGGTCCTCGTTTTTCCTCAGTTGAAATTAATGGCTCTCTTGTTGATGAAGACACTTGCTTTAATAAGCTCCTAGGACTGACTCTCACTCCAGACCTGCAATGGAAATATATTGTTCAGGTCGCTGGAGAAATGATTGGATCATTCTACCTCCCCAAAAAGTACCTGACTCCTGATGCAATCCTCTATTTGTGTAAGAGTCAGATACCGCCTTATATGGAGTACTGCTGCCACATCTGGGGAGGTGCCGTTCAGGGCAATCTTTCTTGCCTTAACAGCTAATACCACTACAAAAACTTGACTTCATGCTTCCATGTACCCAAAACCAAACAAAACTTCAATGTAGTGTTCATTTCCAAGAACTTCCCATCTGTGGAACACAATGCCACGAGACTGCTTTCCTGTTTAGTACAACATGGTCGTCTTTTAGTCCAATGTCAACAAATACTTGTCGAACCATCCTCTTAAATAATCAAATTCTGCTCATTCCACCCACCTTTTCCAATTCTATCAACGCGTTATTCATCATCCAACTGAAAATCCCATTAACTCTTATCCTCGAATGGCTTTTGACCTTGGTAAGTGGGGACTCATTAGTGTAAAAAACGTGATAAAGTGAACACTTATTTTAGGCACCTTCGGGATTACTTGGCGGTATCATTTGCTATTACAAATTTCGCGTGGAAAACATCACTGGATTTCTAAGATACTAATAAGAATGAAACTTGTCCTGATCTCCATAGTATTTCATTCCTACAAGGAATAATACATCAAATGTTATTATTCTTTACGAACGATTGAACTTTTCCCAAATAGAAACATTATTCGAATGAAATGAACTAAAATCTCTCATGTGATAAAAATGATGTAAACATCAACATTTTGACAGTGAAAGTTGTGCAATGGTTACCGGCATGATGTGGGGGCTTGGCGTGGAATTTGGCGAAGCACAATTCCATTGAATCAATAGAATCACTGTCACTAATAGTCTGCTTTCTTTGCGCTGTCAGTAATGGTTCTCTAGTGATGTTTTGAATCGGTGTTTTTGTGATTGAATGTGCTTTTATGGTTACTATACCTGATTTTATAATCTAAGGGTGGGTTTTCATACATAGTACTTTTAGTTATTTAGACGATCCGTATAGATTATCTTTGAATATGAAGCTTAAAATTTAACATTTTAAAGATCCCAAAAACTTAGTAAAGTGTATAGGTGAAATATCAACCAAATGTAGACATAGAATAAACTTCACTTTCGGATAACTGTATACATGACAAATAAAGTAAAATAAGTAGGGAAAACTAAACTAAATTAACATCTAATGAAGCAACGAATAACAAAATGAATTGAAAAAATTATTCCACCACGCACATGCTAAAATAAGGTCACATATGAACTTGACACATTTACAAAAGAGAAGCGCCACATGTAAACAAAACAAAACTAAAAAAATGTCAAGTAAAGGTTGGCCAGGCCTTTGTTTGAGAGAGGCTCGGCTATTGTCCAACTAACAATAACAACATATAACGAAAACATTTATTAGCGATAAATCATCACGTATTTCCGTCAGGCTCTTTGTGGGTTTCTGGTTAAGCATCCGATAATAGTCTCTATGGGCGCGGTGTCCGTGGATAACTAACTATCTCTCTCTCTCTCTCTTCTCTTCTCTCTTCTCTTTCTCTCTCAGCCCTATGATGTTAAGGAAGACAGAGAGAAAGAAGCAGACAGCCTAATACCGTTATTTGTCTTACCTTCATCCTCTCTCGCCCCTATAAGCCTTGCGACACCCGAGTGCGCGTGCCTTTGTTTACGTTCAAAATTATTTTTATTTCTTTATATCGTTTCAAATCCGATCGCTCAATATTCTTTTATTATTATTATTATTTACGTGCGTTCTCATTATTTACGTGGTGAGTTCGCTCAACACGTTACAGAATAAAATCCAAGATGAAACAGTAGTTCGAATAATCCAAATAATACAAAGTGTGTAACCTGTGGAGGTCCCCAGATGCCGGAGAGCCTTCTACTCCAATAGCTTCTTTCCTCGAGTTGCCGGCCTTTGGAACTCCTTTCCTGCTCCCTGTTTCCCCAACTGTACCGGCATGCAAAAATTAAAAACTAATGTGAACAAGCATCTCGCTGCACAGCTGCCAATTTAGGATGAGTCCCTAAACTTTCGCCCTAATTCGCAGTAGCCACTTACGTCTACAGTGGCAACTTGTCTTGTTTGGGGTGAACTAAGTTTTTTTTTAAATCTTTAGTAAAGCGGAAAGTATCGAAAAGAGATTATGAGTAAAGGAGACCCAGATTGGCTTTTTTACCCATTCTAGCTTGGGTAGACTTTGTTAGTCTTGTTATATTCTTTTATAGGGTCTCAAATTAAAACATCCGGCGGAAAAACCCTCGTCAAGCTACTATTAGATCGTGAAAAATGTTCGTGCGATTTGGGTATTTTTCAACCAGCTTATCGTAGATTCGACAAAGTTTCTTGCAGCGTTGATGGCGCGACCATTCGGCACACGTTCAAAATAAAAGATTCCTTCGGAGTTCCACCAAACAGAAATCATGACATTCTTTCCAAATTATTATAACAAGGCGCACATTTTTAAATTCAGTTTTGTATATGCATCTTCTCTCGCAGTTAACCTAGTTCTTATGGCTCCCGCTACTGAGTTCTTTCGTAATTTTCCTCGATCAATCAAGACGTTCAACACTTTGAAACATGTCCTCGCTAAGTCATTAAAGTGACTGCTTCAACATATGGTGCCGCTTTGGCCTCATATCTACAAGGAAAAAATATCTACACCGTACGCCTCTCTTTTTTTTTTCAATATACGAATTTTTGTGTCAAGCTATGATCTTTCAATTCCTTGTGTATGTGCTCCGGTGTTGGGATCGACGAAATTTTGTAATATGAGGTGTAGATCGTCTAACAATGTGTAGATATCATACGAAAGTAGCTTCATGAGAAGTAGATAACAAGCGAAAGTGGCCTCCAACACATTAGGATCGGAACTTATCGTATTGCATTCAAATGTTTCTGAGATAAGATCAAATAGGTTAATAAGCTATCTATATATTTGTTGAAGATAAGGCATTAGCGAAAGAAAGGATGGTAAAGTCGATCCATACAAAAGTAATTAATTTTTATTAACAACTTGTTCAGACAATGCAAACTAAAGTGTTTGCAGGGAATAATAATTCAAAGAATCTAAGAAAGGTTCCGAGTGAATGAATGTTTTTTGTCTGTAAGGAAAATTTTAGTACACGTGTTCATTTCGGATGGCGTCATTTGCATTTACGTGCGTGTAAGTAAGATAGGAATGAGGATGTGTACATATTAGTGTGCCTGTTTTGGGAAGTCTCGAATCACGTGTATGCTGCTTGCCGAAGGCCGTTTGCACCAAGAGGCAAGGCTGGGTTATGACGTGCGCTCGCGTGTTGTCTCTGAAAGAACACGAAAGTGAGAAAGAAAAAAGCTGTGTTTAAGGTTTATAGTATGCGCAACATTTTGAGACTGAATGCTTCTTGCACTATGACTGGCTGAAAGAGACTGCTGAGACGTAAAAAATAACATTCGCTGCTGCTGCTGCTGCTGCTGCTTCTAACATATTAATACCCGTGTTTATTACCTTTCCACATTCCTACGTCATGCTGTAAACAGATACGAATGCAAATGATTTATTGCTAAAAGCTTACATCGGATCTCTCGTTTCGAGATTCGAACCAACTCCGAAGACCCTATTTAATTGCTTCTTAATGCAGCAAAATTCGGCAAAAGGCCGAAGTAAAGGCAAACCAGCTTCCCCCGAGGGGGCACTCTGGTTTGGCACAAAAATAGAGCGAAACGAACGCGTCCTCATTTCGAGGCTAGGGACGCAACAGTCGACCGGCAATAAACCAAGACCCCCCACCCCCGAGAGTGCACCTTGTCTTTGTTCAACAATGGAAAAAGACTTTCCTCTCTTACTCCATATGCCTGGCGTCAGGTGGAATTTTATTGGACGGCGCTTCTTTGCAAGGACTTCCAATCGGTGCACACATTACCGCGGGATTGCTTCACTACAGATGACAACATAGTCATCTTCAAATGTAATGACAACAAATACTTGTCAGAAACGTTTCCGTACGTTATCAAACTTAATTCATTCTATTGACCAATTTTAGTGCTCCCATACTCTTCTTTATCTTTCGACTGAAATCATACCATCCTATTAACCCTTATCATCGAATGTCTTTTGGTCTGATAAGTGGTGACCCCATAGTAAATGCTGTCAAAGCAAACTTTGGCTCGTATGAATATTAGGGTTACGGCCCGAAAGTAACTCCACAGACACATGAATTGAAAGATAATTAACCAAATAAAAGATATGTAAACGTTGAAAAATTAAACGTATAAATAAAAACATCTAATTTGTTTGATTAAAGTGACAGAAAATAATAGTTATAAAGATTAATTACATATTAATATCGTTGTCATTTACTAAGTATCAAACGAGTTATGTTACTTATTGTATTAACTGCGTGGAATTTTCTAGAGCGTAGCTATAAGAAGAAGAATTAGAAGAAGCATAGTAATGATAATAATAATGATTTTATAAAGGACACTTTCAAAGAGAAACGGAATCGCTATTGATAGCCGCACAAAATAATGCGATTAGATCAAACTACATAACTACCAAGATAGACAAGGCTCATTAAAACGGTATATGTAGACTGTGAACAAAGAGACTAAACGTTAAATCACATCATAAGTGAATGCAACAAGCAAGGCTGAAAAGAAATCTAAAAACAGATATGACTGCGTTTAGAATGTAATCAACTGTGAATAGTTATGGGGTGGTTATTTAATGCCGAATCCCGTTATTTTGGTAAAGATGTTATTTTTCAGGATTTTAATTTTTTCAAACAAATGGATAGTAGACTCATTTTTTTGAAGGCGTATATTTTTGTAAGTAAATAGACTGTAATTGTTACATTCTATTTAACCCATAGATGGACCTTGACATGTACTACCACATCGAGTCAGAGTGGACATCAAAATAATGGCAATTAAGAGGTGACTTCATACGCCCCAAAGCTCCCAAATTTAGGTCTCGCCATCGGATTCAATTTAAGGTCATGCACAGGAATGGTAAATATATATTAAGAACAATATATGTCAAGCGAAGATATTGAATAATATTATGTGTCAAATATTTATTCAAAGATTTGCAAAAGAAATTGACGTTATTCAACTCTACTACAAAATGAAAGACACGCACCAAAAACCCTACGAGAAATGTAACAGTGCTTTTTATACCAAATATAAACAAGCTTAGAATGTGTTTCTCTTGTGGTTCTATTAATAGACATGCAACGAGTAGAGCCAAACTTAGAATGACTGCTTCTCTTATTCATATATTTTCTTTCGGGTGTCATCATGCGTGACCACTTTAAGGAATTGATTTAATTTAGGTTGCCATATTATCTGCTTAAAGAGAGCGAAACCAAGACTAATAAAGATTAAATTGTTGAAGGGGTGGGGGGGGCGGGTGCCGAGGCGGAGGAATTGTAGTGTCGGGTAGATAACAAATATGAAAAGAAGGGAACTATTCCTGAATAAGCGAGTAAGCGAATCAATTAAAATGTAGCTGTACAAGTAGTTCATGACGTCATACGCATCGTGGCAGCAGTAACAGCAGTGGCTGGTAAGCAGGGGGCGAGGGGGTATTATATAAACAAAGAAAGACACGATCACGTAAAGGAAGAAAAACAAATATTAGCGTAAAGAGAGAAACGAGGGATGCAGATCTACAAGTGACGAGCATCACTTCAATTAAGACTATTGAGTTTTTTTTACTACCGCTGCTGTTGCGGGCAAGTTTCGTTGAGTGACAACCAGGGAGACTGATTTGTATCGAACGAAGGACGCGCTGAATGATGAACTGAGCGAGTTACTCTACTGCACTCTACTACTCCCACCCTCCCCCCTCGTACTCTTCTCTAGTGGTATGACAGCTAGTTAAATAATCGATATGATAAACACAATCTACACGTAAACGACCTCATTATTTTAATACTCACCACGTCGTGTTATTCCTGCTAAAAAAATATATTCGTTTCATTATTAACGTCTGTCCGTCCGTCCGTCGTGTTCTTGGAGTGTCGATGAACTGACGACCCTAGAATTTTCGGAAGACGTTGTAAATGAGCGGAGAACGCGCGGCAGAAGAAAGCGGCAAATAATGGAATTACATTGAACGAAATAATCGAAAGAATTAACAACATCGAAGAATCGAACAACGACAACAACCAAACGAAAAAACAACACACACGAAACAACGATCACTACAAACAGTATGTGTTACTGGTACTAATATATTTGATTGTTATTATTATCATTATTGTTATTATTATTCAAGGGGATTATTCGGACGTGTACCACCATTGTCGCGACTGTCGTCTAATATTGGCGGGAATCGTCTGCATCAATGAATGACGAGAAACGCCACGAAAGAAAAAAAAGAAAAGTGAAACAAAGATCCTTGTTTCTTTCTCTTCTTGTTCGTATTCGATCATCGGCGGATATTAATAGCACCAGTATTTATGAATATTATTAGTTTTTTTTTCAATGTAATATAAAAAAAAATAATCAGAATTGAAACGTGATCTAATGACGCAAACGGTTCTATTCGAAGCGACTTCGAACATCATAGATTTCTTTTAAACGGTTAAAACTAAAATAAGAATAACTATGTTAAGCGGCTTTAATTTTAAAATGATGATGTCTTCAGATTTCAATTTGACTCGTTGACGTTGTTGACGTAAATTCGTCATTGATAGCGTTTTCATTTCACGTAGTTTTCACCTGATTCACTCTGGATACATTTACTCAGAATGTAGAAACAACCTTCGTCTCTCCTCGACCACCTCCTCGGGGGCAAACACTTGTCCAAATGACAAACTAATCATAATAATCAGTGTTATATTATTATGACAACTGCAATAAAGGGAATAAGACCGAAGCTTAGGAAAACCAAAATGTGTAAACTTCATGGAATAAATGTATAACGGTAAAATTGGAAACGTTTTAAAAGTAATATATAAAAAAACAAAAACATTACGTATTCATTGTTAAAAATGATCGTTTTACACAATCGAATAAAAACAATTGTGTCTTTTACACTCATTCATTTCCATGTTATATGTTCGTAAATAATTAGTATTTCATTAATTTAGTTTTTTATTCATTTTAAAAAATCTATCGTCATATAAAAAGAAACATACACCCTATCGATGATTGATTATTAGCGTATATACTTTAATTTGTGATATTTTGAATCGGGTTTCCTATAAAAACTGCAACCATAGCGGGGCTTGGTGAAAACCCCGGTACTCCTATGACGACTGGGAGTATGGCTAACGAGCACCCGACATTGGGGAACTTTCATCTGTTTGAAGAAGACTTTGCCGTGATCGGCGTCAATGAATTTCGGAAAGAGTGGCGACAAATCGCCAAGGGGAACATGCGACACCACACTTTCTTAGAAGGAATGCTATTAAAAAGCGTGGAAGCAAGACGTAAGTAATCAAAACACTTTTTTATTCGTGTACTTTAATAATCATTTAATTGTTTTTGTCTCAATTAACATTTCTTTACAAAAAGCAACAATATTCAGATAATAGTTTGGGTTATTTAACTTAGTAAAACAAGCGTATTCTGTGTGCATGTCAGCGTCGAACAGGTGGAAAACTGAATATCTTATGTTTCTATGATAAGACTACTTAACAGTATCATAGAAACTGTATATATCCAGGTACTCATTGTATTCATACATGCATTTGTTTAAAATATGTGGACATAATATCTATATTAATGAAATTGTGCATTCACTTCACGCAGGTGTGTGTGTGTGTTTCTCGTCTCGGCGTGACGTACATATTATTACTTTTATTTATCTACTATTAATCGAATATTTATTGAAATCAAATAAGCAATAGCATAAAATAAAACGAAAGGTTACAAATCCTATTTAAAATATAATTTAATTACAAAATAAAATTCACCCGAATTAGTGGAGTGCAGAGGGGGGGGGGGTCCTAGACATCCAAATTCCTTATACATTATTCATATGTCTTATTTGGATTATTCGGACTACTTTCTTATCTTGGATATTATTCTTACAACGTTTCTGCCGATGTAACCTCCAATTTTATTCAGGTGTGTCTTGTTGAACTCTGGAATCTTTATGTCGAACTCGGGAATCTGTACGGAATTGCGAACGGAACCCTTTATTTAATCCACAGGGGTAGATTGCTCTCGTCAGCCATGACCGGGTAGAAGTCTTAAGTAATTTGTAATTATATTCTTCAACCTCCAGAAAACTGTCACTGAGATCCTCGAGTTCGACAAGATGAACCTGAAGATAGTCGGAGGTTACATCAGCCGAAACGTTGTGATAATAACATCCAAGATGAGAACAGTAGTTCGAATAATTCAAAAAATACAAATTATCAATCCTCATCTAAAAACAAAATTCCGAATCAAAATTCATATTCAAACAATCTCCCTTTCTTATAAGATGTCTCGTACTCGGACTTATACTTGAGCCATTGGGGCATACAATCAAGGAGTTGGTCCGAGGTATACCCATTGCATCACCAGACCTCTGTACACCATTGATCTGAATGTACATCGGTTGCTTCGTAAACAAGTCAGCCATTTGAATCTTTTGTTAATAGTTTGAAATAAGTATGAATTACTTCTGTGATCTTTCGAAATTTTAAGAAATGTGAAGAAATTTTAAGAAATTTTAACTGAATACTAGAAAGTCATTTCTGGCATTAAAATTTTAAGCAAATCCTTTTTAACGATTGAAAGTTTTTGAAGCTATTTACATTTAATTGTTGTATAAATAGAGATTAAAACAACTATTACCTTAACAAGATTGGTTATATGTATTATTTGTATTATTCGAACTACTGTTCTCAGCTTGGATGTTATTCTCATGACGTTTCGGCCGATGGAACCCCCGACCTTCTTCAGGTGCGTCATGTTGAACCCGGAAATCTGTATGCCGAAAATTCTGTTATAAATTCCGTGCAGATTCCCGAGTTAGGCATAAAGATTCCCGAGTTCAACAAGACGCATCTAAAGCAGGTCGGAGGTTATATCGGTCGAAACGTTGTAAGAATAACATCTAAGATGAGAACAGTAGTCCAAGTAATCCAAATAATACAAATTATCAATCCTCATCTAAAAAATTACGAAACCCTATTGGTTTTATAAAAAAAAATTGTTCAATTAATAATTTAATGATTAAACGATACTCTAATAATTAAATTTAAATTTCAAAATCCTATTATTTTTTTTAATAATTTGGCATAAAAAAAAACAAAGCGAAATAAAAATAAAAGTAAACACCCTCCCGGGCAACGTCGGTTGGTACAGCTCGTAGTTAATATTATAGTTACTATTCTATCATTACAAGTAATAAAAACAAATTGATGAATGGAAGAGATGTCAACGAAGTAGTATAAAACTATATATACACGTGTGTGTTTATTTTCTTATCATATATTGAGCGTTAATGTTAGTGTATAGAAGTGTTTGATGATATGCTAACATTTGTTGTCTACCGTGTCTGAATAAACATTAGCCTATTGGAGGTCCGGTCATCACATTTACCTTGTGTCACATCTTACCGCTGTGGGAGGTAGATAAATACCACCATCACATTTAAGACATATATGCTTTAGTGAAGAAAGTAACGAAAGATGCTTATGTTATCAAATATGATAGTTATTTGGAAAGACATGAGTCTACATTCCTAGTCGCTTATCTATTACTAGATAGCTTAATAAAACAATCTATCAGGTATACTGTGGTAGTTGGTGAAAAGGGTAAATGAATTCTTGGACAAACTACTTTTCTATAAAAACGCTACCTTATGATTCCGGCAGAAATAAAGAAGATTGTTATATTCATGGTCAACTGAGAAAATGTTTGATGTTCTCGAAGTATACAAGCACACATTCACACACACACTTATGAATCCACAGAATAGATTAAATTCTGCAAGTAAAATTAAGCTCAATGGTTAATATTTTATGTTAAATAGAGCTTTCATATTATAATTCGGTAGATTGCCAAATTTGATTTTCAGAGAGTGATTATAATATTTTTATTTTAAATTAATTATGGTATAAATTTTGTAATCTACGAAATAATATATATATATATATATATATATATATATATATATAGAGAGAGAGAGAGAGAGAGAGAGAGAGAGAGAGAGAGAGAGAGATAGATAGATAGATAGATAGATAGATAGATAGATAGATAGATAGATAGATAGATAGATAGATAGATAGATAGATTAATGAAGGAAAAGAAATAAGAAATCTATTTCATGTTCTGTTATTCAAGACAGGGTGTATTCAATAAAATAAATGTTTATTGTGTCCCCTTTCTTAAGCCAGGCTTTTCACAGAATGGTTTCTTATCATCAGAGGAATTAAATAGATAGATAAGTTGGCAGATAATAAACCAAAAGTCATAATTTGAAAAAATGTAAGTAAAAGTAAAAACAGTAAAAAATGTCCAGTGAAAAAAAAAACAATTATATATATATATATATATATATATATATATATATATATATATATATATATATATATATATATATATATATATATATATATATATTATTTAATAATTATTATTTCGTAGATTACAAAATTTGTACCATAATTAATTTAAAATTAAAATATAATCAATCTCTGAAAATCAAATTTGGCAATTTACCAAATTATAATATGAAAGCTCTATTTAACATAAAATATTAACCATTGTGCTAAATTTTATCTGCAGAATTTAATCTATTCTGTGGATTCATAAGATCTAATATATTTGGGAATATCTCAATTGTTTAGTTTCTTTAACTTAAACATTATATATATATATATATATATATATATATATATATATATATATATATATATATATATCAAGGTTTTAAATAAGATGAACGGAATCATAGCGAGTCGAGGACAATATCACAAGAAAAAAAAGGAGAGGAAAATTTTAGTAATATATTTAATCGTTTAAAAGTTTTTAATCGAATGTCTTCCGACGATTAAATATATTACTATAATTTTCCTCTCCCTTTTTATTCTTTTGATATTTTCCTCGACCCGCTATGCCTCCGTTCATCCTTTTTAAAACATTGATAAAATTCAGTACTACAAAAAATTTGTTCATATATATATATATATATATATATATATATATATATATATATATATATATATATATATAATGGATTAAATGACCGAATAAAATGAGAAATTAATCAAACTTTATTACATATCAAAGTTCAAGCAAAAAATACTGTAAAGTCTTTAATCCATAGATTTTCAAAGAAAATCTTCTCCGAGGACTATTACTGCAATGACATCGTTGCGAGTAAGATATTTCGCTATGAAAATATATAAAAATATATAAAACATAAAATATAACCGCAACACACACACTTTTATGTGAACATAACCCATCAAGGTACGGGCTGATTTGATGGTAAATCTTTACAATGTATCCAAGTAAAAAAGTTTTTAAAGAAAGTTTTTTTATAAAAAAAAGTTTCTAAACAGCGGTCCAGGTAGTGAACATTAATTCAAAATCAATAAATTTAAAAAATGTGTGCTATTCATTCAATGGATGACAGTTAAGAAAAGTACAGCATCAAATCACTGTGTAAGTAAAATTAAAATGATCAAACAGTCAAATCATAGAAAATGCAGAAAAATAACTCACTCAATGCATTTTTTACTCGCAGTGATGTCATTGTGGTAATAGTCCTCTGATGAGAAGATTTTCTTTGAAAATCCATAGATTAAGGACTTTCCAGTACATTTTGCTTGAACTTTGATGTGTAATAAAGTTTGATTAATTTCTCATCTTATTCTTTAATTTAATCCATTATTATTAATGCTCTATCCAATATATGGAGCGTTGTCTTTATCCTGATAGTTCACTAATTAAATATATTAGATATTATTTATATCTTTGAAGTATCATTTTAATCTCTCTCTCTCTCTCTCTCTCTCTATATATATATATATATATATATATATATATATATATATATATATATATATATATATATATATATATATATATAATATATATATATATATATATATGATAATTTTATTTACACAGACATGTACAAAATCTGCGACACTGGCATGTCGATGTTATCGATCAACAGTTACTATAAACTGAGATCTCATCAGGCAGAGTTAGAATCCGATCTTAACCTCAGATCATATTTGGAGAGAATGAAGTGGAGGGATAGAGAAAGAGAAGAAGAAGGAAAGAAATTTAACATTTCAAAAATTAAAGCCGTTAAAAAATCAAAATTAAAAATTAAAAAATCAAAAAATCTAAAAATCTAAGAAACAAAAAACAAAAAACAAAAATCTAAAATCTAAAATCTGAAACAGACAGGGCAAATAAATAAATAAATAAAAATATAAGGTGGAAAGAGGAACAAATAATGATGAGGGGAGAGACACATAGAGGAAAAAGAAGGAGAGAGAGAGGGCGTCTGTTGATTCAGATCGGGAGGGAAGGAGGGGGGTGGTAGACATGCACGAATCAGGTGTCAAAAAACCGTCGAGTTCATATATATATATATATATATATATATATATATATATATATATATATATATATACAATTAATTATAAATAGTTGTTTTTTATCTACATGCATATATACATATATATTTCGCAATCGTCAGTGTAGAGAAGAATTATTCACGGAAAACGAGTAATATTTCAAACTCAAATTCCAACATCTTTGTCTACACGCCTGTTGTCAACACCTTGGTAAGTCAGCGAGAGATTAATCCTATTCAAAGGAAGCCATCGTAGAGAGTTCGCTTTTTGAAAGGAACATTGCATTTAAGTCACGATGACGGCGTTATTAATACTACTTGCTACAAAGCCCAACCTAGTTTGGGGGCGACAAATAATTAATTATAAATATTTGGTTTTATCTACATACGTATACGTTTCATCCTTACTGGAATCGTCAGTGTAGAGAAGAATTATTCACACCGGTCGGCGTACTCGAACAGCGGAACACACACACTCAAATATATATATATATATATATATATATATACATATATATATATATATATATATATATATATATATATATATATATATATATATATATATACGGAAAATGGAAAAAGAAATACTAAAGTTATTGATATATTCATCAACGTTTCAAGATTTTCTCAAGATGATTGATTTGAAATAAATAACATACAAGTACAATATTTGAAAATATGTGGTACGTTTGTGACGTGAAAAGAAATTCCTTTTTGTTTTTGCAAACGGCACATAGTCATTAGAATTTTAAAAATGTTGTGCGATTATGACGTGCAAAGAATGTTTTTGTTCTTATTTCAAACGAAGTATATGCGTTAGATTTCAAAATGTGTGATGCCTTTTAGAATGAGTGTTTTTTGTGGGGTTTTTAATTTAATATCGATGTTATGTACAAAGTTATTCAATTCAATTTAATTCAGTTAATTTTGCAAAAAATAAAACAAACATACTTCAGTTGCCATGTAGGGAATCGGTGGTAGAAATTTACACCGGAGAGGATACAGCGCCTGTCCAAATTCACCTTGAATTGCTGTGTTGTTGGCGCATTTATTACATTTCTTGCGAGTCTATTCCAAGGTCCACGATATCCACTTCAATCGAAATCGGCGGTGAAATAGTTTCTTGTCGTGTCCGCGTAGACCTCTTTCTGGTGCAGGAGTGAATAATAGGTCCTGGAGCATATCGTAATGGCCATTGAGGTGATTGTGGGCTAAAATGAGATCACCATGTAATCGTCGGCGCACAAGGAAAAAGAGGTGAAGTTTCTTGAGTCAGCTTTGATATGGCAGATCCCATAAACCCTGCGCCATTCGTGTAGCCAGTCTTTGAACTCTCTCTAGATGCTGGATATCACATATTAGATATGGAGCAGAGGCCTGGACAGCATACTTTAACAGTGGTCTAACGAGGGAGACATAAAGTGGGAGAAATATTTAAGGAGTGAGTTTGCAGTAAGAACGTAGAATGAGAAATAGAGTGATCCTTGCTTTGTTTGCAACCCGAATGCAATGTTTAGATGGCTTGAAGGACGACTGGACCAGAAGGCCAATATATTTTGCTTCATTCGCCTCCTTGAGTAAGTAAGAGTCAAGTAAATATGGCAGCATTTATCGACATTGAGGTATAAGGCCCATTCCATTGTCTATTTTCAAACACGTTAAAGGCTAGACTTGAGATTGTCAATTTCGTTTCTACGAGCTACTAATTTGACGTCATCTGCAAATAAGAGTACGTTTCCACCAATCGTTTACGGCATGACGTTGATATAAAGTAGAAAGAGAATATGACCCAGCACGGAGCCTTGAGGAACACCACTACAAGCATCCATCTCGGGTTGACAGACTGACATTTATCTGAACCGTGTATGTACAATTATAAAGAAATGATCTTATTCATTTTATAACCGATTCATGTAGACCATAGATGTTGAGTGTATATAAAAGCAAGCGATGATTGACAGAATGAAAGGCCTTGGCAAAGTCCAGAAAGACAATGTCAGTCGTATCTAGATATCTAGATATTGTAAACTACAAATTCCGAATAATTCAAATACATCACAAATTCACATAACATTGCAATACACAACATAGTTCATATTACATGCGAAGAAAAAAGCCCTACAAATATTTTCGTGAAACAATAAGCAAAAATCATATATACCGTACATTTCTCTTATAAACAGACTTTTTTTACATTAGCCCGCCAAAATACAACATTTTACAACACTCTAAATAAACAAGGAATTCCATCAATACAAACAACATCACAAACTATAAAACAAACATTAAAAACAACAAAATATGTTTTAAAACACATCTAATGCAGGTACATATACTGTCAGATGCAATAATTGTCATCAGATATACGTTGGTGAAACTCAATCCGAACTTAAGAAAAGGCTCGGTTAACATAAACGAGATATCAAAAAATAAGAATTTCCTAAATACACTATTTTCTCCTTCATTACAACATGATAATTCTTTTAACTTTAAACAAACTAGACTAATAAAATTCATTTTAAATAAATCTCAACGAAGACTTCTTGAATGAGCACTCATCATGAACTCTAACACAATTAAACAACGTAACGGCTTCTACAATGTATCTCCTTTAATCGGCAAACTAATACTAACCGAACAGAACTTGAATTAAGTTCCAAACTAGCTATTTTACACCACATATCAAAAATCAATTGTACATAACATCGATATTAAATTTTTTAAATTAAAAATACATAAATAAAAAAAATACAAAAACCCATTTGATTTCAAAAACGCATCCTACATTTTAAATTTTAACAGCTATGTTGTATTCGTAAAATCATAATCGCACGATAGTTTTTTAAATTCTAACGACTGTTTGTTTGTTTTTAAAAAACACATTTAACGTCACAAACGCACCACATATTTTCAGATATTGTACTTGTATGTTATTTCTTCAAATCAATCATCTTGAGAAAGTCTTGAAATATATATAATATTGAGGCTATCCCCGATGCCTTTAGGAACAAAACATAACTAATCTTTAACGGTAAATCACGGATCTTAACTTAACGGAGTTGCTTCCCTTTCCTCAATTAAAATAAATAAATTAGTTAACAGTCAATACACTTAGATCCGAAAATATTCGCTTTGAAACAATAATAATTAGGCCTAAAACTGAACAATATTCGCTATATAAGAATAATATTTATTCCATCATTGAATACCGAATAAGGAAAAAATAAAAAATAAAAATATAAAATAAAAATATAAAATAAAACAAAATTGAACTAATAAATGAATAATAGTGAGACTATCCTCCACGCCAATTAACCGGAACCTTAATCCACGGATCTTAACGAACACGGGAGACTACTCTCAACGAAGTTGTTTCCATTGCCTAGAAAATTTAAAATGATGAAAAAAATTGAAACTGAATGCACAACGAGAAAAAATTCATTAAATTACATTTTTAAATAAAAAATTATAAAATATACGTGATAGGAAAAAGTAAATAAATAATCAAAAATATTAATATTGACATTGCCACTTATAAAATTAAAGACAAACAATAGATTTTAAACAAATTTTTAAAAATAATGTCGAATCCATCTCATTTCTACCGAATAGTCCTCACCGGCAACGGTCTTCCTATGCACGTTTGAATTAAGGTTCAACACACAACTGAAGAAGGGAAATTTTCTTCACGAAATATCATGTTATACGGAACTTCCATCGAACCGCATTGACGCAAGTAAAATTGTAATATAACATTAAAAAAAACTTTAAAATATATATATATTGTATTAATAAAAATGTGGAAACTGCAAAAACCCATTCCATCGTTATATGTTTTAATTTGATTAAGTTCGCGTTTATCCATTACATCTCTGTATTGTTTTGCCTTCTATAAATTATCTTTATATATATATAGCTGAAGTACCCGTCAAGCCACACGCGGAACATTTGTTTATTATGTTATGTTTACGTACTTTTAATTTTGAATAATAAGTTTTAGAAAAGGTTGAGGAACTTCATATATTGATAATGACATCGGATCGAAAGAGCTGATTTTACATCTGCGGTTAGTTAGGCTCTGAAATGAACCGTGTAACTGTGATGCCACGACAGTCATACACGTTTGCTTTATATATATATATATACTAGCTAGTTTTGCTGTTTCGCAAAGTTATCCTACTTGAAATATTTGAAATACTTGAAACATTAATTTAAAATAAAAAGCCTTCTATTCATAACAGTGGTATAAGTACGAAACAAAATAAATAGATAAACATTAACATTTTGGTAATTTCGATACAAATGTATTTATCTTTTAATTGTGAGCGTAAGGAAAAGAAAAGGAAAGAAGAAATCAATTTGCCTTTTCACTTGCAATTTAGAAATAGATTGCAACCTGTTGAAAGTCAAGTCGGTCACTCAAAAGAAAGGAACATTTGAACACAAATGCTAAATATTTGTCCAGGAAATAAAACAATATTGCAAAACATAACTATTTGTTATATTAAAATTAAAACAATCGTTGAATTAATAAACAATGGACAATAATAGTTAATTAATAAAATTTATTTTTTCAAAACCAATATGAAAATTATTTTACCTTGCGACTGATATCGCATATATATAAGCAGTATCTAAAAAAGATGGCGCGTCTATTGTGTCAAGTTGAATTAGCTGGAAATAAGGCGTTCTGACTTTACCGTTAGTGCGAGAAATTGATCCAAATTTCGCCTTTATTCATTTAGATATCTCTCGATTTAAGTATTTGCCAATTTTACAATATTTTTCCCTTTTTTGTTTATTTTCTTTATTTTTTTACTTTTCAAAAAAGAATTTATGTTAAAGTGTAGTATACTATACTTTATCTTTTCTGTCCTCAGTCAAGGAAATAAGAAATCCTTCTGGACTGAGAAAACATGTTTACATAACACAATGTACTTATATATATATTGGAATTGTTTAATAAATCAAAATATAAATGAAAAAAAACCAAGTTAGCATGTATACATATTAAATAAAAAATTAAAATAAACCGAAAAAACAAAATATTCTAAGATAGGCAAATATTGAAATAGAGAGCAGAGTTAGGCACAAGGTCTGTTCTTCATGTGGGGGAAATCCATCTCCCCAAAAAGGAGCACTCCGGATTGGGACAAAAATTAAAATTGCCGCAGTCTATAAGGATTTCTCCTTCACTGACCGAGGACAGAAGAGATAAAGTATAGTATCAGAACATATCTACACTTTAATGTTCATTTTTTTTTAATTAAAAGAAAATAAACTCCAAAAAAATTATTGTAAAGTCGGCAAATATTCAGAGTAGACGTAAAAATAAGTTTTATTGTCTTTAATATTCAAGGCAGATGATTTTCTTTAATTTCAAATGGTTGCGATTGATTGGTTAATTTTAGTCACATGACACAAATCTTTGATTGTGATTGGCGGCGGGCAGTGGCGGACATAAAAAGTGGCACCCGATTTTAACTCTAATACACTCAACACCGGGACACGGGTCAGCTAGTATATATATATATATATATATATATATATATATATATATATATATATATATATATATATATATATATATATAGGGTAAGGTGCACGATAAGTCATGAAAGCGAAATGCCGTGGTAGGCAAAATGTCTGAAAAAAGACAAATGGAAAAACGGTTAAAATGCAGGTGAAAACAAAACACTTTTTCTGAAGACGTTCGTTAATACGAACGAAACCGGTCCACTCTCTTGTTTTTGTTTTTCTCCTGCATTTTAACCTGTTTTCCGTTTGTTTGTTTTTTCACACATACACACATATATATATATATATATATATATATATATATATATATATATATATATATATATATATATATATATATATTATTGAGTAAGAAGACAGAATATGTTTAGTGAAACGGTATTATTATCTAGTATCTTCTCATAATGTTCTTGTATTTTACAATATTGCAATGATATTGATGCTACCCGTTGTTGCTTACTTTCATGTTTTATAATCGTTTTACTGAAAGGCGAACTATAATTACACGTTTGGCACACACATGCAAACGAAGACAGGTAGACACGCTCGTGCACATATACGAGCACGTACACATTTGTCGTTGAATTGAAAATGTTTGGTATCTAAATAGTTATTTGATATGGTAAAAGTTATGCTAAATAAGCAAGAAGTTGAAGAAAATTAGTACTTAATATTTTAGTATGAGTGTATTTGTACGAATGACCATATAACGATGTATCAATTTAAATGAAACTAAGTATTTGAATGAGTACGTACCAGCTATTGGCAAAAATACTGAAATATCAATTTAAATGAAACTAAGTAATTGAATGAGTACGTACCAGCTATTGGCAAAAATACTGAAATATCAATTTAAATGAAACTAAGTAATTGAATGAGTACGTACCAGCTATTGGCAAAAATACTGAAATATCAATTTAAATGAAACTAAGTATTTGAATGAGTACGTACCAGCTATTGGCAAAAATACTGAAATATCAATTTAAATGAAACTAAGTAATTGAATGAGTACGTACCAGCTATTGGCAAAAATACTGAAATATCAATTTAAATGAAACTAAGTATTTGAATGAGTACGTACCAGCTATTGGCAAAAATACTGAAATATCAATTTAAATGAAACTAAGTATTTGAATGAGTACGTACCAGCTATTGGCAAAAATACTGAAATATCAATTTAAATGAAACTAAGTATTTGAATGAGTACGTACCAGCTATTGGCAAAAATACTGAAATATCAATTTAAATGAAACTAAGTATTTGAATGAGTACGTACCAGCTATTGGCAAAAATACTGAAATATCAATTTAAATGAAACTAAGTATTTGAATGAGTACGTACCAGCTATTGGCAAAAATACTGAAATATCAATTTAAATGAAACTAAGTATTTGAATGAGTACGTACCAGCTATTGGCAAAAATACTGAAATATCAATTTAAATGAAACTAAGTATTTGAATGAGTACGTACCAGCTATTGGCAAAAATACTGAAATATCAATTTAAATGAAACTAAGTATTTGAATGAGTACGTACCAGCTATTGGCAAAAATACTGAAATATCAATTTAAATGAAACTAAGTATTTGAATGAGTACGTACCAGCTATTGGCAAAAATACTGAAATATCAATTTAAATGAAACTAAGTAATTGAATGAGTACGTACCAGCTATTGGCAAAAATACTGAAATATCAATTTAAATGAAACTAAGTAATTGAATGAGTACGTACCAGCTATTGGCAAAAATACTGAAATATCAATTTAAATGAAACTAAGTAATTGAATGAGTACGTACCAGCTATTGGCAAAAATACTGAAATATCAATTTAAATGAAACTAAGTATTTGAATGAGTACGTACCAGCTATTGGCAAAAATACTGAAATATCAATTTAAATGAAACTAAGTATTTGAATGAGTACGTACCAGCTATTGGCAAAAATACTGAAATATCAATTTAAATGAAACTAAGTATTTGAATGAGTACGTACCAGCTATTGGCAAAAATACTGAAATATCAATTTAAATGAAACTAAGTATTTGAATGAGTACGTACCAGCTATTGGCAAAAATACTGAAATATCAATTTAAATGAAACTAAGTATTTGAATGAGTACGTACCAGCTATTGGCAAAAATACTGAAATATCAATTTAAATGAAACTAAGTATTTGAATGAGTACGTACCAGCTATTGGCAAAAATACTGAAATATCAATTTAAATGAAACTAAGTATTTGAATGAGTACGTACCAGCTATTGGCAAAAATACTGAAATATCAATTTAAATGAAACTAAGTATTTGAATGAGTACGTACCAGCTATTGGCAAAAATACTGAAATATCAATTTAAATGAAACTAAGTATTTGAATGAGTACGTACCAGCTATTGGCAAAAATACTGAAATATCAATTTAAATGAAACTAAGTATTTGAATGAGTACGTACCAGCTATTGGCAAAAATACTGAAATATCAATTTAAATGAAACTAAGTAATTGAATGAGTACGTACCAGCTATTGGCAAAAATACTGAAATATCAATTTAAATGAAACTAAGTAATTGAATGAGTACGTACCAGCTATTGGCAAAAATACTGAAATATCAATTTAAATGAAACTAAGTATTTGAATGAGTACGTACCAGCTATTGGCAAAAATACTGAAATATCAATTTAAATGAAACTAAGTATTTGAATGAGTACGTACCAGCTATTGGCAAAAATACTGAAATATCAATTTAAATGAAACTAAGTATTTGAATGAGTACGTACCAGCTATTGGCAAAAATACTGAAATATCAATTTAAATGAAACTAAGTATTTGAATGAGTACGTACCAGCTATTGTCAAAAATACTGAAATATCAATTTAAATGAAACTAAGTATTTGAATGAGTACGTACCAGCTATTGGCAAAAATACTGAAATATCAATTTAAATGAAACTAAGTATTTGAATGAGTACGTACCAGCTATTGGCAAAAATACTGAAATATCAATTTAAATGAAACTAAGTATTTGAATGAGTACGTACCAGCTATTGGCAAAAATACTGAAATATCAATTTAAATGAAACTAAGTATTTGAATGAGTACGTACCAGCTATTGGCAAAAATACTGAAATATCAATTTAAATGAAACTAAGTATTTGAATGAGTACGTACCAGCTATTGGCAAAAATACTGAAATATCAATTTAAATGAAACTAAGTATTTGAATGAGTACGTACCAGCTATTGGCAAAAATACTGAAATATCAATTTAAATGAAACTAAGTATTTGAATGAGTACGTACCAGCTATTGGCAAAAATACTGAAATATCAATTTAAATGAAACTAAGTAATTGAATGAGTACGTACCAGCTATTGGCAAAAATACTGAAATATCAATTTAAATGAAACTAAGTAATTGAATGAGTACGTACCAGCTATTGGCAAAAATACTGAAATATCAATTTAAATGAAACTAAGTAATTGAATGAGTACGTACCAGCTATTGGCAAAAATACTGAAATATCAATTTAAATGAAACTAAGTAATTGAATGAGTACGTACCAGCTATTGGCAAAAATACTGAAATATCAATTTAAATGAAACTAAGTATTTGAATGAGTACGTACCAGCTATTGGCAAAAATACTGAAATATCAATTTAAATGAAACTAAGTAATTGAATGAGTACGTACCAGCTATTGGCAAAAATACTGAAATATCAATTTAAATGAAACTAAGTAATTGAATGAGTACGTACCAGCTATTGGCAAAAATACTGAAATATCAATTTAAATGAAACTAAGTATTTGAATGAGTACGTACCAGCTATTGGCAAAAATACTGAAATATCAATTTAAATGAAACTAAGTATTTGAATGAGTACGTACCAGCTATTGGCAAAAATACTGAAATATCAATTTAAATGAAACTAAGTATTTGAATGAGTACGTACCAGCTATTGGCAAAAATACTGAAATATCAATTTAAATGAAACTAAGTATTTGAATGAGTACGTACCAGCTATTGGCAAAAATACTGAAATATCAATTTAAATGAAACTAAGTATTTGAATGAGTACGTACCAGCTATTGGCAAAAATACTGAAATATCAATTTAAATGAAACTAAGTATTTGAATGAGTACGTACCAGCTATTGGCAAAAATACTGAAATATCAATTTAAATGAAACTAAGTATTTGAATGAGTACGTACCAGCTATTGGCAAAAATACTGAAATATCAATTTAAATGAAACTAAGTAATTGAATGAGTACGTACCAGCTATTGGCAAAAATACTGAAATATCAATTTAAATGAAACTAAGTAATTGAATGAGTACGTACCAGCTATTGGCAAAAATACTGAAATATCAATTTAAATGAAACTAAGTAATTGAATGAGTACGTACCAGCTATTGGCAAAAATACTGAAATATCTGTCTGTCTCTACGAAGACTGTTTTAAAGCAAAATTAGATCAGCAGAAAATAAATATTAGTGTATTTGTTGAGAATGGTAAAATACTTTACAGAAATTGTAATTTGTAAAGTAAGCTTTAAATGTTTTATTTAGCAAATTATGGATTCATTTTGTAAGTATTATTTTAAAAGATAAGTTATGAATTCCGATATCATTTGGTTTTATGCTGACTGAAACTGGCGCATTAAAAGTCGGTCTCCAACCTAATATTTTTCTTAACTAGAATTAATTTTTTTTTTTTTAACTGAAGCGAAATAAAATATATTCGTGCGAATAACACAGTGGAATGAAAAACAAAAAATAGGTTAATCCGAACCAAATATCGATATGTTAGACAGATTGCTACTTGGGTTCGTACTTTGAAAAGCTGACTGATTTAAATGTATATGTAAATGGTACTTTATGTATGAGGGTCATTCAATAAATAAAGTGGATTTTGTTCAAAGAAAAGTCAACAGATTTTTCCAAATTTTTAATCTCAACTCTCCATTAAATTTGTTTATCGCTAAAAACAATATTTTAATTTCTCAGAAATATTTATTTTGTGCTATTCAAAATGGTGGAAAATCAAAAATAGTGCTTCAGATTTGAACAGAGGTTTGTCGTTAGATGTGTAGTAGCTTAGAAATGCAAACCATGTGAAATTTACATAAGAATGTTGATAGATGATCATTTTTTTTATTATTTAAAAAAATGTTTACAAATGAGCTAAATCGTTTAAAGAAGGTTGAAAAAGTATTTAAGATGGAGGCAGGCTATGCAGGCCCACAATAATGAGCACACATGAAATTGTGGATTTAGTTAATGCCTACATTTTGGCTGACAGAAGGGTTAGATTAGAGTATATTTCTGAAAAACTGGCAAGTGAAAAAAACATGTGAATGTCACACGGAGAGGCCTTTATCTTTCAGCTGGACAAAAAAGGAAACAGCCGTGGAAATCATCGGTCACTTTAGTTGAAACAGCTGTCACATACTCCTTACAATCCACATCTGTCCACATTTGATTTCCACTTGTTTTACCCACTCCCCCTCTCCCTCAAAGAATTCCCGTGTGGAACTACGTTTTTAAATGAAGTTTGCCATGAGTAAATTACTAAAAACTCGATCGACAGATTTCTATACTGAAGAGATACGAAAACGTGTTTTTCGATAGGAAACATGTGCTTTAAAGCAATGTTTCACAACGTTAATGTTTCAATCTAATGCAGCCCTCAACTTAATACATTTAAGAAAATAGTTTGGATAGTACTGTGGCATCAAAACATTTACTCCAGTTGTAAATCAAAAAACAGAATTATTTGAATAAATACTTTATTTGAATAAACTCATTCATTTACCCAATGAAATATTTTATTATAAAAAAGGTGAATTACATTCAGTTGTGACAATTACAGAAAATTGTGACAATTACAAAACAATGAAAGGCCAGTTGGTGAAAGCATTTTTTTTTTACTTTCGTTGACCCCAAACAAGGCACAATGCCACTGAAACGTAAGGAACTACTGTGAATTAGGGGCATCTTAAATGGGGAGTTGTGCAGCGAGATGTTTGTTTACATTACATTCAAACTTCTGCATGTTGATTCAGTCAGGGGAACAGGAAGCAGGACGTGAATTCCACATGCTAGCAGTTCGAGGAAAGAAGCTATTAGAGTAGAAATTCCTCCGGCATCTGGAGGCCTCTATAGCGAAGGGGTTGGGTCTTGCTAACTGACGGGTTGGTCGAGGTATTTACGTAGAAAGGCACCAGTGCAGCAAGTTCATCGGAGCACATTCCATTAAATTAATTATAAAACAATCACAGGGATGTAACACTGCGACGATATGACAGGGGCTGGAGCTTGGTAGTGTGGGACCTATTAGATTAGAGGCTCTTTTTGGACCTTGTCCACAAAGGAGCAGCTAGTGGTTGGTGCACCAGCCCAGATGTTACAACAATACTCCATGCATGGGTGAATGGTGGTTATGTAGAGATATAGGATACAGCTTGCGGCTTAAGATGAAGAGGAGTGACGAGCACTCCCTTAAATAAACCTCGGGACCCATGCTCTACTCGCTCGCATTAGAGATTGTTTCTGATTGGGCAACTGAAAATCGAAATTAAATGCTTGTTCCAATCAGCGGCCAGCTTAGAAGTCAAGTAGATATTTCAAACATCGTTAATGGCGGCTGTTGCGTTTGCTGTTGTTGCCGTTTGTAATACTACTGCTGCACCTTCGCCTATTATTATATTGATTTAACTGAATAATAAATTTAATATTTTAATTTTTAATAATAATTATTAATTACAAAATACTTCATATCTATAGTTTATGTATACTAAATTTTCTGTGGCACCTTGTGGCCGTAATTTTATTTAATTTGACCTGTAGTACCTGAAAATATCTCATGACTCCCCAAAAGAGTTCATATGGTTCCTGTTTATAAACTTTGCTTTAAAGAATGGAGATTATATTGAAAAATAAAACAAAACCATTTGTGAAATATGAGTTGTTTTGTTACAACATTCACTGTATTTGTTATTGTATAACTCTCATATGTATCTACCTAATTAACATACAATTACAATAGGCACAAATTGAATGCAATGGTTATGTTTTCTGTTACGAATGAGAGTGTGTAAATATGTACTGACAATCCTTTGTATTTCGGAATTTTTTAGATGAAGGTTGACAATTTGTATTACTTAGATTATTCGGACTACTGTTTTCATCTTGGATGTTGTTCTCACAACTTGCTCTCGTTCCATCAGCCATGACCGTAAGTAATTCAAAACGGATGTAAGTGATAAGTAATAATCAGTTTTAAGTGACAATCTTCTGGAGGTTGAAAGTTTCAAATCGATACTAAGAATACAATTATGAATTATTTAAGACTTCTACCTTCTCATGGCTGACGAAATGAGAGCAAGCAAACCCCATGGATTAAATAAACTTTGCATTCGAAATTCCGTACAGATTCCCGAGTTTGAGATACAGATTTTCGAGTTCGACGATACTCACCTGAAAATAGTCGGAGGTTACATCAGCTGAAATGTTGTGAGAATAACATCTAACTAGTTTTAATAATCCAATTAATACATGCACTTGACAATGTCAGTCTTAAAATAGTTCGCATTTCTTGATATGTTTGGATTTGTCAACTGATGTCCTGCTAAGTTTACGTCTTTTTACATAACTAGCAAATATATACTCCAAACCTAGCAAATATATGCTCCAAACCTAGCAAATATATACTCCAAACCTAGCAAATATATGCTCCAAACCTAGCAAATATATACTCCAAACCTAGCAAATATATGCTCCAAACCTAGCAAATATATACTCCAAACCTAGCAAATATATGCTCCAAACCTAGCAAATATATACTCCAAACTTAGCAAATATATGCTCCAAACCTAGCAAATATATGCTCCAAACCTAGCAAATATATACTCCAAACCTAGCAAATATATGCTCCAAACCTAGCAAATATATACTCCAAACCTAGCAAATATATACTCCAAACCTAGCAAATATATGCTCCAAACCTAGCAAATATATACTCCAAACCTAGCAAATATATGCTCCCTCTGGTAGCATATATTTGCTAGGTTTGGAGTATTAATTGTGACAGAACTACATACAATATGTAGTTAAAACAAAGTAAATTGTTTCGGACTATTCAAATAATAAGCATATTATTGTTATAAAAAAAATAAAAGTAAAGTACCTTATTTATGGATGTCAAGCGTGAATGCAGACATCACATATTTTTTATAAATAAAATAAAGTAAAACCTATTTCTTTTTTATAGATGTGAAAATAAACGCAGACACCACAAATTTCTTATGAATAAAATTAAGTTGACAAAACCAATTATAAATGTATATTACAGAATCTTGAATTATTATAAACTTAAAAAGAAAATAAACATTCTAATGTGCAAAAGGGTTAAGGTTTTGTTTGACGGAGTTTAGAGAATACTATATATAGTGTATCATATTTAAATAAGACTGGACAATTTTTATGTTAATATACTTAGGAAAGATTCCAATTCATTCATATTTAGATTAGATTAAATTAGATTAGATTGGAATATTAGATTAGCTAAATACAGTATTCTCCATTATTTCCCAATGTATTTATTACATTTTGAAAATTGTGATTGACAGACAGACGGACAAAATCCTTATTTGTATAAGATATACAAAAAGCCGAGAACTTGCTGTGATGTCTCCTTCCTCTGTTATAAATATGTAACTTAATGAACCTTTAGTTTTTTGTTTTTTGTTTTTTTTGTTTTGTTTTTCGTTGTCCTCCATGATTTAATGCTAACTGAAGACATTAAGTACAACAGATGTACATTTATAGTTGTACCATTAGAAACATTCTTTGGCTCAACTACAGAAATACACCTATTAAAAACATAACGCAAAAATGCATCTGGTGATATCTACAGTGCGTTTTAGACCAGAAAGCTAGTGATTATCATGAGATGAGACACGAAAAGCAAACATGTTTCGGTATTCTGCAGAACGTTTATCAATAAACAAACGCACATGACAAACACATAAGTAAATCTCTATCCATATTTTCGTGTCTATGTTCGTAGGGTCGTCTATATTTTCACTTTTTGTTCATATTACTTCAGTCGAAGTTCTCAGAAATCAAGGGACCTCTTCCTGGGATTAACACTTAATGTCTATATAAGATACATAGATATTCGAATATTCCATTAAAGTTTTCATTTATCTGCCAAACGTTGCGTTAGTAAAGAAGTTAAGAACAGTAATTTACTTCTCCCCAATTGACCAGTTAATTATGTTATAGTATATCTGTCTTATGGTCTCTTGGTCTTACCGGGTTCCAGGACAAGAATTCATCTAGTCTGGTGGAGTATCTAAGTATGTGCTGTTACTTGAGCTAACATCATTAGGAAAAGGTGCACCATTTCTCGCAGAATGAAAAAAAAACCCAAAACTCGATTTAGTCAGAATATCTTGGGGGGGGGGGGGGTAGTATAGTATCGGTTCTGTTCTCATAAGACCGTCCACCCAAAAATGATATTATCCTCTGTCAGTGTAGTATATGTTCGTTCACCATAATACTAGCTAAAGGAGAACGATAACTCAAGTTTATAACAAACATGTCTTTTTTAACTAGAAAATTATGAAACATTGTTCTTCTTTAGCCAGCAGATTCATCTTTGTTTATAAAGATGGCCATGGACGGCGGCACCGGGGGGGCAGGGGGGACTCCAGTCCCCCCACCCCCACCCCACCCCCTTTACGGTCATCAATAATTAAGTTGATATGCATGTGTTTAACCGGCCCCCCCCACTTTTTAGGAGAGCCCCCCCCCCACTTTTTATAACTGTTCCGCCGACCCTGATGGCGACTATATTTTTCCAGACAATTTTCATTTAGGTGTTCCATGTGGACAATGAAACTTGCCATGGTTTTTTAATGTTATCTAAATGAATAAGTGCAAAAGTTTTTTTTCACCTATCCTACTATATTGACATTAAAACGGTTTATGCTTATTTAACTCTCTGTAGTATATTTTCATTCGTCATGATACATTCCTCCGAGGCATTACCTCCTCTTTGGGGGGAAAGGCCGTACAGGATAAATTCGTTCTTCACGATACCATTTCCCCATCATCATCATAATCATCATCATCATCGTCATCATAATAATAATAATAATAATAATTAAAAATTTGTCAGAGAAAAGAAATAAACCTCCTCTAATCTTTCTAAATTACAAAAAAAAAGTATTTTTCTTTAATATTCTTTACGTATGTTTTCTTTTTTTTATAATAAAGAAAAGTACAAAGTACCCATAATCAGTTTTGATGGGAAATTCATTTTAAATTTTATGATGAAACAAAATAAAATTTATCGATGTTGAATATCTTAAAGACCATATCAATTAACCTTTTTGTTGTTTTTTACGTAAAAACAAAATTCGACGATGTTCATGCATTGTATATTTGCCCCATATTGGAATATATCAAATAACACTATGATAATCATCTTTTTAAATTTCTCCTAATTTAACAAAATGTCAAATGAAAATGACTTTTTTGGTTTCTGTAAAGAAGACTACAGCTAGTATATATATATATATATATATATATATATATATATATATATATATATATATATAGTGACATACATAGAAATCCACAGATAGTTATTTGTCCGTACCACAGCTCCTCAGTGTGGCTAGATATGATGAGCGTTTCAAGCTGAGACACATATCCGATCTCTTGAACAGTAGTAAGTAATCTTACCTCTATGCCATCCTTGCTCACTACGAAAGTAAAGGAATTTATGATGTTTGTATACTTTTTTTTAAAAAAGATATTTCACCCAAAACAAGGCAGGTCGGCACTGCAGATGTAAGGGGCTACTGAGAATTAGGGAGTAGGTTTAGGGTGTCATCCTAAGTTGGGGGCTGTTCAGCGAGATGTCTGTTTACATTAGTTTTAAACCTTTGCATGTCAGTAGAGTCGAGGAAACAGGGAGCAGGGAGGGAGTTCCAGAGGCCGGCAGCACGAGGAAAGAGGCTGCTGGAGTAGAAGGCTCTTCGCCATCTGGGGACCTCCACAGTGAATGAATAGGACCTAGCTGATTGCCGGGTTGATCTAGTGTATTTGCGTCGAGGGGGCAGTAGAGCAGCTAGTTCATCGGAGCACAATTCATTGGAGTATTTGTAAAACAAGCACAAGGATGCAACATTGCGGCGATGGGACAGGGGCTGGAGCTTGGTGGATAGTGATGGACCTATTAAGTCGGTGACTCTTTTTTGGACCTTGTCTAAGAGGGAGAGACTAGTGGATGATGCACCAACCCAGATGTGACAACAATACTCCATACATGGGCGGATAGTGGCTTTGTAGAGATACAGGATAATGTCAGGTGTGAGAAGTTTACTAGCACACTAGAGGGAGCCCACCTTATTTGCAGCAGCCTTGGTAATGTCTTCAATGTATTTGTTCCAATTCATGTTACCTGTGAATGTTAGGCCGAGTAGTTTGAATGATGAACTCTCAGGTAGGGTGTTATTTGCCATGGCAATCGGTGGTTGAAGAGGTTTCTTGTAGTTATTGAAGGAAAGGAACTGTGTCTTTGTGGCATTAAAAGTTACCTACCATTTATGACCCCAATCCACTACAGCCTGGGGGTCTCTTTCTAAGGATTCAGCCATTGCCTCGGATATGTATGCGTCCGTTTTGCCCACATGACGAGAGTACAGCGTGGTGTCGTCAGCAAATATACCTATCTCAGACTCGATGTCATCAGGGAGGTCGTTTATGAAAATCAGGAACAACAAAGGTCCGAGGATGGATTCCTGGGGTACACTGGTACCACAGAGGCAATTTTCCAACTATCAGGGAAACAAGATTCAGCAAGGCATTTGTTGTAGAGTTTGGAGAGGACAGGGGCCAGTTCTGCAGAGCATTTCTTTATTACTATTACCGATATAAGATCAGGCCCACATGCTTTGGAGGTGTCGAGGTTTTTTATGATGACCCTGACCTGAGATGGGATGATGACCAGGTTTTCAAGTGTGGCTTCAGTCCGCAATGGGAATTTAGGGAGATGGAGTCCAAAGTGGAGTTTAAGGCGAAACGCTAGGCAAGTAGTTCAGCCTTATCAGCTGCCGTGCAAACAGCATCATTGTGGTTTGATAGCGGGGGAATCGTTGATTGTCCATTGTTCACCACACTATTGTAGATTTTCCAGAAATCGCGAGTGCCTAGTTTCTGTGACTGAATGCGTTTTTTGGTTATCTCTGTATACCTTCTCTTTGCTTCACCTATCACTGCCTTACAATTATTTTTTGATTCTATAAATTTCTGTCTATTCGCAGTTGACTTATGGCGGACGAACTTTCAGAATGCTTACTGCCTCTCAGAAATGGCAGCTGCACATTTCGAGATGAACCATTGAGGAGAGTAGGGTTTGCTGAAGAATTTTCACATTTTAGGGTGATAGCAATCATAACCACGACGTGATCAGTGTTCCCTAGTGAGCTATGGGCTTCAGTCACACAAGCCTCGGGCAATGAGGTCAGGAACAGGTCGAGAAGTGAGGCTTGCTGGTCTACTCGATCAGGGAGGCGGGTCGGGAAAGCGACAGTCTGTGAGAGAGAGTGAGCTAAGGAGAAATTATACATAGAGTTACTTATTTACATTACCTATTACCAAAGGAACTCAATTCTAATTACGAAGAATAATGTTATATATATATATATATATATATATATATATATATATATATATATATATATATATAGTCATCTACAAACACATGTGTTTCACGGTTCTACCGATAATAAGCAAAGCATGTAAAAGAGGTAACTCCCTAATAACTTCGTAAATGAAATCAACATATGATAGCATTCACAAGAAAGCTGTCATTATCGCTAAAAAACAACAATAGATCTGTACTATATATATCTTCTTCTTTTTTTTTTTTAGATTTTTCTTATCTTACTGTTTTTTGCTGGAGATGGGGCATCCTACCGGATGTCAGATATTCACCGGCTATTTCAGACACTCCAGCCTAGAGATCGTTTTAAGATTCTAACCGTCCCTTTAAGTGTGGTTGTTTGTATTTCTCTTGCACTCTGTTCACCGGGTATACTCGCCAGATAACTCTTGAAATTCTTCTTCATTAGTCCTGTTGCTCCTATAATTACTGGTATGATGGAGATTTTCCTAAGATTCCAGTTGCTTTTTCATGTCGTACATAAGACCTTGGTATTTCGTAATCTTTTCCCTTTCTGCTCTGTTCAATCCTGCATCATTAGGGACACTGACTTCAACTAGGGTTGCTACTTTCTCCCTTTTGTCCCATATTACGATGTCAGGTTTAACAGCTCCGTTTTCTAGATATGTAGCTGTAGGGATTGCATAGTCATAGTGGATGGTGTATAAATTATTTCCAACTGTTCTTTCTGGTATATGCTCCTAGGACTTGCTGCTACACTGGATATTCAACTTTTTACAAATAGTCCAGTGAAGATATTTACACACTCTGTTGTGTCGCATTGTATAATAGCCATCCCCCAGGAGAACATTACAACTGGATATCAGGTGGCTCACATGTTCTACTTCCGTGTGGCAGAACCTGCACTTGTTATTGTTGCTGAGACCACTCATCTTTTCAAAGGCATTGGTCATCAAGCCTTGATCTTGAGCAGCCATTATCATTCTCTCCTGATCATAGTGGAGAGATCTTCTTTTTAGCCAGTCTACAGAGTCTTCCTTATCTATATATTCCCAGGATAATTCACCTAGGAAATACTTAGCACGTTGTTGGTTGGCCCATTCTTCCAGTTTTCTGGAATGGAAGGTCTTGGTGTATTTCTGACGGCTTTTGCGAGCTATTTCAGTGGCAGGACTGTTGTCTGTTTCTGCCTCATTTGTAAGACAGTCCTGTCCAAAATGTTTGGCCAGTTTTGTGATAGAGGTTGTTCTGCTTGCTCTGGTTTCTTGATGTTTGCATACCATCACAAGGTTTGGGTTCTGGGAGCTCATCAGATATTGGCCGGTGCTCACAATAGTGGCTCGATGTTGATGATCAATTTCTGAGAGACCCATACCCCCTGTTCCTCTTGGGAGATACAGCCTTGGTAGACACGGGTTTCTGTACATTACCCTGTACATTGTCAACATTTTTCTCGTTTTAGTGTCTAATCTATTAATGTTCTTTTGTGGCCAATCAATAATTCCAAAGTTGTATGTTATCACTGGCAATAAGGTTAATGGCGGTTACTTTGTTTTTGTTTATTAGCTGTGTTTTGCAAATTTTTCTAACACGGTGTATATATTCTCTGCTAAATTTTCACAAATATATATAAAATAAAAAATTATGACACGTCCTATATTAAAAAGGGCGACCGAATGCAATATTCTTTACCGCTTAGGAAGTAATAAAAAAACTAAGAAAGACAGCTCTGTTTCTATCGCTAGAAAAAGAAACAATAACAAAAACTAATAACTACATATATATATATATATATATATATATATATATATATATATATATAGTACATGTATTGTATTAGTTTCTGTAGATGTAAATCCGTTGAAACTTAATTGTTTATAAAAAGTGCCCAATAACAAGTAGAGCTGTTCATAAGTATAAATGTATGCACATATGTAACCAATAATGTTTGTATGAATAAAAATGTATACTATATATATATATATATATATATATATATAGAGAGAGAGAGAGAGAGAGAGAGAGAGAGAGAGAGAGGGAGAGAGAGAGATGGGGGGAGAGAGATTGTGTGTGTATTTAGGCAGCATTTTCTCATTTATGCAAACATTGTAAAAATAAAAGAATTCGTCTGTTTAATTATACCTTTTTTTATATTTTCAATTTTTCTGATGTTTAATAAATGTTCCATAGATTTCATAGGTTTCACGCACGTTTTCGATTCTTCGTCGAATCATCCTCAGGTGTCAAAAGCAAATGAACAAAAAAGCTGCAGAAAGAAGAGAGTTTTAAAAAAACGGTGGAGAAAAGCGCAGAGAACGTTTTCCCAGGGAGTCATTGACGATTTTAAATTCAGCAACGCTGGATGGAATCACAGAACAAAATCGCATTACTTTAAGCATTTTAAAATGTACCAGTTGTTTAATATGTCATGTTCATTTTAAGTTGTGTTTTTATGTAGATAACTTCGAAAATTATACATTCCGAAACAAATTTACTTTTTTTTCGATATACGTCCCATCCCTAAAAAGATATACTTAATAGGAAAGTTTTTAAAATTCATTTCACTTCCTCGTTTTTTTTGTTTTTTTTGGTCTGAAGAAGTTGACTCTCTGTGACGCGTAAAACCGAAACATGTATGCACATATGTAACCAATAATGTTTGTATAAATAAAAATGTATACTATATATATATATATATATATATATATATGTAAATATATATATATATATATATATATATATATATATATATATATATATATATATATATATATATATAGCATAATATAAAATGAAATAATTAAATAAGGTGCGAATCAAATTTTATTAAAATTCAATGTCCAAGCAAAGCACACCAAAGGCCCCAACTCATGAGTTTTCAAAGAAAATTCTTCTCCTCAGAGCACCATTATCGCAATGACATTACTTATATATATATATATATATATATATATATATATATATATATATATATATATATATATAAAATAGCAACTCTGTGTGTGTATGTGTCTGCCTGATGTTTGTGTCTTATGTTCACCCAAACTGCTGGACAGAATTCCTTGAAAATTGGCATATAGATTACTGACCTCTCAGTGAAAGTCATAGGCTATATAAGAAATATATCACTTCAACGCTGGGGGTCCCCGAGAAGTACACGCTCCCCACCGCCACCCCCATCCCCACCCCTGAAAACTGTCTTCCCTTTGATTCAAATGAAATTTAAACCATAGATAAATGACCAAAAATGATGTCTATTCTCAAATTTCAGCAAATTTTGATAATATTAAGAGGCCCTCCGGGGCACAAGCTCCCCTTCACACACACACACACACACACACACACACACAAACACACACTGAAATGTAAACCATATATATATATAATAAATGTAAGGTGAGAGCTAGTAGGCGAAGCCAGCTAGTATATATATAGTTGTGTAATCACCATCCATATATATATATATATATATACATATATACTACTATATGGAATTGAGTCCTCTAGTTAAACAATAAAAAAAAAACATAAGCGCTATATTCTCTCATACTATCAGAGAGAAGTTCAGTAGCGTTGGAGTATAAGTCCTTGACAGGAAGACAGGACACCGGGTCTTTCTGCTAGTTTTTTTAATGAATTCACATGTTACACAAATGGGAGTACAGGTCAATTCGAACATAAAAAGAAAATAAAAGAGATATTCGATTGCTGACATCTGTTGATTTCTTGTAAGAAAAATCAATATTTTTTTGATAAATTGATTATCTTAGATAAGTAACCAGACTATCAAGTCTTCTTGAACCTCTTTTTTGTATGAAGACACAGCAGTCAATATGTTATTCAGCTGTTTTCTCTAACCCAAGTACAATGACTTGGTACACTTAAAACATTCTTCTTCTTTCAATGTCAGCTTTATGATTAAAATGTTGTAGTTTTATTCGATTTTAGCAGAGAAGCTTTACTTGATTAAATAAATCCTTAAGACCAGATCACATATAGATATTATGTTCACAATTTTCTAGAAATTATGCCCAACTTATCAAAATTGTCGTACATAACTTCAGTTGTGTAATCACCATATTATTATAGTTTGAGCAAGAGACCAATTTTGATGATCTCTAGCATTTATTAAACACTTTCATTTAAGTTTAAATGGCAGTAGTGGCTTCGAAATCGATATTCTACTGTCATATTTAAGCTTATGGAGTTTCCGTGGTATTGTGGATCGAGAAAAATCTGCACCAGCATCATTCTAGGTCTTAGAAATGTTACTACAATTGACGAATCGATTAAAAATAAGGATCCCATGTAGTTGATGTCCATCTCTAACTATTATCTTATGTTTGTAACCGCGTTTGTATCGTTTTGAACTAATCTGTGTTGTTATCCTCGAAGTAACAGACTTAGAATATCCCACCTTGACAGCTATCTCTTTTTTAGCCCTACCAGCTTCCCACAACGTATAATGACAGATTTTGATGTCTTGTACATTTCCATAACTGTTACCATTTATGATAATATGCTAGCCACGAAAGATTTCACTATTTTTATACCAATACTTTGACATTGATAATATTCAACAAATTACCTCATATGTAAAACAATATATTTAAATTATCAGTAAAGTTGGTATACTTATTTTTGTATACAAGGAATAAATGCTATATTATTTACATACATCGAATTGATATACTATTAAGCAGAAACTGTTCAATTTTAAACAAACTCAAGTGAGAAATATGAAAGTTATTCTCAAAAAGACAAAATATTCCATTTCATTTACTTGATGTATTAGATTGACCATAAAAATGGAAATGTGATTAGAATTGACCTAAGTTTTATACTAACATGAAGTCAGCATTCAAGCCAAACACTATAACCTAGCTATGGTAATGTTTAAAAAGCATATATATATTTATATGTGTGTGTGTGTGTGTGTGTGTGTGTGTGTGTTTAATTGCAAGTGTGATGCTGATTATATAGGTCGAAGTTCCTTACTTTTGCATACCCACGTAAACTAACACGTTCCATACAAAAATCCGACATAGAAGGGCAGGATCCTTGTGTCACCTTTGGACTTTGCTATTGGCCAGCTTCTGAGTGTGTTGAGGTCTTGCCAAGAGCAGATTCCAAAAACCATTTGAAAATTTAGGAATTCGTCTCAATTGCCATTCGTAAACTTTCCTTGTGCCAGCAGAAGGAATTCATCAAATTGTTAAATCTCTTTGAGAAACTTTGACCTCACCCCCATATTTTTCCTTTGTTTTCACCCCTCACTTTTCCCTCATGCTCTTTATTTTCGGCACTAACATTTCTCATTCATTTACAACTATCGATTTTCTCCTGCGAGATGATAATTGAAAAGGCCGTAGAGATGATTTCGTCCATTTTGTTCGAATGTATATATATATATATATATATATATATATATATATATATATATATATATATATATATATATATATATATATATATATATATATAGATTTAGATTTTTCACTTATAAAATAGATCATTCAGTGAAGACCGGGGTTGTTCCAATAAAAAACAAGCTCGATGATACTCGATTACAGAGTACAGAGCATTTATATGTGATTTTATGAAGGCTTACCAAAGCATTCCTTTCAAGACACCAATGATCACCATTAAAGATATTTTTTCTTACAAATACTATTTATTCAAATTAAAT